>CM038141.1:422696682-423436205 GCA_021437245.1 Aegilops speltoides | reverse complement strand
CCACCTTGCCTATCCCGGCGCCGCCCACCGCCCATCACCGCTAGATAGGCCATTCCCCGCCGGAAAAGAGTGATAAATATGAGTTTTTATTTGTTGAATTATATTATTTGTACTGAACTATTTGTTGTTGAACTATTCAATTTCTATTGATTTTCTGTGATGAACAATGTGATAAAAAAGATTACTTATGCTGAATTCACGCCGAACCACGGCGAATATGGGCCGATTTGGTCGATATCGGGCCAATTTTTCGTCGAAATTGGGCCGAAAAGCGACCACATTTGCACTAAAAATGGACCGATATCGGCGCCTGGGGGCGACGGCTGGGTACCCAGTCGCCCCCAGAGCCGATTATACCACCGGCTTGCCCCCAGGCGGCGATTTTTATGCCTCCTGGGGGGCTAACGGCTAGAGATGCTCTTAGTGGCAGCATTGCCAGCTCTGTTTTCACACTGAAATGCAGCGGCCGGTTAGTCGCACCAACCGGTGGACGACCGCAGGCGGACGCTCGTGTCTTTTTGCCGATCCAAACGGACGTCCGTTTGGTTCGAGTTGGCCTTAATTTATTTATATATAAAATGTCTAATTGTCGATTTACCTACAATTTTCCCAGTTTTACGAGAACTAGGCGTTGCAGTGCTTTAGCAAAACTGATTGTTAACCGTAAACGAGGTTTAGCAAAACTCCCGGATCCAAACAACCGCCGCCAGAACGTACATAGTGGTGGAATAGATCAGAGTCGCCATGTCATTCGCCGGCGTATCCTTGATCCGCGACGGCAGACTATGCCCTTCCGCGGCGGCCATCAACGACGCCGGCGCCGCCGGCGGGTACCACCTGCTCGTGGTCGAAGGCTACGCGCGCACAAAGGCCGACGCCCCCCACGGCAATCACATCGAGTCTGGCCCCTTCAGAGTCGGAGGGTATCTCTGGTTCCTCAAGTACTACCCCAACGGCTCGTCGTCGGCCAGGCCCGGCAGTACGTCTGCCTCCCTCATCCTCGCCCAGGATGTCGCCAAGCCTGTCAAGGCGCAGTTCGTGATGAGCTTCATTGGCCAGTCCGACAAGCAGGAGTCAACGTACATTGGCTTGACTGAAGTATGCGAGTTCCCTTGCAAATCTGCCGGTATGTCCTACCTGAATTTCATAAGCAGGGACGAGTTCGAATACTCGGAACATCTCAAGGACGATAGTTTCACCCTCCGGTGCGATGTGCTTGTCCTCGACGCCAAGGTTACTGGCGCCGCCTCACCGTTCGTTACGGTGCCACCGCCCGACATGCAGAGGCACTTCACCGACCTCCTCAAGGACAAGGAAGGCGCCGACGTGACGTTCGAGGTTGGTGGGGAAACAGTTGCCGCGCACCGGTGCGTCCTCGCGGCCCGGTCTAGGGTCTTCAAGGCCGAGCTCTTTGGCCCGATGAAGGAGAGCACGGCAGCTGACCACACCATACATGTAGAGGACATGGAGCCTCAAGTTTTCAGGGCGATGCTTGAGTTCATTTACAATGACTCTGAGCCCGAGATAGATCACAAGGACGACGATGAGGACGCGATGTGGCAGTGGCAGCACCTGCTCGCCGCGGCGGATAGGTACGATATGCAGCGGCTGAAGCTCATTTGTGAAGATAAGCTGTGCGGGTTCATCCAGGTGAACAGCACGGCCGCCATCCTCTCACTAGCTGAGCAACACTGCTGTGACGGGCTGAAGAAGGCGTGCTACGCTTTCCTGGGCACGCTGGGAAACCTGAGGGCTGTTGCGGCCACGGATGGCTTCGACGATCTCATCAGGAACCACCCCTCCGTCATGAAGGAGCTGATTACCATGCTTGCGCCTTTTTGAGTGTCATCTATCCATCCCAGTTGAAAGGAATGGAAAAGTAACGTCTAGATTTCGGTATCATTTGGTCTCTATCAGTTAATAATGGGTTTCCGGATTTGTAGGTTCTTTTGGTCCTGATTTTTGAGTTTTCCTCATGATAGAATTATTTTTTAGGTGAAACAGTGGGTGCTACAAGTCATCTGGCTTAGTTTCTTTTCCTCTATGAGATGCTAGATAAGTTTTGTCTCTGTTTTGTTTTTAGCCGGTTGTGCACCTGGATGCGCGCACTCCCAGTTTATTTCTTCAAAATTCAGAAAGAATGCAAGAACATGCAAAAAGAGGCCGAGAGTGTTAAAAGACTAAAATAGACTTGGCGTCGCGAAAACCATCATGTATTCTTGTTCCATAACCTTTTTTTGTCCTTTTTTTTTTTCTCTTTTAAGACGCACCATAGTCTTTGCTAGAAGTTTTTCAGATGCAAGTCTCTACAAGTGCATGGATTTTATTTCCCTTAGTTCGTCGCGCAGAATGGTTGAAGGCGCAGAAGAAAAAGAGAGCCTATTCTCGAGGGTTGCAAGTTCATCGCAGCCATGTCAGGTCCCTGCTTTGTTAGTCCCGGAGTTTATTGATAATGCCAATGTCTTGTGCTGCCGAATGTGCAGAATGTTCTTCACCAATTCGCAAATGCAGCAACCATACAGCACACATATTAGGCTGCGCTTGGAATGGACGTATTGAAATGCGGGTGTATTTTCTATACGGGTGTATTTTACCAGCCGAGTGCAGTTTCCAGGAGGAAACGAAAACGACGGGTGGAGGCTTGTATTATTTACAAGCGTATTTGGACTGAAAACGACAATGCAAACAGGGCCTTAGATGGATTTTCACTGCAAGCCTGTAACAAGATGGCTTCAGTGCTACTTTCACCTTAGCAATCAATTTCACATGACTACTAATTTTGCAATATCGCCCAATTCACACATTTCCTATTTTCAGAGATGATAACTAGTTCGAGCTTCTTTCTGCGTTCAGAAGATGTAAGATGAAGAAATCTTACTGAAATTAGTGCAGCACAGCACAACGACTATACACAGGCCTTTGGTCATCCGATAACGTAACAAGTAAATGGTACATCATTCAAGCCCCACAATGGTCAGATGATCACAATTTCGGACGCAAGGACGACGATTTTCGAGGACAGGGCTTGATGAAATCCAGTACAAGTGATGTGAGCTCTTGCTCGTGGCCTGTGTACCGATGGTTGGCTCCCACGACTATGTGCAAGTCATGGTTTGGGATGTGCGCAGCAAACATCAGGGCGTCTCTCGCTGGGACCGTTTCATCTTCAGAGCCGTGAACCGTGAGAACCCTGCAGATGGGTACATGTTTTTCTCAATGATTGGGCTGTTCATGTGAGTTGGTTCAGGTGCAAGAGAGCAGCTTAGAACCTGCAGTCTTTGCTTATGGAGCGGCTCGATAGCAGGGTATCAGTACTCAGACGATCTCGCAGACTTTCTTCTGTCACCCGGTACTCAAACTTCCCTGCACAAAGGCATAGCGACGATAATATTGCAATAAGGTAAGCAAGCATAACACTGGGGCTGTCATTTTCAAAATAAATCTTTCAGTTACAATATTTGCAGGTTCAGTCTTGTGGATATAAGCAGAGAAACAAAATAATTATGCCACCTATGGTTGACATAAGGATGACGAAGCTTACAAATAACTGACTAAGCTGTACAATTCAATGGATTCTCATGTATTGCAAGTCATCCCATACCACATGTCATAACCTGATCTTGTTAACTGGTTCCACCAGATAAACTAAAAAAGCTTGTGATATACACTACCAGAATCAGCACAAAACTATTTTACTTGGAAAACTCGGGAAAAGTTTGTTTGATTCATAAACATGTGCTAGGCTTCAGATCTGTAGTATTTTATAAAAATAAATACCATGTGAGGCTTAATTTTTAGTACTTAACAAAATAATGGCATGTTAAATGTAGCAAACTTACACCTTTTTTATTTCTGACGTCTATGTATCCATCTTTCTTTATCCTCTGCAGGAAATTCTTCCCCAGCCGCCCTTCCATACCTTGCTCTAAAGCAAAGCGGCCAGAAATATTCACAATGACAGTAACATCATGGTACATGGAAGCATATAAAAGCACAGCATTTCCTCCTAAAAGCAAGAAACAGAAGTGGTGAAATATAGAATATACTGTATAAAGTACTCCCTCTGTAAATTAATATAAGAGCGTTTAGGGCATCTCCAATGGTGAGCGCTTAGGTAGGCGCTTAAAATCAGCATGCACAAGCGTCGGTCGCCAGGAGTTCTATTTTGTACGTATTTTTGAAGCGCCTGACTCCTCTCTGAGCATCGATGCCAAGAAACCAACCAGGAATACGCTGGAAACTGCCAAAACGGCTGGGATTTATTCCCTAGCGCCCCATGCTAAGCACCCGCGTTGTAAATGCCCTTAGATCACTAAAGTAGTGTTCTAAACGCTCTTATATTAGTTTACGGAGGGAGTAACATACATGTAAAGCATAGGAGGCAGGTACATTTACACGACAAAACAAGGAGATCAGGATATAACGCATGGTACACATGCAAATAGTATGTGGCTGCATTCAGTTATACATGAATACATTGTAGAGGTCCTTCCAGAAGGCAGCAAACACAGAAAGCAGTAGACCAATTATGAGTTCCTACCACCTATTTATGTATGACTATGCATTCTAATGCAGCTAGCGCTTGTGTGCAATATGTGCACACAGGACCATTCCAATTTATATGACGTCCTTCTATAATTTTCCTAAGGAAGTGGAAAAAGAGTTGAGCTACTTTATGAAGAGGCTTTTATGGCAGGAAGATCTTAGGTCTAGGAAACATCATTTGGTAAACTGGAAAACTATTTGTTTATCAAAGGATATGGGAGGGCTGTGTGTTCTTAAATTGTAATTAATGTACATTAGACTGCTGGTTAATTGGCTTTGGAAGCTGGAACATGAGGATGGTGTGTGGCAGGGCTTACTGCAGAAAAAGTATCTCAGTAATCAAACTCTGTCGCAGGCCAAGAAAAAACCAGGACAATCTCAGTTCTGGGGCTCTGATGGATATTAAGGATCTATAATTTTCCTTCTGTAGAAGGAAAGTTGGGAATGGGCTATCTGACGGGCTGCATAACAATGTTATTTTCCCTTGCAGTAAACTTTGCAATGAACTTCTATGCTTTCATTAATGAAATCAGGATGCAATCCCTTCAATATAAAAAAAATGACTAAAGATTATCTACCTTTGCTATGCCCAACAAGTGCAATTATGTCATACTTCTGTTCTGAGAAATAAGATACTACAGAGCGCAAGTCATCTGCCTCTTTTCGGTAGTTCCCATATTGGAATAGACCCTCACTTTCCCTGCGAGAGAGATAACAAGCACCTAATTCAACAACAGTAGGCGAATCGAATGTGACAGTCAGCAAGGAAGTACTGAAAGAACATTGTGTTATTAAAAAAAAAATTAGTGGGGGAAACTGTGGCTGTTGCTACAGCTAAAGTGCATGAAAATTTCTATTCCTAATTCCTAATTCAGAAACATTTAATTCAACAACAAAAGTGAAAGTCTCCATGATGAGTGGTATGAAGCTATGCCATGGCCACCACAATATCGTTACAAGCAGCTTACCCATTTCCAGCAAAATCAAACCGAAAAGCATTAACTCCAACACTTGCTAGTGCAGCGGCAAGGTCGACCAAGATACTGTCGTCCTGGAAGGCATTACAGAGTAAGATGGCCATAAAAAATTGAGAACAAAAATAGTGAAGGTTCTTGGATAAATGGACATATGGATGGTACAGACTTGCCTTTGTAGCTCTGAATCCATGACAAAGGATCACAAGTTCCTTCGAACATGCTTCATGTAATAAACCAACAAGCTTCTCCCCAAGTTTGTTCGAAATTAGAACTCTTTGTCCACAAGCCACTGTAATCCATAAATTCAGATCAAGTGTCATAAAGTATAAATTTATGTCTTTGCAATGAAATGAGTAAGGCAAGAAGATGCATATGATCCATATCATGATTGTCAGTAGATAATCCGCAAAATTCTGTTGCAAACTTACAGGTGACCAACTTCGACACAAATGTTCAACTGAGTGAACTATAGATAGACAAGCTAATGCCTGACAACAGCTCTCCGCAAAATTTTCGGAGTAAACTGAGTAACCATTTCACATGATGGTCAGACTAAATCCACTGCACAACCTGACATTTTCTCGAGGAGATCCAACCAGACCCGGAGACCTCGCTAAATCACTACATAAACGTTTGGGTGCAAGCCAAGATAGCAATCCGAAAGGCTAGAATTAATCATGTAAGCTCCGAATTTTGTACTGAGCGTGTGGAATTTTCCGATCTCATGCTGCATCATCCCGGTCGAAAGAAACCTAGCTGCTGGAGACCAGCACAGGAAGGATCCGCCCAAAACTCTATTCAAAGCGAGCGGGGGCGGGGGAGGGGGGAGGGGGGCGGGGGGCTGCGTACGGCGTACCTGGGGACTGCGGCGATTTCTCCGGCGGCATGGACAGGCAGGGGGGCCGGGCGCCGGCGAGACGCTAGGCCGGAGTCGAGCTGGACACTGAGCTTCCGAGCCTTTTTTTTTTTTGAGCCAACTGAGCTTCCCCCGAGCCTGCTTGCCTCACGCCGTGGGGTGCAGCGATGGGCTTTCAGTAGGCCTGCTTATTTATTTATTTTGAAACCAATAGGGCCTCCTTAGCTTGCACACGGCCCAGTTTTCATCTGAATGGTGGTACGAACCCCAAAAAAAAACTCTGGAGGCGGGGCATGCGGGAATCGTGCGTTGCGCCAGCGTGGCGAGCGAACCGGCCGAAAGTTCGGCCGGTGCACCGCGCCCAAACGTTTCCCTTGATCATTTGCCACCGGTTACTTTGGACTTTGACATTTTGCCACTCGTTACATTGAAATTGATCTGGCGACACTTCTTAGTTTGCATTTTGACTTTTTGCCACTTTTCTGCACAGAACAATCTATATAAATGATAGACAAAATAAGTGCAAAAAAAAGGACAAAACTACCCTTTTACCTGTTTGATTGCACAACATCCTCCCAAATCGGGACGAACCCTAGCTGCCCATACTGCCCCGCCGCCACCGCCCCTGTTGCTCCCGGACGGCCCCTGCAGAGAGGACATGTGCGGTGCCGAGCGCACGGCAACGGCTAGGGAGCCGAAACGGCGCTGGCGAGTGCACCGCAGCGGAGTGCTTCAGGCTGCCGCCGAGCCGTTCAGGCGCTTCCACCCGCCGCCCCATGCTATTTAGTTCGCCAGTGACACCTGACACCCGCTTGCCCCATGCTGCTCTTCCTCGCCCGCGTACTAGTGCTACAGCTGCTGCTGCTGGTTGCCGCTGCCGCACGAGTGATGTTGGTGCTGCTCACGTCTCGTGCCTCCGCACTGGCCGCCAGGTAGACTCTTGTGCTCTGAACGAATGGCAGCTGATGCGATGCATAATCCTGGCTCTTGGAGCTGGAGCAATCACTAATGTAATGTGTATTAGTGTAAAACCAAATCCCTCTTTTGCTATCATCAAAGAATCGCCCAGCTCCTTGCATGCTCGCCATGCTCCCATGTAATAATCAGTGTAGCAGTTCTGAAAGGAATGAACAAACAGGAAGAGCTCGTCCGCGTGCCCGGCCAATCTATAACATGGGCAAATTCGGTATTTCACGTGGGCAATGGCAAATCCTCAAAGTTCCAACTAAGAAGTGGCAAAATATCAATTGCAAAGCAGACAGTGGCAAATTGTCAAAGTTCCAAATAAGTGGTGGCAACAAATCAAAATCACCCCGAATGGGGTACCAGAATAGATATGGGGCATGCTAAGAGATTCGCCGCCTCGCGAGCCGTCCGCTCCTCTTTTCTAATTTCATGGAACAATACTCTTGGGTTCCCCTAACCAAGGTTTTCCTAGGTGATGAACTGCGGTACGTCCGGCAACTCTCTGGCTCCGCCTTGTGCTTGATGTGTGCGATGCATCGTCTGACCGGATGTTTTGTGATTTATTAGGGAAAATGATGGATTCCAATCCTCCATCGAACAAGGAGCATGGACCGATGAAGCTCGATCAAATGATTTAAGATGATTTCTTCGATTCATCGGATTCAGACGAAGAAGTGAACATGATCATGCTCATGAGCATGCAAGAGAAAATGGACCGGAAAATGAAGCATATTCTCAACTTCAAGGGCTCAATCAAACGAAGAAGAGTGATCAATCGGGATAGGGTGTCCGGAGCAAAACTACTGCACAGGGACTACTTTGCTCCCAATCCTACTTTTCCCGGATGATCCATGGTTTCCTCGCCATTTTCGCATGTGAAAACCATTGTTTTTCCGCATTATGGATGGAGTGGAGGCACACGACGACTACTTCAAGCTCATAAGGGATTGCTACGGACACTCTTTATTTGACACAAGTGCACGATTGCTCTGAAGATGCTTGCACTTGGTACTGCTGCAAATGTCGTTGGTGAGATGGTCAGGATGGGGGAGAGCACATGCGTGAAGACTACTGTCAAGTTTGCCCACGTCGTGGTGGAGGTGTTTGGACCTGAGTATCTCAGAAAATCAAATGTGCGGAACACGGAGAAGTTGTTGGCTAGTAAGAGGCAAGGGGGTTTTCCAGGAACACTCGAATCAATTGATTACATGCATTTGCAATGAAAGAATTACCCTAAAGATTTGCGGGGAATGTATCAAGGTCACACCAGAGAGGCCACCATCATACTAGAACGATGGCATCACCATGACTTATGAATTTGGCATGCTTTCTCTGAAATATCGGTTTCTCACAACGACATCAATGTGTTTTAACAATCTCCGGTGTTTAGGAGGCTTTGCAATAGGGAATCACCACCGTGCAATTACACCGTCAACGTTCGAGACTACAACATGGGGTATTATCTTGCCAATGGTATCTATCCTCAATGGGCGACGTTTGTGAAGATCATATCCGAACCGCACAGGCAATAAACAGAGCCACTTTGCAACAATGCAAGAAGCGGCTAGAAAGGATGTGGAGAGGGCATTTGGTGTGATTCATGCTTGTTGGGGAATTGTTTGTAGCGCTACAATGATGTGGAAATCAAAAACTTTGTGCCAGTTGATGACATGTTGTGTTATTTTGCACAATATAATTGTCAAAGATGAGGATGATGGTGTAGTCCAAACCAACTATTTTTGAAGCATCCGGAGAACAAGTTGAAATCCCGGAATATCAAGATGCAGCTCAGCTTATGAACTTTATGCAGATGCATCAGAATCTTCAAGATCATCAGGTGCACACTAACTACTCAATGATCTTGTGGAGCACACATGTGGACCCACAATAAAAACCAAGGAGCTAATGTTTGAGTTATGCACTTAAAATAACTTTTATATAAACACTATCTATGCTTGATATCAACATTTGTTATTTACGTGCGACATTGGTTTTTATGATCGACGTCCATGGATTTGAGATGCGTGTATGCCGGAAGCAAAATATGAGGAGTCGTCCGGACGCGTCCCGTGAGCCCGGATTTGCAGGTGGCGGCCGTAGATGCTCTCAGGCCGCGAGGGTGGCTGTGGCCGCCGCACGGAGCAGCTCGCTGGGGTGGCGTGTGGCAACGACATCCTGTGGAGGGGAGAGCGGCGAAACCACGACGGGCGTCATCGTGCGATTGCGGGGACCAGCTGGGTGGCACTTCGGGACGGGGTCGACGAGGCCACGAGGCTCGTGGAAGCCGCGCGTGGATTTGCCTGTGGCTCGCTGGCATCACACGTGAGGCACGGTCGCCACTCAGGACGGATTTGGCGTTCAGTCCTACTTCATTTTCGAGCACTGCACTGGGACCAATTTGAGCCAGGACGGGACCGGGAGACGTGGCCGGTGTCCCGATGGCCACACCGACGGCCGACGTCTCCGGACACTCTCGCAGGACCATCTCCGAGCCTGATGCTCTGTCCTAGGTTTCCGACAACTTATTCTTGCCGGCATGTGCCTGTGTGCGCGCGTGGTGATATGGTGTAACTACCAGTCTGGGCGACCTATCGCAGTGTGTATGCTTGCGGCTTCTGAAATCGGTCCTTATCAAGTCCGGACAAATTTTAAGCAACCATGACCCTTTTACGGACGTGAAGATTCGTCCATGGGAGCTTTGCCACTATTGCTTTGTTTATAGTACAAGATGCCTTTGCGATTGCTTGCATGGACAACAAACATATAAGAAGGAAAAAAGGATGAGCTAATCAGCAGGACCCTCGAGGAACTCGTGCCACTTCACCAGCTATCCCACCAGCCTTAACGGAACTGAAGACGACAGTGCAACAACGCAGAGGACAGGAGCCACGCTCGGTCACTCCAGTCCAGCGAATCTTCATCAACTAGTTGAAAGAACAATGAATCATACCGAATCTAGAATTTTCTATTCAGCGATCGCGTCAGCGACACCACCGACACCCGCCGTGAAGCGACCGCTGCATCCGTTGCGAGGCTGTTCAACATCACGCGACTCGGCGTCCGTGAGCCAGGGGCGCCGGAGCGCGTCCGCGGCGGTGGGCCTCCTTGTTAGAGCATCTACAGCCGGACGTCTAAAACCCGACTCATACGTCTGAGCGGGCAGCCCGGTCAGTCCGATCATGAAATTTTGATCCAGATGGATGCCTCAAATGCCCAGCGGAGCGCATCCTCATATTTAGCCCAAATATGGGTCCGATATAACGGCACCTGGGCGCGCCCGGCCCACACTAGTTCATCCGACCCCACATATATTCCTGCCCATTCGTTCGCCGGAACAAAAGCTAGCCACTTCATTCCACTCCTTTGCGCCACCCAAGCTCATCATCAGCGCCGTCTGGCAATGCCGGGCAGCGGATCCAAATCCTTTACCTCCAGATCCGTCGATCCCGAGCTCATCCCACATGGCCCTGAAGAGGAGCTGGCTGTCCGGCTTGTGCTCCGCCGCTCCCGGGAGGAGGCCCGTCCACGGCAGCGCTCAGACTCCTTCCGTCGGGAATCCATTGCTCCTGCCTAAATGGTGCATGGATCTGGCACTAGGCTGCCTCACCGTAGGCGGAGCGGTCCGTCTGGCGTCCAAACACGGTGGCGGATGCGCAACCCCTCCGTTGGCGCGCCGAGGCCATGGACGCACCATGGGCGTCGTCCGACACAAACATGGCGCGGCATGTCCGCTATGCGCGGCAGCGTGCGCGGATGCGGCGGTGAACGTTAGCAAGGCGGAGACGCATTCTCCGGCCTCCCGTACGGTGCACTAGTCCGGGCGCCGCAACCGCGTCGTGGTGGATGTCGCAAGCTTGTCACAGGACGGATCCATCATCGATCTGGCGTCCACCGGCACCCAACGGGTACCGGGCTCCAACGAGGAAGAGTAGAGCATGGGAGACGGCGGCTCCTTGAGTCCCGTGAGCTAGCTCGTGTCCCATGCCCTACTCTATCTTGCCGGCGACCGGACTAACACTCTGAGGGGTGCAACCGGCCGCTGGACATGGCCACGGCGGAGACGGACGAAGCTCCGCTCAAAGATCGTTGCGTTGCATGTAATAATATGGATTTGAGGTATCCGGATGTGGAATGCATTTTTTGAAGCATGACCAGTCACTGTCCGCAGACGCGACCGGGGTGTCCGCTGGCGTTTAAGGGGTCGGATTTGTCCGTCGCGACTGTAGATGCTCCAAGAGTTTGAGTTATACAATGTAATCTTAACTATCTCTATCTCTTCCGTCATGTATCTATCTCCATCTCTCTGTAACAAACCAGAACAGATCCTGGTGATCGCTCTTCTTGTATGCTATGGCAAGGTTGATTGCCCTCGATAAACAAACACACGCGACTCCCCCCAAGGAAAGTAGGAATGCTTCTCAACCAATCTTATATGACATACAGAGCTAGCCTCTTCCCTATCATCTAGCAAACACAAAAACCCAAAACCCTATCTTCGCCATGGCTACGAGCTCAAGCATTGTCGCCCTCAACCTCGGCGCTCCACCAATAGAGAAGCTCAAGATTGGGAACTACCTCCTCTAAAAAGCACATGTGGTGTCGGCACTGCGAGGGGCATGTTGGAAATATGCCCTAGACGCAATAAAAAAATGGTTATTATCATATATCTCGTTCATGATAAATGTTTATTATTCATGCTAGAACTGTTTTGGCCGGAAACTTAATACATGTGTGAATACAGAAACTACATCATGTCCCTAGTAAGCCTCTACTAGACTAGCTCGTTGATCAAAGATGGTTATGGTTTTCTAACAGTTAATGGATATGAGTTGTCATTTGATAACAGGATCACATCATTAGGAGAATGATGTGATGGACAGACCCAACTGTAAGCTTAGCATCATATGATTTAGTTATTTGCTATGGCTTTCTTCATGTCAAGTATTAGTTGTTTAGACCATGAGATCATGCCACTCCCAGATACCGGAGGAATGCCTTGTGTGCTATCAAACGTCAGCTCATAACTTGGTGATCATAAAGGTGCCCTACAGGTATCTCCGAAGGTGACTGTTGGGTTGCATGGATCGAACTGGGATTTGTCGCTCTGTGTGAAGGAGAGATATCTTTGGGCCCTCTCGGTAATACAATATCATAAGAAGTTTCGTGTGACTAATGAGTTTAGTCACAGGATCTTGTATTACGGAACAAGTAAAGAGACTTGTCAGTAACAAGATTGAACTTGCTATGGAGATATCGACGATCGAATCTCGGACAAGTACATATCGCCGTACAGAGGGAATTGCATACGGGATTGACTGAATCCTTGTCATCGTGGTTCAACCGATAAAGATCTTCGTAGAATATGTAAGAATCAATATGGGCATCCAGACCCACTATTGATTATTGACCGGAGAGGAGTCTCGGTCATGTCTGCATGTTCTCGAACCCGTAGGGTCGCACGCTTAACGTTCGGTAACGCAAGGGTAGTATTGAGATATTAACAGTGGAAAGTTCGGAGGTTGTTCGGAGTCCCGGATGAGATCTGAGACATCACGAGGAGCTTTGGAATAGTCCGAAGGTAAAGATTAATATATGGAAAGTTGTTATCGTGGTTTCGAAAAAAGTTTGAGTTTTTTGGTATTGTATCGGGAAGGTTCTAGAGGTTCCGGAGTGGGCCCCACCTGCATGGGGGGCCACATGAACGTTTGTAGTGGGGAAAGTCCCCACACCCCTGGTCTAGGCGCACCAAGATCCTTCCTTAAAAGGAATATTATCATATCCCAAAGGGATAAGATCAGGATCCCTAATAAGGGGATAGCGATCAGTGGGGAAGGAAAGGAGGGATTTCCTTCCATCCCCTTTGACCAACGACCCTAGGGCCTTGGAGGGCAACCCACCATCCCCCTCCACGCCTATATAAAGGTGGGGAGGCGTTGGGGCAGCCCCCTTCAACCCTTGCCCGTTACCCCTCCCAACTCCTCCCACGCTTCACCGGTGCGTGCTTGGCTAAGCCCTGCCGGAATCCGCTGCCACCACCACCACCACGCCGTCGTGTTGGTCCCGATCTCATCCATCTCCTCTCCCTCGCTTGCTGGATCAAGAAGGGAGACGCCGCCAAGCCATATGTGTGCTAAACTCGGAGGTGTCGTCTGTTCGGCACTAAATCGGATTGGATCGCGGTAGGATCGTGAAGAGTACGACTACATCAACCGCGTTACGACGCTAACGCTTTTGGTCTACAAGGGTATGTAGACACACTCCCCTCTCGTAGCTATGCATCTCCTAGATGGGATCTTGAGTGTTTCGTAGGAATTTTTTTGATTTTCATGCAACGTTCCCCATCAGCGCGCAAGTGACCGCTCTCCTTACGGCAGCGATGCCGCACCGCCGAAAACGGCGGAGGTCACGAAGGCAGACAAAACCACAGTTATAGAGCCCAAACTCTCTGTATGGCCCGTGGATGGTGAAGGACCAACAGGTTCTGAGCTACCTATTGAACCCGCTCACCCAAGAGATTGTTGCGCAAGTCATTGGTAAGGAAGGTACCTACAATCTATGGACTGCTCTCACCACACTATTCGCTGAGCAGTCTCAATCTCGGATAACAAATCTGAGGATAGGCATCCCCAACACCAAGAAGGGAAACATGTCAAGAAACTCCTTCATCGCCAAGATGAAGGGTCTTGGAGATGAGCTTGCAACAGCTGATCGTCTAGTGACCAATGGCGAGATGGTTGACTACATCCTCATCGGGCTCGATCGGGGTTACGATCCCATCGTTGCAGCAGTCGGTGCCATCAAGAACTCCATCACCGTTAATGACTTTTTCTCGCAGATTTCTAAGTTCGACGATATGATGGAGATGTTGGGCGACGAACCATTTAGTTTTCGCTCATCTGCAAACGTCGTGTAGAGGAGGTCGCGGGCGAGGGAATAGAGGGCGTGGTCGTGGTGATCATGCCTCTCCGTCTCCTACTCATGGCGGTGGAGGCAGCGGCTATCAGCAACGCCAATGACAACCATGAAGGAAATATGCCCTAGAGGCAATAATAAAGTTATTATTTATTTCCTCATATCATGATAAATGTTTATTATTCATGCTAGAATTGTATTAACCGGAAACATGATACATGTGTGAATACATAAACAAAACTATAGTCACTAGTATGCCTCTACTTGACTAGCTCATTAATCAAAGATGGTTATGTTTCCTAACCATAGACATGTGTTGTCATTTGATTAGTGGGATCACATCATTAGAAGAATGATGTGATTGACATGACCCATTCATTAGCCTAGCACTTGATCGTTTAGTATACTGCTATTGCTTTCTTCATGACTTATACAAAGTTCCGCAACTATGAGATTGTGCAACTCCGTTTACGGAAGAACACTTTGTGTGCTACCAAACGTCACAACGAATCGGGTGATTATAAAGGTGCTCTCTGGTGTTTCGAAGGTACATGTTGGGTTGGCATGATTCGAGATTAGGATTTGTCACTCCGATTGTCGGAGAGGTATCTCTGGGCCCTCTCGGTAATACTCATCACCTAAGCCTTGCAAGCATGTTACTAATGAGTTAGTTATGAGATGACATATTACAGAGCGAGTAAAGAGACTTGCCGTAACGAGATTGAACTAGGTATTGATACCGACGATCAAATCTCGCAAGTAACATACCGATGACAAAAGGAACAAAGTATGTTATTATCCGGTTTGACCGATAAAGATCTTCATAGAATATGTAGGAACCAATATGGGCATCCGGTCCCTCTATTGGTTATTGACCGAGAATGGTTTTAGGTCATGTCTACATAGTTCTCGAACCCGTAGGGTCCGCACGCTTAACGTTCGATGACGCTTTTATTATGAGTTTATAAGTTTTGATGTACGAAGTTTGTTCGAGTCCGGATGTGATCACGGACATGACGAAGAGTCTCGAAATGGTCGAGACATAAAGATTGATATATTGGAAGCCTATGTTTGATTTCGAATGGTTCCGGTGAAAACAAGATTTTATCGGAACACCGGGGTTACTGGAACCTCCCGGGGTTAATGGGCCTTAGTGGGCCATGAGGGAGAAGAGGAAGGGCGGCCAGGGCAGGCAGGCGCCCTCCCCTAGTCCGAATAGGACAAGGAGAGGGTGGCGCCCCCTTCCTCTTTCCCCCCCAAGTCCTAATCCAACTAGGAAAGGGGAGTCCTACTCACTACTAGGGAAAACCCTAGCGATGGCGTGTTTTGTGCCTACTAGTAGCGCGCCTACCGCTACTAATAAGGCGCTTCTGACTAATGCTTAGCAATAACGCGTGCCATCACGCGCCATCGCTAGTACAAATAGTCAGCGCTTGTTTGGTACAAATACATCTTTGCTAAGTTACCTACTTGCGCGTGTTTCCCCCATCGCTACTAGTATGTTTTTTATATTTTTTTTATTTTTAGTGTATTTATGCGCCATCGTACAAATATTGGTACAATACCAGATGTTATGAGGTTTACATCATTATGTCCATAACAGTGTATTAAATGAAGGTGGATTAGGTTCAAGTGGAGGCAATATGTGGTGCATGTCAAAAGTATACTACTAATCCAAACTTGATCTAATTTGGATTAGTAGTACTTTCGATGTGCACCACATGTTGCCTCCACTTGAATCTAATCCGCCAGCACAAGATATGTAATCATCATCATGGTCATTACCATCAACATTATTTATTTAATCACCACTAACACTAGCTAATAATAAACATCATAGTCATTACCACGAACACTAGCTATTGTATCATCATAGTAATAGTGTAGCACATCATCATCCTCGAAACTCAGTTCTAGCCACCTACTCACTCCGCTACTCACTCCTGCTGCTCTCTCTTAGGTAAAAGAACATAAAACATGTATAGCTCTCCTCCTTGATCAAGTTGAAGCATGCAGATGAACCTGTCTCCTAATCGTGGAAGGCGTCTCGGTCGCTGCTCCCTAGTACTTCTCTGCGCTCCCCAACACATATTTGGTCCATCTTGCACTATTAAGCATCCGTCGCTAATCTTGAATGCACTAAAGTAAGCTGTAGGATATCTTGGCCGTAAGTTGACAATACTCATGACACCTTTAGTCTCGATCCCATAAGGCACAACATTCATCGGGAGTCCTGTTGAAGAACATCGTATGGTAACATACTTAGCAATGAAGTTTAGCTTCAAAAATAATGTATGGAAAAGATGCAATGAGGATAAAAAGTAAAAATCTTACCATCCTTCCTAAATGGATGTGACCGTAGTTCAAGATGAACACTATGGGTCGCACATTTTCATACTAAGATTTCTAAATGCACGAAGAAAATTTGTCTTGACAAGATCAAGATCCTCAAGCCATGAAACATAATGACCGAGCTCCTCGCAGCTTGAGTTCAGCCCGTGAGACGATATCACGGTCCTGTCTACCAAGCTACCGGACATGTTTGCTTGCACGGAAATAAGTCGACAATACAAATTAGTTGTCAATTAATTTTGAATAAACAATATCAAAGACATAAATATGGTTGAGAAACTTACATAATGGTATAATCGAGGCATCGCACATTGACCGGATGTCGGTATTACCTTCAATATCATCTTCCTGACGAATATCAAAGGTGATAACCATACCAGGCTCAAATGCATAAGTCTTGCATAGTGCTCGCCATGTTTTGCATCCAAAATAGGTGTAGTCGTCTGAATTGTATAACCGCGCATGGAAAATATAACCATGCTCGGTCTTCAAGTAAACTTTCTTTTCCTCCATACTATGACTGAAACCTATCTTATCCAATACAAAAACTCTTGCATGGCAGGGGATACGCTAGTAGAATAGTAAAAAAATATAAGTTGAAGCAAATGAAAGCGGATGTCATGCGTAATTACGAAAAAAGACTTGTCGTTGTGACTTCATCAGATCCACTTCAAGTTCACGCCCAGCTTGATCTTTGAAGCGCCTATCATCATCTAGGAAGATTCCGTCACAGACAGGCCGCTTTCGTCTTCGCAGATTTGCAAATACCGAAATCCTTCTCGTCGTCGACATTTCCTATGTTCATAGTTAAAACATTAATTGAAAATCGATCGAAGACAACTACCAAGATATCAACACACAAATCCGGGGCACTCGATATTTCCTACATATATATTCTAGCACAAGTCATGCCAAAATTCACGGAAAAATCCGGCATGACCTTTGCTAAAATAGGACATATCGAAAGCGCTGAAAATTTGCCGAACGGAAATGAATCAACACTCCGGCAAAACATAGGCCACTCGGAGGTGTAACCTGCAAACATGGACCGCCACTTGGATATTGAGCAACACAAGATATACATTTCAAAATATCTTATAGGACTCAAATTAGCATGCATTCAATAAGCAAAAGTAGATCATCTCATGCATTTCAAAATATTGTCACTAATACATCACGAATAGTGTCATACATATAACATCACTAATACAACTAAAACTCTAGCACACGACGGGTATCGGCGCGGGCGGTGGACACCCACAGAGAAGGCACCATCACGGGATCATAGCTCCAGTGAGATCCCCAGAGAACCTGCCAGGTATTGGAGAACGGCCTGTGCTCCAACGCAAACAAGTAGCGACGGACGTGCGCGTCCTCCTCACTGACACGGTGACGCACCACCTCCGCGGAGTCCTCGAGCCTCGGATCGCCATCGCCCACGCGACCGCCACCAAGCAAGGTTCGGTCAACGACAGTGGCTCCTCACCAACCTCGCGCCCCGGTAGGTAGCGCCTCCAGACCACCCAGCGAGCCCACCCAACATGGCCGATCTGGTCAAGCGGTGTAAATCCTCCGCCGACTCGGCAGCGAGGATGCGGGATAGGCATCGCCCACGCCGAGGCGGGAAAAATTGCTTTTAACTAAAAAATAGAAACAAGTTCTTACTAACTAGTTCTATTAATTCAACTAGTTCTTACTAAAAATAATACTATAAATAATAATATTCTAGTACCTAATTAGTACCTAATTCTTACTAACTAATTAGTACCTAAGAACTACTGCCTAATTACCATCTAAGTAATTAACTAACTAGCACTAAAAATAGGCTAGGGTTCATACTAACTAGCACTAAATACCTAGGGTTCATACTAAGCAGAGAAGAGGATCGGAAGGAGAGTGCTTACAGAGGGCGGGAGAGAGATGGGGTCGGGAGACGGCGGCACCGAGGCGCGGGCGAGGCGGCCGGTAGGGGAGACGGCGGCGAGGCGGCCGGGGTCGGGAGACGGCGGCAGGCGGGTCGGGGAGACGGCGGCGAGGCGGGTCGGGAGACGGCGGCACCGAGGCGCCATGGCGAGGCGGGTCGGTGGAGACGGCGGCGAGGCGGGTCGATCGGGGAGACGGCGGTGGCGAGGCGGGTCGGGAATTGGGGAGGAAGCAGAGAGGAATCAGGCCGGGCGGGCGGGGGGGGAATGGTAGGGATAGTTGTAGCGCGTTTGGCAAAAAGCGCCACAGCCTAACGAGGTAGCATGGCGCTCTCTGATTGTAACGCGCTCTCGCTATAGCTAGCGGAGGCCAAGGTCATGGCAACTATAGCGATGGCGCTTTATTCCTCAAGCAGCCATCGCTACTTCCAAGTCGAGAGCGCTTGAGCACACGCAGCGCCGCTAAGTAGCGATAGCGTGGTATTTTGAAGCGCTGCGCAGATAAGATTCTGTGTATAGGCTTTTCCCTAGTAGTGACTCCGGTGGGAGCAGGACTCCTCGGTGCGCCTCCTCCTAGGGCCGCCGCACCCCCTTGCTCCTTTATATACGAGGCGGGGGGCACCCCATAGACACACAAGTTGATCTACGGATCGTTCCTTAGCCGTGTGCGGTGCCCCTTCCACCATATTCCACCTCGGTCATATCGTCGCTGCTTAAGCGAAGCCTGCGCCGATAGAACATCAAGATCATCACCACGCCGTCGTCTTGATGGAACTCTCCCTCGACACTCGGCTGGATCGGAGTTCGAGGGACGCCATCGAGTGAACGTGTCTGAACTCGGAGGCTCCGTGACGTTCGGTGCTTGGATCGGTCGGATCGTGAAGACGTCGACTACATCAACCGCGTTGTGCTAACGCTTCGCTTACGGTCTCACGAGGGTACGTGGGCGAACACTCTCCCTCTCGTTGCTATATCATCACCATGATCTTGCGTGTGCGTAGGAAATTTTTGAAATTACTACGCTCCCTAACAAAGGCATCCGAGCCTAGGTTTTATGCGTTGATGTTATATGCACGAGTAGAACACAAGTGAGTTGTGGACGATATAAGTCATACCGCCTACCAAAGATGTCATACTTTGGTTCAGCGGTATTGTGAGATGAAGCGGCCCGGACCGACATTACGCGTACGCTTACGCGAGACTGGTTTCACCGTTACGAGCACTCGTGCTTAAAGGTGGCTAGCGGGTGTCTATCTCTCTCACTTTAGTTGAACCGAGTGTGGCTACGCCCGGTCCTTGTGAAGGTTAAAACGGAGTCTATTTGACAAACTATCGTTGTGGTTTTGATGCGTAGGTAAGAACGGTTCTTGCTAAGCCCGTAGCAGCCACGTAAAATTTGCAACAACAAAGTAGAGGACGTCTAACTTGTTTTTGCAGGGCATGTTGTGATGTGATATGGTCAAGACGTGATGCTATATTTTATTGTATGAGATGATCATGTTTTGTAACCGAAGTTATCGGCAACTGGTAGGAGCCATATGGTTGTCGCTTTATTGTATGAAATGCAAACGCCCTGTAATTGCTTTACTTTATCACCAAGCGGTAGCGATAGTCGTAGAAGCAATAGATGGCATAAATGACAACGATGCTACGATGGAGATCAAGGTGTCGCGCCGGTGACGATGGTGATCACGACGGTGCTTCGGAGATGGAGATCACAAGCACAAGATGATGATGGCCATATCATATCACTTATATTGATTGCATGTGATGTTTATCTTTTATGCATCTTATCTTGCTTTGATTGACGGTAGCATTTTAAGATGATCTCTCACTAAAATTATCAAGTAGTGTTCTCCCTGAGTATGCACCGTTGCCAAAGTTCGTCGTGCCGAGACACCACGTGATGATCGGGTGTGATAAGCTCTCGCTCATCTACAACGGGTGCAAGCCAGTTTTGCACACGCAGAATACTCAGGTTAAACTTGACGAGCCTAGCATATGCAGATATGGCCTCGGAACACGGAGACCGAAAGGTCGAGCGTGAATCATATAGTAGATATGATCAACATAATGATGTTCACCATTGAAAACTACTCCATCTCACGTGATGATCGGTTATGGTTTAGTTGATTTGGATCACGTGATCACTTAGATGACTAGAGAGATGTCTATCTAAGTGGGAGTTCTTAAGTAATATGATTAATTGAACTTAAATTTATCATGAACTTAGTACCTGATAGTATCTTGCTTGTCTATGTTTGTTTGTAGATAGATGGCTCGTCTTTGTTGTTCCGTTGAATTTTAATGCGTTCCTTGAGAAAGCAAAGTTGAAAGATGATGGTAGCAATTACACGGATCGGGTCTCAGAATTTGAGGATTATCCTCATTGCTGCACGTAAGAGTTACGTCCTAGAAGCACCGCTGGGTGCGAACTGCTTCCGATGTAACCGACGACGTTAAGAACGTCTGGCGAGCAAAGCGATGACTACTCTATAGTTAAGTGTGCCATGCTTTACGGCTTAGAACCGGGTCTTCAACGACGTTTTGAACGTCATGGAGCATATGAGATGTTCCAGAGTTGAAGTTAATATTTCAAGCAAATGCCCGGATTGCGAGATATGAAGTCTCCAATAAGTTCTATAGCTGCAAGATGGAGGAGAATAGTTCACGGTGAACATATACTAAGAATGTGCGGGTATAACAATCACTTGATTCAACTGGGAGTTAATCTTCACGATGATAGTGTCATTGATGTAATTCTTCAATCATCGCCACCAAGCTACAAGAGCTTCGTGATGAACTATAATATGCAAGGGATGAACAAGACTATTCGAGCTCTTCGCGATCTTTGAAAGCCGCGAAGGTAGAAATCAGAAGGAGCATCAAGTGTTGATGGTCAACAAGACCACTAGTTTCAAGAAGAAGGGCAAAGGGAAGAAGAAGGGAACTTCAAAAGAACGGCAAGCAAGTTGCTGCTCAAGAGAAGAAACCCAAATCTGGACCTAAGCACAAATCGAGTGCTTCTCTCGCAAGCGATCGACACTTTGAAGCGGAACTGCCCCAAGTATTTGGCGGATAAGAAGGATGGCAAAGTGAACAAAGGTATATGTGATATACATGTTATTGATGTGTACCTAACTAGAGCTCGTAGTAGCACTGGTATTTGATACTTGGTTACTTGCTAATATTTGCAACTCAAAGCAGGGACTACGGAATAAGCGAGCACTGGCCAAGGACGAGGTGACGATGTGCGTGGGAAATGGTTCCAAAGTCGATGTGATCGCGGTCGGCACGCTACCTCTACATCTACCTTCGGGATTAGTTTTAGACCTGAATAATTGTTATTTGGTGCCTGCGTTGAGCATGAACATTATATCTGGATCTTGTTTCATGCGAGACGGTTATTCATTTAAATCAGAGAATAATGGTTGTTCTATTTATATGAGTAATATCTTTTATGGTCATGCGCCCTTAAAGAGCGGTCTATTTTTAATGAATCTCGATAGTAGTGATACACATATTCATAATGTTGAAGCCAAAAGATGCAGAGCTGATAATGATAGTGCAACTTAATTGTGGCACTGCCATTTAGGTCATATCGGTGTAAAACGCATGAAGAAACTCCATATTGATGGACTTACGAATCACTTGATTATGAATCACTTGGTACTTATGAACCGTGCCTCATGGGCAAGATGACTAAAACACCGTTCTCGGTACTATGGAGAGAGCAACAGATTTGTTGGAAATCATAAATCTGTATGTATGTGGTCCGATGAATGTTGAGGCTCGTGGCGGATATCGTTATTTTCTCACCTTCACAGATGATTTGAGCAGATATGGGTATATCTACTTAATGAAGCACAAGTCTGAAACATTTCAAAAGTTCAAAGAATTTCAGAGTGAAGTAGAAAATCATCGTAACAAGAAAATAAAGTTTCTACGATCTGATCATGGAGGAGAATATTTGAGTTACGAGTTTGGTTTACATTTGAAAAAATGCGGAATAGTTTCGCAACTCACGCCACCTGGAACACCACAACGAAATGGTGTGTCCAAACGTCATAATCGTACTTTACTTGATATGGTGCGATCTATGATGTCCCTTACCGATTTACCGCTATCGTTTTGGGGTTATGCTTTAGAGACGGCCGCATTCACGTTAAATAGGGCACCACCAAAATCCGTTGAGACGACGCCTTATGAACTGTGGTTTGGCAAGAAACCAAAGTTGTCGTTTCTTAAAGTTTGGGGCTGCGATGCTTATGTAAAGAAACTTCAACCAGATAAGCTCGAACCCAAATCGGAGAAATGTGTCTTCATAGGATACCCAAAAGAGACTGGTACACCTTCTATCACAGATCCGAAGGCAAGACATTCGTTGCTAAGAATGGATCCTTTCCAGAGAAGGAGTTTCTCTCGAAAGAAGTGAGTGGGAGGAAAGTAGAACTTGATGAGATAACTGTATCTACTCCCTTATTGGAAGGTAGTTCATCACGAGAACCGGTTCCCGTGACAACTACACCAATTAGTGAGGAAGCTAATGATATTGATCATGAAACTTCAGATCAAGTTTCTGCTGAACCTCGTAGGTCTACCAGAGTAAGATCCGCACCAGAGTAGTACGATAATCCTATTCTGGAAGTCATGTTACTTGACCATGAAGAACCTACGAACTATGAGGAAGCGATGATGAGCCCAGATTCCGCAAAATGGCTGGAGGCCATGAAATCTGAGATGGGATCCATGTATGAAAACAAAGTATGGACTTTGGTTGACTTGCCCGATGATCGGCAAGCCATTGAGAATAAATGGATCTTTAAGAAGAAGACCGACGCCGATGGTAATGTTATCGTTTATAAAGCTCGACTTGTTGCGAAAGGTTTTCGACAAGTTCAAGGGGTTGACTACGATGAGACTTTCTCACCCGTGGCGATGCTTAAGTCTGTCCGAATCATGTTGGCTATTGCTGCATTTCATGATTATGAAATTTGGCAAATGGATGTCAAGACTGCATTCTTGAATGGATTTCTAGAAGAAGAGTTGTATATGATGCAGCGGAAGGTTTTGTTGATCCAAAAGGTCTTGACAAAATGTGCAAGCTCCAGCGCTCCATTTATGGACCGGTGCAAGCATCTCGGAGTTGGAATAAACGCTTTGACAAGTGATCAAAGCATATGGTTATCTGAGACTTTTGGAGAAGCCTCGTATTTACAAGAAAGTGAGTGGGAGCTCAGAGCATTTCTAGTTTTATATGTTGATGACATATTATTAATTGGAAATGATATAGAATTTCTGGATAGCATAAAGGGATACTTGAATAAAAGTTTTTCAATGAAAGACCTCGGTGAAGCTGCTTACATATTGGGCATCAAGATCTATAGAGATAGATCAAGACGCTTAATAGGACTTTCACAAAGCACATACCTTGACAAAATTTTGAAATTTTTTAAAATGGATCAGGCAAAGAAAGGATTCTTGCCTGTGCTACAAGGTGTGAAGTTGAGCCAAACTCAATGCCCGACCACTGCAGAAGACAGAGAGAAAATGAAAAATGTTCCCTATGCTTCAGCCATAGGCTCTATCATGTATGCAATGTTGTGTACCAGACCTGACGTATGCTTAGCAATAAGCTTGGCAGGAAGGTACCAAAGTAATTCAGGAGTGGATCACTAGACAGCGGTCAAGAACATCCTGAAATACCTGAAAAGGACTAAGGATATGTTTCTTGTATATGGAGGTGACAAAGAGCTAGTCGTAAATGGTTACGTCGATGCAAGCTTTGACACTGATCCGGACGATTCTAAATCGCAAACCGGATACGTATTTATATTAAACGGTGGAGCTGTAAGTTGGTGCAGTTCTAAACAAAGCGTCGTGGCGGGATCTACATGTGAAGCGGAATACATAGCTGCTTCTGAAGCAGCAAATGAAGGAGTCTGGATGAAGGAGTTCATTTCCGATCTAGGTGTCATACCTAGTGCATCGGGACCAATGAAGATCTTCTGTGACAATACTGGTGCAATTGCTTTGGCAAAGGAATCCAGATTTCACAAGAGGACCAAGCACATCAAAAGACGCTTCAATTCCATTCGGGACCAAGTCCAAGTGGGAGACATAGAGATTTGCAAGATACATACGGATCTGAATATTGCAGACCCGTTGACTAAGCCTCTCTCACGAGCAAAACATGATCAAGACCAAGACTCCATGGGTGTTAGAATCATTACTATGTAATCTAGATTATTGACTCTAATGCAAGTGGGAGATCAAGGAAATATGCCCTAGAGGCAATAATAAAGTTATTATTTATTTCATCATATCATGATAAATGTTTATTATTCATGCTAGAATTGTATTAACCGGAAACATGATACATGTGTGAATACATAGACAAAACTATAGTCACTAGTATGCCTCTACTTGACTAGCTCATTAATCAAAGATGGTTATGTTTCCTAACCATAGACATGTGTTGTCATTTGATTAGTGGGATCACATCATTAGAAGAATGATGTGATTGACATGACCCATTCTTAGCCTAGCACTTGATCGTTTAGTATACTTGCTATTGCTTTCTTCATGACTTATACAAAGTTCCTGCAACTATGAGATTGTGCAACTCCGTTTACGGAAGAACACTTTGTGTGCTACCAAACGTCACAACGTAATCGGGTGATTATAAAGGTGCTCTCTGGTGTTTCCGAAGGTACATGTTGGGTTGGCATAATTGAGATTAGGATTTGTCACTCCGATTGTCGGAGAGGTATCTCTGGGCCCTCTCGGTAATACTCATCACCTAAGCCTTGCAAGCATGTGACTAATGAGTTAGTTATGAGATGACATATTACGAGCGAGTAAAGAGACTTGCCGTAACGAGATTGAACTAGGTATTGGATACCGACGATCAAATCTCGGCAAGTAACATACCGATGACAAAAGGAACAAAGTATGTTGTTATGCGGTTTGACCGATAAAGATCTTCGTAGAATATGTAGGAACCAATATGGGCATCCGGTCCCTCTATTGGTTATTGACCGAGAATGGTTTTAGGTCATGTCTACATAGTTCTCGAACCCGTAGGGTCCGCACGCTTAACGTTTCGATGATGTTTTATTATGAGTTTATAAGTTTTGATGTACGAAGTTTGTTCGAGTCCGGATGTGATCATGGACATGACGAGGAGTCTCGAAATGGTCGAGACATAAAGATTGATATATTGGAAGCCTATGTTTGATTTCGGAATGGTTCCGTGAAAACGGATTTTACTGGGAACACCGGGGTTACCGAACCCCCGGGGTTAATGGGCCTTAGTGGGCCTTGAGGGTGAAGAGGAAGGGCCGCCAGGCAGGCAGCGCCCTCCCCTAGTCCGAATAGGACAGGAGGAGAGGCGGCGCCCTTCCCTCTTTCCCCCCCAAGTCCTAATTCAACTAGGAAGGGGAGTCCTACTCCGGTGGGAGTAGGACTCCTCCCGCCTCCTCCTCCTAGGCCGGCCGCACTTCCCCTTGCTCCTTTATATACGAGGCGGGGGCACCCCATAGACACACAAGTTGATCTACGGATCGTTTCTTAGCCGTGTGCGGTGCCCCTTCCACCATATTCCACCTCGGTCATATCGTCAAGAAGCTTAGGCGAAGCCTGCGCGATAGAACATCAAGATCATCACCACGCCGTCGTCTTGATGGAACTCTCCCTCGACACTCGGCTGGATCGGAGTTCGAGGGACGTCATCGAGCTGAACGTGTGTTGAACTCGGAGGC
The DNA here is from genome assembly GCA_021437245.1 of Aegilops speltoides. Classification (NCBI taxonomy): domain Eukaryota; kingdom Viridiplantae; phylum Streptophyta; class Magnoliopsida; order Poales; family Poaceae; genus Aegilops; species Aegilops speltoides. The sequence continues at coordinate 423,409,912 of CM038141.1, read as the reverse complement.
TCCGTACGTTCGATGCTTGGATCGGTCGGATCGTGAAGACGTACGACTACATCAACCGCGTTGTGCTAACGCTTCCGCTTACGGTCTACGAGGGTACGTGGACGAACACTCTCCCCTCTCGTTGCTATATCATCACCATGATCTTGCGTGTGCGTAGGAAATTTTTTGAAATTACTACGTTCCCTAACAAACCAGCACAACAACAACAACATGAGGGAGACTATCCCGAGTGCCAAATATGCTACAAGTATCACGCCGGCGGCACAAGGGTTTGCTGGCACCGCTATGAGGAGGACCATGAAGAAAAGAAGAAGGCCAACCTCATTACCAACTCCTATGGGATTGACACAAATTGGTACGCAAATTCCGGCGCCACCGAACACATCACAGGGGAACTTGACAAGTTGACGACGCGCCAATTTTATTTCAAGAATTTGATCATGAGCATCGCTTATTACCACTCCATTCTTGATATAGCGTGCGCGATGACCATTGTCAAAGGCAGAGCCAAGCATAGTGTACCGAGTGCCGATGTACTGATCAAGGATCCTCCTAAAACAATTGCCAATTCATGTTTTTTTTTGACAACAAACTGAATAATATGGTCCAAATTGAAGAAAACATCTAAACCAACTTCGATATGTATGCATCACATTCATTTATTAGCACTATCTCATCAACATTCACTTATCTTTCTAAATATACGCCTCCACACATTCATCTTTCTAAATGTATGCATATATACATATGAATTCATTCTAAATATAGCAATACCAAATGTGCATATGTATATCCATTCTAAATATATCAATACCAAACATATTAATACTAAAAGATGTGGCCTCACCTATATCCATTCATTCATCCACACATCCAACATATATCCATGTACCCATCCATTCATCCAGACATCCATATGTCCATCCATTGATACACACATCCATTCTAAACAATTGTAGTTACAAAAAATTCAAACTAAAAGATGAACTAGGGTTCACCTAGTGTCAAAGAATGCGTCAAAACTAGCGCTATTTGACAAAAACTAATTGGAGGGATCAAAAGAGCTTACTTCTCTCGTCGTGGAGTCTTCTCGATCCGCAAGAGCGCTGAAGAAATAGAGGAGATTGAAGGGAGGGTGTGGAGAGGAGAGCCGCCGCCCTCTCTATTTTCTCAGGCGGTAGTAGGAAGAAGGGGGCTGGCTTGGTGGGTGGGTTCCACCAGCCCCCTGGCTTTTAACTGTTCACCCCGACGTTGATGACTGTAGGGTATAACTAGCTACCGCCGGGGCCCATGACGGTAGGATTGACGACATAGGCGATGGGGCTGCCAGCCGCATTGACGTGCATAAATATCCTACCGCCTGAGCCTTGTGGGCAGTTATACCCTACTGCCATCGACCTGGCGATAGGAGAAAGGTCAAATGACGAAAATTTTGCAAACGCGGGCCAGATCGTGCTTAACTTGCAAACAAGATCAAAACAGTGATTGTCGACCCGGTCGACGAGGCCACGAGGCGGCGTGCTCGTGGAAGTCGCGCGCGGGATCACACGTGAGGCACGGTCGCCACACATGGCGGTTTTGGCGACTAGTACTGCTTCATTTTTCAGCACTGGGACCAACTTGAGCCGGGACGGAACGGGAGACGTGGCCGACGTCCCCGATGGCTACACCGACGGCCGACTTCTCTGGACACCATAGGCAGGACCATCGCTGAGACTCTGAGCCTGACGCTCTGGCCTACTAGGTTTCCGACAATTCATTCTTGTCGGCAAGCACCACCTGTGCGCGCGCGTGGTGTTTGGGTGTAGCTACCAGTCTGGGTGTGTACGCTTGCAGCTTCTGAAATTCGGACAGATTTGAAGCAACCAGGACAGTTTTTTACGGACGTGAGGTACGAAGGCTAATTAATGGCGACTCGTCCATGGGAGCTTTGCCACTTTTGTATTGCTTTGTTTATAGTATCACAAATTCACAAGATTCTCGTTGCGATTGCTTGCAAGGACAACATAAACAAGAGGTGAAAAAAAAATGATGAACTAATCAGCAGGACCCTCGAGGAACCCGTGCCACTTCACCGGCTATCCCACCAACCTTAACGGAACTGACGACGACAGTGCAACAACGCAGAGCAGAGCCGCCACCAAAGCCGCCACCAAAACTGTACACTCTGCCTGCCACTCCAGCGAATCTTCGGCCGATTAAAAGAATGTTGAATCATGGCGAATCTAGGGCTTTCTATACCACGATCGCGTCAGCAACGCCACCGACGCGCGCCGTGAAGCGCCCGCCGCATGCGCTGCGAGGCTGGTCCGCGTCGGGCGACTCGGCGTCCGTGAACCAGGGCCGCCGGAGCGCGTCCGCAGCCGTGAGCCTCCTGTCCGGCCTGCATGCCAGCAGCCCGCTGAGGACGTCCAAGCCCGCGGCGGAGAGGGACGGGAACATCTCCCGGAGCCGGCTGGGCGGCCTGCTGCGCTGGCAGAGCGGCGAGCCGGCGCGCGGGAGCCGGCAGAAGCCTGGCCAGTCCGTCATGTCGTCCGTCCCGACCGTGTCGAACACTCTGTTCAGCTGGTCCATCTCCGACCTCCCCGGCAGCAGCGGCGCGCCGGCGAGCAGCTCGGCCATGATGCACCCGAGCGCCCACGTGTCCACCCGGTCGTCGTACTCCGTGGACCCAAGGAGGAGCTCCGGCGCGCGGTACCACAGCGTGACCACGGGCGACGTGTAGGGCGCCGTCGCGGTACGCCCGGCGGCGAAGCGGGACATCCCGAAGTCGCAGATCTTGAGGTCGCCGTGGGCGTCGACGAGGACGTTGTCCGGCTTGAGGTCGCGGTGCAGCACCCCGAGGTCGTGCATGGCCCGGGCGCCGTCCAGGAGCTGCCGCATGAGGCGGCGCGCGTCGGTCTCCGGGAACGGCCGGCCGCGCTCCCGCATGACCTGCGCCACGCTCGGCCCGACGTACTCCATCACGAGGAACGCGCCGCCTGCGCCGTCGCGGTGCGCGGCCCGCAGCTCGACGACGGACGGGTGGCCGCGGCAGGCCTCGAGGCACGCGGCCTCGCGGAGGAGGTCCTCGGACAGCCGGCTGCCGTCGTCGTCGCCGAAGCCGCCGCCGCGGAGGCGCTTGACGGCGACGGTGGCGCCGGTGCGGCGGTCGCGGGCCTTGTAGACGACGCCCGAGGCGCCCTCGCCGATCTTCTCGAGCCTCTCGTAGTGCTCCATTGGCGACCGTGGCCGGCGCCGGCGGAGGTGGTTGGGTGTCTCGCTCGCGGCTTGGGCGCGCGGGTAGGTAGGTGGCTGAAAATTAGGGAAGGCCGCTGTGTTATAAGGGATGGCTTGACGACGAGTCGCTCTCGGTTTGGCACGCACAGGTCCACGCTGTCAGGGCTAAGCAGCAGCAGTAAGCGCGTTGACTGTTGGTAGATTTTTTCACGTGGTTAGTTGGAGTTAGGCCGGGAGTGTGCGTGCGGCGGAGCCAACCGACCGACGCTCGGTTCGGCCCGGCAGAGGTTTCGCGTCTTCCGAGTAGTTGCTGTTGGGAACCACCGGAGCAGCAAGGAAGGCGTGGACTGGGCTCGGGCTACCGCGCGCGCGCGCGTGCGGTATGACTGACTAGTAGTACGTGTAGACGCAGGTCACGCTGTTGAGTAGTAGCGGACGACGGTGGTTCAGCGGAGCAGGTGGAAAGAGCGCGATTGCCGGTGACGGGCTGCCGGCTGTGCTCCGTGCTCTCGATCGATTCTTTTCTTTTTTTTAGTGCACATGATCGATTGCGAATCGCATGCATAGTTCTTTTCTTTAGGCCATACATATAATTTTTTTATGAGCGAAATTTTCAATCTATTCATCTATCATTTTTTTTGCATGGTAATACATGTCCTATTCATATCATATAAAGAATAAAATACAAGTCACGTAAGGACCATCATGACAAAACTAAAAAAATAACAGAACATCTCTGAGATGAGCTTAAAGAGAACACTATCTATATCTATATCTATATCTATACCTATCTATCTATATCTATATCTATAATAACTAATACTCCCTCCGTAAACTAATATAAGAGTGTTTAGATTACTATTTTAGTTATCTAAACACTCTTATATTAGTTTACAGAGGGAGTACCAATGAAAGAAGAAATGTTTCTTCCCACCGTAATTTTTATCTCTTCGCGACACAATCAATCCAGATTTTCATCTGGAAATTTCAGCGCCAGCCTGCGCTGTGACTCTTCTCAGCCGGCTCAGACTTCCATCCCGACCCATCGCTGTGGCTAGAAAATTTCAGCGCAAGCTTGCGTTGTGGTCCTCCTCAGCCGGCCTAGATTTTCATCCGGGCCCATCTACAATGAGAAAGGACGGCAAAAATAAGGGCTAGTATGTGGGATCGAACTCACGCCTTCCACCAAGAATATAAGGTTTGCGACCACCTAACCTAATGCACGTCTCTCTTAAACGGTGTTCACCCAATTATGAAATAGTCCTACCTCGACCTCTTATATTCAACCACAGGCACAACAGGTAGCCGATGACGGTGGTTCGGCGCAGCAGGTGGAAAGAGCGATTGCCGGTGCCGGGCTGTCGGCTGCGCTCTGTGCTCCCCATCTATTTTGCTTTTTCTTTCTAGCGCACATGGTCGATTGCGAATCATATTTCTTTTAGTGGTAAACCAAATTTGTAAGGTTTATTATAGAAATCATAAAAGGTCATGGGTAATCCTAGCCACACATGGCGACCCGCGTCTAAAGAAGACTAAAATTTGGCTAAGTTATAAGCTTAAACATCCATGGCTCGGCTTCAAAATTAAACTCACAACTTGTTGGGTGAAGTAAATACATGCGGATGGGGGGGGGGTTGTTTTTCCTTGGTTTGGATGAATTAAACACGTCCGGACTAGGCTTTTGGATTATGCTCTAATGATGACAACAACATGAGAAGGCAATGGATGTGGGGATCAGAGGATGGAGGATGCTAGTAAGCTTTTGGAGAGATTAAATCTATATGATGATGAGGCCGGCGACTTTGTCTGGGAAGATGAGTTTGATGTCAAGGAGATCAAGCTCAAGTGGCTACCCCTGGGTCATCTTCTGACAACCAAGATTTTCAGTCAGAGTGCACTAATAGCGGACATGAGCGCGCCATGGAATCCAACCCAAGCAGTAGTGTGGAGAAGGATCAATGTAAAGTTATTTTCAATCGAATTTGATTATCGACCTGAACAAGGCGTTGTGCCTTGGGATTTCCGTGTTGCAACACTTTTTTGGCTGAGTACGATGGATTTTCAATTCCAGAAAAGGTCCAGCTAGATAGGCTGAAAACCTGGTGCCAAATTCATCAATTACCAGACGGGGTTCTAAAGAGTAAGAATTCCTTATAGAATCTAGCGAGTAGCGAGACAAATTAGTGAAGTGCAAGAGGTGCATGTAACACTGCCAAACGGATTCATCGGTGAGTTCATCCGGGTTTGAGTGAAGCTTGATGTGAATAAGAAGTTAACACGAGCAGTTAGTATTAAAAAGGGTGGAGAAACTAAGAAATACCTAGTTAAGTTTCAAAAACTGCCAACCTTTTTGTAATGCTTGTGGTCTGTTGGGACATTGACATGAAGAGTGTGGAATAGGAGAACATGATGAGACTAAGTTTGAATGGGGGAGCTTCGTACTTGCTGCAAGAGAGGCAAAGGGGAAAAACGTCCCCAGCGATCAGTTGGCCCCTCCTCCGTTCCCTCCCGCGTCGCTCCCGCGCGCCCTCTCCCTCCCCACCCGTCGCTCTCACGCAGCGATCGGGAGGGCAAAACCCTAGCGCCACTGGGCGAGCTCCCTTCCCCTACACCCTCCACGTGTGGGGTCGGCCAGCGCGGATGTCTGCAGTGTGCGGTGGCGGCAGGGCGCGACAGCGCGGTGGCGGGCATCGCGGGGGCTAGCAGCGCGGCTTGCTAGTCCTTTTGGCGCCTAGCCAGGGCGCGGAGGGCTGCGCGTGGCCGCTTGGCTCCTCCTAATGTATTTACCTCTAAAAAAGATGTTGTCGTGCCATGTTGATGAATGTTTAAGTGAACATGTCAAATTTCTCTCCCGGAAACTTGTGTTAGTAATACTTGTAAGCGCGTACGTGCAATGAACGTTGATATGAGGTACTCCCTTCGTTTGCAAACTATCTAACACAAAAATTATACCGTTTGAAAATAGAACATCTGAAGTTTATATTGGTATATTTTTTGTAATATATGACTTGTATTAGGTTGGTCAAATTGACGACCTATGGGTATGCGCACGCCCTGTAAACTGAGAGAGAGGGAGTAGAAAGAAAAATAATAGCACGTTGATATTAGACAAAAATAATAATAATTGCACATTAATGTTAGGTAGGATATCTACACGTTAATTACGTGAATAGTCTATATTTGGTACGTTATTAATTGCATGCTAAACATATTAAGCGCTCGTCATTGGAGCAATTGGAGCAATATAGATTGTTGAATTGATATTGTTTGATGACTAAGATTTGGTGGAACTGCCCATTTAGATCTTTTTATATTGGTATATAGATATATATACATTGATGCTATAACATACCACATGGTAGATTAAAAGAATACCCCATGGTATATGTGGTAAGGGCATCTTTAAGGTAGACCCGTAAACCGCTCGCATCCGTCCAGGCCGCGCTCTGGACTGCGGGAGTCATTCAACGCGGGTCTGTATCGATCCGTGGGGCGTTCCGGACGCCATTTATCCGCAAAACTGAGACAAAAGTCGGGGAGCATTTGCGGGAGTCCAGACACGCGAAACGTAGCAATCCGACACACCAGGCCCACCCAAAACCCTTCCTGGAACCCACAACTCCATCTTCCCCATTTTCTCTCCTTTCTCTTTTACCTTCGCCGCCGCTCCACCACCCCGGCCACCACGCCACACCCCTGCCAGAACTCTACGTCTCTGTCACCTCTAGCACCATCTAAAACCCAGTTGGCCAGAAAAAGGCTCACTTTGTACAAAGACAAGAAAGCGGCTAGAAAGGATGTCGAGAGGACATTTGGAGTTCTGCAGATCCGCTTTGCAACGACTAAACAATGGGATCCGAAAATCTTGTGGAAGGTGATGACATGTTGTGTGATTATGCACAACATGATCGTCGAGGATAAGGGTGACGATGTTGCCGCAGCTCTGGAATTTGAGAACATGGGTGATCATATCCAACTTTCAGACCAGAATCTAGACACATTTGAGTAGTTTATTCAAATGCATCAACAAATTCGGCATCGACCAACTCATGAGCAGCCGAAGGAAGATCTGATTGAGCATCACTGCGCGGTGAAAGGGGAGAACAATGTTGAGATTTCATATTTGAACTTTTTAAAAATTGAACTAGTGCTGCATGCGACTATTTGAACGTCTGTAACCTTTGCATACGGCTATTTTGATCGTGCGGACTTAAAAAATAAAATAAGAAAGGCCGGGTGTATGCAACTATGGTTGGATGGCATCCTCCCGCATCCGTATCCACGGACCGATGGGAGGGTTGCCATTGGAGATGCCCTAAGTAATCTCAAAACAAACAATGTCAAGATTGAGGCTCTAATTTTGATTGATATTGTCGCATTTTTAGTTAGAGCCTTAATTTAACCTCCTCACATGGCCCTAAACATATTTTTTACTTCTTCTAAATAAGCAAAACATGGAAGCAACCAAGAACATAACATCGAAGCAACCAGACACGAAGACATTCACGATCGAACATCACTAGCTCCAGTACCACAATCAAAACATTTACCGAGTTGCATGCACGATGCATGCATGCGCAGATCGGTACATGAATTCGCTACGAGTTTTTATTCGAAGAAGAAAACCGGAGCTAGACTCATGCATGCATGCAGTCTCTAGCGAGCCCAAGTATCCGAAGGATACATGGAGTTAGCCTTCCGGTTCCTCCTGGGACGCCCTCCAGGCGCTGGGCCCGCCATGACGCCTTGCTCATCAGCCGACGCATCCGCCGCCGCCGTGGAGATCTTCTGATCTGCCTCCGCCGCCTTGCGTGCCTGGACTGAGCAGGCCGGGGCCTTCTTCTTCTTCACCACTTTCTTCTCCGCCCCCGGTTTGACGACAGAGGCGGTGACCTTCTTGGACGCGGCGGCCACATCCTCGGCCTCCTGAACGACCTCCCTCTCATCGGCTTGGTCGAGCGGCTTCTCCGCGTCCAGCTCGTCCTCGGTCACCGAGGCGATGGAGAGCTCCTCGACGCGCGCGCTGAGCGTGGCCACCTGCCCACGCCGCGGCATGACCTCCTTGAGGAGCATGGCGTTGAGCTCCTTCAGCTTCTTCGCCTCCGCATCCGCATCGACCTTCTTCTCCGGCACCGGCAGTTCAGTGCCCTTGGCTGCCGGTGAAACCCCATCTGGGTCGGCTACCGGCGAGCGGCCACCGAGGGGGGCTTCAACAGCTTCGGCGACGGCGTGGCCTGCGGCCTTGGGATGCCTCCTGTTCCTGGTACCACCGCCGGCCATGGCTTCTTGATCGATGACTTGTGCGCGGGTGCGTATCCATTCCATGGGGCGCCCGGCCGTATTAATGGTGAGGTTCACAGAGGCTGTGGCGTGGGCCCTGAAGGGCGTCGGCATCGCTTCGTGGGCGCGTGGATTTCAAAAGTTTGAAAAGATGGCCGAAACGGAAGGCGCATCAAGTGGAATGGGAGGCGATCGTCGATCTTCCGGCCGGAATTGCGCGCCTGCCGTGCGTCCCCGTGCATGGAATGGATATGCTCGATCGCCGGCCGCTGCGAGTGGCAGGTTCATGGGGATACGGAGGCTCGTGTATTATCCACTTCATTTTTTCTTCTGATTCTGAAATGCGGGCACGTGCACACCGGTGTCATCTTTTCGTATTTTCTTCGGTAACAAAAACAAATCAAAGGTTTATACGGGTCTGACTATATCACATCTAGATGTGAGATAATATCTCACATCTAAGATGACATCATCCTATATCATATAAAAAAAGTCTCACAAATTATATTGTTTGTTTGTTTTCTATCCTTTTCTCGTTATTTTTTTGTTTGCCCATGATGCAAAAATCCGTAGAAAAAGAATGCGCCGCGAATGCTAAGATTCGAACTGCAGACCGCTTGTTGGTGCACGCATGCACAAGCAAGGCTAGAGTAAAATCAATTTTCTGCGCTGCTAGGCTGCGCGAGTCGCTGATGCATGGTGTGATCTGATTCACAGTGCTACAGTGTCATCTACAGTGACTCGGTGTGGTACAGGATTTTGTGCCAGCGATGTACTAGTGCGTTTACTTCTTTTCTCAATGCACACACACGTCCAATACCAGATCACTTAACATGGTAACAAGCACTTGAATGACAGAGTAAGCATTTTCTTCTAAAAAAGATTGGTGAATAAATTGTAGAACGAAGTGAAAGTTTTTCTAGGACGATGTGAATTTTTTTTGAAAAATATGATGAACATTTTTATAAAGTAAAAAAACCGATCATATTATAAATATGCAATATACATTTTTCAAACTGTGGTGAATGTTTTTTGACACACATTATGAAAGACTTGCAAAACATCATGAAATGTTCTTAAAATGCAACAAACATTTCATATAACATGGTGAATATATTTTAATGCGCGGTGAACATCTATTAGAATGCTCTGAACATATCTAAAAAATATGTGATGTACATTTTAAAACATGATGGATACTTTTGAAAAATAGACTATGAACATCTTTAAGTAAGCATTCAGTAAAAAAACTGACAATCAAAAGGAAAAAAATAAAAAATAAAATTATGAAAATAAAAATGGAATAAGATAATGATAAAAGGAAAGTAAAAATATTTTAAAAATAAAAAATGTCCAAGAATTTGGAAACAAGATCATGATTATTTTTCTAAACTAAAACATGAATTAAAAAATCATAATTTTGGAAAATGTTCATAACTCTTTATAAAAAATAGAAAAATGACAAAATACCATGGAATATTTTTTAAATGTGGAGATGAAACTGGCTGACAACCCCTCCTCCTACTACTAATCAAAATCTCATTGCGGGCATACAGTTGCATGTTGAGAGGGGACTTGCAACTAAGATAAAAATGGGTCGGGCCCAGCTGCGTGTCGAGTGTGGACTTGCAACTCAGACAAAAATGGGTCGGGCCCGAGTTGCATATCGGGCATGGAGTTGTAACTAGGATAAAAATTGGTTGCTCAACCATTGGAGGTCGATGTGAATTTGTAATTGCGTCAAAAAAATTTGAGCCTAATTGCAAGTCGGTGGTGGACTCGCAACTAGGGCGAAGAATAAAAAGTGATGGCCTGCAAGCAAAAACTAAGGCAACAAATAAAAAAGGTCAAAAGGCCTTATTACAAGTAGAGGGTTGGCTTGTAACTAGGAGCAGAGAACCCAAAAGGGTTGGTGCTAGTTTTAAGCCGAGGGTTGACTTGCAAAGAGACAGGAAAAATAAGTTCGAGCCCATTTACGAGTCAAGCGTGGAGATGCACTGGGGATGAAAAACAAAATGCATGCCATGTTGCAAGTCGAGGGTGGAATTACAACTAGGACAACTATGCAAAACTACGAGACTAGTTGCGCTTCGATGGCGGACTTGTAACTGGAACAACTACGAGCCTAGTGGCAAGTGGAGGGTGGACTTAAAATTGGTATGAAGAACAAACTACATTCCTAGTTGCAAGTCAGGAGTGTACCTGCAACTGGAATGAAAAACAAACTATGGGCATAGTTGCGAGTCGAGGGTGGACTTGCAACTAGGACAACTACATAAAAATACAATACCATTCGCGAGTCAAGGGTGGACTTGCAACTGCGATGAAAACAAAACATCCTAGTTGTGAGTCGGAGGGTGAACCTGCAACTGGACGACAAAAAAACTATGGTCCAAATTGCGAGTTGAGGGTGGACTTGCAACTGGGACAACTACGAAACTACGAGCCCGAATGCGAGTCAAGACTGCACTTGCAACTAAGATGAAAACAAAATACTAGTCTAGTTGCGAGTCAGGAGTGGACTTGCAACTGGGACAATAACAAAGTACAAGCCCAGCTGCGACTCAATGGTGGAATTGCAACTAGGATGAAAAACAAAACAGATGCCCAATTGTGATTCAATAGTGGACTTGCAAGTGGGACAACTACGAGCCCATTTGCGAGTCGAGGGTGGACATGAACTGGTACAACTACGAAACTACGAGCCCAGTTGTGACTCAAGGGTCGACTTGCAACTGAGAAGAACCAACTATGGGCCTAGTTACGAGTCGAGAGTGGACTTGCAACTGTGAATAAAAACAAAAACATAGGCTCTAGTTGCGAGTCGGGGGTGAGCTTGCAACTCTTCAACTACAACACAAAAAAAACATGCCATGAAAAATAGCCCACCAAAAAAGATGCGTGTCGTGGGCAACAGAAATGGAAAACAGACAAGTGACGCCGGAAGCGCGGGACAAATCAACCCCTATCAAAGAATTGCTTCAAATTTATAGTGCCGACCAATTAAACTAAATCTTAGATGAGACATCACTAAAACTCTTCTGTATGAGTTATAGCAATTCTGATACATGGTTTACGGTTCCGTGGACACGTTGCATAGATGAAGACAACTCGAAACAACGACTTGCAACATGGGCGACTATACTACAAAGCCCCAAATTGTGAGTCAAGGGTGGACTTGCAACTGGGGCAAACTACAACTACAAAAAGCATCTCATTTGCGAGTCGATGGTGGGCTTGCAACTGGGACAACTACACCTAAAACAAAGCCCACAGTTCGAGTCGAGCGTGGACTTGCAAATGGGGCAACTACACGACTACAAAGCCCCCCAATTGCAAGTCGAGAGAGGACCTGCAACTAGAGAAATTACAACTGCAAAAATCCCTAGTTGCGACTCGAGGGTGGACTTGCAACTAGGGAAACTACACTACTACAAATCCCCGAGTAGCAAGTCAAGGTTGTACTTGCAACTGGGGCAACTACACTACTACAAAGCCCCCAGTTACAAGTCGAGGTTGGACTTGCAACTGGGGCAACTAACTACTCAAAGCCCACAGTTGCAAGTCGAGGTTGGACTTGCAACTGGTGCAACTACACTAGTACAAGCCCCCACTTGCAAGTCGATGGTGCACTTGCAATTGGAGTAACTGAAACTAAAAAAACCTAGTTGCAAGTCGATGGTGGGCTTGCAACTAGGTCAACTACAATTACGAAAAAAAACAGTTGCGAGTCAATGGTGGAATTGCAACTATTGCAACTACAACTACCACAAGACCCTAGTTGTGAGTGAGGATGGACTTGCAATTGAGGAAGCTACACTACTACAATCCCAATTGCGAGTCGATGGTGTACTTGCAACTCGGACAACTAAATACAAAAAATCCCCAATTGCGAGTGAAGGGTGAGGTCCTCCAGTTACGTGTCAAGGGTGTACTTGCAACTAAGACGAAAATGGGTCAAATCCAATTGCATGTCAAGGCTGGACTTGCAACTGGGGCAAAAAAATTATCGGGGCCAGTTATGTACCAATGGTGGACTTCCAATTGGGGAAAATTGGTTGATCCACCTAGTTGCTTGTCGAGGGTGAATTTGCAGACAAAAAATGATTGGATCTCTAGTTGCATGTCGATGGTCAACATGTAACTATAGAACAAAAATGGGTTGGACCTCAGTTGCATGTCGATGGTTGACTTGCAACTGGGACAAAAAAATGAGGCGTGCCCAGTTGCATGACAAGGGTGCACTTGCAACATAATCTAAAAATGTGTTAGGCCTAGTTGCATGTCCGTGGTTGACTAGCAACCGCAACAAGAAAATTAAAAGAGATGGGCTCGAGTTTGCATGTGGGTGGTCGACTTGCAACTAGGACAAGAAAATAAATAGGAACCCAGTTGCATATCGGGGTACACTTGCAGCAGAGACCAAAATCGGTTGGACCCAGTTGCATGTCTGTGATCGACATGCAACTAGGACAAGAAAAATAAAAAGAGATGGGCTTCTTACATATTAGGGTTAGACTTGCAAACAAAAACAAAAAATGGGTTGTTGCCCGTCATTGTAGTGTTTACAAGCACATTAATACATGGGTCGCCTCTTGTAACGCCCCGGATTCGTTACGCCAGGTGTCTGCCAGTTATTCACCATCATTGCCATGTCATTTGCTTGCGTGTTGCATATTGCCATGTCATCATGTGCATTTCATTTTGCATACGTGTTTGTCTCATGCATCCGAGCATTTTCCCCGTTGCCCGTTTTGCAATCCGGCACTCCTATGTCCCCCATTGTCTTTTTTCGTGTGTGGGTGTTAAACGTTCTCGGAATGGACCGTGATTTGCCAAGCGGCCTTGGTACACCACCGGTAGACCGCCTGTCAAGTTTCGTGCCATTTGGAGTCCGTTTGATACTCCAACGGTTAACCAGGGAACCGTAAAGGCCTCTTTTGTCTTGCAGCCCAACACCCCTCCAAAGTGGCCCAAAACCCATCCAACCCCCTCGATGCTCTCGGTCGTTCGATCACGATCGCGTGGACGAAAACCGCTCCCCATTTGGACTCTCCTAACTCCCTCTACCTATATAAATGCCCTCTCCCCCGAGTTTCCGGATGAAACCCTAGCCTCCTTCTTCCTCCGCACGCCGGACACGTCCGCCTGATGGCCGGACACGTCCACCGCCGCCGCCACCTCACTTCGTCCAATGGCGTCGCGCCACGTCACCTTCCCCGCTGCCGCAGCCAACCGGCGCCCTCCACGTCGCCTCCGCGCCCACGCCCACTTTGCCACACCGCCCTGCGCGGTGCCTCCGCCGTCCGGGTCCCGCCGCGCCGCCTCGCTTTGCCGCCGGCGACCTCCGCCGCCGAAGCCCGGAGCGCCGCCGCCGGACCCGCCATCGCCGGAGACCGGTGCCACGCCCTCCCGCGCCCTCCAGCAACGCCTCCGTGCCGCCGCCCTTCGCAGCACCCGCCGCCGCCGCTGCCCAGCGCCGCGCCGTACCTTCCGGCGTCGCCGGAGCCCGCCGGCCCCGCGCGCCGCCGGCCAGATCCGGCCGGATCCGGTCCGGGGCCACCTTCCCTGGCGCTTCCTCGAACTCGCCGGAGGCTCCCTCGGCTCCAACTCCGGCGAGCCGCTGCCTGCCTCGAAATCCGCGCCAGATCCAGATCCACGGAGGTTGACCCCGAATTTTGCTCAAGTCCCGAAATATTTTGCATTCTGGTGCCATGCTAGACATGCCATATCTCCTAGCATACTACTCCGTTTTGCGTGCATAGTACATCAAAATGTTCATTGAGAGATGCTTCATTTCGTTCCATTGTGCCATGTTCATTTGAGCTCATATTGGTGCCCGAATCATCGTTGCAAGAGTGCTATATGATGTTAATCTGCTGAAACTGTTATAACTTGGTGATTTCTCATTTTCGTTGCATTTGATGTGTGCATCCTATGAGCATGAGCTCTACATGTGTTTTGTGCTACATCATTCCATCTTTACAGTGGTGCAATCCATGTATTTTTGTGAGTCTTGTAGTGAGTGCATCGAGCTTGTTAAGTAGGGTACTTACTGTTGCTCTTTTGCTAGACAGATTCTGCTATATCATGATGCTATGTAAACATGCTGCTACAAGTCATTCTATGCATAATCCAGAGATGTTCACTAAGGATGTTTTGTTATACATGTTATGCTCTATCCATCCATGCCCGTGGTTGCATTTATAGCCGGCTGTAGCTTGTTGTAATCTTGCACTCAACTTGCTAAATAATGTTGCTGTCAGCCTGATTAACTTTAAGTTCAGTTTTTCCATGTGTTTTGCTAGTGATCCATGCACCCTATGGACTTGTTCTTGCCATGTTTAGCTTCATAAACATGTCTTCTTACTGTTGGTTGCCTTGTCATGCCATGTATTGCTCTGTGGTGAGTGGTACAAGCTCACCAACATGCCTACTTATTGTTGTTCCTGCCATGTCTGAATCTGTCATATCATTTGCCATGTTTACATGGGTGCCATCATATCTTCTGTGCCTTTTGGCTGATGGTCAGTAAGGGAATTTTGTTATATGCAATTAGTAGATGCATGCCATGCCTTAAGTTTCTATGATAAGTTCCTGTAGCATGTTGTTAGATAGCTCTAGACATTGTAACCTGATGTTATTTCTGCTAATGACTGAAACTGTTATTATTTGTAATCTTGCCATGTCCTTTTGAGCATGTTCTAGTGATTTATGGAGTTAGCTCAGTGTTCATGTTTTGTCATGCATTACCTGTACTTCATGCCCATGCTTTTTGTTCTTATGTTGAGATGCTGTAGCATATTGGTTTGATGCTTGTAAGTTGCCTAGTTGCTGTTTTGGACAGCTTGTCCTTTAAACTTGTATAGAGTGTATGTGTTGAACCGTTGCTCCGTTTTGAGTGTGCTTTATATGAAACTTGCTTGATTTTGCACGTAGTTTTATATTATCATGTTGCATCTTTGTTTTGAGGTGTTTGCTTGATGTTTGAGTGCCTTTTGCATCAATGCCATGTTTAACTTGTTTTGCTCATATCTTCTAGGCCGTAGCTCCGAAATAAATGAACTTTATATGTAACTTGACTAGAATCTCATGTAGATCATCTTGGTGCATCTTAACTTGCTGTTTAAGAACTTGAATATAAGGTTTATTCAGTTCTGGACCAACTTCTAAATTTGCATATGAGGACTTACCGAAATTGTTATATGTTGTTTCCGGCCTCATTTAACTTGCTTTGATGTGTTGCTCTTGTTTGCATCATCTCTTGCCATGAGTAGCTTCATGTAGCTTTGTCATGCATCATGCTTGGTTGTGCATCATGTCTTGTTCATGTGTGGTGTGTTTACTATGTTGTGTGCTTCTTCTCGATAGTTCCCGTTTCGTGGCGATCGTGAGGATTCGTTCGTCTACCCTTGGTTCGTCTTCGTGGCTTCATCTTCTTCATGGACTCGTTCTTCTTCTTAGCGGGATTTCAGGCAAGATGACCGCTACCCTGGATCTCACTACTATCATTGCTATGCTAGTTGCTTCGTTCTATCGCTATGTTGCGCTACTTATCTTTTGCTCTTCAAGTCTCCCAATTTTCCATGTCAGCCTCTAACCTTTACACCATTCCTAGCTAACCATTGCTTGGCTATGTTACCGCTTTGCTCAGCCCTCTTATAGCGTTGTTAGTTGCAGGTGAAGTTGAAGATTGCCCCATGATGGACAGGATTATGTTGGGATATCACAATATCTCTTATTTAATTAATGCATCTATATACTTTGTAAAGGGTGGAAGGCTCGGCCTTATGCCTGGTGTTTTGTTCCATTCTTGTCGCCCTAGTTTCCGTCATACCGGTGTTATGTTCCCAGATTTTGCGTTCCTTACGCGGTTGGGTGATATATGGGACCCCCTTGACCGTTTGCTTTGAATAAAACTCCTCCAGCAAGGCCCAACCTTGGTTTTACCATTTGCCTCACCTAGCCCTTTTTCCCTTGGGTTTCCGGAGCCCGAGGGTCATCTTTATTACCCCGGGCGGTGCTCCTCAGTGTTGGTCCAAACTAGAGCCACTTGCAGCGCCACCTCGGGGAAACTTGAGGGATGGTTTTAGTTGTACGTAGTGTTCATCCGGTGTGCCCCGAGAACGAGATATGTGCAGCTCCTATCGGGATTTGTCGGTGCATCGGGCGGCTTTGCTGGTCTTGTTTCACCATTGTCGAAATGTCTTGTAAACCGGGATTCCGAGACTGATCGGGTCTTCCTGGGAGAAGGAATATCCTTCGTTGATCGCTAGAGCTTATCATGGGCTAATTTGGGACACCCCTGCAGGGTTTAAACTTTCGAGAGTCGTGCCCGCAGTTATGTGGCAGACAGGAATTTGTTAATGTCCGGTTGTAGATAACTTGACACCAGATTCGAATTAAAACGCATCAACCGCGTGTGTAGTCGTGATGGTCTCTTCTCGGCGGAGTCCGGGAAGTGAACACGGTTTCTGGGTTATGTTTGACGTAAGTAGGAGTTCAGGATCACCTCTTGATCATTGCTAGCTTCGCGATCGTTCCTTTGCTTCTCTTCTCGCTCTTATTTGCGTATGTTATCCATCATATATGCTTAGTCGCTGCTGCAATGGGATTTCTGAGTCCTCGTGGCTCACAGATTACTACAACAACAGTTGCAGGTACAGGTTATGCGATGATCATGACGCAAGAGCGATGTTTTGCTTGTGTTGGTGTTCTTCTTCTGCTTCTTCTTCGATCACGGGATAGGTTCCAGGTCGGCAGCCTGGGCTAGCAGGGTGGATGTCGTTTGAGTTTCTGTTTGTGTTTTATTCGTAGTCGGATGTTGACTTATGTATGGTTGTATTGATGTATTCTTGCGGCATTGTATGCCTCTTGTATGTATCCCCATCTATTATGTAATGTTGATGTAATGATATCCACCTTGCAAAAGCGTTTTAATATGCGGTTCTATCCTTGGTGGGACCTTCGAGTCTCTTTAGGATAGTATCGCATATTGGCGTGACACCTCTGCTCCAAAGACAGAGGAATAGGATATAGAGAAAGAGAGAGCGAAGAACCGAACTGGTGAGCCAGCGGTGAGCTTGTCTTTTTATACGAGCAACTCATCTCTTCAACTACGACACAGAAAAGAAACATACCACAAAAAAGCCCAACAAAAAAAGACACACGGTGCGATGGACCGCAGAATGAACAACAAATAAGTGACACCGGGTGCATGGGACAAAACAACCCCGATAAAAGAATTGCACAAAATTTAAAGCGACGGATCAAACGGACTGAAACTTAGATGAGACATCACTAAAATTCATCTATATGAGTTTTAGCAATTCGATACATGATTTACTGTTCCATGGACACGTTGCATAGATGAACACAAATCAAAAAGCCAACAAACAAATAAACATGCATGAACGATCGTTGTATATACACGCACAAAGAAGATGCATGCACACAACATATGATACGTGCACATCATAGCATCTCATGGGGGAGAAAAAGGAAATGAAAAACATATAAGGAAGCTCACAAAATGCAACAACGGCTGTAGCGAGACAGTTCAAAAAGTAGACAAAAAATAAAAAATAAAAACAGAAAGACAAAGTCAGCCCGCGCTGCCACACACATGGACCAGCCCATGCTGCCACGCTGTACACACGCCCGGTCTTGGGGCTTCACGCTCTTGAAAGCGCACGCATTACGCCGAACCGGACACCATGAGCTCAGGCTGTGCGTGATTTTTAAAAACAAAACAAATACAAACTGAAGGACTTAGATGTGAGATAGTATCTCACATCTAGATGTGAAATAGCAAATCTGATTGATTTTTTGTCGACTGGCCTCGGCGCTTCTCCCTACCTTTTTTGCTTTTTAATCCAAAGTGAAAAGGCAGCAAAAGCTGAAGCACGAGCTCAAACAAATAGGGGCCTAAGTAGAGCGAGCCCCGATTCGGTCTAACCCCTCTAGCTCACTAATAAACGTATAAAGGACAATATAGATCTTTGATAAGTCGTATCCACTTTCGTATGTACGATGGATCACATGTCGGAAAGTATACGCCGTGAGAGCATCTACAACTGAATTTAGCAAATCCGACCCCTCAAACATCCGCGGACAGTGACCGGTCACGCCTCAAAAAATGCATTCCACATCCGGATACCTCAAATTAGAAACCTCAAATCCATATTATTACATGCAACGCAACGATATTTGGGCGGAGCTTTGTCCGGCTCCGTGGTGGCCATGTACGGCGGCCAGTTGCGCCCCTCAGAGTATTGGTCCGGTAGCCGGCAAGGTAGAGTAGGGCATGGGACACGAGCCGGCTCACGGGACTCAAGGCACCGTCGTCTCCCATGCCCAACTCTTCCTCGCCGGAGCCTGGAACCCGTCAGGTGCCGATGGACGTCAAACCGATGATGGATCCGACCTGGGACGAGCAGGCGACATCCGCCGCGAAGCGGTTACGACACCAGGACTGGTGCACCTTACGGGACGCCGCGGAATGCGACTCCGCCTCGCCAACGTCCACTGTAGCAAGCGCTTTCGCCGCGTCCCGTGCCCACTTCCGCGCACGGCATGCGATGTTTGCGCCGAGGGACGCCCGCGGTGCGTCCATGGCCTCGGCGCACCAATGGAGGGATTGCACATCCGCCATCGCGTTCGGACGCCAAACGGACCGCACCGCCTCCAGTGAGGCAGCGACGGCTGCCCTAGCGCTGGATCCATGCGCCATTTCGGCGGACGCAATGGATTCTTGATGGAAGGAGTCCGAACGCTGTTGTGCACGGGCCTCCTCTCGGGCGCGGCGGAGAGCAAGCCGGACGAGCATCTCTTCTTCGAGGCCGCATGGGATGAGCTCGGGGTCGACGGATCTGGAGGTGAAGGACTCGGATCCACTGCCGCCATACCGGAGACTGCCGGACGGTGTTGGGGACGAGCTTGGGTGACGGATGGGAGTGGAGTAAAGTGACTAGGGTTTAGTTAGGCGAGCGGATAAGAAGGAATATATGTGGGGTCCGGTGGGCCGGGTCCGACATGGCGGGCGCGCCCAAGTGCCCCATATTAGGATTGGACATGCGGGGTGCCGGTCAGCCCGGACGTTTAATATTCGTTTGAGGCGCCTGTTCGCGGCGCCAAACTAAATGTTACGAAAAATAAAGGCCCATTCCCAGGCGCCGAACCTCAAGCTCCGCAGTTAACAAACTGTTGGCAGCTAAGTTGCAGCGCTATAGTCAAAGTACAAAGTATAGCACCCCATACATTTGTTTTCCTCAAAATTTTCAACATTCGTTGAAATAAAAGTGTGAACAAATTTCCTTAAAATGTGAATAATGTTTTAAAATCACGAACAAATTTATAAATTCAAAAAAGCTGTTAAAACATGAACAATTTTTGAAAAGTGAACAAAAAATAATAAACATGTACACTAATTTGAAATTCTGAATAATTACTGAATTTTTTATATATGTTGAACAATATTTAAATGCACATTTAATATTTTTGTAATATCGTTGAACAATATTTAAATACATTTTGATTTTTTGTGATATACCTTGAACAATATTGAAATACACATGAAATATTTTTTGATATACACTGATAAATATTTAAATATACATTAAACATTTTTATGGTGAACAATTTTAAAAAACATGAACACTTTCTTAAAATAGTTTGAATATTTTTTAATATATGGTGAACATTTTATGAATACACGGGTAAACTCTTTGTATAAATACACAAAAATAGAAGAAAAGGTAAAAAATAAACACAAAAAATTTAAAAAAAGAAAGAAAAAACCATAGGAAAACTAAATCTAAAAAAATGAAAATAAAAAACCTTAAACGAAAACCAAAGAAACCAGGGGAGAAACCAAACTGGAAGAGTGGAAATTTTCGGAAAAAGGATCAAAACCAGAAAAAAAAGAAACTGAAAATTAAAGAAGAAGAAAAAAATTAGCGGGGTGACCCGCACGTTGAACCTAGAACTGGGCCGGCCCTAGTCGCAGCCGCTGCGGGCGTAACCTCACAAGGGCAAATAGTCTAGGTGTGCAAAACCAAACTGAACCAAAATTTCAGTTTTTTGGTTCCAGCTTTAGTTCTGAAATTTGCAAACCCTTTGATATTGGATTTTTGGGTTAAAAGCCGAAAACCAACTTGTTAAACGGAATTAACAGAAACCAAGAAAAGGTCAAATCATGCTCGCACAGTCACACCGACGAAAATAATTTTCTAGGCACGAAGCTCCCTCTATCCTGCTTTTATAGCCATCCCTCAGCTACAATTTTAGTCAATTTGCGAGGTGGTAATAAACCAGAAAGCTCTGATTGTCTGGTTCACTAGGACATGGCTGTATTCAGTAATTGACGTCCCCCCTGATTATAACTTGTGGCGCGTGCGTGGTTTAGTACCATTGTTTGGTCTTTTGGTTTTTGTTTGTCATGTTATTCTTATGTTTTATTTCTATTTTTCCTTTTTTTCTTTCTTTATCTTTTTCTAAAATTCACGTACTATTTATCATTTTGGATAAGTATATTTTCTATCCCTCAATCCTTTCAAAAGTTTAGAAATGGTCCCTCAACTTCAAAACCAGCAAAACTTAGTTCCTTAACTTGTCAAACCAGATAATTTTAGTCCCTCATACCGCTTTGGGTGGTTTTCGTCCGACGTTGGACATGGTTTTAAGCAAATCTTGGCATGTCATCCAGGTTTGACCGCCACGTCACCATCCACATCACATAAGTGACCCCAATCCCGGCACCCAAAACCCGTACACGTCCCCACTTCAAGCTCACGCGTAGGCTATTGCACACCAGCTCTGGTGCCGCCGCTGCGTACCCCGCGTCGCCGCCGTGCCGCAGGGCAACTGCCACCATACGGCTGCTGCTCCTGCCTGTGCTTCTGGAGCAGCCGCGCCAGCCCGAATTTGGCGATCAGCTGGTTGCACAGCGTATCCAGTTATCCACTATCCAGCCTGATATGTTGTCCGGCTTCAAGTTTTAGCTAGTGGATTACCAGCGGCCGGAACAATTGGTGCAGGTACACACTGGCCCCTTGCCGTGCTAGTCACTATCAAGTGGTGCAGCATGCGCATATCATCGTTCTTATCGCCGTAAAAAAAACTGACCCAACAAACTATTCAAATCATTTTTCCCCTCTTTCCTCCCGCGTTGCCGCTGCCAAAATTCTCCACACTGCTGCCTTGAGCCGGAGGCTAGTCCATACGGCTCAGGTCGTTGCCTCATCTTTTGTAAACCGATGAACCATGGTGCAAGAGCAGCTACAAGCAATCGCCATGGCATCTTAGGCTACACATTCAACGCACAGCTGCAAACAGGTGCCCTGGACACAGCGTTACCTTGCAGCTAGGAGCATGGTCGCCCGCTCCAGGATACGACCGACGTAGCGATAATATGGTGGAGCACGTTCTCGATACACTCGGCGATTAGCAAGTTTGTGGGGTCACTTATGTGTGTGGACGGTGATCATGTGGCGGCCAAACCCGGGTGACAGTGTCAAGATTTGCTTAAAACCATGTCCACGTCGAACAAAAACCACCCAAAGCGGTATGAGGGACTAAAGTTATCCGGTTTGACAAGTTAAGGGACTAAGTTTTGCTGGTTTTAAAGTTGAAGGACCGTTTCTAAACTTTTGAAAGAATTGAGGGACGAAAAATATACTTATCCCTTATTCTTTTGTATTTATTAGTTATGTTAACAACTTAAATAACATGCGAATCAAACTGTGATTGGATAGTTAGAGGGACAGTGGTATCCCTAGTTCATCAGGGTTCAAGTCCTGGTGCTCGCATTATTTCTGGATTTATTTCAGGATTTTCGGCGATGCACTTTTAGTGAAAGGAGATGTTTCCGTCGATGACGAGGCGCCTACGGTGACTTTGTAAATCTCAAGATGATATGCGGGCTCAGTCTCTCGAAGGTGCTCGGGGGGAGGGGGGGTAAGGCATGCGTATGTGCGTTCATAGGAGTGAGTGTATGCACGTATGTATGAGCGCTTGCGTCTGTATCGTGTTCAAAAAACAACAACTTAAATAACAGTTTTAAATACTCATTGGAGTTACGATTTTAAATACTTATTTTCTTCAATCATGGCATGGATTTTTATCATGGGCATGTCCACCTACTAGCAAAAGTTGGAGTCATTCCATGAATGCCCAAAAAAAATCATGTTCAACGTAAAGTGTCTGGATAGGCCAGAAGGCTTCGTTTGGGAGCTTGTTATTTCTTGACTTCCGTTAAATGATTCCAAGCTTGTATGGCCAATTAAAGGCATCATGCTAAATTGTTTTGGTTTTCTATAAATTTTGCGTTTTCTAGAGTTTTCAGGACTGATAAATGGCCGGATGTGTCGCACCTTGCGTATGATCTCGAAAATTATTCAAGCTTGGCATGGGTGCCTACCATGGGCATGCCCACTTGGTTGCAAAATTTGGGGTCATTTCAAGAATGTCCAAAACTGGACCATGTTCAATGGAGCGTATCTGAGGATGCTACACGGGTTCGTGTGCTCTTTGTTTCTCGCCATGCTTGAAATGTCCCCAATTTTTTGCATGGCCTTATATGACCAATTCAAGGCACCATGTCAAATAAGACACAACAAAATTGAATGGCGTTCGAATTAGAAATTAGACACAACAAAATTGAAAGCGACAAAATGTTTGAACCAAGACAACTGGAGTAGATGGGCAAGCATAGAACATCTGACCTTCGGAGACAATGCTCATGGTATAGATTAAATGAATATAGATGTAACTAGAGGCGCAACATGTTGAGAAAGAAAACACATGATTTATATAAGAGCTGGCGATTTTTAGATTTAATTAACCTTGGCGGTTGCGTGAGTTGGAAAGAAGAAGCAAGAGGTTGTCACAAACAATTATTATTTTGCATGATTTCGCGCAATGGAGAATAGACTTCAGTGCTATTACATATCTTCAAGTATCACACATAAGTGTGTATTTCCTCAATATTTTATATATTTAGACCAATGGCTAATGATATTTCTATAGTTATTAGGACTTCCATTGCTAATTTGCTTCTTTTTCCCAGCCAAAAGTTACCCAACACAGATGACGAGTGGGCCTGTTTAGACATTTTTCAGAAATTGTTTATTCAGCGGCTGGGTACCCGTACATGGGAGTATTTGACATGTGAAATTCGTCAAGCGACCATACGGCCAAAACGTGGCTTCGCCACTGTGTCAACAGTACCAACGACATGAGCTGCATCCATGCTACATGTCCTGTTTTATTAGTTACTACATTTACAGCAATGAAAAACAAGCTTCGAGCTTAATTACAGAAGACATGTGTTTATTGAGAAAAAAATCAATAAGGCAGGTTTCATTCAAGAAAAGTCAACAAGGCAGGTGTTTATTCATTGACTTATCCAATAGTTTACGGTATGAATGCATCCACGACCGGCATCGGAGCAAAAAACGAGTAAATGAGCCGGGCCTGAGACTAGCCACAGTGGGAGTAACTTCGATAGTAACCAGGGCCGGTCCTGAGATTTTGAGGGCCCTGGGCAAGACAATAAATTGGACCCCCCCCTAATATATATAACCAATAACACTTTAATGCAACCAATTTTGATACTATTTTCGTTCAATACTTTCTACATACTCCCTCCTTCCATCTATATAGGGCCTAATACGTTTTTCGAGGCTAACTTTGACCAAATATTAGAACAATAATATATGACATGCAACTTATACAAAGCACACAGTTAAAATCGTGTGTGAAAGGAGCTTTCAATGATATAATTTTCACATTGTGCATGCCATGTATTATTAATCTTGTCAATAGTCAAAGGCGGTCTTAAAAAATGCATTAGGCCCTATATAGATGGAAGGAGGGAGTATTATTTTAGAAGTTTCTTCTAAAACCCCGCCGGCCATTCGGGACCTAGTAGTAAGACCATGATTCGTGTCAAGGGATCGATCATTCTTCTGTAGGCGAAACATGTTAGACATTCGTTTATCCTGAGAAACATTCGAATAACTAGGCTACAGAACGACTAAGCAAGCAAAGGACAACAATATATATATAAGATCTAGTCTCTTAAAATAATTCTCGATACAAATCCACTTATCATAGGGTCAATGTCAATTTTATCCAACAATTTTTATAGATGTGTAATATTGCCAGATCATTTAGCAGTGGAAGATATGCATCTTATATGTATGTGAAGGTAAATTACTTCATG
Source organism: Aegilops speltoides (assembly GCA_021437245.1). Lineage (NCBI taxonomy): Eukaryota > Viridiplantae > Streptophyta > Magnoliopsida > Poales > Poaceae > Aegilops > Aegilops speltoides. The sequence continues at coordinate 423,385,188 of CM038141.1, read as the reverse complement.
AGCAACATAAATAATAGGGAATAGTAAGAGTGATATACCTCTTCTTTTTTGCGGGTACAAATGAAATACCTCAAACCAATCGCATCAGCATCCGTGATTAGGCGCTCAACAACGACCCGATATGGATGTCAGGCAGGAGGCACCCGGCAATATACTCCCAACACCTAGAAAGTGGATAACGAACGCACTCGGTGCTGTCAATTGCCATGGCCTTATGTACGTGTGAGTTCTGCGTGGCTGCGTCCAGCTACTCGAGCTGCCGGGCGGCCAGCGACTTTTGATCTAAAGTTCGGGACCAAGGAACAGAGAATAGGGCAGTGGATAGGGATGCGATCTCACGTCGCAAGAGTTACGCGGTGATTGCGTGCGTACATCAATGTGGGTCTAGTTTTGTTTACATGAGCTAATTTCGTTTCGGGAGAAGAAAATAATCAATTCCTGATTGCATACTTGCGCCTAGGCTGCTACCTCTTTCCTTTGTTTGAGCTAATTTCGTTTCAGGAAATGATATGGGCCTATGGGCTACCTTCGTACCACATCTGGGAGGGCCCACAGATTTGAGGGCCGGGCCCCCCGCCCCCCTATCCGGGTCGGGCCTGATAGTAACATCGAGTCCAACTCAGCAAATTTGCTTATGTGGCAATGAGTTAATGATGTAGCTAGTTACTGTAACATCACATGTCCCAATGCAATATGAGTCTATAACCTAATAAATGAAGCTTTGCATGTTACCACACATATGTTACTACCCACTATTAAGTCTGGTCACAATGGGGAGGAACTTAGGAGTAATATCACACACTCCAATACAACTTTGCTTATGTGGCACATATTTAATGAAGAGAGAGGTGGTAACTACTCCCTCCGTCCCGGTGTATAAGTCATTCGCGTAGTTCTAGGTCGACAATTTAACTATCTAAATATGTATTATATGTGACAAAAAATATATATTTAGAAACTACATCCGTGTAGAAATCTAGTGATATACTTTTCATGACATATAACACATATTTAATTCCTCAAATCGATGACCTAGAACTACGCGAATGACTTATACACCGAGACGGAGGTAGTAGCTAAGTTACCGGAACATCACACACTTCAAGAAACAATGAGTCTATAACCTAATAAATACATCGTTGCATGACACTACATAGATGTTCCTACCCACCATGGAGGTAGTAACATAGTCTAGGGAAGTGTGTAAGTTACTAGCTTATGTTCTTGCCCATTGTGACCAGCCTAAGGTGATGACATAGTCTAGAGATATGTGTATGTTATTAGTGTATGTTACTCTTCATTGTGGGGTGTGCGTTGAATAGGATCGGGTTGTACGTATACAGGGTGCACGCAGTAAATGAGCTGGGCCCACCGAAGCAGATAGAAGTGAAGTGTACGATGGAGCATGCGCTTTCATCACTTTCGCAAAAAAAAGAAGTACACGGTGGCACGCAAGGTACTCGACGTTTTACATGGCACCGCACTACCAACTGTGCTACCGAGGAGAAGCATGACGCACACACACATTGACAGTGCTCGTCCCGGTCGTGCAAATCCCGTCACCTTGCCCATGCAGGGCATGTCAACGGTACCTTAGGACATGAGCTACATCCATGTTACATTTACAGCAATGGAAAACAAGCTTAATTACGCAAGACAAGGTTATCAACAAGGCAGGTTTCATTCAAACAAGAACTCAACAAGGCCGGTGTTTTATTGAATATTGACCTATCCAATAGTTTACGGTATGGATGCATCCATGACCGGCATCGGCATGCATGTGTAGCCTGGCGGCCGACGGCTCACGCGGACTTGGCGGCAGGAAAGGCGAGCCCCGACCCTTGCAGCGCGTCCTCGACGACCCCGTCCAGCAGCGCCGCCATCGCCGGCGTCATGTGGTTGCTCCAGTCCCCGGCAACCCCCTTCCGGAAGAAGGCCTCGTTCCTGACGTAGTTCTGAGCACCGCTCTTGTTCGCCTCCACGTTCTTCAGAGCGCCGATGCTGCACAGCTCGACGATGTCCCGTGCCACCCCCGCGGCCTCCTCTTCCTCGGAGAACGCGCACCCCATGAACTCGGCCAGCTTCCTCACGTTGCCCACCGGGTCCCGCAGCATCTCCTCGTACCGGAGGAAGAGGACCTTCTCCGGCCACCTCCGGCTCGCCTCCCAGTAGCTCAAGACGTGGGGCCACTGCGGGCCGCCGGGGCACCGGCCGTCGCAGAACAGCTCGAAGGCCTCCTCCATACCGAACGGCGCTGGCACCGGCCGCGGTTCGTCGTCGTTGGCGGCCGCCGCCGTCTTCTTGGCGAACAGCCACATGGAGACGAAGGCGTCCTTGGGGTCGCGGCAGACGTACACGACCTTGCAGCCGGCGCCCTCCGCCGTGACTCGCTCCGGCAGGAGGGAGTAGGGCATGTGGGTGGCGATCACGCGCGGGGATGGGAGCGCCGCGAATGCGTCGGCGGCGTCCGGAGTGAGCGCATAGGGCACCTCGAGGAACTCTACACAGTCATGCGGGTTGCGGAGGCGGAGCGGGTGGTCGGGGGCGCACGGTGGGTGGTCGGCGCGGTGGACGGTGGCGAATGCCAGCGCCTTGAGCCAGGTGGTGCCGGACTTGGGGAAGCTGGCGAGGAAGACGTCGAACGGCCTGGGCGCGAACGCCGCGCGCACGGCCACGATACCCGGGAGGATCGGCTCGGGGAACCAGAAGCCGCCGTGCTGCCTGAGCTTGAACGGCGGGAACCGTGTCTCGAGGGGGAGCGAGGAGACCACGAGGCGCTCGGCCATGTCGTCGTCTCCGATCGACGGGGCCATTGGTCGCGCTGTGCTGCTGCGTGTGCCAAGCAACCACGGTGTGTACGTATATTTGTAGCTGCATTTGCTCTATTAGTTTAGTTGCCACGAGACCGACGAGATCCTTGGAGAAATATACAGTAATAGAGTTTATGGAGAAAGATAACAAAATGAAAGTTGGAAGTCGTCCGGGCTGTCCGATCAACGCAGGAATTATTCGTCATGTCTCCATAAAGAATCACTAGCCAAGTATTTCCAGCCAATCACGTCAGGTAAGTTAATTAGGTGTATTATTGGTGACAGTGTATTTTGTATACTCATCCATATAATTAGGAGTGTTGGGGCTGCTGGGCGCCTGCTGCATACTTAAGTTGCCCCGAGATACGAGCTTGTAGTAGTTTATCTGCGTGTGGGTGCTTTTCACCAGTTGATTGTACTAGTTTTTTAACAGCATGTGTGGTTAATTGAGTAATGCTACACATACATAGGTTTACGGAATTTACAGGCAGGTGGATTTTGATTGGAGATTAAGTGGGAGAAGCGGCCCACCCCGTGAAAATCAGGGGGGAGAGGTCAGTTAGAAAGAAAGAGACCTACTCAGCGTGTAATTACGTGCAACTATTTATACATTTAGCATTTTTGATGGTTAATTAGTACCAAAATTACAATAATACTAGACTTACAAAGAATTATCAACATTTTACTTAATTTTTAAACTAGCAAAGCGGCCCATGCGTTGCAACTGGAGGAAATATAATAATCTCCAATGCCATGACCACATTTTGCTGCATCACCGACAGTGTCACTCCCATTTTCTTGAAACCGTCAATAATTTTTAAAATCATGAATGCTTTCTTAAAGTCGTGAACATATCTAAAATCATGAACATTTTTGCAGATTTTTGAACATTTTCTAAAATCATGAAAAAAATTAAATTCATGAACATTTTATACTATTTTCAATCATTACTTAAAAATTGTGAGAAAATTTAAAACATTTTTCTTGAATAGGCGAACATTTCTAGAATCGACGAACATTTCTTTTGGAAATTGGTGGAACGATTTTTGGAATTCACAAACATTTTTTTGATTTAAAGAACCTTGTTTTAATGCATGATCTTTCTTGAATCCGCAAACATTTTATGAATCAATAAACTATTTTGTAAGTCATGAACATTTTTTGAATTTTAGGATATTTTGCAATTCATAAGCATTTTTTGAATTGGCAAAAGTTTGTTAAATTTCATTAACACTTTTCATAAAAAAAATTTGTAAAAAATCATGAACCTTTTTATTTCCCGAACATTTGTTTTAAAAATTGCGAACATTTTTTGAATATGGGAATATTTCTCAAAAATTATGAGCATTTTCTAAATCCACAAACATTTAATATTTATTAAACCTTTTATTTCAAAATTCACTTTTTTAATTTGCGGAACTTTTCGAAATCCCAAAATATTTAAAGTATAAAAAAAGATGGATATGGAGAACGAAAAATAGAAAAAGAAAATTTAAAAAACAGGTCGTCCGGACATGGACCAGCCCAAATAGGTGTGTTGTGTCTTCTCCAAGCGCGCAGAGCGGAGTATAGAAGGCTCCTACTGCAAGGGCCGTCCCAGGGGGTATTTCCCTGTGTGAAACATTTTTTATCATGGCATTGGTGGGGTAATATTTTGCAATTTTATGGGCAATTTCGGTGACGTACCGTTAGAAACAATAGCTCCTTTATTATTAGACTAGCAAACATGCCCGTGCGTTGCAACCGGAGACACAAAAAATACATGCTAGCCAAATAAGTATGACTCAATATCCAGACATATGAGTGTCCTCTATTTTAACACGATGGCCCACCATGTTGCCAAATATCTTTCTTCTCACTCTCGTCGATGATGGACACAATGTCCACGTGATTGCAATGCATTCAACGTGGCCCTAAGCCATGAGCTTACCACTGCACGACACACTTGCTATTGTCTCGCGCAAGGGAATATTTAAATCTTTAAAAACAAATCTCATCGACCACGAACTACTCCCAATGCCTAGACATATAAAGTCTTTCCAAAAACTAATCAAATCTTAGACATAAAATACTTCTGAATCGGCGACCAGTTTTTCAAATCGACAAACATATTTTTTTAAATTAGGACATCTTTAAAAAATCACGAATAATTGTTTTGTTTAAACAAACATTTATTGAAATGCATGAATAATTTTTGAATTCATGAATATTTTTTGACTCAGTTAACATTTTATGAATTGATGATTTTTTTAATTGGGGGATACATTTTGAATTTCGCAAAAACTATTTGATTTTTTTGAATATTTTCTAAAATTTCATGGAGATGTTTTTCCAGATTCACGAATATGTTTTGAATACACAATCATTTTTGGCGACCATGCCGGCAGTGTGTCTGTGTTATAGACAAGCTATCATATCTATAAAACCGCTCAACACGGCGGCACCTTTGAAAATAAAAACCGAATCGTTTTCTTAACTTACGGGTGGCATAGTGGGTAATTTATAGCTAATTTGGGGGCGATTATGTGGACGGACGACCAGAAGCACTATTTGCTTTATTATTAAGGGTAGATAAGGGTAGAAGGGTAGATATAGATATAGATATAGTTCGTCTACTTATGTGTTTCTTCAGTTTGGATCCTTCTGATCTATGCTAATATTGATCGGCAGCGGTTGCTGTTCTGGTGCGCTGGTCCTATGAGGCTTTAGCATGACGACTTCCTGACTTTCTACTACAATAAGTTTTGCCCCGCTCAGGTAAGGGAGTGGCGATGACGGCGGCGCGCCTTTGGCTCGCTTTGGTGCTTGTAGTTGTCGTTAAATGGTCTACGGATCTAGATTTAATTTTTATTATTTCTAGTGTTCGTTATACTGTCATGATTGAAAATAAATAGAACAGAAGTTCTCACACAAAAAAATAAAATAGATAGAGATAATTCTCTCCCGCCTCAGAAAAAAAAACTCATAATCACCCGTATTAGCATTACTCTCCAAATTATGTAACCTAGCAAAAGCGCCCACATGATGCGTAATGGCCAGATGCGGAGATGGTATACGAGTACGTACAGGGGCTAGCCAGCGGCATGTGTCACCAAAAATGCTAGACCTGCACTCAATTACGAGAATTAAACTTCGTATGATTGGCAAGGTCAACTTTAAGCATTGTTTTCGATCAGCAAATCAAGCGGCGCATGTGCTAGCTAATTTTAGTTATTGTAATAAACTTTTTTCTAGTTGGACTGACGAGCCTCCAGATTGTCTGATGAGCAAGCTCATACACAATGTATCTTTATGCATTAATCAATAAAGCTAGCCATGATGGCCTTCCCTAAAAAAAAACTCCGTATGAGGAGGATGAAAGATAACCTCTTACTCCCTTCATTTTTAAAAGAATGTACTTACAATTTTATTGGAAACTTAATTTTTTATGGTTGACTGTATTTATATAATAATATGCCAACATTTATGCCATCAAATTAGTAGCATTTTGTAGGCAAGTCAAATTCTACCGGCGCATCGTAGTTTAGATCGTTTTTCCTCTCGCGTCTTGGCAGCTGGAACCCTCGCAGCCGCCAGGAGGCCAATCTTCTAGCGCCGTCCTCCGACGGCTCCCCTCCGCCGGCGACCTTGGTCGTCGGTGGTGAGGGGTTCATCGGATCCACGCGTGTGGATCGTTTTTACTCTCTCGTAGTCTAGGTTTTTAGGTCGTTCATCGTCTTGGCTTCGGCAGCGACGATGACAACGCTGAATAAAGATTCTTCGGGTCCATTCCTGACGAGGCCATCGGTCCTATGTTTGGTGATTATTTTGGAAACCAGACTCTTCAAGCAAGGATGGCGTGACGGCGGCATCCTCGCGGCGGACATGTGTATTCGGGGCTTCGCCGTTGCGACGACGTTTGCTCTAGCGCCGGCACGGAGCTTAGGAGGTAGTCCAGGAGCGGATGCAGATTGTGATCGATATTGACGACATCTGGAAGACGGAACGTGTGCTGGGTTCGTGGTTCGTGGATCGCAGGTATGGTTTCCTTCTTCGGCGTCTTAGTCGTGGTGGGGTGCCAGATCTGGAGTTCGATGGCGTGTCGGGGTGTTGCCCCGGTCTAATTCGTTCAACGACAAGGGCTTCACTTTTGGTGAGCCACTTTGGAGATCCACAAAGCTGCATATCAGCGATGGAGACGCGTCGAGCTCATGTGAGGAGGTGATCCGTCATTCTTTTCTTTGGTGTCCGCTATGGTGGTGTCGGACGCAGGTGACGGTCGTTGATGTCAAGCTTAGAGATGTTCTATTATCTTTTCAGTTTTGTCATGTGGATCCTTACGTGATTTGTACTTTGCTCTTTATAATATAATGAGACATGTATTACAATTCAAAAAAAGTAGCATTTTGTGAACCACTCTATAGTTGGTTGGTTAGAGGGACAGTGCTATCCCCAGCCCAGCAGGGTTCAAGTCCTGGTGCTCGCATTATTCTTGAATTTATTTCAGAATTTCCGATGATGTGCTCTCAGTGTGATGAGACGTTCCCATCGACAACGAGGCGCCTACGGCGATTTCTCAAGATGATATGCCGGCTCAGTCTCAAGGTGCTCATATGGTAGGATATGCGTGTGTGCGTTTATATGTGTGAGTGTAAGAACGCTTGCGTCTGTACTGTGTTAAAAAAAGTAGCATTAGATTCATGATAAAATATATTTTCATCATATAACTATTTGCTTTCAGTTTTTTACAAACATTGATATATTTTTGCACAAACCCGATCAAATTTTGAGATAGTTGGCCCCTCCAAGCACCTACTAGCGTGTCCTGCCATGTTGTTCTTTGTTGGAGGACGAAGGACGCGCTCATAAATTGTGGAGACTAACTCACGTCTAATTATATTATCCATAAATATTTAGGTGGAATGCCCAAACATTTCAATGTGCATAAAAAAACAACTTGGTCCCGGGGAGGCGTTTTGGCTCCGGGAGCATCTGCTTCTGGATGAACAGTACCTAAAATGATGATAAAATTGATTAAAAGAATCTAAAATTTTTATGGTTATTTGTGTTAGTGTCGCAAGTATTCTTGACAACTTTCATGCGATACAAAGCAGTATTGTTTCGTCAGTGAAAAAACAAGATTGGGGTACATTTTAGGTAACATTTAGTGTTCAATTTGTTTTACTCTGCACATGCCAAAATGTTTAACCGTTTTGTCTAAAACTTTACAGATAGCATTCGGATGTGACCACTCTTCGCAAAAAAAATGAACACACAAAAATTTGTTAATTTTCTTTTACATTTTAAAAATCAGTTTTCGTGCGCAGGAGAACACGCTCCCGTGAGCCAAATTGGATTTCCAGTTTATCACGGCTCAGAGCAACTCCAATGGGGCGACCCAACTCCAAAAGTGGCGGCCCAACGCGCCGATCCAAACGGACGCGCGTCCGTTTTTCGTCCGCGGGCGACCCATTCCCGGCCCAATTTTGAGATGGATTTGCGTCGGCGCAGACACGAGACGGACGCGCGCGCGCCTACTCCTCTCCCCGGGCCCGCCGGTCGGTGGCAGCCACCATCATTTCCCCCAAAAACACTCCCGCCCGTGCGCGCCCCCTCCCCCCAACCAGCCATAGAGGACGCCACCGACCTCGACCTCGACGCTGCCGTCGACCTCGACGCTGCCGTCGACCTCGACGCTGCCGTCGACCTCGACGCTGCCGTCTCGGCGCCGTCGCCCCCTCCGGGAAAGGCAAGCCTCGTGCCCCGCGCAAGACCGCTGCCGCGACCAAGCCGAAGAAGACGCTGACGCCCGAACAGCGGGCAAGGGAGTCGGCCAAGAGAAGGGCCGGAGGCACGCCACGGACCGACGGAGGCGAGGATGAGGCCGCCGCGCGAGCGCCGCCGTCGCCGCCGCCAGCGAGAGAGTTCACAAAGCCAGCGTCGCGGCAACAACAAGGCGCTTACATGCTAGGGGTAAACCCTAGCCAACACAGCCTCGTCCAAGCCGCCGTCGCCGCGGCCAACACCGGCTCGTTGGTGTTTCCTCGGATGGTGCTGCCCGAGTCACCCCGCACGTCGGCTTGCAACCCGGTCCCCGGCGGAACCGCAGGCCTCCCGCCTCTCCGGGGAGTGCTCACCCGACGTGAGCGTGGTCGCGCCTTCCATGTCTACGCCCGCGCCCATCGACCTCAACGCCACCCGGGTGGTCGGTGGCTCGTCGTCCGGCGGCACGACGAAATGCGCGCGGTAGACGCCGGCCGGCGGGCTCCCAGAAGCCCGTAACCTGTTCGAGGAAATGTCGTCCGCCATCGACGAGGACTTCATGCAAAACCTCATCTTCGAGGGTGGTGCGCCAGGCGCTGGCTACGATCCCGACGAGACACAAAGCCAGGACGGCCGTGGGGCGTTCACGCCGGCCGCTGGCTATGATCCCAATCAGGCAGCCTTCATGCGTGATCAGGTCGGCATCGACCTGGACGGCTTCCCCCTCGACCACGAGTTCCCGGACGACTATGGGCTAGAGGAAGAGGATGAGTGCGACGTCGAAGTGAAGCCTTTGTTCGAGGACGAGCTCACCAACCAAGCCGCCGGTCCTAAGCCGAAGCGCAAGAGCAAGCGCACGAAGGCGTACACAGCTGCCGAGGACAAACTTCTTTACGAGTGTTGGCGAGACATTGGACAAGACCCAAAGACGGGCGCTGAGCAAAAGCATTCGACCTTTTGGACTCGTGTGCACTGAGAGTTTCATGAGCGCAAGAAGTTTCCACCTTACCAATTTGTGAGCACATACAGGTGGGTCTACATTTCCAAGCGGTGGAGGGTGATCCAACAAGAGTGCAACAAGTTTTGCGCCACCCTCGAGAGCGTCAAGGCCCGCCCCGTGAGCGGCACTGGCATTCAAGACATGGTATGCTAGAAAGCAAGCCGCCCTCTTTTGTGTCATCAAGATTATCCTTTTACGTCTTCATTTGCTATCACTTGCCCATATGCTTGCATGGAAACATTTTACAGGCATTTCAAGCTTTGGAGGCATTCAAGGTTCAACACAATGGCAAGTGCTTCAACCTCTCCCATTGCTATCAGGTCATCAAGGACGAAGAGAAGTTCACGGCAAAATATGCCACACTCAAGGCGCGTGGGGGGAAGAAAGCCGTGGAGGATGTTGGGGAGGGTGAGCCGGCACGGCCGCGGGGGAAGACCAACTCCAAGAAGGAGGACAAGCAAGATGCGGCCACCAACGCCTTGATCGCAAGCGTGGATGGCATGATGAATAAGAAGGACTCAAGGGAGAAGGAGCGCCGACGTTTCAAGGCGGAGCAAATGGATGCTTTCATGGAGATCCAAAGGAGGAGGCTTGATCTTGACGCCGAGAAGCAAGCCAAGATGTTCGAGCTTGACGCGGAGAAGCAAGCCAGGATGCTAGAGATCGAGGCCGCCAACGCCAAGACCAAGGCGAAAGAAGTGGCTCTTGCGAGCATGATGACCGGGGTGGAGATCATGAAGGTGGATCTCAACACCGTGTCGCCAATGAAGAGGCCGTGGTTCGAGAAGATGCAGGCCGACATGCTCAAGTTCGACGACGAGTGATCTATGGCGGCGAGGGCCATCTTTTTGTATCTTGGGGTGTCTTGGCATGACCACGGAGCCGTGATGGCGTGGTCGAACTCAAGTCCCACTTTTTTGTGTCTTGGCATGTGTCTTGGTGGGTGGCATCGCGCCAAAGATGAACTGTGATGATATTTTCTCGGCCGGCATTGTATGCGTATTGTATAATCTTAGGCATGTGACATGGCATTGGCATAATCGGCATGGGCTCTTTTATTTAAAAGTTAAATGCGGGCATGAAATGGGTCGGCGCGTTGGGCGCACTGCCGACCCAAAAATGAGACGGCCGACCCAAATGGACAAAAAGCGGACAAATGCGCCGTCCATTTGAGTCGGCCCGTTGGAGTTGCTCTAATAGTTCATTAAAGAGTTGAGATGCCGTCACGTCGTCGATATGCCAAAGAATCTGAAAATCTGTGGATAAACAGCATCTCCCCCCGGGCAAACGACACAGCACAACAGCTTATTCATATACTGAAAAAATGACAGTCCCATTCCGCTTCCCCGTCAGCGTCAGGCAACCGCAACCGCAGCCGCGCCCCTCCCCTACCTACCACCTCAGCGCCGGAGACCGCCATCGCTCCGGCGCACGCGCTCGCGGGCTCCTCCTCCCCGTGCCCAGCGCCTCACGCTTCCGCACGGCACGAGCTAGAAGGAATCCACTCATTCAGCAGCAGCAGCAGCAGCAGCGGGTGAGCGGAGTCCACTGGGGCACCCGCAATGGCCTCCGCCGGAAGCTTCGGGAGGCTCTCTCTCCTCCTCGCGCTGTCGCTGTGCTGCGCGCTCGCATCCACGGTACGCGCGCGCGCCCTCCCTCGCGCCGACCGATCCTTGGTTTGCTCGGGCTTTGAATCGATTTGGGTCTGGTGGCGCCTGACTCGTCGTGCGGTGCGGGTGTCGCTGTTGCTAGGTCCGCGGCGAGGCCTCGAGGAGGTTCTGGATCGAGGACGACGCCTTCTGGAAGGACGGGGCGCCGTTCCAGATCGTCGGCGGCGACGTGCACTACTTCCGCATTGTCCCCGAGGTGAATGAATCCCCCCTCTTCCGACTGGTATTACTGTATATGTCACTGCAATCTGCTGGAGAGTTCAGTCAGTAAATTCGCGATGACAAGTGAGGTTCAACTGATAGATTGGTGGTTTGGCGCATTTCAGAGTATTAGTAGTCGCGAATTCAGTCAGTTCTGTACATGTGTTGTAGGTTTAGTTCTGACAGAAATTGATTTCTGTACATGTTCGTAGTACAGAATTTTGGAGCATTTCAGAAATTCTCTACTACTACTAGTTTACTAATAATTCTGTACAGTGTGTTCAATCTATCACAGACTGTATTCAACAAGTCGGGTGACCTTGAGCTTGCATGCCTGTGATAGATTGACGAAATTGCGACTTCTCTTTGAAATATTTTACTACTCCCTCCAATCCATATTAATTGACGCTGGTTTAGTACAAAGTTTGTACTAAAACAGCGACAATTAATATGGATCGGAGGGAGTAGCATTTTTTTTGTCATACTCGCAGTCTATTTTTTTGCTACACGCAGCTTATAAAATGACTGAATAAGCTATCCAAGATGAATTTGTTGATAGGGAAATAAATGTTTCTGTATATCTTTCTGATCTGGCTTATGTTCTTCCATATATCTTATTGCGAGCTTACATGCACGTTGCATTCTCTGTGTGCAGTACTGGAAAGATCGCCTTTTAAGGGCCAAGGCACTAGGCCTCAACACAATTCAAACATACGTTCCTTGGAATTTGCACGAGCCGGAACCACAGAGCTGGGAATTCAAGGGTTTCGCTGACATTGAATCGTATCTAAGACTTGCTCAAGAATTAGAAATGCTTGTCATGCTTCGTGTAGGTCCATATATTTGTGGAGGTAATTTCATAGCTTATAAAATTTTACCATTTCAGCATGTCAATATGACTATCATGATAATCGTATACGTGTACTGAGAATAGCAAAGACATGGCTAAGCAGATTTATAAACTTCAGACAAATATTCTAAATAATCGAAATAGTCACCCCTTCATCCTCTGAAATATTTATCTCATAGTCTGCTGATTTTATGGCTGATAAGGCCTTCTAGCTCTTTTACTTACAAAAATAACTCTGTAAAAGTGAAAGGACTAACAATAGTCGTAGTGTCAGTTCTCATGTCGGATGTTTTCTGTGACCCTGTCTGATGAAGCAGAGAGTAAAATGCCTCCGCCTGATCAAGAACAGAAACCATCATTTCCTCATGCTAATTTACTACGATTAGTTCCTAACTTGTTATACCTGGTTCAGAAGTTCTTTGTATTAGTACAGACTCCATATAGTTTCAGAGTTCAGAGTTGATTGGGTTGTGATAGTTCATACCCTTCGGTTGAGCTTTTTGTCGATGTGATCTATGAATTCTTGAACCTGTCATGCAGAATGGGATTTAGGGGGATTTCCACCATGGTTGCTCACCATAGAACCAGCCCTTAAACTGCGATCATCAGACTCAACCTATCTTTCCTTGGTAAGCTGCCAAAACATCACCAGTTTTAGGGTTTTATGTATGCTGCCATCATTGCTTTGGGAATTTCTGGAGATATTTTGACCAAGGTTAGCTAGTTCTATAGGTAGAGAGATGGTGGAGAGTCTTGCTCCCAAAAGTAGCACCACTGTTATACGATAATGGAGGTCCAATTATCATGGTGCAGGCAAGTCCATCATGGTTTAAATCAGTTAACCACTTCATAACCATTTTTATGTTTTATGTAACAAGTAACTAATATTTTTTTCCTGTCTAGCAGATTGAAAATGAATTTGGTTCATTTGGAGATGACAAGAATTACCTTCATTACCTTGTTCAGTTGGCCAGACGATATCTGGGGAATGACATTGTTCTGTACGCAGTTTCCCTTCTCATAATTTTTACCTCTTATTAATTTCTGCTAAATTTATTACTTATTCTATAGATTATGTACAAAGTTATTTAGGGTATACTGTAATTTTGCATACTTACTAGGCATGGTAGTGGTGAAATTTCATACAGATTGGCCTTGCTAGCAGTTCCCTTTGTGGAAGGTTATAAACCTTAACTGCACAAATATCATTTACTAGCACCATGTTTGTGTTTATAGTCTAATTCTATTTGTTTTATTTTGCATTGAGAATTGGGCTGGAATAATACTCTTGTCCTTCTTATCAGTTTCCTCCTGTAATAAGCAAGAATGATATGTGCTCAAATAATCCTTTACACAGATAATTTGTATGAAGACATTTTATACAAGATCTGCCTTTTGTTGACACTTTACATTAGATTAACGTACTTGCATTCTGCACTGACAAACCAGAATAAGAAGAGAGTCAAAGATATCCAGTTGATAAAAAATCACCGATGCTCTCATCCATGGTTTTCGAGCCGCGACACATCCAAGTCGCTCTGGGGTAGTGACTCGGAAAAAGTCGAGCCTGCAGTTGCGACTAGTCGTGACTTGTGACTCGAGTCGACTTTGAGTCGATATTTTTTTGCGACTAGTCGTGACTAGTCGCCCGACTCGAAAACCATGCTCTCATCTGATCGATCTTTCTATTAATTTGTTTATTTTTAGTTTAGAGAAAAGCTTCTGAAAGATAGCATCAATATGTTTGTTCCTTTGTAAACAGTGGTTATCAAAGTCGCGATTATGACTTTCACAAATAATCTTTTAGGTATACAACTGATGGGGGCACTACTAATACCTTAAAGAATGGAGCAATTCTTCAAGATGATGTCCTCGCTGGTAAATTAGACTAAATGACTTTTGTGATGGTGTGGATGTTCTTCCTGTAAAAAAATATGACGTCTTTGTCGAAAAAAATAATATGACGTGGATGTTAGTATAAACACCCTAGACCCAAAATTCGGTTAAAGCTCCTCACCCACATGTTTGGCGGTCATGCGCGTAGCAACACGTGGACTTTGGTCCCAGCTCACCCAAAAGGGTTTCAATATAACTGCTTATGTGGTACTGAATGATGGATTAGGGTGATACAGTCTAAGTTTCTTTCAGTAAATAACCCTATATTTTCAATCCTCCCACCCACACCCACACACACAGAAATTTGCTATCTATGTAATCCTTGAAACTGCACTGTCATTTTTTACTATATGCATGGTGAGCGATGCTAAATGCTAATGTGTACAATGACTTTTCTGTTGATATTGTTAAAGATTATGAAGATTATTTGATATCCACTTCAGTATGGTTTCCTAACACTTTTGAAGCAGAAAATAATTCTATCTTCCTAACTTCATAATTATTACAAGTAGTATGCTTTTGGTTTTCCTCAGTTACCAGTTTCCAAATAATTATAATTCAAGTGCAGCTGTTGATTTTTCAACTGGTGATGATCCATGGCCAATATTCAGATTACAGAAGAAATACAACTTACCAGGAAAATCAGCTCCTTTAAGTGCGTAAGTGGTCTGTGGCTCTGTGCACCATGATTAATATTATATCACTCATTTATTATTTTTTTCGGATGTAACTTGTACTACTGATATTTCCTCTTTACTTTTCAGGGAATTTTATACCGGATGGCTAACACACTGGGGTGAGAGTATTGCAACAACAGATGCCAGCAGCACAGCTAAAGCTCTTAAAAGTATTCTATGCCGCAATGGTTCTGCTGTACTCTATGTCTGTAACGAGAGCCCTTTTATCACTGCATTTCATTTACATTTTAGTATTACTAATTCTATTTTTCACGAGATCTGTTTCCAGATGGCTCATGGAGGGACAAATTTTGGGTTTTACAATGGAGCAAATACTGGTCAAACTGAATTCGAGTATAAGGCAGACCTCACATCTTATGATTATGCAAGTACTTCGCCAAATCAGTTCTTTCATTTCTTAAACCATTTCTGGAGGTATCTTATATTTATATATGTCTTCGACCAGGATGCGCCAATTAAGGAGCATGGAGACGTGCATAATCCCAAATACAGAGGCATGCTATATTATATTTGAACTTTTCTATTTGAAGCATGATGGTTCTATCAGAAGTTCCAGTTTCTCCTAAAATAGTTGCTTAGTTATTCAGTTCTCGATATGAAAACATAACTGTTTTGTTTGTTATTTTTGGGCTCTTCTTGCCAGCTACACCATGAGTTAAAATGAAAAATACGCGATAGGTTTTGAATGGCATACCCTAATCTCTGCATCATCTGTATGCCATAGTTGGCGAGCAGGTGTAGTAATCACCAGTTTAAAGTATTTTTCTCAACCACACATTGAAATGTGTGTAATTTTGTACGCATCGAAATAATGCAGAGTTACAGGAAACCAAGAAGGCGAAAGAAGAACTATGCAAAACCTGCAAAATCGAACAAGGAAAAGACTAAAAGCTATAAAAGTAACAAAGAAGATCGTAGAGCTACTACAAGAACAAGAATTAGCACCAAGACAAGAGCTAATAAATTTCTAGATGTCTTGAAGAGAAATTTATATTTGAGATGTACTTTTAAACTACTGTTTGTTTATGTTTTTCTGATTACAACTTGGTGGTATCAAGCAGCATTGAGAAGAGTAATACATGAATGCACTGGCACTCCTCCGCATCCACTTCCTGCCGACATTGAAAGAGCAAGTTATGGGCTTGTGAAATTACAAAAGATTGCTTCTTTCTTTGACATATTTGATAAGCTCTGTGATCCACTGAAAGTGGCTGTTTCAGAACAGCCTCTGTCTATGGAACTAACAGGCCAGGTAGGAACCTATCCAAGTATATTTCTGGACTCTGGTTCCTTTTCCGTTGCAGAAGTTGTCGAGCAGGTTCACATTTTGTATGTTCATGGTTACATTTCTTTTATTCCAGATGTTTGGGTTTCTACTTTATGTGTCGGAATACCAAGGAAAAGGTCCTTACAGCATCCTATCAATTCCAAAGGTTTTTCTACTCATCATTTCTTTCGTTGACATGCATTCAACTTCATTGCTTTTAGATCTAATTTATGCTGTAGGTACATGACAGAGCCCAGGTGTTTGTGGCATGCTCACTTGATGGCGTCAGAAATCAAAGATATGCTGGCGTTATTGAAAGATGGTCTAGTAAAACCCTACAGATACCAACCTTAAACTGCTCTTCTAATATCCGCATATCTATCCTGGTAATAGTCATGAATTTCTTTTGTAAAGTATAAAATGGAAAATCTTCTTGCTTCCATAGATGCTACAGTTGCTGTTAGCCGACACAATATTACATAATCCTGCTCTTATTCTTACGTTCTTGAGGAAACTGTTGCACAGTCTACTAATGCTACTCTACTTAGTTCAAATCAAACTCATTGAATCTTGAGATGTGGAATAGATTGGTAGAGACTCCTAAACATGTATTGGTAGAAGACCGATTTGGCTTGTGCATGTGTAATATGTACAGCCATAGGCATGACAATGACTTGGTAGAAGATGATTGCATGATTTCCAGTTTAAACCTTCTGTATACATCCATGACTGGAGGCATGACATGCTTCTGTAACATTTCGACTTGCATAACTGGATAGCCTAAAATTCAACTAACACTTATTTAGAGATCTGCACATGTGGAAAGTATCAGCCCAGCCAAAAAAGATAACACGATAAACTACTGTTACTTAGTACCTATAAGTATCAGAGTACAAAGTTCTAAAAAAAAAGTATCAGAGTACAATTAGATATTACTTCTACAACCTTCCTTTCGAATAAATAATATTAGTTCATGTTTTCTGCCTTACCTACATATATATGTGTTCTATCTACAGGTAGAAAATATGGGCCGTGTAAATTATGGGCCATACATTTTTGACCAGAAGGTAAGTCCCACACTCCCACATAACCTCGCTCATGCTGCAGTATCCACATGGACCATGCTTGTAAGCTTCTTGTGCTGATCATTACCGAATTGAAAAATACAGGGGATATTATCTACTGTTGAAATAGATGGTGTTACTCTCCATCACTGGAGAATGTATCCGTTATCGTTCGATTTACTGGACAACATTCCGAAATTCCAACCAATCCAGCAGATCACTGATGCCAGAGCTAGCAAAGTGTCCATTCATGGTGATTCACGAAATAAGCTACGAGATTTGTCATTCTATCTAAATGGTAAGCCCCTGTATACGGTCCTTTTAAATAGTTAAAAATAACTGATTCCGGTGCAGTCATGCCCATGGGAAAGTCAGGCATAACTGATTCCCATGTAGTCATCGTCAGTTGGTTACAAACTTAAAATGGCTCATGCTATAATGGGCTTTGAAATTGCACTTAATCTCCTGGAAGTATTTGTTGCTAGTTCAGGAAAAGTTAGTGGATATCCGGAGCTCTCTTTTTAGATCAATATTGTTGAAGCCTGAAAATTGCTGTAACCAAAAGTTTGCATCTTGAATTTTAATATTTTTGTGTTGACCTTTTAATAGCCGGTAATGCACATGTTCCAGTGTTGCATTTTTATGTTGATTGCACATCTGATGAGTTTTTCTGAAAAATCTACTGCACCACTACTCAAAATATCTTTGCATTGTATTATGACAAGGCAATTCAGAAGAGCCAGAATTTTATGAAGGCCATTTCCACATTGACTCCAATAGCACGATAAAGGATACATTCATATCATGCCGTGGTTGGAACAAAGGGGTTGCTTTTGTGAACAACTTCAACATCGGAAGGTTCTGGCCGGTAAAATACTGAGACCTCCACCTGACAAACTGTTTTATGAATTCTAGTTCTACAAAGAATTTTTGGTACGCTCAAAAGTGATCTGAAATAGGTGATGGGACCACAGTGTGCTCTTTATATTCCTGCTCCCATCCTCAGATCTGGAGACAACATTGTTGTATGTACTTTCTAACTATGAATTTTCTACATTCGCTGTTTATTGTATGTCATATGGCAAAGAGATACCTTCCATACACTGAGCCCAGAACTCAAATGCACAGAGAAATTTAGTTCTTTGGCAGGAATGCTATTAGCAAGTGACACATGCTCTTACATTTCATTATTTTGGCAGGTAATCTTCGAACTGCACAGTCCAAATCCTGAGCGTACTATCAACTTGGTAGAAGATCCAGATTTCACGTGCGGTCCAAATCAATGAAAAAGGTTACATTGAGTGTATGTGTGTGTATATATACAGTACAGGGCAAAATTCTCACATGCGAACGCTGTCTTTTTTTTCATACAAAGGCCCAAGGTTCTCAACTGAAAAACATGTATCTAAACATATTCAGAGCGAGTCATACTTGCATTGTATTTTAAGAAATGCTGTTGTATCGCTTGATGGAATCAGGCTCGCGAAGTTGCTTGTGGGTGGTGTAATTCTTGAAGTCTAGTTCGTTGGTTAATGATGAGTGCGGGAGATGCGATTGATTAGTTCCAAGAAAGAATCGAAGTGAATTCTACCGGGCTACCGGCGATTATTTTGACAGAGATTTCGTGGAATTAGTCGCATTATTAAGGCCCAACATACATCACACAGGCATTTCGAAAAAATAATAATACATCACACAGTCCACATGGGTGGTATCGTGTCCTCTGCTCAACCTTGTCATTTCCCGACTGAGATCGCATCGTTGTCGCGGGGGACATAATTGTCGTCCGCTGCTCAATCATACTCTCAACAGATGTTAAATCCCACAGCGTCTCCCGGGATCTCGTGGCAACTACTACTCCTTGATTATTACTCCTACTCGGCCTCCGGAGCACGCACGCGGGCGGGGCCCGGCGCGGCGCGACCAATGGCAGCGTCCCCCGACGCCGACGACGCCGACATGGCCGAGCTGCCGCTGGAGACGCGGTGCCCGCCGTCGCCGCTCAGGCAGTACGGCGGCTTCTGGTGGCCCGAGCCGATCCTCCCGGGAGTCGTGGCCGCGCGCGCGCGGTTCGAGCCGAGGCCGTCCGACGTCTTCCTCGCCAGCTTCCCCAAGTCCGGCACCACCTGGCTCAAGGCCCTCGCCTTCGCCGCGCTCCGCCGCGCCGACCACCCGCCGCGCGCCCCCGACCACCCGCTCCGCCGCCGCAACCCGCACGACTGCGTCGAGTTCCTGGAGGGGCTCTTCGCGCTCTCGCCGTCGCCGGTCAAAGGCGGAGACGTGTTCGCGGCGCACCCTTCGCCGCGCGTCATCGCCACCCACATCCCCTACTCCCTCCTGCCGGAGCGAGTCACCGCGGAGGGCGCCGGATGCAGGGTCGTGTACGTCTGCCGCGACCCCAAGGACGCCTTCGTCTCCACGTGGATGTTCGCCAACAAGATGGTGGAGGCCGCCGCCGGCAACAATGGCGACTCGCCGCCACCTCCAGCGCCGTTCACGATCGAGGACGCGTTCGAGCTCTACCGCCATGGTCGGTCCATGGGCGGCCCGCAGTGGGACCATGTTGCTGGCTATTGGGAGGCGAGCCGGAGGCGGCCCGAGAAGGTGCTCTTCCTCCGGTACGAGGACATGCTTCGGGACCCCGCGGGCAACGTAAGTAAGCTGGCGGAGTTCATGGGGTGCGCGTTCTCCGGCGAGGAGGAGGCCGCGGGGGTGGTGCGGGACATCGTGGAGCTGTGCAGCATCGACGCCTTGAAGAACCTGGAGGTGAACAAGGACGGTGGACAATCGTACGTGAAGAACGAGTCCTTCTTCCGGAAGGGGGTCGCCGGGGACTGGAGCAACCACATGACGCCGGCGATAGCCGTGCGGCTGGACAAGATTGTCGAGGATGCACTCCAAGGGTCGGAGTTCACCTTCAACGCCATGGCTGACCGGTAGGCCGGCAGGGACGATCGATGCTGAGAAACTAGCACGGCCGTCGGCCGGGCCGGCCGGTCCATGAACACAAGGAGTGAAGCAGAAGGAATGTCGATGTTCAGTTGTTCACGTAAAACTATGAGAGGAGTCCACTTTACTTTCTGGACTTGTTACCATTTACTTCTCCACTTTAGCTATACTCGCATGTGTTGCAACGGGAGAGAAAATAGTATGCATTTAAATTTAGTGAGAATTATATGTGCAAGCAAAACCCCGTGTGCACACCAAGAATGAACGTTTAGATTCTGAGTTCCACCGCATTTGAAAAGTAATCAATGCGCTATTTTTCCTTGCATAATCGAGGGGATTTAAGGGTTTTGTTAGGACATCGCACAATAGAGAAGGCCAGCAAATTATTCAATCTATTTTTTCATTCTTTTGAGAGTATTTGAAGGTATGAAGCTTCATGATATAGAAGTGAGGCGGGTCTTTCCTTTTTAATGTACAAGCCATCGATATAGTACAACCAGAGTTAATTTACTCCGCTATTTTTCCGTTCAATTGATAGAGAGGATTTAAGGTGTGATGTTCCATAATACGGAAGTGAGCCAGATCTTCCTTTTCCATGCATATAGCTCACATAGTCGAGGTCTTCTCTTCTCTATTTCTCGGGTAGCAATCCTCAAGAAATTCGAGCCTTTTTATAGCTAGTTCACGTAGCAACCGGAGTTAATTCCTTTTTTTTAAAAAAACTCAGGGTCTTTTTTCAGCTAGCTCACGGACCAATCCACCCATCCTTCGCCCAGCTTAATTCTTCCATCTTTTATCCATCTTATTACTACATGTAGTTTCACACATGTATATAAATTGGTAATCTCCACGTGGATGTTCGATAAGAAGATGGCTGCCACGGACGAGGACGGCAGCCGGGACACGTTCGAGCTCTTCTGCGACGGCCGATTCCCCGGTGGCCCGCAGTGGGCCCACGTCTCGGGCTACTTGGAGGCGAGCCGGATGCGGCCAGAGAAGGTGTTGTTCCTCCGATACGAGGATATGCTCTGGGACCCGGTCGGCAACGTGAGGAAGCTGGCGGAGTTTATAGGGTGCGCGTTCTCCGGCGAGGAGGAGGCCACAGGGGTGCTTCGGGACATCGTCGAGTTGTGCAACATCGATGCTCTCAAAAACATGGAGGTCAACAAGAATAGCACGCAAGAGTACGTCAAGAATGAAGCCTACTTCCGAAAGGGTGTCGTCGAGGACTGGAGCAGCCACATGAAGCCTGCGATGGCTGCGCGGTTGGACAAGATCATCAAGGAAGCGCTGCAAGGGTCGGGGTTCATGTTCCGTGCCGGGGCCGGCCGGCCGGAGGATCCATGCTCAGAAACTAGCACAGCGGGGCCAGCTGGTCCATGGCATGAACACAAGGAATATCTATAGTAGGTGTGGAAGATAACAGTGTGGTGAATCATTCTGTGTTCGGATGGTTAGCACAGTGGTATTCTAAACCCACCCGAGTTCAAGTCCTATACATGACATCGATGTTCGCATTTTTCTGCATTTATTTCAGGCCTTCCGGTCATATGCGTTCAGTGAGAGGAGACGTTCATGTCAGTTACGAAGACGTCTGTGATGAGTTTGTCAATTCCAAGATGATGTGCCGGCTCTGTCTCTTGAAGCTGCTCATAGGAATTAAGTGTATGTGTGTGTATGTACGAGTGTCTACGAACGAAGAGAAAGACAAAATAGTGACTTTGCGTGCTCTAGACATTCCGGAAACAAAAACCGTACAAACTGGCAGCCAAAGCTCAAGTAAAATAACGACGGCATAATTAAGGAATCATACCGTTAAACACTATGGAGCCGTTACTGGAATTCAAAGCTTAGTGCAAATAAACTATTTTCTGAAGCTGGGAATCACGTGGTCAGCTATCTACTACCGAGTACTCCATAAAAGAACGTAAGGCAGCCGGCCGATGTACAATTAATGCCAGAGAGAGGCACCAAATGCAGCTATCGCAGGGACCAATGGCCGCGTCGGGCGACGACGACATGGCCGACCTCGTGATCTCCTCGCTCCCGCTCGAGACGCGGTGCCCGCCGTACCCCCTCAGGCAGCACGGCGGCTTCTGGTTCTCCGAGCCGTTTCTCCCGGCCGTCGCGGCCGC
This sequence comes from Aegilops speltoides, assembly GCA_021437245.1. Lineage (NCBI taxonomy): Eukaryota > Viridiplantae > Streptophyta > Magnoliopsida > Poales > Poaceae > Aegilops > Aegilops speltoides. The sequence continues at coordinate 423,362,906 of CM038141.1, read as the reverse complement.
CCGCGCGCGGTTCGAGGCCAGGCCGTCCGACGTCCTCCTCGCCAGCTTCCCCAAGTCCGGCACCACCTGGCTCAAGGCTCTCGCCATCGCCACGCTCCACCGCGCCGACCACCCGCCGCGCGGCCTCGACCACCCGCTCCGCCGCCATAATCCCCATGACCGCGTCGAGTTCCTTGAGAAGGCCTTCGTGTCTTTGGCTGCGGAGGACAGCGGCGGTGACGTGCTCGCGGCGCTCCCTTCCCCGCGCCTCCTCGCCACCCACCTTCCTTACACGCACGTGCCCAAGAGCGTCACGGCGGAGGGCACCGGGTGCAAGATTGTTTGCATCTGCCGCGACCCCAAGGACGCGCTCGTCTCCATGTGGCAATTCACCAAGAAGAGATTGGCATTCGCCGCGGCAGCTCCAGATAATCCACCGAAGCCATGCACAATCGATGAGATGTTCGAGCTCTTCTGTGACGGTCGGTGCACCTACGGCCCGCAGTGGCACCATGTGCTCGGCTACTGGGAGGCGAGCCGGAGGCAGCCGGAGAAGGTGCTCTTCCTCCGGTACGAGGAGATGCTCCGGGACCCGCTGGGCAACGTGAGGAAGCTGGCGGAGTTCATGGGGTGCGCGTTCTCCGTCGAGGAAGAGGCGGCGGGGGTCTCGGAGGACGTCGTGGAGCTGTGCAGCATGGACACCCTCAAGAACATGGAGGTGAACAAGAATGGCACGCAAAACAGCGTCAAGAATGAGGCTTTCTTCCGGAAGGGCGTGGCTGGGGACTGGAGCAACCACATGACACCGGAAATGGCGGCACGGCTGGACAAGATTGTTGAGGACGCCCTGCAAGGGTCGGGGTTCGCCTTTGGTGATACCGCCGAGTCCACGTGATCGAGCCGTCGGCCGACTGGCAGGGTCTAAAAATATGGAAATGGAAGTCGATGTGGCGGAAGCTAATACGATCAGATCCAGGAAATAAAGTAGTGTTTGGTAGATCGTTGTTTGACGGAAAAAGACAACGTATGCACTTTTCAAATTTGGGTACATCAATGGACTGATCTACTGAGGTTTCATTTCAAAATCATTCACGGCCGTCTAAGCGCAATAATGCTACACCTACAAAGACTTCAAACTAATTCTCTCTCTTCTCTCTGATTTTAAGTGGGGTGGGCCCCTTCTTTCCCTAATACCAATCACAATCCTCCACATCAGTTTGTACGTAAAATCTTTAAGTAGACCTTTGTAGATGTAGCATTACTCGTCTAAGTGCACATGTTCTTGAGAACTTGCGTCTGCCACCTCCGGTCACTCCCTCTCCTCTGAGCTCCCCTTTGTCGGCTGTAGCCATCCTTGCCTACCACGTGGATCTATGCTTGATGCTTCCTTCACTGCAAAATAATTATATGACACTTGTCTTCATTAGTTGTCTCTCTCATATTGCCTTGTGGTGAGTGCAATCATATTATGCTTATTCATATTGAGATTGAACTATCTTTCTCATTTATGCTTGAAGACTTGGACATCTTGATTGTGAAGCATGTTTGTTTGAGTGAGCTTAATGTTTTGGTTGTACTCGCACCGTGTGTTTCCATACCATGCCGCATTATCTTGTCGCTTCTTATTATAAGAATGATGATGACACTTGTTGGGTATCTCACCACACGAATGATGGGTTTTGCACTCATGCTAACTTCATTTGTTTTTCCAAGTGTTTGTCATGTTCTTTCGTTTTAAAGGATTCACAAGGTGGTTACATCATGAGATATATTGGTTATGAGAAGGCGTACACGATGCGCGACATCAACATTTACGAGAGCCTCATAAAGCTGAACACATTCCCTTTGACCCATCCTCAAGTACGCATTTGATGGACCATTTTCACATTGTTGTCTCCTTCTTCTTGTCTACATGATACATCTATCGGATGGAGGAGCGACTCTGGCACTTGGCTCTACTCGACATCAAGTTGATGAGTGCTCGGACTTAGTGGATGCACCTACTTTGGACGCACCACCGGACCACCACTCTTGCCACGACATCGAGCCATGGTACAATAATATCCACAACAAATTTGCACCTTATGCATGTATTGACTTACATTATAATTGCCTTGTTGCATCTTGTATTTCCATGTCATCCATGATGTATGAGCTTGTGCACTTTCTTAGCAAGTTTGTTGTGATCTACATTGATGGCCTATTCATACATAATGATCACATTGCCCACCATCAATTGCATGATAACATAATCACATTGAGCACCAATTGCCATGTCCCTGCTATTGATAAACCACCCCACTATGACATCATTTTGCGCAATGATCGCATTAATCACATTCACAACAACTTTGTGTATACACAAATAAATTTGCTCCCATGAATGCTTTACATATCATCCTATATCATTTGGCTAAGCATCATGTGCCATGAACAATCTTGTTGGACTAAATCATGCTTAAATGATGGACACCCTGTGTACGCTAACAATGTTATTTCAAAGTTTCCCTTGTGTTTGCTATTTTTGCATGTATACATTTTCAGAGACATCTTAGAGTGTTTTGATTGCACCATGGCATACACGGTGTCCAAATACAAGTCCCTCCATGTCTACCATTTCCATGGTGATGAGGATTACGATCGGAGGACGAATCTTTCCCAAGGGGGAGGGGATGATGCGGAGCATCCTACGGTCATCCTCATGGACATGCCATCGTCACCTGAGAGCCTTCAAAGTGACGATTGGTCGTGTATCAACCTCATTCGGTCATCTCTAGGGTGTGAGCTCCTTTACGATACACTCGTACTCCATGGCTCTTGGTCCCGTCTTAGCAATCTGAGTGTACGTGCATGTTCGTCATGAACAAGCATACCTCGCCGCCTCCTTCCCAAATGAAACAATAGTAGGGGATCCTAATTTAATTGGTGTAATACCTTTTTTTGACGGCATAATTGGTGTAATACCTAATTTAATTGATGTACTGTAATACCTTGATCCCTGGTGAAATAATGGTAGGGGAAACCTAATTCCAGCTTGTCAAAAACATAAAATGAAGAGCCAAAGTAGTCCAGCTTGAAAAACTAGTTTCATGGCACTCAGAAAATGTACAGTACGTCCAGTAGTGGACTACTAGGTACTGATCAACCAAGCATGCTCTTTGATCACAACCAGCTTATCTGCGTACAGAGTGAACTAATAGAAAAATTAATCGACAACAATCACTACTAGGCAAAACCCTAGTAGTAGGGCGATGAATTTGCCTACCAGTAGCGCGGGTGAGGGAGTCAGGGATTAGGGGGTCCTCGGATAGCCGGACTATCCAATTTGGCCGGACTGTTGGACAATGAAGATACAAGATTGAAGATTTCGTCCCCTGTCCGGGTGGGACTCTCCTTTGTGTGGAAGGCAAGCTTGGCAATTCAGATATGTAGATCTCCTTCTCTGTAACCGACTCTGTGTAACCCTAGCCCCCTCCGGTGTCTATATAAACCGGAGGGTTTAGTCCGTAGGACGATCTCGTGGTAGATCAACTCTTGTAATATTCATATCATCAAGATCAATCAAACAGGAAGTAGGGTATTACCTCCATCGAGAGGGCCCGAACCTGGGTAAACATCGTGTCCCCCGCCTCCTGTTACCATTAGACTTAGACACACAGTTCGGGACCCCCTACCTGAGATCCGCCGGTTTTGACACCGACATTGGTGCTTTCATTGGGAGTTCCATTGTGTCGTCACGATAAGGCTTGATGGCTCCTTCAATCATCTTCAACGATGCGGTCCAGGGTGAGATTTCCCTCCCCGGACAGATCTTCGTATTCGGTGGCTTCGTACTACGGGCCAACTCGCTTGGCCATCTAGAGCAGATCGATAGCTACGCCCCTGGCCATTAGGTCATGTTTGGAAGCTTGAACTATACTGCCGACATCCACGGAGACTTGATCTTCGACGGACTCGAACCCATGTCAGGAGCGCCGAACAGTTACGACGGGCATGACTTAGATCTGCCGTCGGACGGTGTTCGGGAGATCGCACCTGCGGCTGCCTCGGTCCTTAATCTGGAGAAGATCGCGCCATCCGAGGATGGGTGGATGGACCCCGCCACGGAGGCCACACACTCATCGGCGCTGGAGCCGAACATAGACTTCACCTCTAAAGATATCTGTATCATCGGACCCTCGGACTCGTCTCCGGCCATAGGATCCGAACCGCGTACGTCCGTGCCTATCGAATCTGATTGGGCACCGGTCATGGAGTTTACCTCCACGGATATCTTTCAGCACTCGCCCTTGGGTTCATTAAGGTCTCTCTCCTTGTCAGGAGACTCTTGGCCGAACTATGTCCGGCTCGAGTGGGCAGCGGACGGCAAAGAAATTCGTTACCCACCCACCACCCATTTAATAGCCACTGTCGATGATTTAACCAACGTGCTTGACTTCGACTCCGAAGACATCGACGGTATGGACGACGATGCAGGAGAAGAACAGGAACCACCGCCCACAGGGCGCTGGACAGCCACCACATCATATGATATATATAGGGTGGACACGCCCAAAGAAGGCGATGGCGATGAGGCAATGGAGGATATTCCCCCTTAGAAGCAATCTATGCACCGGCGTCATAGGCGCCGCTCTAAGCCCCGCCAGAACAAAAATAGCGATACCGGCACAAGAGACGATAGCAATCCGGATGGTGCCGAAGACGAAAACAATCCCGCCCAGCCAAGCTTTGAGCAGGCCGAGCAGGAGGACGGGCAAGCTAGCCCTAAGGAACAGGCAATGGATGGAGAGTTAGAGGATGACAATTACATGCCCCTCTCCGAAGACGAAGTGAGCCTCGACGACGAAGAATTCACCGTGCCTGAGGATCCCGTCGAGCAGGAGCGCTTCAAACGCTGGCTTATAGCCACTGCAAAAAGCCTGAAAAAAAGTAGCAGCAGCTTCAAGCTGATCAAGATCTGCTAACTGATAGATGGACTGAGGTCCTGGCAGCCAAGGAATACGGACTCGAGCGCCCTACCAAAAGTTACCCAAAGCGCAGGTTGCTACCTCAACTAGAGGAGGAGGCATCAAAGCCTACACTACTAGCGCATGATGCGGCTGACCGGCCACCTCGTGGCCGAGACAAAGCAGCCCGCACCCCGACGCCAAACAAGCGAAAACACGAAGGCCCGGGGCTCCACACATGACCTGCGAGACAAATTTAAATACAAAGCAGGACAGTCAAGATCGATCTACGGATCACGGGGGCGCGCCCCAACGCGTGACGATGATCGTCACGTATATACCAACAAATCTGGCCAGACCGAATACAATGTAGCCCGGCACAGAGGCGCCGCACACCCCCAATGCTTCACTGATGAAGTAATGGATCATGAATTCCCAGAAGGGTTTAAACCCATGAACATTGAATCATATGATGGTACTACAGACCCCGTGGTATGGATAGGAGATTTCTTCCTCCACATTCACATGGCCCGCGGAGATGATCTAAACGCCATCAAGTACCTCCCACTAAAACTCAAGGGACCGGCTCGACATTGGCTGAATAGCTTGCCGGCAAACTCCATCGGGAGTTGGGAGAACCTGGCAGACGCATTCCTGGACAACTTCCAGGGCACTTATGTGCGACCACCGGATGCTGATGATCTAAGTCACATAACCCAACAGCCCGGAGAGTCAGCCAGGAAATTGTGGACTCGGTTCCTAATTAAAAAGAACCAAATTGTCGACTCTCCGGATGCCGAAGCCCTAGCGGCCTTTAAGCATAACATCCGTGATTAGTGGCTTGCCCGACATCTCAGCCAAGAAAAGCCAAAGTCCATGGCAGCCCTCACGACACTCATGACCCGCTTTTGTGCGGGAGAGGATAGCTGGTTGGCTCGTTGTAACAACACAGCAAGCAATCCTGGCACATCAAAAGCCAGAGATAGCAACGACAAACCACGACGCAACAAACACAAGCGTCGCAAAAACAGTGATAGTGCCTAAGACACGGCAGTCAATGCCGGGTTCAGTGGCTCCAAGTACGGTCAGCGAAAAAAGCCACTCAAAAATAATAATTCGGGACCGTCCAGTTTGGACTGCATACTCGACTGCCCATGCCAAATTCATGGCACCCCAGGAACACCAGCCAATCATACCAACAGAGAATGTTGGGTCTTCAGACAAGCCGGCAGGTCGGTGCGAAAACAATGGGAAGGGGTCTCAAAGCGACGATGACGACGAGGAGCCCCGATCACCGAATACAGGAGGGCAAAAGAAATTTCCCCCGCAAATCAAAACGGTGAACATGATAAACGCCACCCACATTCCCAAGCTGGAACGAACGTGCACTCTTAGGGATGTCGACTTAACGGAGCCAGTCGCCCCACAATACAACCTATGGCCGATCACCTTCGATCGTATGGATCATTCGGTCAATACCAATCAGGGCAATCCAGCCGCACTTGTCCTTGACCCAATAATTGATGGATTCCACCTCACACGAGTCCTTATGGACGGAGGCAGCAGTCTAAACCTACTGTATCAGGACACAGTGTGCAAGATGGGTATCGATCATTCGATGATCAAACCCACTAAAACCACCTTCAAAGGTGTTATACCAGGTGTGGAGGCTAGTTGTACAGGCTCCATCCCTCTGGAGGTAGTCTTCGGATCACCAAACAATTACCGTACCGAAGAGTTAGTCTTCGACATCGTCCCCTTTCGCAGTGACTATCAGGCACTGCACGGTCGAACCGCGTTTGCTCGATTCAACGCGGTGCCACATTATGCCTACCATAAACTCAAGATGCTCGGTCCGCGCGGCGTCATTACGGTTAATGGCAGGGCCGAACTTTCCCTCACTGCCCAAGGGTCTACCGCCGCTTTAACAGCAAAAGCAACGAATGGCACCTTTCAATCGAACCTCGAGTCGATGGCCAAGCTCCCGGACACCGCCAAAGGAGTCCGAACTACTGCGCGACAGGATAGCCCGGCTCGCCCGGAGCTCAATTAAAACACTCCGGCAAAAGTTAAGATAGGCCACATACTGCGACTCAACTGCTTTGTGGCACACAAACATTTCGTGCATTTTCTTTGCAGGTTCACCTTTGCATAGGCCAGGACGGATGGCGTGGAAACAGTTCGAACGCGTAAGGGAATCTCTAGATATTCCCCTAGATGACCATCCGACTACACTCCGGATCTGCATACAACTTCCTCCCGCCTGGTCTCCGCAGGTTCCGCAGTCATATTTCTTTTTATCACATTACCTGTACTCATACGCATCGACGTATTATTCAAATACAACATGTGGATTTATATGATGCTTATATGATGTTATTTCTTATTGAAACTCTTTTGTCAAAAGGAAGTTACACATCGCAATATGCCTTAATATGCCAGGGGCTTCATTATACCCATAATACGGCAATAAAGTCCGAACACCTTCACGGCAGTTCGGCGCCCCGAACTTATAGCATTATATGCATCAGCTCCGAATCATGTCTTGGGTCAATAGTTGGGTTTGCCCGGCTCCCATGGTTTTGTACCTTACGTTCCGCTATATCGGCTAAGGTAGCACAGGGAGAACTACTGCGATTGTGTCCCGGTTCTTTCGGACGAGCACCTCAGTAGAGAAAGCCGAAAACTGACTGTCATGATACCGCGAGAGCTGGTCAGCTATTCGAGAGGTTGTAAAATCTTTAAGAAGTTCTTCCACATAATGCCATAACAATTGCAGCATGCGGTGGATCGGCTTTTCTTCCGATCAGGTTCTTATAGAGCCCCTCATGCGGTCTTCCGAACACCAGGGGCTGCGCCTACCTTCCTTTTGTTAAACTCCTATGGCTAAGTGAGAGTGATAAAGCCCTATAGTCCGATTGTCTGGTTCGTTGTGCTGAACACCTCCTTCAAGGACCCAAAACTGGGATAAGGAGTGCTCAGGTTTAGCCCGAACACCCCCGTACTTACTACGTGGGGGCAGAAGCCGACGACTAGCCAACTCTCAGGATTAATATATAAAATGGCCGCACAGGAGGAAAAACTTTCAAATGACAAGAAATAAATAATAGAAATGACCTTGTTCAACATTACAAAGGACAACATGATTGTATTCATGGAAATATAATGTCCTTGGTGCATTGCTCCGCCGCAAGGCGGGCTCCTTTCAAGACACCATCATAATATAATTCGGGCTTGCGGTGCTCCTTCCCTCGGCGGTCCCTCGGTCATCAGCTTTTCGCATCCATCTTCCCCGATGCACCTTTGCGCTGGCGAAGGCCATTCGCGCACCCTCCATACTGAACCGACCGCTTGATGACTTGAGTCGAGTCGAGGCACTCTAAGCCGCTTCATGAGCACGAAGTAACTGCTTGGAATCGGCTCGGCGGGCCATAGCCGGATAATCAAATCCTTCATGGCTAGCTCGGCCGCCTTATGCAATTCGATCAGCTGCTTCAGTTGATCGGCAAAAGGCACCGGATAATTTGGTGCCATATACTGCATCCAGAAGAGCTTATCTGCAGTGTTCCTTTCTTCGGCTCGGTAGAATTGGGCGGCATCAGATATGCTGCGTGGCACCTCCGCAAATACGCCTGGAGAAATCAAAATTCAAATTATCAACTTAATTTTCTCCTCTCAAATACCTGCTTTGTATAGAAAAAGCCTTACCAGCCGCAATCTTCCTCGCCTCCTGGATTTCCTTCAGGGCACCTTGGGCTTCCCCCCGGGTATCACTTGCGGCTTGGCGAGCCTGGGAGAGTTCGGATTCTTTCCCTGATAAACTCTGCTCCTAGGTCTCGCATTTCTTCACAGCCTCCTGAAGCTCTCGCTCAGCTTCAATAACTCTGGCCTCGTGCTTTTCACGGAGAGCCTGCTCTGCGGCTGCCTTCTTCTTGGCTTCGGCCACAACCTTCTTAAGAGCCTCAATTTCAGCCGTCGCCCCTAGAGCACATCATAAAAATATTTTCATCAGGCACACTTATTCATTTGTGCTAAATGAACAAGGTTTCTGCATACCTTGCTTATCCTCCAGCTGTTTCTTCACTGGGCCAAGTTCTCCTTCGGCCCACTCCAGACTATGCCTCAGTACGAATACTTCCGCAACATGAGAGGCGGCAGTCACTACAGACGCCTGCTTATTAAAAGAGATAGATGTCATCAAGTGAGTCTCCTGCGAACATAAATTTGATCCTCTGTCCGGTTCTTTCTTTCACCGAACAGTATATCAGGGGCTGCTATCTATACTATGACACTCTTCCAAACCTCATAAAACATACCTCAAAGCCTCTTATAAGGCTGATACAGGATTCATTCAGTCCACTCTCAGCAGACTAAATCCTCTCAATCACCGCACCCATAAGGGCACGGTGTTCATCGACGATGGAGGCGCTTTTCAGCACCGCCAATAAAGTATCCGGCACCTCTGGTTGGACAGAGGTTGCCGGTGGAGCAGGCACACCCCTTCCAGTCGAGGGAGGTCGCTAGCCGGATTCTGGAGCCGTATTTGTCTCCAGGATCGCATCCGGCTGGAGGCCGAATCCAAGATCGCCCCCGCCGTCGACGCCCATAGGAGCCTTCTCTCCCATGTGTCCGGCCCCGGATGTTTGACCTTCTGGCGCCGCCTTTATGATTCTCTCCCCCCTCCTTGGCCTAGGTCCTCCTGGGACGAAACCTCGGTGTCATTCACACGTTTGGGGGAAGGGGCCTTCGGTGGTGTCCCGCTCTCCATAGCATCCGAACCCAGTAAATCCTCTGACGAGGATTGTTTGGTGTGGGACCTCGCCGGACTGTAAAAAGTATGGTTTAGATTAAAATATTATGCCATGACAAGTCTGGACGCATAAGCGTGTTCGGATTTTATACTCACGTGTTCACCAGGGGCTGGGCCCTGGGATCCCACTCCGGGCTGCTATCGGCGGCGGCCAGAGGAGTTTTCCCCTCTTAGGCGACTCGGCCTCCAAGGATGTGGACGTCATCCTTTTCTTTCTTCCCCCCGCTGGGGATTCGTCTTCCTCCTCCTTGTCGTCCTCTTCGGAGTAAGAACAGGCATTGGAGTCTTCGGATTTTGTGTCCGAAGCACCACGGTGATGGAGGCCGCCCCTGGTCTTCTTGGCCTCCTTCTCGGCCTTCTTCTTCGGCGCCTTGTAAGGCGCCGGGACCAGCATCTTTGTCAGAAGTGGGCCGGTCGTTTCTTCTGGCAGCGGGGCCGGGCAGTAGATCCTCCCCGCCTTCTTCGCCTAGCCCTAGGAGAGCTGTGGGAAACACATTAAGCATTTTCCTAAGGATATGCGAATAAAACATATGAATTGTCAACATACAATGACTTACCGAACTTGCAGGGCGGGACAGTTGGTACCCGCGGTCCTCGGCGGAGTCCCGCCACGATTTGCCGGACTTAAAAAGCACCTTCCAGATGTCCTTGTGCGAGGAGCCAAAGAGCTCTAGCAGGGTCTGGTGCTTGGCCGGGTCAAACTCCCATAAGTTGCAAGCCCGGTGTTGACAAGGTAGAATCCGGCGAACTAACATCACCTGGACTACATTGACAAGTTTGATGTTCTTATCTTCCATATCCTGGACGCGCGTTTGGAGCAATGACAGTTTGTCGGACGAGGCCCAGTTCAGGCCCTTCTTGGGCCAGGACATAAGTCGCTGGGGGGCTCCGGATCTGAATTCTGGAGCTGAATTCCGGAGCAGCGGCCCATTCCTTGCCGCGCGGCTCAGTGATGTAAAACCACTGCTGCTGCCATTCCTTGACGGAATCATTGAAAGTACCTGAGGGAGTCCTGGACTAGGGGGTGTCCGGATAGCCGGACTATCAATATCCGCCGGACTCCCAGACTACGAAGATAGAAGATTGAAGACTCCGGCTCGTGTCCGGAAGGTACTTTCCTTGGCGTGGAAGGCAAGCTTGGCGATACGGATATGTAGATCTCCTACCATTGTAACCGACTCTGTGTAACCCTAGCCTCTCCGGTGTCTATGTAAACCGGAGGACTTTAGTCCGTAGGACACAACATTACATCTCAACAATCATACCATAGGCTAGCTTCTAGGGTTTAGCCTCCTTGATCTCATGGTAGATCTACTCTTGTACTACCCATATCATCAATATTAATCAAGCGGGGCGTAGGGTATTACCTCCATCGAGAGGGCTGAACACAGGTAAAAACATTGTGTCCCTCGTCTCCTGTTACCATCCGCCTAGACGCACAGTTCGGGACCCGCTACCCGAGATCCGCCGGTTTTGACACCGACATTGGTGCTTTCATTGAGAGTTCCTCTGTGTCGTCACCGATAGGCTCGATGGCATCTTCAACCATCAACGCTGTCCAGGGTGAGACTTTTCTCCCCGGATAGATCTTCGTATTCGGTAGATTTGCACTGCGGGCCAATTCTCTTGGCCATCTGGAGCAGATCGAAACCTACGCCCCTCGCCGTCAGGTCAGATTTGGAAGCTTAGACTTCACGGCCGACGACCGCGGAGATTTGATCTTCGACGGCTCGAGCCACAGCCAAGCGCGCCGCACTGTGACGATGGGCATGATCTAGCTCTGCCGCCGGACAGTGCTTTGGAGGCCCTTTTCGAATCCGCTCCGGCTATTGGCGGGCCGATTGCCCATGGCGAGGCGGTGGATGAAGCGCCGCCACAGGGGCTTCAACATCTGGCGATGGAGCCAAATACCAATCTTGTCCCTGCGAAACTCATGATCGGCGCGGACTCCTCGCGGACTCGAGCCTCCGCGCCCTGTCAATCAAGCGGTTAGGCGCGGTTATGGAATTCACCGCTGCGGACATCTTTCAACACTCGCCTTTTGGCGATATCCTGAATTCTCTGAAGCATCTCTCGCTATCGGAGAATCTGGCGGACTATGGCGGGGCGGTTGGAGTTCGGACGATGAAGAAATTCAGAGCCCACCCACCACCCACTTTATAGCCACTGTCGAGGATCTAACGGACATGCTAGACTACGACTCCGAGGACATCAACGCTATGGACGATGATGCCGGAGACGATCAAGACCCAGCGCCCACGGGGCACTGGAAGGCCACCTCGTCACATGACGTCTACATGGTGGATACCCCAAAAGAAGGGGATGGCGAAAAAGCAGCGGAGGAAGATTCTTTGAAGAAGCAGCCTAAACGCCGGCGTCAGCGGCGCCGCTCTAAATCCCGCCACAACAAGAATGGTGATTCCGACGCGGGAGATAATAACACTCCGGAGAGTGCCGAAGACAAACCCCTCCAGCAAGACTCAGCGCGGGGAGGATGAAGAAGCAAGCCCTCACGAAAGGCGGCGGAAGAAAAGGTCGAGGATCACAACTATATACCTCCTCAGAAGGCGAAACAAGCCCCAATGACGACGAACTCGAGGAGCCCGTCGAACAAGAGCTTTTCAAGCGCAGGCTCGCGCTCTGACAAGAAGCTTTGAAGAAAGAAAAATAGAAGCTCAACACAGCGGAAGGCGCGCTCCGAATAAGATGGAGCAAAGTACTCAAAACCGCAGACAAACACGGCAACGGCCACCAATCGAAGAGCTACCCGGCGCAAGCTGCTCCCGAGAATCGACGAGGAGGCCATAAAGCCCCACCGTCCAATGGCCCGCCAGTCCATCTACGGACCCAAAAGACAGCCCCAATAAGCAAAAGGACACATCAAGTGTCCGGCGATGGCAACGCACAAAATGCAGGCGCCGCACACCCGTTATGCTACACCGACGAGTCTTTGGATCATAATTCCCAGCAGGGTTTAAACCCATAAACATAGAAGCCTATGATGGAACAACAGACCACAGATGCGGATAGAAGACTATATCTGCACATACATATGGCGGAGGAGATGATCTCCACGCCATAAAATATCTACCCTCAAGCTCAAAGGGCCAGCCCATCATTGGCTCAAAAGCCTCCCGAAAATCTTGTTGGAAGTTGGGAAGAGCTCGAGGCGTTTAGAGCAAATTTTCAAGGGACTTATGTCCGGCCTCCGGACCTTGAGATGACCTAAGTCACATAACCCAACAGCCCGGAGAGTCAGCGCGAAGTTTCGAACAGGTTCCTTACCAAAAAGAACCAAATAGTCGATTGTCCGGACGCGAAGCCTTAGCAGCTTTTAAGCACAATGTCCAAGACGAATGGCTCGCCAGACACCTCGGTCAAGAGAAACCGAGGACAATGAGCGCGATTAACAAGCCTCATGACCCGCTTCATGCGGGAGAGGATAGCTGGCTGGCAAGATGCAGCACCAGCGACCGAGTACATCCGAGATAAGAGATGGAAATGGAAAATCACGGCGCGAGAAAAAGCAGCGCGGAATAAAGAGAAAAGCCCAAAACACGGCGATCAACGCCGGATTTAAAAGCTCACGGCCAAATAATAAAGCTCAGCCCCTCAAGAATGACAGCAACGAACTGTCTAACCTACACAAAATCTTGGGTCAGATATGTCAAATCCACAGCACCCCCGGAAGGCCCGCAAATCACACCCACAGGGATTGTTGGGTTTTCAAACAGTCCGGCCGATTAAACGCCGAACACAAGGGGCTCGGCGCGTCAGCGAAGAAGATAAACCCGCCAGCAGGCACGGAAAACAAAAACTTTTCCCCAAGGGGTCAAAGCAGTAAACTCACTTTATGTGAGGATACGGAGAAACAGTGCGGCACTTCCTAAAAAGAGCCCCAAACGGTCCAATCAAGCAGACCGAAGAGATTGGATATCAAAACCAATCACGTTCGACCACCTGGACTACTCCAGAAGTGTTTGAAACGCGGGAAGGACTCCCCTGATTTTGAATCCGATAATAGACGGATTGCAATTCACAAACGTCCTAATGGACGGAGGCAGTGATTTAAACCTGCTATATTCAAACACAATCCGTCGGATGGGGATAGACCCTACCAAAATTCGACACAGCCGCACTTCCTTCAAAGGAGTGCGCGCCAGCCCTTACGCCAGTGCAGGCTCGATACTACTCGGCGTCATGTTGGATCGCGAACAATTTTCGACGCGAAAAGTTAATTTTCCATATCGCCCCGTTTAAAAGTGAACATCAAGAACTATTGGGACGAAAGGCTTTTGTCCGCTTCAACGCCATACCGCATTACGCGTCTCTTACACTTAAGATGCCCGGTCCACATGGCACCATTTCAGTGCGAGGGTCACTTAAAGACCCCGGACTCGGATAGACGAATCCGGACTAAGCAGGCTAGGGGCTCCCTAGCCGCATACCCTTTCACAAGGGGCTGCACGCACAACCAACATCGGTTTCATATAAACCTAGCTTTAATTATTTACACTTATTCTTTGCATTATTTTCGCACGAACTGTTTTTAAAACTAAAATGTTCCTCTCTTTCCTACAGATGAACAATGTGCGTACCCGTCCAGGATAACGGCTGCGGGAGACACAAAGCAGAGCGTGCGGTAGGGACCCGTCGCAAGGATTCTTTTCGATTAAGACCCTCGTGACCTTTTTATTACTGTTTCTTGTTGCTAAATCTCCCTCGGCTTCTTCCTATAGCCAAGGCGGAGCCTGACGCTTTGGCATTGGCCGCGTCAGAAGACAATGCCCGTACCTGGACACAAGGGGCTTAGGGCATAATTCTGCCCGTTACCATAAAGTCCGAACACCTTCGGGAGTGTTCGGCGTCTCAAGTTGGGCACTATATGCATCAGCTCCGAATCATGTCTTTGGTCAAATGTTGGGTTTGCCCGGCTCCTGTGTTTTGCTGCCTTACGTTCCGTATCACCCGGCTAACGCGCACCGGAGAACTACTGCGATTGTGCCCCGATTCGGCTGGCGAGCACCTCGATGAAAGCCGCGGCCGATCGTCATGATATAGCGAGAGTCCGTCACCACTTGATCGACTATCGGAATGTTTGGAATTCCTGCCTTGACGAAGGACCGCTTCGGTCAGGCACATCGCACCCGAATCCGGAGATGTGCGGTGTCATCGAGGCTATATCGTAGCCCCACCCTCGAGCTCCATTGGCTAAGTGAAAGAGATAAAGCATTATAGTCCGGATTGCCTCGTTAAACTCGCTACCACCTCCTTATAACAGGACCGAGGCGTCGGATTAAAGTGTGAAAAAGCGCTATTTTGCGAACACCCCAGCACCTTGTGCAAGGGGCTGAAGCCGATCGCATCTTCGGGTTATACAGGTATACTTAAACGGCGCAAGGAGAAGTATTACTACTTGGAAGCACAAGTATAAAAAGCATTCATACTATAATCATTGATATACAAGTTAATGCGTTCAATTGAGCGTTACATTCTTTGAGCACTGCGACTCTATTATCTGGCGCGCGCATAACTTCCCGAAATAATGCTCGGCGAAGCGGTTCCCATCCGAACCTGGCAGCAACAGCGGTGGCATCCATCTCCGGACACTGCGCCTTTACGGGCGAGCCATCCGCGCGCCCTCGATGCAGCCGACCGTTTCATCTCCTTGATATGCGGCACCGCCCCAAGGAACTACTGCGATGGGCGAAGTAGCTCGTCGCCTTGGACCTCTCTGGCCACACATGGGCCACGATGTCAGTCATAGCCAGCCCGGACAGTCTATTCAGTTCAGCCCATTCGGCCAACCTGTCCGACAGTGGAAGAGGGCGATCCGGACTGTGGAATTGAGTCAATATAACTCTTCCACCTCGTGATCCCCCGGCTCGGAAGTGCTTAACGGCGTCGGCCGCACTCGCAGCCAAGTCCATATCACGGATCCTCCGAACTCCACTTGCCGCTCAAATTTAGCGTGCTTGGCATCCATAAATCGGCGACGCATAAGAAACGGCTTGCCGGCCGTGATTTCTCGGCTTAGCGCAGCTCCTCCTTCATAGCCGCATTGCGAACGGGCATCCTTGGCTTCGGCGGTGGCCTTCTTCAGGTCTTCCCGCTCCGATAGGCGCTCCTTTTCAAGAGCCTCGCTACGGTTGGTAGCATCCTTTAAACTCTTGGCCAATTCAGCCACCTCCGCCCTTCTTAGGCAGTGCGCAGCCTTTTCGGCCTTCAACTCTTCGGCCGCCCTCGCGGCAGCCGCATCACTCCTTCGGGCTTGCTCCTTAGCTTGTGCAAGCTCGGCCCGAAGTCTCTCCACAGCAGCAGCATTGTCTGTATAAACAGCATATAACTTATCAGAGGAGGGCTTTAACCCACTCAATAAAGCGGCTGCGGAGAATTTATTTACCTTGCGACTCGTCAAGTCGCTGATTGACAAGTGCGATGTCGGCATCGCCATGTCCATTATCGACTCGATTCGGCAAAATGATCGATCCGGCGGCCCGGACTATCCGCCACCATGTCGAGCAGCGGTATTCATTACGAGATGTTTAGATTTCGATCCTCGACGCGCTGTCTTCTTCGACAACCTACGAGTCTCGGGGCTACTATCTATACTGAGCGCATTTTATATATGCACAACTGTTAAAAACAAAGGGTGCGCCATTTTCGCATACCTCAAATCCCGCCAAACAAGCTCATGGCAGCATCACGCAATCCGCTTTCAGTGACGAAATCCTTCAATCACCATACGCATTAACGCACGGTGATCTTACGAAATGGGCGCCCTCTCAAGCAAATTCTTGATTCTCGGCGGGCTCGGTGGGTGTTGAACTCTTTGGCCCCTCCGACTCGGGGATGCCCTCCGTGGCGACACTTGGGCTCGCTTTGCCTCATCCGGCAGCAAGGCAAAGGGGCGTATCACTCTCCATCATCTCGGAAGAAGATCCCCGAGGATGAACTCATCTGAGGCGGCTGCAGATCCGAACTGCAATATAAATATTTGATTTACCTCTGAAGCGTCTGAAGGTATTTCCTTATTAAACTTCTTCTTTCATACTCACGGCTCGTTGGAGGCTGGTCCTTGGCGATGATTGCGCGTCCGGACTCTCTCCGGACGCCGGACCCCAGTGGGGATTTCTTCCCAGCTTAGGGCTGGGACCTCCGGATCTTGGAGGCGGTCCTCTTCTCCCTCTGAAGGAGGGATCCTTGGTTCCCTCCTCTTGATCGCCTTTGGACGAAGTATTGGCTCCTTTATCTCCCCGTCCCCCCTCTATGGGCGCAACCTCCAACATTCTCGACCAGCCACGGGCTCCAGTCACGGTCTCTGGGAGGGGCGGACACCTTATCAGCCTTGATTGCGCCACCCATTCTGTAAAGAACAAAGGGTCGAGAGGCGATCTCTTGAAAGGCATACAAATAGAATGTCCGGACTTTGAGCTATTTACACGAGTATCAAGGCGATCGCGGCTTAGTCCAAGATCCTCGGCGAATCCGGACACGCCACTGCGGTCAAAGAACAGCTCGTACATCTCCAAGGGTGTCGCACCCATGAAATGCTGGAGGATCGAGGTCCCTCCGGATTGAACTCCCATAAGCGGAGAGGGCGGCGTTTGCGAGGCGGAGATGCCTAGTTAGCATGACCTGCATCACCTTGACCAGGTCAATCTCCCTTGTTTGGAGGTCTCGAATCCGGCCCTGCAGTGCGGGCACGTCCTTGGACGGCCCCCAGTTGAGCCCTTGGTTGACCCACGACATCAGCTGCCGTGGAGGTCCCGGGCGAAAAGTGGGCGGCGGCTTTTGCTTGCTGCCCCTAGGAACGGTGATGTAAAACCACTCCTGCTGCCACAGTCCCTGTTCCTCTTGGAAGGAACCTTCGAGCCACGGGGCATCGACCTTCCTGCTTATGGTCGCCCCGCCGCACTCCGCTTGGCGCCCCCCGATCATCTTCGGCTCCACTTTAAATGTTTTCAGCCACAGGCCGAAGTGGGGAATGACGCGGAGGAAGGCTTCGCAGACAATGATAAATGCGGAGATATGGAGGATGGACTCCGGAGCCAAGTCGTGGAAGTCCAGCCCGTAGTAGAACAAGAGCCCCCTCACGAAAGGATCCGTCGGGAAGCCTAATCCCGACGGAGGTGAGATCTTGAAGACAACATATTCGCGGGCTCGGGGCTGCACGGCCTGCCACAGGGCAGCAACCTGTCTGAAACCGTAAGCTGTGCTTGGCCTCGCAAACTTCAATATGTCCTCCTCCGTGGCGGAGGAGGGCATCCACCGCCCCGGAGGTCGGGCCGGACATGGTTGTGGATCCGGCGCTCGAATCTGGAGCTCTAGGTGTTGGAACTGGGGCGGAGGAAAGATTCGATCACGAGGTTGAAAGACAAGGACAGGCCTTGGTCCTCTTATAAAGGGAAGAAATACCAAGGGCCGTCTCGTGACCGTTTAAGATTCCCTTCGATAGAGGAGGTGTGGCGGCAGGAGCGGTTGGGTAACCCACGCGTATTGATGAGGATCCCGAATAAAGGGAACACGATCTCGCTTGACGGGGCGTGCCAAGAAACCGCTTCGCTAAGCGTCTTTGGCGGAATAATAAAAACAATTCAAAACGAAGGCTTGGCTACATGTGATGTCACGCCGCATAATCGTCGACAAATTGGATCAGTATATGTGTTTTATTCTCTCTACGTTGGAATGTGGAATTTATTTTGTTGAGCCGGACACTATCCTGGTGTTCATTATCTCCTCCGGATTATTCAAGGGAGGAATCCGCCTTGCAATGCCGAACATTGTGCACGCCGGACTTATCGTCATTGAAGACTGGTTCGAGGGCTCTTGAGGAGTCTGGACTAGGGGTGTCCGGATAGCGGACTATCAATATCCGCCGGACTCCCGGACTACAAAGATAGAAGATTGAAGACTCGGCTCGTGTCCGGGAAGGTACTTTCCTTGGCGTGGAAGGCAAGCTTGGCGATACGGATATGTAGATCTCCTACCATTGTAACCGACTCTGTGTAACCCTAGCCTCTCCGGTGTCTATATAAACCGGAGGACTTTAGTCCGTAGGACACAACATTACATCTCAACAATCATACCATAGGCTAGCTTCTAGGGTTTAGCCTCCTTGATCTCGTGGTATATCTACTCTTGTACAACCCATATCATCAATATTAATCAAGCAGGACGTAGGGTATTACCTCCATCGAGAGGGCCTAAACCTGGGTAAAAACATTGTGTCCCTCGTCTCCTGTTACAATCCGCCTAGACGCACAGTTCGGGACCCCCTACCCGAGATCCGCCGGTTTTGACACCGACAGTACCTGTTGGCCATGTAACGTTGGGCATCTTGCTCACCATGGTGCCTCCGCACTCAGCGTGCTCGCCGCTCACTACCTTGGGCTTCACATTAAAAACCTTCAGCCATAAGCCGAAGTGTGGCGGGATGCGGAGAAAGGCCTCGCACACGACGATGAATTTCGAGATGTTGAGGAAGGAATTGGGGGATAGATCATGAAAACCAATCCCGTAATAATACATGATGCCGCAAACGAATGGGTGGAGGGTGATATGTCTCCAACGTATCTATAATTTTTGATTGTTCCATGCTATTATATTACCCCTTTTGGATGTTTATGGGCTTTATTTTACACATCTATATCATTTTTGGGACTAACCTACTAACTGGAGGCCCAGCCCGTATTGCTGTTTTTTTGGCCTATTTCAGTATTTCGAAGAAAAGGAATATCAAACGGAGTCCAAATGGAATGAAACCTTCGGGAGCGTGATTTTTCGAACGAACGTGATCCAGAGGACTTGGAGTGCAAGTCAAGAAGCAGCCGAGGCTCCCACGAGATAGGAGGGCGCCCTATAGGGGGCGCGCCTCCTGTCTCGTGGGCCCCTCGGGCATCCACCGACGTACTTCTTCCTCCTATATAAGCCTACGTACCCCGAAAACATCCGGGGAGCAGGCGAAACACAATTTCCACCGCCAGAATCTTACAGATCCGCGAGATCCCATCTTGGAGCCTTCACGGCTCATGGGGGAATCTGAAGGAAATATGCCCTAGAGGCAATAATAAAGTTATTATTTATTTCCTTATTTCATGATAAATGTTTATCATTCATGCTAGAATTGTATTAACCGGAAACATAATACATGTGTGAATGCATAGACAAAACAACATGTCACTAGTATGCCTCTACTAGACTAGCTTGTTAATCAAAGATGGTTATGTTTCCTGACCATGAACAAAGAGTTGTTATTTGATTAACAAGGTCACATCATTAGTAGAATGATCGATTGACATGACCCATTCCATTAGCTTAGCACACGATCGTTTAGTATGTTGCTACTGCTTTTATCCATGACTTATACATGTTCCTGTAACTATGAGATTATGCAACTCCCGTTTACCGGAGGAACACTTTGGGTGCTACCAAACGTCACAACGTAACTGGGTGATTATAAAGGAGTACTACAGGTGTCTCCAAAGGCAGATGTTGGGTTGGCGTGCTTGAGATTAGGTTTTGTCACTCCGATTGTCGGAGAGGTATCTCTGGGCCCTCTCGGTAATGCACATCACTGAAGCCTTGCAAGCACTACAACTAATGAGTTAGTTGTGAGATGATGTATTACGGAACGAGTAAAGAGACTTGCGTGCGAGATTGAACTAGGTATTGGATACCGACGATCGAATCTCGGGCAAGTAACATACCGATGACAAAGGAACAACGTATGTTGTTATGCGGTCTGACCGACAAAGATCTTCGTAGAATATGTAGGAACCAATATGGGCATCCAGGTCCGCTATTGGTTATTGACCGAGAATAGTTCTAGGTCATGTCTACATTATTCTCGAACCGTAGGGTCCGCACGCTTAAGGTTTCGATGATGCTTATTATGAGTTTATGTATTTTGATGTACCGAAGAAGTTCGAGTCCGGATGTGATCACGGACATGACGAGGAGTCTCGAAATGGTCGAGACATAAAGATTGATATATTGGAAGCCTATATTTGGAGTTGGAATGGTTCCGGTGAAAACAGAATTTCTTCGAGTACAGGAGGTTACCGAACCCCCGGAACTAAATGGGCCTCGATGGGCCTCGAGGGAGAAGAGGAGGGCCGTCCGGGGTGGCCGCGCCTCTCCCCAGTCCGAATAGGACAAGGAGGCGGCGCCCTTCCTCTTCCCCTCCCCCAATCCTACTCCAACTAGGAAGGGGAGTCCTACTCCCGGGAGTAGGACTCCTCTGGCCAGCCTCCTCTAGGGCGGCCGGCCTCCCCCTCCCTCCTTTATATCACGGGGCAGGGGGCACCCTAGACACACAAGTTTGATCTCCGGATCGTTCCTTAGCCGTGTCGGTGCCCCCTCCACCATATTCCACCTCGGTCATACCGTCATGAAGCATAGGCGAAGCCCTGCGCCGTGAAACATCAAGATCGTCACCACGCCGTCGTCTTGTGAAACTCTCCCTCGACACTCGGCTGGATCGAGTCGAGGGACGTCATCGAGCTGTCGTGTGTCAAGAACTCGGGCGCCGGAGTAACGGCGCGGGATCGGTCGGATCGCGAGGAGAACGTCGACTACTTCCTCTACGTTGTGATCGCTTCGCTTGGTCTACGAGTGCGTAGACAACACTCTCCCCTCGTTGCTATGCATCACCATGATCTTGCGTGTGCGTAGGAAATTTTTTGAAATTACTACGTTCCCCAACAGAATCGACCACGGAGGGCTTCTACACCTTGCCCCTCCGATGAGTTGTGAGTAGTTTACTACAGACCTACGGGTCCATAGTTATTAGCTATATGTCTTCTTCTCTCTTTTTGGATCTCGATACAATGTTCTCCCCCTCTCTTGTGGAGATCTATTCGATGTAAACTCTTTTTGCGGTGTGTTTGTCGAGATCCGATGAATTGTTGGTTTATGATCAGGTTTATCTCTGAATAATATTTGAATCTTCTCTGAATTCTTTTATGTATGATTGAGTTATCTTTGCAAGTCTCTTCGAATTATCAGTTTGGTTTGGCCTACTAGATTGATCTTTCTTGCCATGGGAGAAGTGCTTAGCTTTGGGTTCAATCTTGCGGTGTCCTTACCCGATGATGAAAAGGGTTGCAAGGCACGTATTGTATTGTTGCCATCGAGGATAACAAGATGGGGTTTATATCATATTGCTTGAGTTTATCCCTCTACATCATGTCATCTTGCTTAATCGTTACTCTGTTCTTATGAACTTAATACTCTAGATGCGAGGCAGGAGTCGGTCGATGTGTGGAGTAATGGTAGTAGATGCAGCAGGAGTCGGTCTACTTGTTGCGGACGTGATGCCTATATACATGATCATGCCTAGATAATCTCATAATTATTAAGCTTTTCTATCAATTGCTCGACATAATTTGTTCAGCCACCGTAATACTTATGCTATCTTGAGAGAAGCCACTAGTGAAACCTATGGCCCCGGTCTATCTCTTATCATATTTGCTTTCAATCTACTTTTATTTGCATCTTTACTTTTTGCATCTATATTAAAAAATACCAAAAATATATTTATCTTATCATACTATCTTTATTAGATCTCACTTTACATGAAGTGGCAGTGAAGGATTGACAACCCCTTTATTGCGTTGGTTGCCAGTTCTTTGTTTGTTTGTGTAGGTGCGTGGGACTTTTGAGGAGCCTCCTACTGGATTGATACCTTGGTTCTCAAAACTGAGGGAAATACTTACGCAACTATTGCTGCATCACCCTCTCCTCTTCGAGGAAAACCAACGCAAGCTCAAGACGTAGCAAGAAGGATTTCTAGCACCGTTGCCGGGAAGGTCTTTGCACAAGTCAAGACATACCAAGTACCCATCACAAACTCATCTCCCTCGCATTTACATTATTTGCCATTTGCCTCTCGTTTTCCTCTCCCCCACTTCACCCTTGCCGTTTTATTTGCCCTCTCTTTCCCAGTCTCCTCCTCTCTTTTTTGCTTGCCTTTTTCTGTTTGCTTGTGTGTTGGATTACTTCTTTGCATGGCGCAAGATAATACCAAATTGTGTGATTTCTCGAATACCAATAATAATGATTTCCTTAGTACTCCGATTGCTCGCTCCCCTTAATGATGTTGAGTCTTGTGAAATCAATACTGCTTTGCTGAATCTTGTTATGAAAGATCAATTCGCTGGCCTTCCTAGTGAAGATGCCGCTACTCATCTAAACAACTTTGTTGATTTGTGTGATATGCAAACGAAGAAATATATGGATAACAATATTGTCAAATTGAAGTTATTTCCGTTTTCACTTAGAGATCGTGCTAAAGCTTGGTTTTCGTCTTTGCCTAAAAAAGTATTGATTCTTGGAACAAGTGCAAAGATGCTTTTATCTCTAAGTATTTTCCTCCCGCTAAGGTTATCACTCTTAGGAACGACATTACGAATTTTAAACAACTTAATCATGAGCATGTTGCCCAACCTTTGGAAAGAATGAAATTGATGCTTTGCAATTTCCCTACTCATGGTTTGAATTTATGGATGATCATACAAAAGTTTTATGCCGGTTTGAACTTTGCTTCTAGAAATCTCTTAGATTCGGCCGCGGGAGGCATGTTTATGGAAATAAGGTTAGGATATGCTACAAAACTTCTTGATAATATTATGGATAATTATTCTCAATGGCACACCGAAAGATCTTCTAGTAAAAAAGTGCATGGTATAGAAGAAATCAATGTTTTGAGTGGAAAGATGAATGAACTTATGAAATTGTTTGCTACTAAAAATACTCCTCTTGATCCCAATGATATGCCTTTGTCTTCCTTGATTGAGAATAATAATGAATCTATGGATGTGAATTTTGTTGGTAGTAATAGTTTTGGAAACAATGCTTATAGAGGAAACTTCAATGCTAGACCGTTCCCTAGTAATTCCTCTAATAATTATGGAAATTCCTACAAGAATTCTTATGGTAATTTTAATAAGATGCCCTCTGATTTTGAGAATAGTGTGAAAGAATTTATGATTTCTTAAAAGAATTTTAATGCTTTGCTTGAAGAAAAATTGCTCAAAGTTGATGATTTGGCTAGGAACATTGATAGACTTTCGCTGGATGTTGATTCTCTTAAACTTAGATCTTATCCTCCTAAGCATGATATCAATGAGTCTCTCAAAGCAATGAGAATTTCCATTGATGAGTGCAAAGAAAGAACCGCTAGATTGCGTGCTAAGAAAGATTGCTTTATAAAAGTGTGTTCTTCTAGTTTCCATGAAAATAATGATGAGGATCTTAAAGTTATTGATGCGTCTCCTATTAGTTCTATGTTTTGCAATATGAATTTTGATGATTATGGGACTGATGATGAATCAACTTTGCCTAGAAGGCGTCCCAAGAATTCGGAGTTTTTAGATCTTGATGGTAAATTTGGTAAAAGTGGGATTGGAGAGGTCACAACTTCAAATAACATTGAACCCACTATCTCAGATTTCAAGGAATTTGATTATGATAATTGTTCTTTAGAAGGTTGTATTTCCTTGCTGCAATCCGTTGTTAATTCTCCTCATGCTTATAGTGAAAATAAAGCTTTTACCAAACATATTGTTGA
The DNA here is from genome assembly GCA_021437245.1 of Aegilops speltoides. Classification (NCBI taxonomy): domain Eukaryota; kingdom Viridiplantae; phylum Streptophyta; class Magnoliopsida; order Poales; family Poaceae; genus Aegilops; species Aegilops speltoides. The sequence goes on along the minus strand of CM038141.1, from coordinate 423,338,599 downwards.
TGCCTTGATGTAATCTTATGATGAAAAACTTAATTTGGAAGTTTCTATACCTAGAAAACTTAATGATGAGTGGGAACCTACTATAAAGATTAGAATTAAAGATCATGAGTGTTTTGCTTTGTGTGATTTGGGTGCTAGTGTTTTCACGATTCCGAAAACTTTATGTGATATTCTAGGTTTCCATGATCTTGATGATTGCTCTTTAAATTTGCACCTTGCGGATTCCACCATTAAAAAGCCAATGGGAAGGATCAATGATGTTCTCATTGTTGCAAATAGAAATTTTGTGCCCATGGATTTTATCGTTCTTGATATAGATTGCAATCTTTCTTGCCCTATTATTCTTGGTAGACCTTTCCTTAGAACGATTGGCGCGATTATTGATATGAAGGAAGGGAATATTAGATTCCAATTTCCATTAAAGAAAGGCATGGAGCACTTTCCAAGAAAGAAAGTCAAATTACCTTATGAATCTATCATGCGGGCTACTTATGAATTTAGTGTCAAAGATGGCACTCGTTAGATCTATCTTTGCTTTTATGCCTAGCTAGGGGCGTTAAACGATAGCGCTAGTTGGGAGGCAACCCAATTTTCTTTATGTTTTTTGTTTTTGCTCCTGTTTAGTAATAAATCTTGCCTATACCTTCTGTTTAGATGTGTTTTTATCTTTTAGTTAGTGTTTGTGCCAAGTAGAACCTATAGGATAACCTATGATGATAGTTGATTTGATTCTGCTGAAAAACAGAAACTTTGCGCACACGAATTTAGTTTTGTTAAATCACAGAAACGTCCTTTTGCGTTGATTATTTTTTGCTTCTGATCAATAAACAAATTTTACAGTACTTCCTATTTTGGTAGGATTTTTATAGTTCTAGAAGTGTGCGCTAGTTACAGATTGCTACAGACTGTTCTGTTTTTGACAGATTCTGTTTTTCGTGTGTTGTTTGCTTATTTTGATGCATCTATGGCCAATAAAACAGTCTATAAACCATAGATAAGTTGGAATACAGTAGGTTTAACATCAAAATAAATAAAGAATGAGTTCATTACAGTACCTTATGTGGTGGTTTTGTTTTCTTTCACTAACGGAGCTTATAAGATTTCCTTTTGAGTTTTGTGTTGTGAAGTTTTCAAGTTTTGGGTAAAGATTTTATGGACTATGGAATAAGGAGTGGCAAGAGCCTAAGCTTGGGGATGCCCAAGGCACCCCAAGATATTCAAGAATAGCCAAAAGCCTAAGCTTGGGGATGCCCCGGGAAGGCATCCCCTCTTTCTTCTTTGTTCATTGGTAACTTTACTTGGAGCTATATTTTTATTCGCCACATGATATGTGTTTTGCTTGGAGCGTCGTGTATTATATTAGTCTTTGCTTTTTAGATTACCACAATCATCCTTGCTGTACACACCTTTTGGGAGAAGCCAATTTGATTAGAATTTGCTAGAATACTCTATGTGCTTCACTTATATCTTTTGAGCTTGATAGTTTTTCCTCTAGTGCTTCACTTATATCTTTTAGAGCTCGATGGTGGCTTATTTTTGAAGAAATTGCTAGTCTCTCATGCTTCACTTATATCTTTTTGAGAGTCTTTTAGAACATCATGATATTTGCTATGGTTACAAAGCTGGTCCTAGAATGATGAGCATCGAAGTTGGGTATAATAAAAACTATCATAGGAAGAGAATTGGATTCTATGATAAATTTGATGCTTGATAATTGTTTTGAGATATAAAGGTAGTAATATTAGGGTCATGCTAGTGGGTAATTATGAAATTGAGAAATACTTTTGTTGAAGTTGGCAAGTCCCGTAGCATGCACGTATGGTAAAAGTTCTGTGACAAATTTGTTGCATGAGGTGCTCTTTTGATTGTCTTCCTTATGAGTGGCAGTCGGGGACGAGCGATGGTCTTTTCCTACCAATCTATCCCTCTTGGGGCATGCGTAGTAGTACTTTGCTTTGAGGGCTAAGTAGACTTTTGCAATAAGTATATGAGTTCTTTTTGACTAATGTGAGTCCATGGATATACGCACACTCATCCTTCCACTTTGCTAGCCTTTATTATTACCGCGCAACTTTCGCCGGTATCATGAACCATTTATTCACCTTCCTCAAAACAGCCACCATACCTACCTATTATGGCATTTCCATAGCCATTCCGAGATATATTGCATCCAACTTTCCACCGTTCCGTTTATTATGACACGTTCCATCATTGTCATATTGCTCTTTGCATAATCATGTAGTTGGCATCGTATTTGTGGCAAGGCCACTTTCATAATTTTCATACATGTCGCTCTTGGTTCATCGCATATCCCAGTACACCGCCGGAGGCATTCATATAGAGTCATATCTTGTTCTAGCTTTGAGTTGTAAATCGTAGAAGTGTGATGATCTTCATTATTAGAGCATTGTCTCAGTGAGGAAAGGATGATGAAGACTATGATTCCCCCACAAGTCGGGATGAGACTTCAGACTTTACAAAAAAAGGAAAAAAAGGGAAAAAAAGAAGAGAAAGGCCAAAAAAAAGAAAGGCCAAAGAAAAAAAAAGGAGAAGAAAAAAATAAAAGAAAAAAAATGAGAGAAAAAGAGAGAAGAGACAATGCTACTATCTCTTTTTCCACACTTGTGCTTCAAAATAGCACCATGATCTTCATGATAGAGAGTCTCCTATGTTGTCACTTTCATATACTAAGTGGGAATTTTTCATTATAAAACTTGGCTTGTATATTCCAATGATGGGCTTCCTCAAAATGCCCTAGGTCTTTGTGAGCAAGCGAGTTGGATGCACACCCACTTAGTTTCTTTTGTTGAGCTTTCATATATTTATAGCTCTAGTGCATCCGTTGCATGGCAATCCCTACTCACTCACATTGATATCTATTAATGGGCATCTCCATAGCCCGTTAATACGCCTAGTTGATGTGAGACTATCTTCTCCCTTTTTGTCCTCACAACCACCACCATATACCACCATTGTGCTATGTCCATGGCTTGCGCTCATGTATTGCGTAAGAGTTGAAAAAGATGAAGCGCGTTAAAAAGTATGAAACAATTGCTCGGCTCGTCATCGGGGTTGTGCATGATGGGAGTATTTTGTGTAATGAAGCATGGCCTAACTATATGATTTTGTAGGGATAAGCTTTCTTTGGCTATGCTATTTTGATAGGACATGATTATTTGTTAGTATGCTTTGAAGCATTATTATTTTTATGTTTTATAAGCTTTTATTTTGAATCATTTGGATCTGAACATTCATGCCACAATAAAGAAAAAATACATTGAGATTTATGCTAGGTAGCATTCCACATCAAAAAATTCCTTTTTATCATTACCTACTCGAGGACGAGCAGGAGTTAAGCTTGGGTATGCTTGATACGTCTCCAACGTATCTATAATTTTTTATTGTTCCATGCTATTATATTACCCCTTTTGGATGTTTATGGGCTTTATTTTACACATTTATATCATTTTTGGGACTAACCTACTAACCGGAGGCCCAGCCTGTATTGCTGTTTTTTTGCCTATTTCAGTATTTCGAAGAAAAGGAATATCAAACGGAGTCCAAATGGAATGAAACCTTCGGGAGCGTGATTTTTGGAACGAACGTGATCCAGAGGACTTGGAGTGCAAGTCAAGAAGTAGCTGAGGCTCCCACGAGATAGGAGGGCGCCCCCACTATAGGGCGCGCCCCTGTCTCGTGGGCCACTCGGGCATCCACCGACGTACTTCTTGCTCCTATATAAGCCTACGTACCACAATTTCCACCGCCGTAACCTTCTGTATCCGCGAGATCCCATCTTGGAGCCTTCGCCGGCGCTCCGCCGGAGGGGAATCGACCACGGAGGGCTTCTACACCTTGCCCCTCCGATGAGTTGTGAGTAGTTTACTACAGACCTACGAGTCCATAGTTATTAGCTATATGTCTTCTTCTCTCTTTTTGGATCTCAATACAATGTTCTCCCCCTCTCTTGTGGAGATCTATTCGATGTAAACTCTTTTTGCGGTGTGTTTGTCGAGATCCGATGAATTGTGGGTTTATGATCAAGTTTATCTATGAATAATATTTGAATCTTCTCTGAATTCGTTTATGTATGATTGAGTTATCTTTGCAAGTCTCTTCGAATTATCAGTTTGGTTTGGCCTACTAGATTGATCTTTCTTGCCATGGGAGAAGTGCTTAGCTTTGGGTTCAATCTTGCGGTGTCCTTGCCCAGTGACAGAAAGGGTTGCAAGGCACATATTGTATTGTTGCCATCGAGGATAACAAGATGGGGTTTATATCATATTGCTTGAGTTTATCCCTCTACATCATGTCATCTTGCTTAATGCGTTACTCTGTTTTTATGAACCTAATACTCTAGATGCAGGCAGGAGTTGGTCGATGTGTGGAGTAATAGTAGTAGATGCAGGCAGGAGTCGGTCTACTTGTTGCGGACGTGATGCCTATATACATGATCATGCCTAGATAATCTCATAATTATTCGCTTTTCTATCAATTGCTCGACAATAATTTGTTCACCCACCGTAATACTTATGCTATCTTGAGAGAAGCCACTAGTGAAACCTATGGCCCCCGGGTCTATCTCTTATCATATTTGCTTTCAATCTACTTTTATTTGCATCTTTACTTTTTGCATCTATATTATAAAATACCAAAAATATATTTATCTTATCATACTATCTTTATTAGATCTCACTTTACAAGTGGCACAAGGGATTGACAACCCCTTTATTGCGTTGGTTGCGAGTTCTTTGTTTGTTTGTGTAGGTGCGTGGGACTTTTGAGGAGCCTCCTACTGGATTGATACCTTAGTTCTCAAAAACTTAGGGAAATGCTTACGCTACTATTGCGGCATCACCCTCTCCTCTTCGAGGAAAACCAACGCAAGCTCAAGACCTAGCAAGGGGAAACCCTAGCCTGTAGACAAAATTAGGGAGGAATACCACCCTCTCGTGGGGTTCCGGAGTGGGGACGATCTGTCCCGCCGTCGGAAGACGGTGGCCGATTCTCTTGGCCAAATACCCGGCCTCCCAAAGCTTTTTGATATCCTTCTCCCGGATGGTAGAGGACATCCACTTGCCTCCTGCTCCGGATCCGGACATTTCCGGGAAACCTTTTTGGGCAGAGAAGACGAACGCTTGGGCGCTAGGGCTCGAGCAAGGAATAATGGATGAGCAGAGGAAGAAGAAGGCGTGGGTGAAAAAGGGAGTCCTTATCCCCTTATAAAGGCAGCAGAGATCATACGCCTCCCCACTTGCCCGGTAAACTCGCTTATTCCCCTAGCGCCACAATTGATGGCGCGGTTGGGTTACCCACACCCGTATTGATGAGAATCCCGTGATAAGGGGACATGATCTTTGCTTCGACAAGACGTGCCAATAAAACCACCTTGCGATATGTGCGGTGGCAGGTTGAGAAAAACGGTTTGAATAATGACCGGGCCGCAGCGTGATGTCACGCTATGAAAAGTTGTTAGCAAATTAGATTTGTGGAATATTGTGCTCTCTACGGTGGTATGTGGATATTTTTGCAGTCGGACACGATCCTTGTGTTCAAAATCTTCTATGGAGTATTCGGAGAAGGAACCCGCCTTGCAATGCCGAAGACAATCTGCGCGCCGGACTCATCGTCATTCAAGCCTGGTTCAGGGGCTACTGAGGGAGTCCGGGATTAGGGGGTCCTCGGATAGCCGGACTATATAATTTGGCCAGACTGTAGGACCATGAAGATACAAGATTGAAGACTTCGTCCCGTGTCCGGGTGGGACTCTCCTTTGCGTGGAAGGCAAGCTTGGCAATTCGGATATGTAGATCTCCTTCTCTGTAACCGACTCTGTGTAACCCTAGCCCCCCCGGTGTCTATATAAACCGGAGGGTTTAGTCCGTAGGACAACAACAATCATAATCATATGCTAGCTTGTAGGGTTTAGCCTCTACGATCTCGTGGTAGATCAACTCTTGTAATACTCATATCATCAAGATCAATCAAGCAGGAAGTAGGGTATTACCTCCATCGAGAGGGCCCAAACCTGGGTAAACATCATGTCCCCCGCCTCCTGTTACCATTAGCCTTAGAAGCACAGTTCGGGACCCCCTACCCGAGATCCGCCGGTTTTGACACCGACAGCGGGGGCACTACAACTAACTTTTAGCAGTAGTGACGGTCTGACCCCACGCAGCTGCTAAGTTAGTTATGAGTAGCGTCGAGTTAGGTCGGTGCTACTCCTAAGTACTAGCAGCGTGTGTTGTTACCCAGCGCTACTATTATTTGTCTGTATTTCATTTCTTTTGTTTATACTGTATTTATACATCATTATACAAATTTTGACACAATAGCAATTAAGAGATTGTTATATCATTATGACAATGATGAGTTCTTATATTAGTGGGTGAAAGAAACACATATTTGATTCAAGTGGATGGATCCAAAGTGACCAAGTTGGATTACGCTAATCCAACTTGGTCACTTTGGATCCATCCACTTGAATCTAATCCGCGTTTCTTTCACCCACTGATATAATAACTCATCATGATCATAATAAAAACTCATCATCATAGTCATATAAGAACTCACCATCATCATCATGATCATCATAATTATAACAAGTTCTCCTCATCGTCATCATAGTCATATAACAACTCATCATTCTAGCACATTCTAGCACATACTCATCATCATCATAATAACAACTCCTCCTCATCATCATAGTCATAACCAACACTAGATAATTGTTCTTAGCACATGACAAGTACTAGCTAGGACCTGCTTCTCTCTCTAAGGTAAAGTAGCATAAAACAACCCCTCCATCTCAATTATGGAGAATAGAGATCAACCTGTCTCCAATTTGTGGGTTGCACACCATGTTGCCTTCAAGTAGTTCCCTGCGATCATTCATAAGTTTTCTCCATCCTTTGATTGCGAGGTCTTCATCTCTTCGAGAAATCGAGTATGGACTGCGGTGAACCATAGGCAGACTTGGTTGTAAGCTAATAATATCCATGTCACCTTCCATATACATCAGATGAGGCACACAATCCTTCGGGAGTTTCTGTTGAAGAACATAATAATAACATAGTTAGCAATGTAGTTTAGCTTAAGAAGAATGTACGCAAAATATGCACTGGTGAGATAATAGTAAAAAAATCTTACCGTGCTATTTTCATGGATGTTACCGTAGTTCAACACGTGGACTAGTGGCACGTATTGAGCATAATTTGGGTTAATTTCATAATTGTTCTTGAAAGTCTCAATATCATTAATAAATGAGACATGATGATTTTTGTCCTCGCAAGTTAGTTTAGAGCCATAACTGTAGTAGGTATTGTCTACTACCTTCCGTACATTTCTTGAAGAATAGAAATAATTTGTCAACTACTTTTGAATAAACTGTATAAATTACTTAACAAATTTATTTGACAAACTCATATAGAGGTAGAACTCAAAGCATATCTACATCCACCCAAATGTCGATATTATCTTCAATATCATCTTCAGAATGAATATCGAAGGTTATTTGTACATCCTCCTGAAATCCATAGGCCTTGCATAGATCTCTCCAATTTGAGCAACCAAAATATGAGTGATTATCCGCATTGTAGAGCTTAACTCGAAAAGCGTAACAATGTTGAGTCCTAAGGTGATGTTTCCTCATATCCATATTCTCACTATCTTGGAAACCGAGGTTCTTCAAGACATACCGTCTTGCATGGCAGGGGATGCACGGGTTGAATTGTAAATAACGGACATTACACGTTGAAGCAAAGAAGCACAAGTCATGATTAATTAAGAAAAAAATACTTGTCGTGGTTACGTACCGTAAAAACAACGTAGGTCTAGTCCAGCTTGATGGTGAAGAACCTACCATTTTCTAGGTGAGGCCTGTCGCACATGCCCCGGTTGTCGCTGCAGTAATCGCACTCAGGGTTCCTATCATTGTCGGACATTTCCTGTGTTCATAATTCAAAGATTATACATCGACGGCAATTACCAAGAACTCAACACACATATCACTATTCACACGGGTTGACTTTCGGTCTGTCGAGTCTTCCTTGATAACCCTAATCTCACGTGGTGTATATGGTGGGCACTCCCTCTCTAATATATTCGACCATCGGTGATGGTCGTTACTCCCTTGGTTCTCGAGTGCATTACACCAAAATGTCTAGCACACGAAAAAGAAGGAGAAGTGACCCCCACAACAATAGTCAGGATTCTTCCTCTCTGATATTTCGAGAGTATATGGTAGACACTCCCTCACAGATATTTCGACCGTCGGTGATGGTCGCTTCCCCTCCTTCTCTCGTGCGTTACCAAGGTATATCATGAGAAGAAGGAGAGGAAACGACCCCCACGACAACAGTTGGGATTCCTCCTGTCTGATATTTCGACAGTATATGGTGGACACTCCCTCACAGATATTTCAACCGTCGGTGATGGTCGCTTCCCCTCCTTCTCTCATTCATTACCAAGGTATATCACGAGAAGAAGGAGAGGAAACGACCCCCACACAACAGTCGTCATCCTTCCTTCAAGAACAAACTGAAAGTCACAAAAGGAGCCCCGACAGAATGACAGTCAACCCAGAATGGCCTATGGTTAGCCAGAATGTCGTTTAATTCATGTTCTGGCAAATTAGGGGCACTCGATATTTCCTACTTTATAGCACAAGTCATGCTGAAATCCACGGGAAATTCTGGCATGACCTTTGCTAAAATAGGACATATCGAACGCCTAAAATTTGTCGGAACAGAAATGAATCAACATTCCAGCAAAACATAGGCCACTCGGAGGTATTCCCTGCAAACATAGGCCACATGTCCAAAGATACAACCAATGCATGTCCAAATATCATCATACACATGTCCGAGGAGAACAGAAGGATGAGGTGGACTTTTAGCTCACCGACTCGGCTCTAGAGGAAGTAGAAGAAGCTCCGACAATCATCACTATAAAGCCTACTTATTTCACTGAGTGAAGAATTTAAGTCATCAAATCTCATATAGCATTCTTTGATGACAAAGTGATAATGACATTAAAATAATTAAAGTGTACAGTACGTTTCTATATTTTACTAAAAAAATTCTATACCTAAGATTTTTTACTAAAAATTTCTCATATAGCATTCCAATACATTTCTATATTGAAATGTTTCTATTACTAACTTTTTTACTAAAAGTTTCTATTGCTAAATTTGATACCTACAAATTTCTCATATAGCATTCCAATACATTTCTATACCTAAAAAATTCTCATATAGCATTCCAATGCATTTCTATACCTAAAAATTTCTATGATTTACTACAAAAATTTGTACCTAAATTTACTATGTTGCATATCTAAATTTCTCATATAGCATTCCAATACATTTCTATACCTAAATTTACTATGCTGCATATAGTGAGGAGGAGGGGGAGGAGGGAGGAGAGAGGAGGAGGATGGAGGAGAGAGGAGGAGGAGGAGGAGGGAGGAGAGAGGAGGAGGATGGAGGAGAGAGGAGGAGGAGGGAGAAGGAGGGAGGATGGCAGCCGAAGGAGAGGGGAGGAGGAGGGAGAAGGAGGGAGGATGGCAGCCGAAGGAGAGGGGAGGAGGGCGGCCCGACGAGGAGGGAGGAGGGAGGAGAAAGGAGAGAGGAGGAGGACGGAGGATGGCGGCTGGAGGAGGGAGAGGAGGGATGCCAGAGGAAGAGGGAGGAGGGCGGTGGGAGGAGGATGGTGGTTTACCGAGGAAGGACAAAGGATGGCGGCGGCAATGCAGTGGCGACAACGGGAGGAGGAAGAAGGAGAGTGAGTGAGTGAGTGAGGGAGGGAGTGAGAAAGTCGATGAACGCGGGAGATGGATAAGGTTGACTTAGCAGTAGCGCCGGATAGGGCCTGCGCGTGTTGGGCCCCCGTGCTACTACTTTCTATTTAGCAGTAGCGGGGGTTTCATGGTCGCGCTGTTACTATAGGCAGCACCGGTGGGCACGGCAAAGACCACCTATCAATAGCGCTTGTTGCCGAGCCCGTGCTACTCCTACTGTTTTACCTGTAGCGCGTGTTGCCACCCCCGCAGCTGCAATTTAGCAGTACCCTGTGTATTAACCCTCACTACTATTAATTTTCCACCTATAAAGTATTTTCTAATAGTGAACAGGCCTTAAGACGGCCTAACTACTGAAACAACCGGGCTACAAAATCGACCGAAAACACAACAAACGTCAGTCGAATACGTGCCCTTATCCACGAGCATGGATCACAAAGCAACACTCTTTGATAATAATTTTTCAGAAAAATAAATATCTTTTTTTTGAGAGAGAAAAATAAAATATCTAGCTGCCCCACACCGTGTGTGCTTGGTTTTAATTCAACAGCAGTGCGCGCAAGAACGGCCCAGCTAGCACCACTGGAGCCACAGTGGGTGGGTGTGCTTGGTTTGATTAAACGGCCGGCCGCGCTAACCCGGCCCAGCTAGCTCCACTGCATGCTCTCGCCATTTGAGCTCGGCGAGACAGGGCGCAGTCGGTTGTTATTTATTCTGGGTTTGGGCGTCGAAAATTAGCGAGTTGGGACTAAATTTGTCTTTTTAGGGAAAGATGGGACTAAAAAGTCGTCCTCTTATCTCAGCCGCAGCTCCGGTGTAGATGGGCGGAGCCCGTCTCTTTCCCCACCTTGTCCAGCCCATACAGTCAATCTCGTACCCTTAAAACATAAAATCAATCCCGCCCGTATCGGCAAAAATAGGGAAATCGCGTTCGCCGCCGAGGTGGTCGCCACGCTGCACGGCGGGACCTTCCCCGGAGCCAAGCTCTGCATCTAGTTCGTCTCGCCGGCAGAGAGGAAACGTTTGATGATGCAATGGGTGCACCCTTAAACGGCCACCTCCAAAGGCATTGACCAGCTCTGGAGGCGCACGCAGATCGTGAGCGGCGCCGATGCACCGGCCGGCCAAGTCCGTCATTGCCGTACTGAAGGCGCCTCTGGTGGGTTCCCGGCCGACGCCGAGAAATCAGGATAACCTTAACTTATTATACCAGCAACTGTCGAGGACAGTCGACCTCGACCCCACGGTGCAGATCGCCGGCAACTTTTCTGTTCGCCCCAGCATCACTCGCGTACTCTCGGGCAGGACGTACTCCAGCTCCAGGCTCCAGCTAGCTACGGTTACGAAAGGTGCACATGATCCCCGCAGGGAGAAGAAGATGGCGCGAAAGTTGGCCCGGCGAGGTGGACCAACGGGAGGAGGCCGCGAGGAGGATAGCACGTAGCCATCGACCGGTGAAAACGAAAACGACCCATGGCCCGGCCTCCTCCTCTTTCTACCAGCAGTCACCAATAATCGAGAGAGGTGGTTGTCATTTTACCACTCCATCGATCGATCCTCATCGTGCCGCGCCATGTCCATCGATCATGGCAACAGATTTCGGAGTGCAGCGCCGAGAGGATCACTTGTTGCTCTTACCAACCGAGCTGCTAGCTGATGATTGAGTTGAGGGATATCTAGCTTCTTGCTACCCACGTAAGGAAGCACGTACGTGTGTGGATCGCAAGCATTTGATAAGAAAATCGGAACGAGCTTACAACTATGTAACACAAGTCACAAATAACACTCCTGTCAATTATCGGCCGGAGCTGCTTTTCCCCAACAACCAAATTATCCAAGCTGCTTTACACGTGCCTCCGTGCCTGGCTGCATGCACTGGACTCATAATAATTGGCACTTTGTAATTATAATAATTGACACTTTGTAATTTAATAGTAATGATACACGAAAAATAATTCGACCCTACAACATGGGCAATACACCTCAAGATCATGTCTATAATCGCAGACGCTCACGTATATGCACATACACTAATTCCTATGAGTGCACGCATGCACACTCTATCCTTATGAACACCTCCGAGATCCTGTCTAGGACTTGAATGGGGATAGGCTGGTTTCACCATAAGAAACTTGAATGGGGATGGGCTGGTTTCACCATAAGAAACTTGAATGGGGATGGGCTGGTTTCACCATAAGAAACGTAACCATCTTAGCTACACTCAACTCGCACCGAGTAAACTTTTTTTTTTAGAAATGCGAGTACAACATACATACATTACCATCACACATACGGTCACACGGTGCCTGCAAAAGACCAGAAGTTGCGGAGCTTCAACATCAACAATGTTACTACGCGTGTCTCGCTGTCGATTGGAAACACCAGCTTCCAATGAAAAGAATATTCCTTACCTTGCATAGATATGTAGTAGTTGTTTGGATAAATAGTGTTTTGAACAAGTTTGAGCAAAACCAGTTTTTTAGGTGGAATTTAAAAAAAAACTAGTTTAAAGTTGTTTTGTTGAAGTAGAATACTTTGCTTGGACTTCAAAACTTCAAATGCACACACAAGTTGGCTGAGATGAGTGTAGTAAATGGACCTTCATATCATATTTTTCCGCCCAAGTTGAGATGAGCGTCCAGTTCTGAGTTCAAAAAATCGACTTGCACCGAAGTCCGCCCCGGTTTGGTGGCGGTTGGCGTAACTCACGGAGAGGCGATCTGGTGGCGATCCCGAGTGCGCTAGGGTTTCTGGCCATAGCTTGCGCCGTCGTGCTTCGTCTGCGTGGATCCCTCCAAAGTCCACACACAACCTAATCTGTCCCATCCACCTCAAGCCTTCCGCGAGCTAGGGATCGCGGTCGTACACCACCATCGGTCCCTAGGGTTCCTGGTAAGGCGTAAGGAGGTGTAGTGGAGATGGAGGATGTGGAGGGGTTGTTGAGGGGCCTGAAGCTGTCCGCGGCGGAAAGGAGGGGCATGAAGATCGGGGAAGTGGAGAAGGGTAAGGCCAGTGCATGGGGTGTAGATGATCCACAGGCGGTAGGGAAGCTATTCTCGGAGAAGCCAGTGCATGCGGGGGTGATCGGACAAACCCTAGGACGGATCTGGTGCCCAATCAAGGGGATAGAGTGCAAGGAATTGGAGACAAATATCTTCCTCTTCACTTTCCGGCAAGCGTCCGGATGGAGGAGAGCGCTGGAGGAGGGCCCGTGGTGGTTCGACAAAGAATTACTGGTAATGGAGGAGTTTGATCCAGATAAGACGGTGGATGAATATGAATTCAACTTAATCCCTATGTGGATTCGTGTGTTCGGTCTCCCTCTGGGCCAAATGAACAGGGCGACGGGGGAGCGAATTGGTGCTGATTTCCATGAGCTTATTGACGTGGATGTTGGGCCGGATGGTAAAGCTATAGGGAAATACCTGCGGATCAAGGTAAGGCTGAACATACGAGAACCCCTGATGAGAGGATTTGTGCTGGATCGGGACAAGAAGGAGGAAGACAAGGGTGCAGAGGGGGTTGGGGCAGAAGAGGGTGAGGAGGGTCGGAAGAAGAAGAAGAAGGATCTGCTATGGTGCCGCTTTGAGTATGAATATATGCCTGATTTTTGCTACACTTGCGGTGTGATCGGGCACGGAGAGAAGGAATGTAGGCTGAAACCTCCGAGAGGGGAGACGCCACAATATGGGCCATGGCTAAGAGCGGAGGAGACAAACCACAAGAAGCTGGGTGCGGTGGCTTACGGGAGAGGGCAGGGCAGCAGGAGCCTGAGTGGAAGTGAGGATAGTCAGGAGAGGAGAAGGAAATATGGCTGGGGGAGTGGGTCGAGGGGCTCAGGCAGCAATGTCCTGTCTTGGAGGAAGGAGGAGTTAGTTTCGAAAAGCAGTGAGAAGGAGAGGGATGGAGAAGACAAGGAAGTCACTAGTCCTCTCAAAACCCCGACAGTGGGAGGGGGTGAGGTGGGAAGCAAAGTAGCAAAGAACATCCAATTCTCAGAGTCTCCGATAGTGCAGAAGGTTCAAGAGCAGTCCTTGATGGCAGTGGATCAGGATCCTAACGAGTGCGGGAAGTCTCTGCCTATAATTAGTACGAAGGATGCGGAGACACAGTGTGTGCGAGACCATGCGGATAAGGGAGATGGAGCAGTGCGGGCAGAGAAGGCAGCAGTAGTTGAGCCAGCGACACAATTGAAGACTTGTAGTAAGTTTAAGCGCGTGAACCGAGCGGGAAACTCCGGCAATCAGGAGAGGCTCGAGGTCACTCTGGGCAAGAGAAGGGGTGAGGGGATGGAGGTGGATGGGGGATCTAATGCAAAAAAAGGGCGTGGGGAGGATGAGAAGGAGCAGGGTAAGACAAAAAACATAGGGATGGCACCTGAGGTTATGGAGGAAGTGGACGCTAACTCGAATACATCGGCCGGGCTGTTGGAACAGCCCCGCCGGGAGCAATGAAAATCATTAGTTGGAACTGCCGGGGACTCGGGAATGGCCCGGCAGTTCGCTCTCTTCTTGAATTAGGGAGAGTGGAGGATCCCGATCTTTTATTTCTGTGTGAAACTCGCTTGAATGAAAAGAAGTTGGGGCGGTTCAGGTGGACGTTGGGGCTCGCCAACATGGTAGCTTGGAAGGATGAAAGCAGTGGGAGAGGTGTAGCTCTTTTTTGGAGGAAGGGGTTGGATGTTTCCTTGAGATCATATGGTAGGAGGCACGTGGATGTGGATATAACACGGGAGGATGGTATGCTATGGCGTATGACGGGGGTTTACGGGGAATCGGCGCTGGAGAGGAAGAAGGAGACGTGGAAGTTATTACGGGTTTTGAAGCAGCAGCATCAAAGCGGGCGTCCGTGGCTCTGTCTGGGTGATTTTAACGAAGTCCTTACAAGTAGTGAGAAACTGGGAGGCGCTGATTGTCCGCAGAACTACCTAGACGACTTTCGGCAAGCATTGGATGTGTGTGAGCTACGCGATGTAGGGTTTGAAGGGGATATGTACACCTGGAGGAACCACAGTAGGGAGTTGAAGACATATATCTGCGAGAGGCTTGACCGGGCCACTGCAAACAATGAATGGTGCGATGCTTTCCCGGACCATATAGTCGTGAATGGAGAACCAAGACACTCGGACCATAGACCTGTGATCGTGCACCTTCATGGCATTGACAGAGGGTGGAAGAGAAGTGACTGTACCTTCAAATTTGAAGCCCGATGGCTGCAGGAGGAGGGATGTGAAGAGGTCATGCGCACTGCGTGGGAGAAGAGAAACCTGGAAGGAAGGGGAAATGTCAGTTGTGGTCTGCGGAATGTAGCTAGGGATATGGGTAGATGGAGTAGAGAAGTAGTGGGTGAGCTAGACGGGAGAATTAAAAGAACCCGGGGCGAATTGGAAAGGTGCATGAAATCACCGGTTTCTGAAGCGAAAATTAGAGAGGAGGCAAGGTTGAGGGGAGTATTAGAGCAGTTGAAGGAGAAGAAATTCACGAAATTGAAGCAGAGGGCTCATATGTGGTGGTTGCGAGGGGGGAACAAAAATATCAAGTACTTGCAGTCGGTAGCATCAGGAAGGAAGAGGTCGAACAGACTCAAGGAGATTCGGAGGGAGGATGGCACAGTGGTGGAGGAAGGGGAGGCTCTAACTAACTATGTTTGCTCCTTTTTTCAGGATCTGTTCACATCTTCTAACCCCCAACGCCTAAACGAGCTCCTGGCCAAGGTGCAACCTCGCGTCTCTGCGGCCATGAATGCAGTCCTTGAGGCTGAATACACCAGAGAGGAGGTGAAAGCTGCTCTTGACCACATTGGTGATCTCAAGGCACCTGGTCCAGATGGCATGCCGGCGATTGTCTTCAAACGTCACTGGCACTTTATGGGTGATCAAGTTGTTGAGGAAGTTCTGATGGTTCTGAATGGTGGAGAGATTCCAGAGGGGTGGAATGACACTATGGTTGTACTTATCCCCAAAGTTAAAAACCCAAGACGGATCAAGGACCTACGCCCCATCAGTCTGTGCAATGTTGTATACAAGCTTGTCTCAAAAGTGATTGCCAATAGGCTCAAATTAATCCTGCCCGAAGTGATTTCTGAGCATCAGAGTGCGTTTGTGCCGGGGCGATTAATCACGGATAATGTTCTCACAGCCTATGAGGTCTCACACTACCTCATGAACAAGAGGCAAGGAAGGAATGGAGTCGCGGCAATCAAAGCAGATATGAGTAAGGCGTACGACCGAGTCGAGTGGCGATTTTTGGAGGCCATGCTTCAAAAGATGGGATTCAGTTTCAGGTGGATTGCCCTAGTCATGAGATGTGTACGTACGGTGCGATATCAAATCAAGGTTAATGGCCAGCTGACACAACAGTTTACTCCTGAGCGGGGTCTAAGGCAGGGGGACCCGGTCTCCCCATACCTTTTTGTCATCTGTGCGGAAGGACTGTCGGCGTTGCTGTTAGATGCTGAACAACGAGGGATCACACATGGTGTGAAAGTTTGCCCGAGAGCTCCCTCTGTGTCACATCTGCTATTTGCAGACGACTCCATGCTATTGATCCGGGCTGACCAACAGGAAGCCAGGGCGCTAAATGATATGCTAAAACTGTACGAAGCCTGTTCGGGGCAGTGCATAAACACAGAGAAGTCAGCTATTATGTTCAGTCCCAATACATGCGATAATGACAGGAGTGAAGTGAAAACTGCGCTGGGCATACACAGTGAGAATTGGAATGAAAAGTATCTTGGGCTCCCGGTCCATGTGGGTAGATCAAGGAAAAGAGCGTTCAGTTATATCAAGCGGAATATGTGCGGACGGGTGTATGGTTGGCAGGAACGACTCTTAGCAAAGGAGAGCAAGGAAACCCTAGTGAAGGCGGTGGGACAAGCAATTCCTACGTTTGCTATGTCATGTTTTGATCTGACTAAGTCCTTCTGCGCGGAACTGAATGCACTTCTGGGTAAGTTCTGGTGGAGCCAACAAGATAAACAACACTCCTTACACTGGCTAAGCTGGGAGAAGCTTGCACAGCCTAAAGCCATGGGCGTATTGGGATTCCGAGACATGCATACTTTCAACCTCGCCATGCTCTCGAGACAGGGGTGGAGGATTCTGCAAAACCCCACGAGCCTGTGTGCACGGATCTTAAAAGCACGATACTTCCCTGATGGTACAGCGCTCGGGGCAACTGAGCAGGATGGCATCTCCTACTCTTGGCGCAGCATTCTCCAGGGTTTGAAGGTGGTGAAACAAGGCTATATCTGGCGGGTGGGAGACGGGACTAGGATCAATATATGGACCGACCCGTGGATACCTAGGGCCTGGTCCCGGCAGGTGATTACTCCCAAGGGCGCCAATCTGCTCACATATGTGAATGAACTGATAGACCCGCACGGGTGGTTGGGATGAACGCCTTGTCGTGGAAACATTCTGCTCGGAGGACGCACGCCACATTTTGCAGATTCCATTAAGGGAAGGCATCGAGGACTTTGTTGCTTGGCACTTTGATTCTAAAGGTAGACACTCGGTCAGAAGTGCATATAAGCTGCAGATGGAGCTGCAGAAACAGCGAACGACGGGTGGACCAAGCACGAGTGCCGGAGGCGCAGGCCAGCTGGACAGATGCATGGACTCGAGCTGGAAGCGGATATGGAAAATTCCTTGCCCAGCAAAACTACAGATGTTTGTCTGGCGTATCCGCCATGAGTCCCTCGCCCTATGTACCAATCTGACCAGGCGTGGTATGAAGCTTGACTCACAAAAGTGCTTCCTGTGTGGGAGAGTGGATGAAGATGGTGGCCATCTGTTTATCAAGTGCAAGTTGGCCAAGGAGGGATGGAGGCAACTGGGGCTGGAAATGGAGCGAAGCCGTCTTGAAGGTATTGGGAGCGTGCATGAGATGCTTGACAGCTTATGGGGACTAGATGAGAAGAAAAGAGTACTCATTATATGTTTCTGGTGGCACTGGTGGAATAATCGTAACAAGATTAGAGAGGGAGAACTTCCACTGCCGGCCACAGAAATTGTAAGGCGATCCCGGTGCGATGCGCTTGAATATGAACAGCTCTTTATGCTGGGCAAACCCAAACTCTCAACCGGGAAATGGCAGCCGCCGATGGAGGGCACCACCAAGATCAATCTGGACGGGGCTTTTTCTCCCGGAAACTCCTTTAGTGGATGGGGAGTGGTGGCTCGAGACAGCTCAGGTTCGGTCCTCATCGCTCGAGCAGGTCGTCAAGAGCAGGTCTTTGATGCGTTCGGCGCGGAGGTCAATGCCCTGGCGGCGGCGGTGACCGTAGCGGCCGAGATGGGGATTGTCCGGGCCAGCTTTGAGACGGACTCCGAGCTGCTGGCTGAGGCAATGGATGCCCATCGTGTTGACTCCTCGCCCTATGCAGCAATAATCGAAGACACAAAGTACCAACTTAAGTTGTGGTTTTCGAACTGGAGTGTTAACGCATGTAGACGTACTATGAATTATGTGGCTCATGAGTTAGCACAGATTGGTTGTAACTGCCCCCCGAACACGTCTGTCGAGTGGGATAACCTTGTACCGCCCAAAGTGGCTGCTTGTGTGTCGGGCGATATGCCTGTCCGCAGTTGATCTATAAAGCTTTGCTTTCCCTCAAAAAAAAAAGCGTCCAGTTCTGAAGCAGCTACCCCACACAGGATGTGATTGGGTTCATTAAACGCTCCCGTCCAAATACGGCCGGGTTAGCTACACTGCACGCTCTCACCATTTGAGGCGCGAACAGTTGCTATTTATGTTGTCTCGAACGTGAAAGTTTTCAAAATCACTGATTTGGCTGGTTGTAATGAAGAGTATTATATACTAGTATCATGCATATGATACTAGTGTATGATACTACCTCCCTAATGATTAATATCATATATTCGTATCATATAATATTTCCCGCAAAAAAAGTATCATAGAGTATTTTATTTATTGCCATGCATGATACATAGTAGCATATCATTTATTGTGATACGGTGTCATGATATGATACTCAACTCTCTCTTTCTTCATTTAATTATATGACACCTCATCAAAATTGCCTAGTTGGCATGCATGATAGTGTTGAATTGTATGTAATGTATCTGTGTATGTATAGCCTCCTTGTATTTAGGATCACGATGCCCATGGCCTGCGTGCCACTCTTGTAGGGCGATCGGTTCTCCTCTCTCAGATATAAGGCTTGTACTCATCAAACATAACATCAATTCAGATTATCTCTTCAACTTGGTATCGATTACGAGCCTCTCCACCATGGTCGACCTTGGCACTCCTCCTCCGGCGCCTCCAGCTCCGCCACGCGCCCAGTTCTCTGTTCTCCTCGGCGGCGCTCATGGCGGACACCACCATGACCATCGCCCGCCCTCTCTCTCCGTACTCACCCATCTCTCCATGGCTCTTCCGCCGACCGGATCTCGTTAGCCCGCTGTTTTCTTCCTCCACCCGGCGCCGCCCGCTCCGCCCCCGCACCTCCATCTTCAACGATCATATTACCAACCACATCAAATTCCTCCTCAATCCGGCTGAGCACAATTACCACAAGTGGAAATCATTCTTCTTCATGGTGCTTCTCCGCTACGGCGTGACCTTTCTCATTGAGCACCCGCCGCCACCCAATGCCGATGCCCACTATCTTGAGCTAGATGCCCATGTCGTCCTCTGGATCTACGCTACTCTCGCGGATCCCCTCATCGACCATGTTGTCGGCGCCACCTCCACCTATGCTCTCTGGACTAAGATCCAGTCCTTCTTCCTCGCCAATCGGGCTGCACGGTTCATGATGCTCAACCGTCAGTACCGCAATCTCAAGCAAGGTGACCTCTCCGTCACCGAATATGCTCGTCGCATGAAGCTCCTCACCGACGGCCTCGCCGACATCGACCACGCTGTCACCGAGGTTGATCTCTCTACTCGATTTCTGCGGCCTCGACAAACGCCTTTGAGACTATCCGTGTGGTTCTCGGCGACAAGGTGCCTGACATGCCCTTCGATGAGATCCTCTCCCGCGTCGTCCTCGCTGAAGATTCCCAGGCGCAGCGCGCTGCCGAGGAGAGCGCTTCGGCGTTCGCTCTCCCTGGCGGCGGCTCCTCTTTGGGCGGCGGCTCCTCCGACGGTGCCTCTGGATCTGCTGGGCGGTCCCCTGGCGATCGCAGTGACCGCGCCCCTGACCGCGGCGCTGGCCGCTCCTCCGCGCCTCATCCTCAGCAGCACAACCGTGGTCGTGGTGACCGCGGCGGCGACGGCCGTGGCCGCGGCCGTGGACGTGGACGTGGACGGTCCGACTCGGGCGGGCGTGGCGGCTCGTCCCAGGCCCCTCTACCTCTGTTCACGGGATACTTCGCGCCCTACGGCATGGCGCTGCCGGCTCCGCGCACTGGCTGGGTGCCGCCCAACTCTGCTGGTGTTCTTGGACCTCGTCCTGGCGCGCATGCCCACGCCTACAACATGTACCAGCCGGCGCCCTCGACACCATCCCCGTACTACCCGCCGCCACCACCCTCTTGGGAGCACCTTGCCATGTTGAACGCCACCTACAGCAACGGCGGCATCCACCCCACTCCCTCACCGGAGTGGTTCCTCGACAGCGGCGCTTCCTCCCACGTCACCGGCACCCAAGGTACTCTAACCTCGTACAGTTCTTCTTTAAAGCATGTACCATCTAGCATACTTGTCGGCAATGGCCACCGCCTTCCTGTCACGGCCACCGGATCCGTCTCCCTCCCCCCCAATGATTTTCGTCTTACGGATGTTCTTGTCTCCCCTAATGTCATCACTAGTCTCATTTCTGTCCGCAAATTTACTCGTGATAATTCTTGTTCTGTCGAGTTTTACCCTTGTGGTTTTCTTGTGAAGGATCTTCGCACATGGAGGGTTCTCATGATCTCCATTAGCAACGGCGACCTCTACCCATTCATTGGCAATAAAGCTTCCCCGGCGTCTGCATTCCTCGCAACGGCCTCATCGGACTTGTGGCATCGTCGCCTCGGCCACCCCGGCGCCCACTCTCTTCATGTATTAGCTCGCGAGTTTCTTCCAGATTGTAATAAAGCCGCACACTCTCCATGTAGTGCATGCCAGCTTGGCCGTCAGCCTCGCCTCCCGTTTTCTTCCTCTTTTAGTAAAACATATGCCCCATTTGATCTCATTCATTGTGATTTGTGGACATCACCCATTGTAAGTTTTTCGGGCTATCAATACTACCTTGTCGTGTTAGATGACTTCACCCACTACTCGTGGTCCTTTCCTCTGCGCCATAAATCTGAAACCTCTCTCGTCCTCCAACGTTTCTTCACGTTCATCCACACTCAATATCATGTTGTCATCAAGGCTATGCAATGTGATAATGGCGGCAAATTTATCAACTCTTCCCTACGTACCTTCTTCTCTTCCAACGGCATCGCATATCGCTTTTCTTGCCCACACACGTCGCCTCAAAACGGTAAGGCTGAGCGCCTCATTCGTACCACAAACGATATCGTCCGCACCCTCTTGTTTCAAGCTCATCTTCCACCTCCCTTTTGGGTTGAGGCCCTTCATACCGCGACATACCTACTCAACCGACGACCCTCACGTGCCATTCACCATCACACACCATATTTTATTCTCCACGGCGTACACCCATCATACGATCATCTCCGCGTGTTTGGCTGCCTTTGCTACCCTAACACATCCCCCACCATGGACCACAAACTCTCCCCACGCTCCATCCGCTGTGTATTCCTTGGATATCCCCTAGAGCACAAGGGCTATCGTTGCTTTGATTTAGATTCGCGTCGCGTAATTGTTTCACGCCATGTCACTTTTGATGAGCACTCCTTCCCATACACGCCACCACAAACTTCTACGTCCACAAACGATCCCGCCCGCCGGATCCCACCTACCACCTGTGCTATCCCCTCGGCCAATCCCGAATCCTCGTACCCGTCGCATCCACCCAGATCGCCTCCCTCGGATCCCACTCCCCCAGGCCCCACCTCATCATGCAGCGCCCCGCCTCGCGACTCGCCCGCCCCGCCTCGCGATTCGCTCGCCCCGTCCCGCTCTGCCACGCTGTCCAACCACCCCGCAGATTCGCCCGGGTCCACCCGCACGACGCCAACCGCGTCCCCATCTCCGCTGTCGCCTCGCACCGATCCCACCGCACCGGCCCCTGCGATCGGATCACCCTCGGCTGCCGCGCCCTGCCATCCCACTCAGCCTGCTCTCAGCCCCACAGAATCCTCCTCGGGATCTTCGCCCCCATGCACACCCGAACCACGTCTCCCGCCACGTGCCGTTCCTATTGAGCCACCACAAAACGCACATAAAATGTCCACCCGCTCTAAGTCCGGTTTTTGCATGCCTCGCCGTCTCTTCCTTGCCGACGCGTCCTCCATATCACCTATACCGCCAACCTACAAGTCCGCTCTCAAAGACCCAAATTGGCGTCAAGCTATGCTAGATGAATACAATGCTTTAATGAACAACTCTACTTGGTCTTTGGTGCCTAAGCTGCAGTGTCAACGTGGTCACGGGAAAGTGGATTTTCCGGCACAAGTTCAACATGGATGGCTCCTTGGCACGCTACAAGGCGCGTTGGGTCGTGCGGGAGTTCACTCAACGAGAAGGTGTGGACTACGGTGAAACTTTCAGTCCTGTGGTGAAACCTGCCACTATCCGTGTGGTCCTGAGTCTCGCTACCTCCTGTTCTTGGCCCATTCATCAGTTGGATGTCAAGAATGCGTTCCTCCACGGTGATCTTCATGAGACAGTGTACTGCTCTCAACCATCGGGCTTTGTGGATTCCTCTCGTCCGGATCATGTCTGTCGGCTCCACAAGTCCCTTTATGGTCTCAAGCAAGCGCCACGTACATGGTTTCTTCGCTTTCAGGCTTTTCTGCTCTCCATTGGTTTTCGTGGGTCCAAGAGTGACACCTCTCTCTTCATCCTCCACCGTGGGTCATCTCTCGCTTACTTGCTTGTTTATGTGGATGACATCATTGTCACCGCCAATTCCACCCAAACACTACACCACATCATCTCTTCTCTGAAGTCGGCGTTTTCCATGACTGACTTGGGCCCTCTACATCATTTCCTCGGCATTAATGTCACACAAACCAGCTCGGGCCTCTTTCTCTCCCAACAACAGTATACACTGGAGATCCTCGACCGTGCCAACATGCTCCACTGCAAGCCAGTTTCTACACCCGTTGACACTAGCTCTAAGCTATCCCTTGCCGCCGGCCGTCTCCTTTCCAATCCCACATACTATCGCAGCCTTGCCGGTGCTTTGCAATATCTCACATTGACGCGCCCAGACATATCTTATGCAGTTCAGCAGGTGTGCTTGTTCATGCACGAGCCGCGTGACACTCACATGCAACTCATCAGGCGGATCCTTCGATACCTACAAGGTACATCTCATTACGGCTTGCAGTTCTACCGGTCAGCCTCCACGGATCTCGTTGCGTATACAGACGCCGATTGGGCAGGTTGCCCCGACACCTGCAAATCCACGTCCGGTTTCTGTGTCTTCCTCGGCTCCAACCTTGTTTCTTGGTCCTCCAAACGCCAAGCGACCGTGTCTCGTTCCAGCGACGAGGCTGAGTACCGTGGTGTTGCAAACTGTGTTGCCGAGTCATGTTGGTTGCGCCAGCTTCTCCACGAGCTCCAATGTCCACCGCGGCGTGCTACTGTCGTCTATTGTGATAACATCGCCTCCTACCTTGCATCCAACCCGGTCCAACATCAACGCACCAAGCACATTGAGATTGATCTTCATTTTGTGCGTGATCGAGTTGCTTTGGGCGAGGCTCGTGTGTTGCATGTTCCATCAAGCTCACAGTTTGCGGATGTGTTCACAAAAGGACTACCCACACCGGTGTTTCATGAGTTTAGGTCTAGCCTCAACGTCCATGCACATGGAGTTCCGGCTGCGGGGGGGTGTTGAATTGTATGTAATGTATCTGTGTATGTATAGCCTCCTTGTATTTAGGATCACGATGCCCATGGCCTGCGTGCCACTCTTGTAGGGCGATCGGTTCTCCTCTCTGTATATAAGGCTTGTACTCTGTCAAACATAACATCAATTCAGATTATCTCTTCCAACTGATAGTACCTATGATACTACCATTACAACCAGCCTTAAGGGGTATTCCTTGTAAAAGTTACTTTCATCTCCTCTAGAGTCATGCATTATTTGTTGCAATCAGAGAGTTTGGGTGGGATTTTCCTCCCATGCGAGGAACGAGTACAGTTTTTTTTTTAAGAAAATATCTTGTGAACCATGCATCCAATGTACAAATTGCTTTGACTGTTGCATTCCTCGCATTGACATCTTCAAAATTCGATCCATTGTTGACATATATGTTTTGATGAAAACAATCAGCGAAAATTGTGCTTCTCAATTACACTAATGTGTCTGCTTCCAAACTATACGAACCCATGCGTCCAACTAAACTAACTTGTGATCCCACAAGGGTGAAGCACAATTGTGCTCCTACGAGAAAGCACACCTTTCAAGTGAACCTTTTTTTTTTTGTGGAAGACCTTTCAGGTGAACTAACGTGTGCTTTCGCATATCACATCCATACTCCCTATAGATAAAAATGGAGGAAAACAGAAAAAAAAAATAGAGAAAATGGGAGGAAAATAGAAAAGGAAGCCAACATTCGGAAGCACACATGCATATGCTCCAAGCAGAAGCACATACGCAGAAGTACATCACATCCATACTCTTGATAGACAAAAAAGGAGGAAAACCGAAAAAAAAAGGGAAAGAAACCGAAAAAACCCGCTCCGACGGGGAAGCATTCAGCGTGCGACACGTGATGCGCACGAATAGTACCCCCATGGGGGGAGGGGAGCGTCTATACATCGCCTTTTTTACAATCTATACATTGCCTGCGAGTTGGAGCGAAGAGTTGCCTACAACGAGCCTCAGTCGGGCCGTTCAGGTTCATTCTTTTTCTTTTTGCTCGTATTAGAAAAACAACATACATATATTCCAAAAATTGTATTTACTTAAAAATTCAAAAAAACTTAATGCAGTGTACAAAAAATTTAGCGCCATTTTTAAAAAATGTTCGTGACTTTTTTCTAGGGGTAAAAGCCTATCTTTATTCATCAAAATCCACAAAAAGGTGGGATGAAAACTACATCATGCGACTGGCCAAACCACATTTGACGACCAAAAGCTAAATTTAGGGAAATTTTGCTAAACTATGTGCCGTCCTCGTGTCTCAGCAGCAGCTCTGGTGTAGATGGGCCGAGCCCGTCTCTTTCCCCACCTTGTCTAGCCCATAGAATGTCGGCCCTCCGGTTCGCGTTCGTCGCCGAGGTGGTAGCCGCGCTGCACGGCGTGACCTGTCCCCGGAGCACCTAGTCGGGGTGGACGCTGGATCAGCCAACATCGACGAGGATCGCCTGAAACGGTTCGCCGAGAAGGAGGGCGTGATGGGCACTCCGGCACGCTAGCAACTACTCCAGCATGTATCTCTTGTCTCCCTCCTTTTTTGCGATTTATCTTCCAGCAAGCACCTTCGTGTTCATGGCAGACACATCCATACGTGCTACTCGTACGTATTCTAGGTTGGGATGCTAGGTGCGGATACGAAAGCTACACATGATCGTCCCGGCCGGCAGGGAG
The DNA here is from genome assembly GCA_021437245.1 of Aegilops speltoides. NCBI lineage: Eukaryota > Viridiplantae > Streptophyta > Magnoliopsida > Poales > Poaceae > Aegilops > Aegilops speltoides. The sequence goes on along the minus strand of CM038141.1, from coordinate 423,313,174 downwards.
AAGAAGATGCCCGTCTTAGGAGCCGTGTTCCCACGCCCGGCGAGCTGGGCCAACAGGAGGGCGCCGCGAGGAGGATAACAAGTAGCCATCCACCGGCGACACGAAAACGACCCATGCGTGGCCCGGCCTTCCGGTGCCGGCCGGGGTGCAGTACAAATTATCTCCTGTCGATCGTGTCGAGCTTGTCATTTGACTCCTCCATCCGTCGATCCATCCTCACCGGTTCGGTCTTTGGTCGCCGCTCGCGCGCGAGCCATGTCTACCAACGGATATTTTTAGAAGATCATCACTTACCAGCGGATTTCCCTCGACGATGGACCCGAGCTGCTAGGTGATGATTGGATGCTCTCTAGCTTAGCTTCTTGCTACACACGTAAGGAACCACGCACGTACGTCTACCTGTGTGGACCGCAGGTGTTTGATAGGGAAATCGGAACGAGGTGACAGCTATGGAAACATACACGAGTCACGAGTGAAGTGATCCATCTGTTCCGGTTCCGGCCGGGACGATCAATCACATCTCAGTAGCAAACAGAATACTCCTCTGGTGCTAGCTGCACAACGGCCGGCTGGCAGCGTGTCGTCCGGGCTAGCGACTCTTCCACGTAGAAGGGGCGATGCAAGAAAATTACGTCTGGCAGTGAACAAACTCAGGAACCTGTGCCTAGACGCTGAGAATGCTCTCAAGTCTCGACTAAACACCTATTTTTTACCTTTTCTTTTTGAGAAACACCAGACGCATAAACGCACACACACCATCATCACACGCACTCACTGCTTTCAGAAGAGCGCAAGTTATCGAGCTTCAAAGTTAATGAAGTTGCCGCATAGGCCTCGCTATCACGGGAAACATCATTGCCCACGGAAAGAATATTTGCTGATTTATAGACACGAATAGCTTTTCATGCTTGGTGTGATCTCTGGTGGGCTAGGAATCCAACCACTCTCCTAGATTCCTACCAATCTAACCAACGAAGTATCAAGCAATTATTAGTACAAAAGTCAATAGGGGTCAACACTAATTAAGACGGTCAAAAATAGTCCAAGCAAGGTTCCATGCGTCCTATAAAACCACACCGATTAACCAAAGTCAGAAAATATTTTAAGCAATTTTTTATGGGTCAACAAAACAAAAGAAGAAGAAAAAAAATGAAAAACAACTCAAAGGTGTAGACAAAGGAGCAAAGAAACTCAAACACAAGGAAGAAAATATCCATATGATGAAGGAGATCTCCCCTATATGAGCCACAACTCCCCTCCTAATCTAACTAATTAAAGCATCAAGCCAAAGAACTAAAGTCATTTTATACTCCATCAGCATCGACTCTCAGTACCTCATCAGTGATCACAGATTTCGACATGCAGCAGCAAGAGATTCACTTGTAACATGGGGAGAGCCTCCCTGTTTTTCTGAAAAGGAAAGGAGAGAGAGATTCACTTGTTTCTCTCATGAACCAATGGATCCGAGCTGGTAGCTAATAATTGAGTGATTTCTAGCTTCTTGCTACCCACGCAATGAAGCACGTAAGCTCAAGCACCTGTAGGTACACGTGTGTGGATTGCAAGCGTCTGATAGAGATATCATAAAGAAGTGACAGCTATGTAACACGAGCTGCAAACGAAGTGATCCATCTGTTCCGGCCGGGACGATCAATCAATTCACAAAGTTCTTCTTTGTAAAAGTTGATTTAAAGAATATTTTGTTTGGACTTAAAATTTTCAAATGCAGCCACAAATTTGGCTGAGATGAGAATATTAAATGGATTTCATCTGTGATTTCTCTTCTCTCTAGTGTTCCTTCGCCCCTGCTCTCTATCCCTTAACGAGCACACGTCCACCATCAATGAGGTCACCATAGTAGATCGCCTATATGCAGGCTCAACGGACTGCCAAAAGAGCCGATCAACATGGAACCCGTGTTGCCATCGAGTGACTGGAAGATTCACTATGCATCAAACCCGATTAACTTTGCCCCATTTGGCTTCATATAAATTTATACAAATTTTTTTCAAGAACGGAAAGAGTAATTCACTGAATTTGTTTTGTCTGATCATGTCACTATCCCAAAAAGGCCGGCGATCTATCAACATTGGAAGATACAATGAGATTTTCAGAATTTGCAATAGTTTTTCCACAAAATATAATTGCATGCTACTCCCTCCGTCCGAAAATACTTGTCGGAGAAATGCATAAAAATAAATGTATCTAGAATTAAAATACGTCTAGATACATCCATTCCTCCGACAAGTATTTCCGGACAGAGGGAGTACATCACTTCTCTGGTATCAATTTCGATTTATGTTCTGAACCAAGGCAAAATAAATATTGCGGCAAAATAAGATAAAGAAGTTATAAACATATATTGCAGAAAAATGAAGGCCGTCGATTTATCAACATCGGAAGATACAATGAGATTTGGAGAATTTGTAATAGTTTTTTAACAAAATATAATTCCATGCTACAAAACATCACCTCTAGTAACAATTTCAATTTATGTTCTGAATCGAGGTAAAATAAATATTCCGAAAAATACCGAAAAAGGCTTTCGCCCCGCTTTATATATAAAGCACCAAACCACAAGGATCATGATACAAACTCACGCCACCACCGCACACGACACACACACCCAAGGCAAGATACAAGGGTGTCGGGCACCGCCACACCACCCCAACGACTACCAAGCCACTACAAATGCACGTGGACGAACTGCTTGGAGCCACCAGAGACCTCTTCCTCCGAGGGGAGGTGAGACGGGAACGACGGAACCAGGACTCCAAGATGGTGCCTCCAAGAAGGGAACGACCACGATAGCCGCCACCATCCGATCCCAAAGATCGGGTTTTCACCCGGAGCAACTCGAAGGAGAAAGGCCACTGCGACGGAGCCTACAGGAAGGATACGGTGTCCACGGACACCGCCACCATCGGCCAATACAAGATTGGGCAGGTAATGAACCCCAGCACGCCCACCCCTCTGAAGCAACCTAGCTCCGTCAACCACCAGCGACCACCCACTAGCGTGGCCGTGGCCGCTCGCCCGCACCCGAGGCGAAAGTCCCGCCCACGAACTTCGTGCCTCCCGCCGCCGGGGCCGCCGCCCTGCATCCAGACACCCCCAAGACCGACCAAAGTGATCAGCTTGGGCCAAAGGGCGCACCCGACCGAAGAAACCACGGCATACATCCCGCCGAACAACGCCGAGTTACGTCACCCACACATGGCCGGGAACGGGGAGGAGGGCGGGCGGACGATCCGGTTGGCACACCTGCGCGCGGCGGTGGCCGGGCTCGGCGGCGCCTCCCGTCCCTCCAGCCTGCCTCCCCACCGGACAACTCGGTGTCGCCCCACCTTGGCGGCGACCGCAGCTCCACGCGAGGCCACCAACATACACCCGCCCGCCGACAAGGAGAGATCCCGAGGGCCGCCACCAATCGCGAAGGAAGCTCACCGAGGAGCCCATCTGCGCGGCCCACCGTCGTCCAGCCGCCGAAGCCTCGGATCCCAGCCAGCCCGCCCACCAGCCAACCGCTGTCGCGTCGCACCACCACCCGCCGTGGCCATGGCAGGGGCAGAGACTAGCAGCCAAGCCGCCTCGGCCCGCTGGCTGCCAGTCCCAGATCCGCCTCGACCAGCGCCAAGGACCCAGATCTGGCGACCAAACACGCCCGCCATTCGCTGCGTCACGCCACGCCGCCACGGCCGCCGCCAAGAGCTCCAGCTTCGCCGCACACGCCACGCCGCCAGCCAAGATCTCAGCGGCCGCCTCGACCAGCCGAGGCCCCGCCGAGGAGACAAGGCAGCCCCGCCGCCGCCGGCGCCTACCAGGCTTCGCCCGGCGCGCCCTCTCTGGCGGCGGCGAGGGAGAGAAGGGAGGAGGAGGGGAAGCCCGCCGGCGGTGCTAGGGTTTCTCTCGAGACGCGCGCGCGGGGCGCGTCGCGGGAGCGAGAGGGAGGAGCACTATCACCATTCCGAAAAAATAAGATAAAGAAGTTATAAACAAGGTATTTTTCAGTTCTGAGCTAGAAAAAGAAAGATAGAAAAAACAAGGTATTTTGCAGTTCTGAGCTACCTGCCCCACACAAAGTGTGCTTGGTTTTAATCAACAGATTGATTAAACGGCCGCCCGCGCACATTCGGCCGAACTTGCTCCACTGCATGCTCCCGCCATTTGAGCTCGGCGAGACAAGGCGTAGCCCATTGCTATTTAAGCTGGTCTTCAAGGCCGACCGCGCGCGCGTCCTGCGGCCTCGTCGACCCGACGGCATGAACGGACCGTCCCCGAACGCACGCCGGTACGTGCTCCGGTCCGGCCGCTACAATGCTTTTTTTTTTTTTTTGAGGGGAAATATTGCCGCATTTATTTAATCAAACGCATTCGGAAAGTCATCCGAGGTTACATCAAGCACACACTCGGGGGTGACCCCCACCCAAACCTTAGAAAGTTCATCTCCTACACCTATTTTTGCTAATTTATGAGCGGCAATATTTGCATTACGCCGAACCCAAGTGACTTTGGCACTAACAAACGAAGATAACAACGTCTTAAGCTCTTGAATCAATGGTCCGGCAGCTGACATCTCCTTGTGCTGACTGTTGAGCATCTTAACAACCCTTTGCGAGTCCATCTCCACATGTATCTTGTCCACTTGTATCTCCTGCGCCAAATCAAGTCCTCTCTTGCATGCAAGAATCTCTAGCATCTCTGGATCGGTTATACCTTGGACCAAATGGCACAGCCCTGCACAAAAGGCTCCCTGCTCGTCCCTTATCACAGCTCCAACGCCTCCCTTTCTCCCTGCCCTAGATACCGCCCCATCCGAGTTGAGCTTGATCCACCCCTCGTCCGGTGGCTTCCACTTCTGCTTGATCTGTTGCTCGCTGGGAGGCTTGTTTTCGTTGTGGACTGCTCTCCACTCATCCATTTGAGTGATAACCCGCTCCATGATTTCATGTGGCTGGGCTACAATGCTAGTACATGCAACATGCTAGTAGAGCACGTACATTCAGCTGGTTGGTAGGAGTACTCCGTACGTACTCGTACCCAGACCCGTACGTGGTGCAGCGGTGGCGACACACGCCACGACGTACGTACTAGGCGCTACGCTAGCATGTACGCACAAGCATCTTCATGGTAGAGGAACGTACGTATTCCAGACTGGGATGCTAGCTAGCGACGTATACGAAAGCTACGCATGATCCCCGCGGGAGGAAGACGAAGATGCCCGTCTGTCTCGCCGTGTTCCCACGCGCAAAAGTTGGCCCGGCGAGCTGGACCAACGGGAGGCCGCCGCGAGGAGGATAACACGTAGCCATCGACCGGTGAAACGAAAACGACCGAGATGGCCCGGCCTCCCGGTCCCGGGGTGCAAGTGCAACACATATCATCTCCTCCTCTCTTTCCAATCGAGCTACTCCTAGCTAGCTATAGGTTGCCATTTTACTACTCTATCGACGGATGGATCCTCATCTGTTTCGGTTGCCGCGCGCGCCATATCATCTCAAATCGATATATTTCGGAGCTGCAAGCCGATGATTGAGTTGAGTGATTTCTGGCTTCTTGCTGCCCGCGTAAGGAAGCACGCACGCACGGACGAGTACGTGTGTGATCCATCCGTTCCGGCCGGGACGGTCAGACAACTCAGCATTCACAAATAATACTCCTCTCTTTCCAACGGGGCTGGCGAGGTTGTCATTTTTTCTACTCCATCCATCGATCCTCATCGGCCTGGCTGCCGCGCGCGCCATATTTATCCACCATCCCAAGATATTTCGGCACGCAACAACCGAGAGATTCACCAGTCTAGTCCTCTTACCAGCGGATATTTTTGGCGCCAATAATGGATCGGAGCTGCTAGCTGATGATTGGGTGATTTGTGGTAGATTTTTGCTGCCAGGTACGTAAGGAACCACGTACGTGTGTGGATTGGATTGCAAGCCTTTGAAAGTGAAATCGGAGGTGACAGCTATGTAACATCCACGAGTCACGAGTGAAGTGATCCATCTGTTCCGACCGGCACGATCAGTCACAAACAGGCAGAATACTCCTGCAAATTATCTGCCGGAGCTATCTGCTCTCTAGTTCTAGGTGCCTCCGTCGCTGCACGGCACAAGGGCCGGCTGGCAGCGCGTGTCATCCGGGCTAGCGACTCTTCCAACGGTCTCAGTCTCACACTCTCTAGTCTCTATAATTGGTACTTTATACTATTAATGTAAAAGGAACGATGCAAGAAAATTACGTCTAACACTGAGGGGGTGTTTGGTTCAGGGACTTTTTAGTCCCAGAGACTAAAAAGTCCCTAGAAACCAAACGGGAGGGACTTTTCCTACAGGGACTAGAAAAAGACTCTACTAGAGAGTCTTTTTTGATTAGTCCCTGGGACTAGAAAAAGTCATAGGACTTCTGAACCAAACACCCCCTGAACCAACTCAAGAACCTGTCTACGCGCCGTGAACGCTCTTAGGTCTCGACCAAACAACTTTTTCCTTTTCTTTTCGGGGAATGCCAGACGCATAAATGCACACGCTGCTTACAAAAAGAGCAGATTTTATGGTGTTTCAGAATTAATGAAATTGTCACAGATGTGTCACCATCATGTGAAACATTGTTGCCCACAGGAAGAATATTCGCCGCTTTATGGAAACACACCGGGTTTTCATGCTTGCGTTTTGGTCTCTGGTGGACTGGGGTTCCAACCACTCTCTTATATAAACTAAAACATGATAGCGCGCGTTGCCGCGCCCGTTCATCTTAAAATGAAATGACATTAAAATTTGAAAATGAAAATCTTGGTATTATAAATATTTGTTCCATCTGAATTAGAGTACATTAGATGAAAGGCCATAACAAATAATGTCATCACCCGTCAATACAAAGGAGGATTCATAAGATAAAAGGTTTTGCTATATGTTCTCGTCGAAGCAAATTAAAATTAACGACAACACTCCGTCTCCATGTTTAACCTACTGCCATAAAGATTTAAATGCACAACCACAGTTGTAACAATTGAATTAACAATGGAGAAATTCAAGCAATTTTTTCTTAAACATGCCAGGGAGTGCGTCATTGTTCATGAACACATCACTAAGATAGTGTGAATCGCCAAATGTACAAATGTTTACTAAAATAAAATACAAAACGAACCGTCCTCGTCGAATGGCAAAAAAAAAAATGCCTAGCTAACCTAGACCTGGCACAGCACACGAACAAATGAACTGAGGCCTAAGGCGCCACGAGTGCTTGGTGGCAGCCACAGCAATGCTCAAGAGAGCTTGCAACCAAACGATTGAAGGAGCAACAATAGAAACAGCCTGTAAACAAAAAAAAATACAAACAGGGTCTCCAGGGAAGCAGTGTATACACATATATATTTGTAATCATAGTGGACTGCATTTTTCTGATAGCAAGCAACATATATATCTATAAGAGCATCTCCAATAGCTTGTCTATATGAATGTCTATACTCGTTTTCCACGACGTGAGCCCAAAACAGGCGTCCAACAGCTTGTCTATATGGTTGTCCAAATATACACATCGTCTAAATCGACCTCGACAATGTCCACGCCTGGACAATGTGAAGGTGTTGTCTAAACTCAGCAGTAGTCATGATTTCTTCCTCTCCCCAGCAACGGCCCACCTATCATGGTCCCTGTATATAGACGTTCTGATGCAAAACTGGATGTGTATATGAGGGAATTTTTTTAGATCATTGTCTATATGAATATATAGACATCCAAATATACACATGCTATTGGAGATGCTCTAATCATGATGTGACTGCCAAGCTACATGGTACAATTTGCCCATGTCGTTTGCTTGCTTTTCTTACACATACCAAAAACAATTTGTTAGACCATTAATTTGGAGCTGAGTGGGTATCCAGAGGGAGTTGGCAGCGGAACGTTCGCAACACAAACTAACTAAGATCAGAGTGCTAATTGGAGCAGAACAAAATAATTGTACCATGCAGGAATCCTAGTAACAATTCATAACAAAATCTTACCATGACAGAAGGCGCTGACTCTGGTAAATCGTAGATGTTGCAGCGGTGGACACCTGGATTGGATCCCATGTCTTCTTCAACCCCCTATCTCTTCCTAAGCAGCTGTGTTAGATGGATCAAGCACTCCTCTTCTTTCTTCGTACTCTCAAGTTGTTCCTGGTGCCACACCTCCACCTGCTCCACATCGCCTGCTGCCGTCATCGCCGTCACCAGTAACCTGCCGCCGCCACCCGTCATCTCAGGCGCCACAATCCATGAGACAACCGCATACAAGAAGCCCACGGATTAACACGCAATTCGTACATAAGAGAGAAACTGCAGCCTGTTGACGGTTCCTCGGCCCGATTAATGTGAGGACGTCCAAGTCGGTCACCGGAGCAGCAGCCCATAGACGTGGGCCAGTCATGACGCTCGGGGCTGGCGAGATAAAAAAGGCCCATGCGTGCACTGCGGGATAGTTGAGCGATCTGGTGCATTTGTATGCAGAATCCAACGGCTAAAGACGTCGAATCGCTGTGGAGGGGCATAGCTCGCCCCATTTTACTATTTCTCAATATAAGAGAGAGGGAAAAACTAAAATGAGAAAGAAATACTCATATAAGATTTGTCTGAAATCAAGCCTTGTAAAGTTTGACTAACTTTATAGAAAAAATACCAACATTCATAATGTGGAATCAATATCAATAGATGCGTCATGACTTAAATTTTCAGATTGTATAGGTTTAGCATCGTAGATGATGATATTTTTTTTTCATATAAATGTGGTCAAACTTTATGAAGTTTGACTTCAGACAATTCTTATATGCAGAGTAAAAAGGACCGTATGGAGTAACTCAAACACAAACAAGAAAACCTTCATATGATTTTTTGACTACATGAACCACAACTCCCCTCCTAAGAGCATCTACAACCGGACCTAACCATTTTGTCCCCTATATGTCCTTGGCCGCAGCAGGGCACGTCCGCAGACAATGATCGATCAATCCTCAAATCCCCACATCCACAGCTATGTACCTTATTTCCGGGGCCCTAAATACATGCTATCCATGCAACATGATTTTTTTACGCAGATGAACAGACCATCAAAGAAACAAACGGGCAAAGATCAACAAAAATTCATACGGGCATAAACATCACAGTTCATCCGGAAAAAATACACAGTTCATCACCGCAAACGGACAGGCATTTACGAAGGAAATATGCCCTAGAGGCAATAATAAAGTTATTATTTATTTCCTTATATCATGATAAATGTTTATTATTCATGCTAGAATTGTATTAACCGGAAACATAATACATGTGTGAATACATAAACAAACATAGTGTCACTAGTATACCTCTACTTGATTAGCTCGTTCATCAGAGATGGTTGTGTTTCCTAACCATAGACATGAGTTGTCATTTGATTAACGGGATCACATCATTAGGAGAATGATGTGATTGACTTGACCCATTCCGTTAGCTTAGCACTTGATCGTTTAGTATGTTGCTATCGCTTTCTTCATGACTTATACATGTTCCTACAACTATGAGATTATGCAACTCCCGTTTACCGGAGGAACCCTTTGTGTACTACCAAACATCACAACGTAACTGGATGATTATAAAGGAGCTCTACAGGTGTCTCCGAAGGTACATGTTGAGTTGGTGTTTCGATATTAGGATTTGTCATTCCGATTGTCGGAGAGGTATCTCTGGGCCCTCTCGGTAATGCACATCACAATAAGCCTTGCAATAAATTTAGCTAATGAGTTAGTTACGGAATGATGCATTACGTAACGAGTAAAGAGACTTTCCGGTAACGAGATTGAACTAGGTATTGAGATACCGACGATCGAATCTCGGGCAAGTAACATACCGATGACAAAGGGAACAACATATGTTGTTATGCGGTTTGACCAATAAAGATCTTTGTAGAATATATAGGAGCCAATATGAGCATCCAGGTTCCTCTATTGGTTATTGACCGGAGACGTATCTCGGTCATGTCTACATAGTTCTCGAACCCGTAGGGTCCGCACGCTTAAAGTTAGATGACGATTATATTATGAGTTTATATATTTTGATGTACCGAAGGTAGTTCGGAGTCCCAGATGTGATCACAGACATGACGAGGAGTCTCGAAATGGTCGAGACATGAAGATTGATATATTGGACGACTATATTCGGACACCGGAATGGTTCCGGGGGTTATCGGATGTATACCGGAGTACCGGGGGGTTACCGGAACCCCCCGGGGGGTTAATGGGCCTCATGGGCCCAAAGTGGAGCCGATGAGGGGCGGCCAGGGCAAGCCTCGCGCCCCCTCCCCCTCTAGTCCGAATAGGACAAGGAGGGGGAGGCGCCCCCCCCCCCTTTCCTTCCTCTCCTCTCTCCCCTTCCTTCCCCTCTCCTACTTGGACAAGGAAAGGAGGGAGTCCTACTCCCGGTGGGAGTAGGACTCATCCCTGGCGCGCCCTCCCCTGGCCGGCCGCCCCCTCCCCCTTGGTCGTTTATATGCGGGGCAGGGGGGTGAAGGAAATATTCCCTAGAGGCAATAATAAAGTTATTATTTATTTCCTCATATCATGATAAATGTTTATTATTCATGCTAGAATTGTATTAACCGGAAACATGATACATGTGTGAATACATAGACAAACATATAGTCACTAGTATGCCTCTACTTGACTAGCTCATTAATCAAAGATGGTCATGTTTCCGACCATAGACATGTGTTGTCATTTGATTAGTGGGATCACATCATTAGAAGAATGATGTGATTGACATGACCCATTTTGTTAGCCTAGCACTTGATCGTTTAGTATACTGCTATTGCTTTCTTCATGACTTATACAAAGTTCCTACAACTATGAGATTGTGCAACTCCCGTGTACCGGAAGAACACTTTGTGTTCTACCAAACGTCACAACGTAACTAGGTGATTATAAAGGTGCTCTACAGGTGTTTCCAAAGGTTCATGTTGAGTTGGCATAATTCGAGATTAGGATTTGTCACTCCGATTGTCGGAGAGGTATCTCTGGGCCCTCTCGGTAATACTCATCACTTAAGCCTTCCAAGCATATAACTAATGAGTTAGTTATGAGATGACGTATTACAGAATGAGTAAAGAGACTTGCCGGTAACGAGATTGAACTAGGTATTGGATACCGACGATCAAATCTCGGGCAAGTAACATACCGATGACAAAGGTGTTGGGGAACGTAGTAATTTCAAAATTTTCCTACGCACACGCAAGATCATGGTGATGATATAGCAACAAGGGGAGAGTGTTGTCTACGTACCCTCGTAGACCGAAGCGGAAGCGTTGACGCAACATAGAGGAAGTAGTCGTACGTCCTCCCGGTCCGACCGATCCAAGCACCGTTACTCCGGCACCTCCGAGTTCTTGACACGCGTACAGCTCGATGACGCACCCTCGATCTCCAATCCAGTAGAGGCTCTGAGGGGAGTTCCGTCAGCACGACGGCGTGGTGACGATCTTGATGTTCTCCTGTCGCAGGGCTTCGCCTAAGCACCGCTACAATATGATCGAGGTGTAATATCGTGGAGGGGGGCACCGCACACGGCTAAGGAACGATCAATGATCAACTTGTGTGTCTATGGGGTGCCCCCTGCCCCCGTATATAAAGGAGGGAGGGAGGAGGAAGCCGGCCCTAGGAGGGGCGCGCCATGGGGAGTCCTACTCCCACCGGGAGTAGGATTCCCCCTTTCCTAGTCCAACTAGGGGTCCTTCCATGTAGTAGGAGTAGGAGACTAGGAAGGGGAAGAGAGAAGGGAAGGAAGGAGGGGTGCGGCCCTCCCTAGTCCATTCGGACTAGGCCTTGGGGCGCGGCCTGCCCTAGGCAGCCCTCTCTCTTTCCCTGCAGGCCCAATAAGGCCCAATACTTCTCCCGGCGAATTCCCGTAACTCTCCGTACTCAAAAATACCGAATCACTCGGAACCTTTCCGAACTCCGAATATAGTCGTCCAATATATCGATCTTTACGTCTCGACCATTTCGAGACTCCTCGTCATGTCCCCGATCTCATCCGGGACTCCGAACTCCTTCGGTACATCAAAACTCATAAACTCATAATATAACTGTCATCGAAACCTTAAGCGTGCGGACCCTACGGGTTCGAGAACTATGTAGACATGACCTAGAACTATTCTTGGTCAATAACCAATAGCGGGACCTGGATGCCCATATTGGCTCTTACATATTCTACGAAGATCTTTATCAGTCAAACCGCATAACAACATACGTTGTTCCCTTTGTCATCGGTTTTTTACTTGCCCGAGATTCGATCGTCGGTATCCAATACCTAGTTCAATCTCGTCACCGGCAAGTCTCTTTACTCATTCTGTAATGCATCATCCCGTAACCAACTCATTGGTCAGATTGCTTGCAAGGCTTATAATGATGTGCATTACCGAGAGGGCCCAGAGATACCTCTCCGACAATCGGAGTGACAAAACCTAATCTCGAAATACGCCAACTCAACATGTACCTTCGGAGACACCTGTAGTACTCCTTTATAATCACCCGATTACGTTGTGGCGTTTGGTAGTACCAAAGTGTTCCTCCGTAAACGGAGCTGCATAATCTCATAGTTACAGGAACATGTATAAGTCATGAAGAAAGCAATAGCAACATACTAAACGATCAAGTGCTAAGCTAACGGAATGGGTCAAGTCAATCACATCATTCTCCTAATGATGTGATCCCGTTAATCAAATGACAACTCTTTTGTCCATGGCTAGGAAACATAACCATCTCTGATAAACGAGCTAGTCAAGTAGAGTCATACTAGTGACACTATGTTTGTCTATGTATTCACACATGTATTATGTTTTCGGTTAATACAATTCTAGCATGAATAATAAACATTTATCATGAAATAAGGAAACAAATAATAACTTTATTATTGCCTCTAGGGCATATTTCCTTCAGTCTCCCACTTGCACTAGAGTCAATAATCTAGTTCACATCGCCATGTGATTTAACACCAATATTCATATCTCAGATATGATTAACACCCATAGTTCACATCATCATGTGACCAACATCCAAAGGGTTTACTAGAGTCAATAATCTAGTTCACATTGCTATGTGATTAACACCCAAAGAGTACTAAGGTGTGATCATGTTTTGCTCGTGAGAGAAGCTTAGTCAACGGTCCTGCATCACATTCAGAGCCGTATGTATTTTGCAAATATTTTATGTCCACAATGCTCGCACGGAGCTACTCTAGCTAATTGCTCCCACTTTCAATATGTATCCAGGTTGAGACTTAGAGTCATTCGGATCGAGTGTAAAAGTTTGCACCGATGTAACTTTTACAACAAACTCTTTTATCACCTCCATAATCGAGAAACATCTCCTTAGTCCTTACTAAGGATATTCTTGACCAATGTCCATGATCTACTCCTAGATCACTATTGTACTCTCTTGCCAAATTCAGAGCAAGGTATACAATAGGTCCGGTACATAGCATAGCATACTTTATAGAACCTATGACTGAAGCATAGGGAATGACTTTTCATTCTCTTTCTATTTTCTGCTTGTGGTCGGATTTGAGTCTTACTCAATTTCATACCTTTGCAACACAGCAAGAACTCTTTCTTTGACTGCTCCATTTTGAACTATTTCAAAATCTTGCCAAGGTATGTACTCATTGAAAATCTTATCAAGCGTCTTGATCTATCTCAATAGATCTTGATGCTCAATATGTAAGTAGCTTTTATCGAGGTCTTTTCCTTTTAAAGAACTCCTTTAAAACACTCCTTTATGCTTTGCGTAGAAAAATTCTACATCATTTCGATCAACAATATGTCACTCACATATACTAATCGAAAGGCTGTAGTGCTCCCACTCACTTTATTGTAAATACAGGCTTCATCGTAAGTCCATATAAAACTATATGCTTTGATCAACTTATCAAAGCGTATATTCCAACTTCGAGATGCTTGCACCAGTCCATAGATGGATCGCTGGAGCTTGCACATTTTGTTAGCACCTTTAGGATTGACAAAACCTTCTGGTTGCATCATATACAACTCTTCTTTAATAAATCCATTAAGGAATGCAGTTTTGACATCCATTTGCCAGATTTCATAAAATGTGGCAATTGCTAACATGATTCAGACAGACTTAAACATCGATACGAGTGAGAAAATCTCATCGTATTCAACACCTTGAACTTGTTGAAAACCTTTTGTTGGGGAACGTAGTAATTTCAAAAAATTTCCTACGCACACACAAGATCATGGTGATGATATAGCAACGAGGGGAGAGTGTTGTCTACGTACCCTCGTAGACCGTAAGCGGAAGCGTTATGTCAACGCGGTTGATGTAGTCGTACGTCTTCATGATTCGACCGATCCAAGCACCGAACGTACGGCACCTCCGAGTTCTGCACACGTTCAGCTCGATGACGATCTCCGGCCTCCGATCCAGCCGAGCTCGGAGATGAGTTCCGTCAAGACGACGGCGTGGTGGCGATGATGATGTTCTACGGCGCAGGCTTCGCCTAAACTCATGACGATATGACCGAGGTGGAATATGGTGGAAGGGGCACCGCTGCGGCTAAGGAACGATCCGTAGATCAACTTGTGTGTCCATGGGGTGCCCCTGCCTCGTATATAAAGGAGGGAGGGAGGAGGAGGCCGCCCTAGGAGGAGGGCGCGCAAGGGAGTCCTACTCCCACCGGGAGTAGGATTCCTTCTTTCTAGTCCAACTAGGTCAAGGGGAAAGAAGGAAGTGGAGAAGGAAGGAAGAGGGGCCCGCCCCAAACCCTTTGTCCAATTCGGACTGGGCTTGGGAGGCGCGCGCCTCCTCGGCTCCTTCCCACTAAAGCCCATTAAGGCCCAATACTCTTCCCCGTATTCCCGTAACTCCCCGGTACTCCGAAAAATACCCGAATCACTCGGAACCTTTCCGAACTCCGAATATAGTCGTCCAATATATCGATCTTTACGTCTCGACCATTTCGAGACTCCTCGTCGTGTCCCTGATCTCATCCGGGACTCCGAACTGCTTCGGTACATCAAAACTCATAAACTCATAATATAACTGTCATCGAAACCTTAAGCGTGCGGACCCTACTGGTTCGAGAACTATGTAGACATGACCTAGAACTATTCTCGGTCAATAACCAATAGCGGGACCTGGATGCCCATATTGGCTCTTACATATTCTACGAAGATCTTTATCGGTCAAACCGCATAACAACATACGTTGTTCCCTTTGTCATCGGTATGTTACTTGCCCGAGATTCGATCGTCGGTATCCAATACCTAGTTCAATCTCGTCACCGCAAGTATCTTTACTCGCTCGTAATGCATCATCCCGTAACCAACTCATTGGTCACATTGCTTGCAAGGCTTATAATGATGTGCATTACCGAGAGGGCCGAGATACCTCTCCGACAATCGGAGTTACAAAACCTAATCTCGAAATCGCCAACTCAACATGTACCTTCGGAGACACCTGTAGTACTCCTTTATAATCACCCGATTCGTTGTGACGTTTGGTAGTACCAAAGTGTTCCTCCGTAAACGGAGTTGCATAATCTCATAGTTACGAAACATGTATAAGTCATGAAGAAAGCAATAGCAACATACTAAGCGATCAAGTGCTAAGCTAACGGAATGGGTCAAGTCAATCACATCATTCTCCTAATGATGTGATCCCGTTAATCAAATGACAACTCTTTTGTCCATGGCTAGGAAACATAACCATCTCTGATAAACGAGCTAGTCAAGTAGAGTCATACTAGTGACACTATGTTTGTCTATGTATTCACACATGTATTATGTTTCCGGTTAATACAATTCTAGCATGAATAATAAACATTTATCATGAAATAAGGAAACAAATAATAACTTTATTATTACCTCTAGGGCATATTTCCTTCAGTCTCCCACTTGCACTAGAGTCAATAATCTAGTTCACATCGCCATGTGATTTAACACCAATATTCATATCTCATATGATTAACACCCATAGTTCACATCATCATGTGACCAACATCCAAAGGGTTTACTAGAGTCAATAATCTAGTTCACATTGCTATGTGATTAACACCCAAAGAGTACTAAGGTGTGATCATGTTTTGCTCGTGAGAGAAGCTTAGTCAACGGGTCTGTCACATTCAGAGCCGTATGTATTTTGCACGGAGCTACTCTAGCTAATTGCTCCCACTTTCAATATGTATCCAGGTTGAGACTCAGAGTCATCTGGATCAGTGTAAAAGTTTGCGCTGATGTAACTTTTACAACAAACTCTTTTATCACCTCCATAATCGAGAAACATCTCCTTAGTCCTTACTAAGGATATTCTTGACCAATGTCCATGATCTACTCCTAGATCACTATTGTACTCTCTTGCCAAATTCAGCAAGGTATACAATAGGTCCGGTACATAGCATAGCATACTTTATAGAACCTATGATGAGGCATAGGGAATGACTTTTCATTCTCTTTCTATTTTCTGCTGTGGTCGGGATTTGAGTCTTACTCAATTTCATACCTTTGTAACACAGGCAAGAACTCTTTCTTTGATGTTCTATTTTGAACTATTTCAAAATCTTGCCAAGGTATGTACTCATTGAAAATCTTATCAAGCGTCTTGATCTATCTCAATAGATCTTGATGCTCAATATGTAAGTAGCTTTTCTCGAGGTCTTTTCTTTTAAAGAACTCCTTTAAAACACTCCTTTATGCTTTGCGTAAAAATTCTACATCATTTCGATCAACAATATGTCACTCACATATACTAATCGGAAAGGCTGTAGTGCTCCCACTCACTTTATTGTAAATACAGCTTCATCGTAAGTCCATATAAAACTATATGCTTTGATCAACTTATCAAAGCGTATATTCCAACTCCGAGATGCTTGCACCAGTCCATAGATGGATCGCTGCAGCTTGCACATTTTGTTAGCACCTTTAGGATTGACAAAACCTTCTGGTTGCATCATATACAACTCTTCTTTAATAAATCCATTAAGGAATGCAGTTTTGACATCCATTTGCCAGATTTCATAAAATGTGGCAATTGCTAACATGATTCAGACAGACTTAAGCATCGATACGAGTGAGAAGATCTCATCGTTTTCAACACTTTGAACTTGTTGAAAAACTTTCGCAACAAGTAGAGCTTGGTAGATAGTAATACTACTATCAGTGTTCGTCTTCCTCTTGAAGATCCATTTATTTAACATGGCTTGCTGATCATCGAGCAAGTCAATCAAAATTCATACTTTGTTCTCATACATGGATCATATCTCAGATTTTATGGCCTCAAGCCATTTTGCGGAATCTGGGCTCATCATCGCTTCCTCATAGTTCGTAGGTTTATCATGGTCTAGTAACATGACTTTCAGAACAGGATTACCGTACCACACTGGTGCGGACCGTAGTCTGGAAGACCTACGAGGTTTTGTAGTAACTTGATCTGAAGTTTCATGATCATCATCATTAGCTTCCTCACTAATTGGTGTAGGAATCACTGGAACTGATTTCAGTGATGAACTATTTTCCAATTCGGGAGATGGTACAGATTACCTTATCAAGCTCTACTTTCCTCCCACTCACTTCTTTCGAGAGAAACTCCTTCTCTAGAAAGGATCCATTTTTAGCAGCGAATAACTTGCCTTCGGATCTGTGATAGAAGGTGTACCCAATAGTTACCTTTGGGTATTCTATGAAGACGCACTTCTCCGATTTGGGTTTGAGATTATCAGGATGAAACTTTTTCACATAAGCATCATAGCCCCAAACTTTAAGAAACGACAACTTGGGTTTCTTGCTAAACCAGAGTTCATATGGTGTCGTCTCAACGGATTTATATGGTGCCCTTTTAACGTGAATGCAGCTGTCTCTAATGCATAACCCCAAAACGACAATGGTAAATCAATAAGAGACATCATAGATCGCACCATATCCAATAAAGTGCGGTTACGACGTTCGGATACACCATAACGTTGTGGTGTTCCAGGTGGCGTGAACTTGTGAAACTATTCCACATTGTTTTAAATGAAGACCAAACTCGTAACTCAAATATTCGTCTCCGCGATCAGATCGCAGAAACTTTATTTTCTTGTTATGATGATTTTTCCACTTCACTCTGAAATTCTTTGAACCTTTCAACTATTTCAGACTTATGTTTCATCAAGTAGATATACCCATATCTGCTCAAATCATCTTGTGAAGGTCAGAAAATAACGATACTTGCCACGAGCCTTCATACTCATTGGTGCGCATACATCGATGTATTATTTCCAATAAGTCAAGAGGTCGTTCCATTGTTCAAGAACGGAGTTTTAGTCATCTTGCCCAAAAGGCACGGTTCGCAAGCATCAAATGATTCATAACCAAGTGATTCGAAAATCCATCTTTATGGAGTTTCTTCATGTGCTTTACAATCGATATGACCCAAACGGCGATGCCACAAATAAGTTGCACTATCATTATTAACTTTGCATCTTTTGGCATTAATATTATGAATATGTGTATCACTACGATCGAGATCCAACAAACTATTTTCATTGGGTGTATGACCATTGAAGGTTTTATTCATGTAAACAGAATAACAATTATTCTCTGATTTTAAATGAATAACCGTATTGCAATAAACATGATCTTATCATAGTTATGCTCAACGCAAACACCAAATAACATTTATTTAGTTTTAACACTAATCTCGAAAATATAGGGAGTGTGTGATGATGATCATATCAATCTTGGAACTACTTCCAACACTCATCGTCACTTCCCTTCAACTAGTCTCTGCTTATTCGTAACTCTGTTTGAGTTACTAATCTTAGCAACCGAACAAGTATCAAATACTCGGGGCTACTATAAACACTAGTAAGGCACACATCAATAATCAGTATATCAAATATACCCTTGTTCACTTTGCCATCCTTTTTATCCACCAAATATTGAGGGCATTTCCGCTTCAAAGACCATTTCCTTTGTAGTGTAAACACTCGGTTTCAGGCTATGGTCCAGCTTGGGCTTCTTCGCAGGAGTGACAACTTGCTTGTCTTTCCACTTGAAGTTCCCTTTCTTTCCTTTGCCCTTCTCTTGAAACTAGTGGTCTTGTCAATCATCAACACTTGATGGTCTTTCTTGATTTCTACCTTCGTCGATTTCAACATCACGAAGAGCTCGGGAATCGTTTTCGTCATCCCTTGCATACTATAGTTCATCACGAAGTTCTAGTAACTTAGTGATGGTGACTAGAGAATTCTGTCAATCACTATCTTATCTGGAAGATTAACTCCCAGTTGATTCAAGCGATTGAAGTACCCAGACAATCTGAGCACATGCTCACTAGTTGATTGATTCTCCTCCATCTTTTAGCTTTAGAACTTGTTGGAGACTTCATATCTCTCAACTCGGGTATTTGCTGGAAATATTAACTTCAACTCCTGGAACATCTCATATGTTCCATGACATTCAAAACGTCTTTGAAGTCCCGATTCTAAGCCGTTTAAGCATGGTGCACTAAACTATCAAGTAGTCATCCTTTTGAGCTAGCCAAACGTTCATAACGTCTCGCATCCGCTCCTCGCAATAGGTTTGTCACCTAGCGGTGCATTAAGGACATAATTCTTACAGGCAAAGAATGAGGATAAACCTCGGATCACGGATCCAATCCGCATCATTGCTACTAACATCTTTCAACACAATTTTCTCTAGGAACATATCAAAATAAACATATGAAAGCAACAACGCAAGCTATTGATCTACAACATAATTTGCAAAATACTACAAGGACTAAGTTCATGATAAATTTAAGTTCAATTAATCATATTACTTAAGAACTCCCACTTAGACAGACATCTCTCTAGTCATCTAAGTGATCACGTGATCCAAATCAACTAAACCATGTCCAATCATCACGTGAGATGGAGTAGTTTCAATGGTGAACATCTCTATGTTGATCATATCTACTATATGATTCACGCCGACCTTTCGGTCTCCGTGTTCGAGGCCATATCTGTATATGCTAGGCTCGTCAAGTATAACTTTGAGTATTCGCGTGTGCAACTGTTTTGCACCGTTGTATTTGAACGTAGAGCCTATCACACCCGATCATCACGTGGTGTCTCAAAGACGAAGAACTTTCGCAACGGTGCATAATTAGGGAGAACACTTCTTGATAATTAGTGAGAGATCATCTTAAAATGCTACCGTCAATCAAAGCAAGATAAGATGCATAAAGGATAAACATCACATGCAATCAATATAAGTGATATGATATGGCCATCATCATCTTGTGCTTGTGATCTCCATCTCTGAAGCACCGTCGTGATCACCATCGTCACCGGCGCGACACCTTGATCTCCATTGTAGCATCGTTGTCGTTTCGCCATCTATTGCTTCTACGACTATCGCTACCGCTTAGTGATAAAGTAAAGCAATTACGTATGCGTTGCATTTCATACAATAAAGCGACAACCATATGGCTCCTGCCAGTTGCCGATAACTTCGGTTACAAAACATGATCATCTCATACAATAAAATATAGCATCACGTCTTGACCATATCACATCACAACATGCCCTGCAAAAACAAGTTAGATGTCCTCTACTTTGTTGTTGCAAATTTTACGTGGCTGCTACGGGCTTAGCAAGAACCGTTCTTACCTACACATCAAAACCACAACGATAGTTTGTCAAATAGACTCCGTTTTAACCTTCACAAGGACCGGGCGTAGCCACACTCGGTTCAACTAAAGTTGGAGAAACAGACACCCGCTAGTCACCTGTGTGCAAAGCACGGCGGTAAAACCAGTCTCACGTAAGCGTCTGCGTAATGTCGGTCCGGCCGCTTCATCCAACAATACCGCCAACCAAAGTATGACATGCTGGTAGGCAGTATGACTTATATCGTCCACAACTCACTTGTGTTCTACTCGTGCATATAACATCAATGCATAAAACCTAGGCTCGGATGCCAAAGTTGGGGAACGTAGTAATTTCAAAAAAATTCCTACGCACACACAAGATCATGGTGATGATATAGCAACGAGGGGAGAGTGTTGTTTACGTACCCTCGTAGACCGTAAGCGGAAGCGTTATGACAACGCGGTTGATGTAGTCGTACGTCTTCACGATCCGACCGATCCAAGCACCGAACGTACGACACCTCCGAGTTCTGCACACGTTCAGCTCGATGACGATCTCCGGCCTCCGATCCAGCCGAGCTCCGGAGATGAGTTCCACAAGACGACGGCGTGGTGGCGATGATGATGTTCTACGGTCGCGCAGGCTTCGCCTAAACTCCGCGACGATATGACCGAGGTGGAATATGGTGGAAGGGGGCACCGCACACGGCTAAGGAACGATCCGTAGATCAACTTGTGTGTCCATGGGGTGCCCCCTGCCCCCGTATATAAAGGAGGAAGGGAGGAGGAGGCCGGCCCTAGGAGGAGGGCGCGCCTAGGGAGTCCTACTCCCACCGGGAGTAGGATTCCTTCTTTCCTAGTCCAACTAGGTCAAGGGAGGAAAGAAGGGAAGTGGAGAAGGAAGGAAGAGGGGGCCCGCGCCCCAAACCCTTTGTCCAATTCGGACTGGGCTTAGGAGGTTCACGCGCCTCCTCCTGGCTCCTTCCCACTAAAGCCCATTAAGGCCCAATACTCTTCCCCGTATTCCCGTAACTCCCCGGTACTCCGAAAAATACCCGAATCACTCAGAATCTTTCCGAACTCCGAATATAGTCGTCCAATATATCGATCTTTACGTCTCGACCATTTCGAGACTCCTCATCATGTCCCCGATCTCATCCGGGACTCCGAACTTCTTCGGTACATCAAAACTCATAAACTCATAATATAACTGTCATCGAAACCTTAAGCGTGCGGACCCTACGGGTTCGAGAACTATGTAGACATGACCTAGAACTATTCTCGGTCAATAACCAATAGCGGGACCTGGATGCCCATATTGGCTCCTACATATTCTACGAAGATCTTTATCGGTCAAACCGCATAACAACATACGTTGTTCCCTTTGTCATCGGTATGTTACTTGCCCAAGATTCGATCGTCGGTATCCAATACCTAGTTCAATCTCGTCACCGCAAGTCTCTTTACTGGCTCACGTAATGCATCATCCGTAACCAACTCATTGGTCACATTGCTTGCAAGGCTTATAATGATGTGCATTACCGAGAGGGCCTAGAGATACCTCTCCGACAATCGGAGTGACAAAACCTAATCTCGAAATACGCCAACTCAACATGTACCTTCGGAGACACCTGTAGTACTCCTTTATAATCACCCAGTTACGCTGTGACGTTTGGTAGTACCCAAAGTGTTCCTCCGGTAAACGGGAGTTGCATAATCTCATAGTTACAGAAACATGTATAAGTCATGAAGAAAGCAATAGCGACATACTAAATGATCAAGTGCTAAGCTAACGGAATGGGTCAAGTCAATCACATCATTCACCTAATGATGTGATCCCGTTAATCAAATGACAACTCTTTTGTCCTTGGCTAGGAAACATAACCATTTCTGATAAACGAGCTAGTCAAGTAGAGGCATACTAGTGACACTATGTTTGTCTATGTATTCACACATGTATTATGTTTCCGGTTAATACAATTATAGCATGAATAATAAACATTTATCATGAAATAAGGAAATAAATAATAACTTTATTATTGCCTCTAGGGCATATTTCCTTCACCTTTCGCAACAAGTCGAGCTTGGTAGATAGTAACACTACTATCAGTGTCCGTCTTCCTCTTGAAGATCAATTCATTTAACATGGCTTGCTGATCATCGAGCAAGTCAATCAAAGTCCATACTTTGTTGTCATACATGGATCATATCTCAGATTTTATGGCCTCAAGCCATCTCATGAATCTGGGCTCATCATCGCTTCCTCATAGTTCGTAGGTTCATCATGGTCTAGTAACATGACTTCCAGAACATGATTACTACACCACTCTGGTGCGGATCTTACTCTGGAAGGCCTACGAGGTTCTGTAGTAACTTGATCTGAAGTTTCATGATCAATATCATTAGCTTCCTCACTAATAAGTGTATTTGTCACAGAACTGATTTACGTGATGAACTACTTTCAATAAGGGAGCAGTGCAGTTACCTCATCAAGTTCTACTTTCCTCCCACTCACTTCTTTCGAGAGAAACTCCTTCTCTAGAAAGGATCCATTTTTAGCAACGAATATCTTGCCTTCGGATCTGTGATAGAAGGTGTACCCAACAATTTCCTTTGGGTATCCTATGAAGACATATTTCTCCGATTTGGGTTTGAGCTTATCAGGATGAAACTTTTTCATATAAGCATCACAACCTCAAACTTTAAGAAACGACAACTTGGGTTTCTTGCTAAACCACAGTTCATATGGTGTCGTCTCAACGGATTTAGATGGTACCCTTTTGACGTGAATGCAACTGTCTCTAATGCATAACCCCAAAACAATAGTGGTAAATTAGTAAGAGACATCATATATCGCACCATATCCAATAAAGTGCGGTTACGATGTTCGGACACACCATAACGTTGTGGTGTTCCAGGTGGCGTGAGCTGTGAAACTATTCCACATTGTTTTAATTGAAGACCAAACTCGTAACTCAAATATTCGTCTCCGCGATCAGATCGCAGAAACTTTATTTTCTTGTGACGATGATTTTTCCACTTCACTTTGAAATTCTTTGAACCTTTCAACTATTTCAGACTTATGTTTCATCAAGTAGATATACCCATATCTGCTCAAATCATCTTGTGAAGGTCAGAAAATAACGATACTTGCCACGAGCCTTCATACTCATTGGGCTGCATACATCAGTATGTATTATTTCCAATAAGTCAGTAGCTCGTTCAATTGTTCCGGAGAACGGAGTTTTAGTCATCTTGCCCAATAGGCACGGTTCGCAAGCATCAAATGATTCATAACCAAGTGATTCCGAAAATCCATCTTTATGGAGTTTCTTCATGCGCTTTACCGATATGACCCAAGCGGCGATTAGCCACAAATAAGTTGCACTATCATTATTAACTTTGCATCTTTTGGCATCAATATTATGAATATGTGTATCACTACGATCGAGATCCAACAAACTATTTTCATTGGGTGTATAACCATCGAAGGTCTTATTCATGTAAACAGAATAACAATTATTCTTTAACTTCAAATGAATAACCATATCGCAATAAACATGATCATATCATATTCATGCTCAACGCAAATGCTAAATAACATTTATTTAGGTTTAACACTAATCCCGAAAGTATTGGGAGTGTGCGATGATGATCATATCAATCTTGGAACTACTTCCAACACTCATTGTCACTTCCCCTTCAACTAGTCTCTGTTTATTCTGTAACTCCTGTTTTGAGTTACTAATCTTAGCAACCGAACAAGTATATCAAATACTCAGGGGCTACTATAAACACTAGTAAGGCACACATCAATAATCTGTATATCAAATATACCTTTTTTCACTTTGTCATCCTTCTTATCCACCAAATATTCAGGGCATTTCCGCTTCCAGTGACCATTTACTTTGCAGTAAAGCACCTAGTCTCAGGCTTAGGTCCAGACTTGGGCTTCTTCACTTGAGCAGCAACTTGCTTGCCGTTCTTCTTGAAGTTCCCTTTCTTCCCTTTGCCCTTTTCTTTAAACTAGTGTTCTCGTTAACCATCAACACTTGATGTTCTTCTTGATTTCTACCTTCATCGATTTCAGCATCACGAAGAGCTTGGGAATTACTTTCGCCATCCCTTGCATACTATAGTTCATCATGAAGTTCTAGTAACTTAGTGATGGTGGCTAGAGAATTCTGTCAATCACTATCTTATCTGGAAGATTAACTCCCACTTGATTCAAGCGATTGAAGTACCCAGACAATCTGAGCACATGCTCACTAGTTGAGCGATTCTCCTCCATCTTTTAGCTATAGAACTTGTTGGAGACTTCATATCTCTCAACTCGGGTATTTGCTTGAAATATTCACTTCAACTTCTGGAACATCTCATATGGCCCATGACGTTCAAAACATCTTTGAAGTCCCGATTCTAAGCCATAAAGCATGGTGCACAAAAACTATCAAGTAGTCATCATATTGAGCTAGCCAAACGTTCATAACGTCTGTATCTGCTCCTGCAATAGGTCTATCACCTAGCGGTGCATTAAGGACATAATTTTTCTGTGCAGCAATGAGGATAAACCTTAGATCATGGATCCAATCCGCATCATTGCTACTAACATTTTTCAACACAAGTTTCTCTAGGAACATATCAAAATAAACATATGAAAGCAACAACGCGAGCTATTGATCTACAACATAATTTGCAAAATACTACCAGGACTAAGTTCATGATAAATTAAAGTTCAATTAATCATATTACTTAAGAACTCCCACTTAGATAGACATCCCTCTAATCTTCTAAGTGATCACGTGATCCAAATCAACTAAACCATGTCCGATCATCACGTGAGATGGAGTAGTTTCAATGGTGAACATCACTATGTTGATCATATCTACTATATGATTCACGTTCAACCTTTCGATCTCCGTGTTCCGAGGCCATATCTCATATGCTAGGCTCGTCAAGTATAACTGGGTATTCCGCGTGTGCAACTGTTTTGCACCGTTGTATTTGAGCGTAGAGCCGATCACACCGATCATCACGTGGTGTCTCAAAGACGAAGAACTTTCATAGCAAGGCATACTCGGGAGAACACTTCTTGATAATTAGTGAGAGATCATCTTAAAATGCTACCGTCAAACAAAACATAATAAGATGTAAAATAGATAAACATCATATGCAATCAAAATATGTGACATGATATGGCCATGATCATCTTGCGCCTTTGATCTCCATCTCCAAAGTATCACATGATCTCTATCGTCACCGCACGACACCATGATCTTCATCATCTTGATCTATATCAATGTGTCGTCACATGGTCGCCTCGCCAACTATTGCTCTTGCAACTATTGCTATCGCATAGCGATAAAGTAAAGCAATTATTTGGCACTTGCATCTTATGCAACAAAGAGACAACCATAGAGCTTCGCCAGATTGTCGATAACTTCAACAAAACATGATCATCTCATACAACAACTTATATCTCATCACGTCTTGACCATATCACATCACAACATGCCCTGCAAAAACAAGTTAGACGTCCTCTACTTTGTTGTTGCAAATTTTACGTGGCTGCTACGGGCTTAGCAAGAACCGTTCTCACCTACGCATCAAAACCACAACGATAGTGTGTCAAATAGACTCTGTTTTAACCTTCGCAAGGACCGGGCATAGCCACACTCGGTTCTACTAAAGTTGGAGAAACTGACACCCGCCAGCCACCTGTGTGCAAAGCACGTCAGTAGAACCAGTCTCGCGTAAGCGTACGCGTAATGTCGGTCCGGGCCGCTTCATCCAACAATACCACTGAACCAAAGTAATGACATGCTGGTAGGCAGTATGACTTATATCGTCCACAACTCACTTGTGTTCTACTCGTGCATATAACATCAACGCGCATAAAACTAGGCTCGGATGCCCTTGTTGGGGAGCGTAGTAATTTCAAAATTTTCCACGCACACGCAAGATCATGGTGATGATATAGCAACAAGGGGAGAGTGTTGTCTACATACCCTCGTGAACCAAGCGAAGCGTTGGCGCAAAGAGGAGGTAGTCGTCGTCCTCCCGGTCCGACCGATCCAAGCACCGCACTCGGCACCTCCGAGTTCTTGACACGTCAGCTCGATGGCGCACCCTCGATCTCCAATCCAGTAGAGGCTCCAAGGGGAGTTCCGTCAAGCCGACGGCGTGGTGACGATCTTGATGTTCTCTGTCGCAGGCTTCGCCTAAGCACCGCTACAATATGATCGAGGTGTAATATCATGGAGGGGGGCACCGCACACGGCTAAGGAACGATCAATGATCAACTTGTGTGTCTATGGGCTGCCCCCTGCCCCCGTATATAAAGGAGGAAGGGAGGAGGAGGCCGTCCCTAGGAGGGGCGCGCCATGGGGAGTCCTACTCCCACCGGAGTAGGATTCCCCTTCCTAGTCCAACTAGGGGTCCTTCCATGTAGTAGGAGTAGGAGACTAGGAAGGGAAGAGAGAAGGAAGGAAGGAGGGGTGCGGCCTCCCCTAGTCAATTCGGACTAGGCCTTGAAGCGTCTTGGCCTGCCCTAGGCAGCCCTCTCTCTTTCAGCAGGCCCAATAAGGCCCAATACTTCTCCCGGCGAATTCCGTAACTCTCCCAGTACTCAAAAATACCGAATCACTCGGAACCTTTCCGAACTCCGAATATAGTCGTCCAATATATCGATCTTTACATCTCGACCATTTGAGACTCCTCGTCATGTCCCGATCTCATCCGGGACTCCGAACTCCTTCGGTACATCAAAACTCATAAACTCATAATATAAGCTGCCATCGAAACCTTAAGCGTGCACGGACCCTACGGGTTGGAGAACTATGTAGACATGACCTAGAACTATTCTTGGTCAATAACCAATAAGCGGGACCTGGATGCCCATATTGGCTCCTACATATTCTACGAAGATCTTTATCGGTCAAACCGCATAACAACATACGTTGTTCCCTTTGTCATCGGTATGTTACTTGCCCGAGATTCGATCGTCGGTATCCAATACCTAGTTCAATCTCGTCACCGGCAAGTCTCTTTACTCGTTCTGTAATGCATCATCCCGTAACCAACTCATTGGTCACATTGCTTGCAAGGCTTATAATGAGGTGCATTACCGAGAGGGCCCAGAGATACCTCTCCGACAATCGGAGTGACAAAACCTAATCTCGAATTACGCCAACTCAACATGTACCTTCGGAGACACCTATAGTACTCCTTTATAATCACCCAGTTGTGTTGTGACGTTTGGTAGTATCCAAAGTGTTCCTCCGGTAAACGGGAGTTGCATAATCTCATAGTTACAGGAACATGTATAAGTCATGAAGAAAGCAATAGCAACATACTAAACGATCAAGTGCTAAGCTAACGGAATGGGTCAAGTCAATCACATCATTCTCCTAATGATGTGATCCCGTTAATCAAATGACAACTCTTTTGTCCATGGCTAGGAAACATAACCATCTCTGATAAACGAGCTAGTCAAGTAGAGGCATACTAGTGACACTATGTTTGTCTATGTATTCACACATGTATTATGTTTCCGGTTAATACAATTCTAGCATGAATAATAAACATTTATCATGAAATAAGGAAAGAAATAATAACTTTATTATTGCCTCTAGGGCATATTTCCTTCAAAAGGGAACAAAGTATGTTGTTATGCGGTTTGACCGATAAAGATCTTCGTAGAATATGTAGGAACCAATATGGGCATCCAGGTCCCGCTATTGGTTATTGACCAGAGACGTGTCTCGGTCATGTCTGCATTATTCTCGAACCGTAGGGTCCGCACGCTTAAGGTTTCGATGGCGATGCTTATATTATGAGTTTATGTATTTTGATGTACCGAAGGTTGTTCGGAGTCCCGGATATGATCACGGACATGACGAGGAGTCTCGAAATGGTCGAGACATAAAGATTGATATATTGGACGGATATATTTGGACACCGAAAAGGTTCCAGGAGAGTTTGGGAATATACCGGAGCTCCGGGAGGTTACCGGAACCCCCCGGTAAGTATATGGGCCTTATTGGGCCCAAGTGGAAGGAAGGGAAATGGAGCAAGGGAGGGGGGCGCGCACCCAAGCCCAATCCGAATTGGGGAGGGGGGCCGGCCCCCCCTTTCCTTTCTCCTTCCCCCTCTTCCTTCCTACTAGTAGTACTCCTTCCTTTCCCCTCCAACTTGGAATGGAAAAAGAGGGGAAACCTACTTGGAGTAGGTTTCCTCCTCCTATGGCGCGCCCCCCCTTGGGCCGGCCACCTCCTCCCTCCCTCCTTTATATACGGGGGTAGGGGGCACCCTAGACACAAGTTGATCATTGATCGTTCCTTAGCCGTGTGCGGTGCCCCCCTCCACGATATTACACCTCGATCATATTGTAGCGGTGCTTAGGCGAAGCCCTGCGACAGGAGAACATCAAGATCGTCACCACGCCGTCATGCTGACGGAACTCCCCCTCGGCGCCTCTACTGGATTGGAGATCGAGGGTGCGTCATCGAGCTGTACGCGTGTCAAGAACTCGGAGGTGCCGGAGTAACGGTGCTTGGATCGGTCAGACCGGGAGGACGTACGACTATTTCCTCTATGTTGCGTCAACGCTTCCGCTTCGGTCTACGAGGGTACGTAGACAACACTCTCCCCTCGTTGATATATCATCACCATGATCTTGCGTGTGCGTAGGAAATTTTTTGAAATTACTACATTCCCCAACAATGGCATCCGAGCCTAGGTTTTATGCGTTGATGTTATATGCACGAGTAGAACACAAGTGAGTTGTGGACGATATAAGTCATACTTTGCCTACCAAAGATGTCATACTTTGGTTCAGCGGTATTGTTGGATGAAGCGCCCGGACCGACATTACGCCAGACGCTTACGCGAGACTGGTTTTACCGCCGTGCTTTGCACACAGTGACTAGCGGTGTCTGCTTTCTCCAACTTTAGTTGAACTGAGTGCTACGCCCGTCCTTGTCAAGGTTAAAATGGAGTATATTTGACAAACTATCGCTGTGGTTTTGATGCGTAGGTAAGAACGATGCTTGCTAAGCCCGTAGCAGCACGTAAAATTTGCAACAACAAAGTAGAGGACGCCTAACTTGTTTTTGCAGGCATGTTGTGATGTGATATGGCCAAGACGTGATGCTATATTTTATTGTATGAGATGGTCATGTTTTGTAACCGGTTATCGGCAATGGCAGGAGCCATATGGTTGTCGCTTATTGTATGAAATGTAAACACCTGTAATTGCTTTACTTTATCACTAAGCGGTAGCGATAGTCGAGAAGCAATAGATGGCGTAAACGACAACGATGCTACGATGGAGATCAAGGTGTCGCTACCGGTGACGATGGTGATCACGACGGTGCTTGAGAGATGGAGATCACAAGCACAAGATGATGATGGCCATATCATATCACTTATATTGATTGCATGTGATGTTTATCCTTTATGCATCTTATCTTGCTTTGATTGACGGTAGCATTTTAAGATGATCTCTCACTGAAATTATCAAGTAGTGTTCTCCCTGAGTATGCACCGTTGCCAAAGTTCGCCGTGCTTGAGACACCACGTGATGATCGGGTATGATAAGCTCTACGTCCATCTACAACGGGTGCAAGCCAGTTTTGCACACGCAGAATACTCAGGTTAAACTTGACGAGCCTAGCATATGCAGATATGGCCTCGGAACACGGAGACCGAAAGGTCAAGCGTGAATCATATAGTAGATATGATCAACATAATGATGTTCACCATTGAAAACTACTCCATCTCACGTGATGATCGGTTATGGTTTAGTTGATTTGGATCACGTGATCACTTAGATGACTAGAGAGATGTCTGTCTAAGTGGGAGTTCTTAAGTAATATGATTAATTGAACTTAAATTTATCATGAACTTAGTACCTGATAGTATCTTGCTTGTCTATGTTTGTTTGTAGATAGATGGCTCGTCTTTGTTGTTCCGTTGAATTTTAATGCGTTCCTTGAGAAAGCAAAGTTGAAAGATGATGGTAGCAATTACACGGATCGGGTCCGTAATCTGAGGATTATCCTCATTGCTGCACAAAAGAGTTACGTCCTAGAAGCACCGCTGGGTGCCGAACCTGCTTCTGATGCAACCGACGACGTTAAGAACGTCTGGCGAGCAAAGCTGATGACTACTCTATAGTTCATGTGCCATGCTTTACGGCTTAGAACCGGTCTTCAACGACGTTTTGAACGCTCATGGAGCATATGAGATGTTCCAGAGTTGAAGTTAATATTTCAAGCAAATGCCCGGATTGAGAGATATGAAGTCTCCAATAAGTTCTATAGCTGCAAGATGGAGGAGAATAGTTCACGGTGAACATATACTCGGAAAGTGCAGGTATAACAATCACTTGATTCAACTGGGAGTTAATCTTCCCGATGATAGTGTCATTGACAGAATTCTTCAATCATCGCCACCAAGCTACAAGAGCTTTGTGATGAACTATAATATGCAAGGGATGAACAAGACTATTCGAGCTCTTCGCGATGCCGAAAGCAGCGGAGGTAGAAATCAAGAAGGAGCATCAAGTGTTGATGGTCAACAAGACCACTAGTTTCAAGAAGAAGGGCAAAGGGAAGAAGAAGGGCAAAGGGAAGAAGAAGGGGAACTTCAAAAAGAACGGCAAGCAAGTTGCTGCTCAAGAGAAGAAACCCAAGTCTGGACCTAAGCCTGAAACCGAGTGCTTCTACCGCAAGCGATCGGTCAATGGAAGCGAACTGCCCCAAGTATTTGGCGATAAGAAGGATGGCAAAGTGAACAAAGGTATATGTGATATACATGTTATTGATGTGTACCTAACTAGAGCTCGTAGTAGCACTGGTATTTGATATTGGTTCTTGCTAATATTTGCAACTCAAACAGGGACTACTAATAAGCGAGCACTGGCCAAGGAGGTGACGATGCGCGTGGGAAATGGTTCCAAAGTCGATGTGATCGCCGTCGGCACGCTACCTCTACATCTACCATCGGGATTAGTTTTAGACCTAAATAATTGTTATTTGGTGCCTGCGTTGAGCATGAACATTATATCTGGATCTTGTTTGACGCGAGACGGATATTCATTTAAATCAGAGAATAATGGTTGTTCTATTTATATGAGTAATATCTTTTATGGTCATGCACCCTTGAAGAGTGGTCTATTTTTATTGAATCTCGATAGTAGTGATACACATATTCATAATGTTGAAGCCAAAAGATGCAGAGTTGATAATGATAGTGCAACTTATTTGTGGCACTGCCGTTTAGGTCATATCAATATAAAACACATGAAGAAACTCCATACTGATGGACTTCTGGAATCACTTGATTATGAATCACTTGGTACTTGCGAACCGTGCCTCATGGGCAAGATGACTAAAACGCCGTTCTCCAGAACTATGGAGAGAGCAACAGATTTGTTGGAAATCATATATACAGATGTATGTGGCCCGACGAATGTTGAGGCTCGTGGCGGATATCGTTATTTTCTCACCTTCACAGATGATTTGAGCAGATATGGGTATATCTACTTAATGAAGCACAAGTCCGAAACATTTGAAAAGTTCAAAGAATTTCAGAGTGAAGTAGAAAATCATCATAACAAGAAAATAAAGTTTCTACGATCTGATCGTGGAGGAGAATATTTGAGTTACGAGTTTGGTTTACATTTGAAACAATGCGGAATAGTTTCGCAACTCACGCCACCTGGAACACCACAACGAAATGATGTGTCCGAACGTCAGAATCGTACTTTACTTGATATGGTGCGATCTATGATGTCTCTTACCGATTTACCGCTATCATTTTGGGGTTATGCTTTAGAGACGGCCGCATTCACATTAAATAGGGCACCATCAAAATCCGCTGAGACGACGCCTTATGAACTATGGTTTGGCAAGAAACCAAAGTTGTCGTTTAAAGTTTGGGGCTGCGATGCTTATGTGAAGAAACTTCAACCAGATAAGCTCGAACCCAAATCGGAGAAATGTGTCTTCATAGGATACCCAAAAGAGACTATTGGGTACACCTTCTATCACAGATCCAAGGCAAAACATTCGTTGCTAAGAATGGATCCTTTCTAGAGAAGGAATTTCTCTCGAAAGAAGTGAGTGGGAGGAAAGTAGAACTTGATGAGATAATCAGATCTACTTCCTTGTTGAAGGTAGTTCATCACGTGAACCGGTTCCCGTGACAACTACACCAACTAGTGAGGAAGCTAATGATATTGATCATGAAACTTCAGATCAAGTTTCTGCTGAACCTCGTAGGTCTACCAGAGTAAGATCTGCACCAGAGTGGTACGGTAATCCTATTCTGGAAGTCATGTTACTTGACCATGATGAACCTACGAACTATGACGAAGCGATGATGAGCCAGATTCCGCAAAATGGTTAGAGGCCATGAAATCTGAGATAGGATCCATGTATGAAAACAAAGTGTGGACTTTGGTTGACTTGCCCGATGATCGGCAAGCCATTGAGAATAAATGGATCTTTAAGAAGAAGACTGACGCTGATGGTAATGTTACTGTCTATAAAGCTCGACTTGTTGCAAAAGGTTTTCGACAAGTTTAAGGGGTTGACTACGATGAGACTTTCTCACCCGTAGCGATGCTTAAGTCTGTCCGAATCATGTTGGCCATTGCTGCATTTCATGATTATGAAATTTGGCAAATGGATGTCAAGACTGCATTCTTGAATGGATTTCTAGAAGAAGAGTTGTATATGATGCAGCCAGAAGGTTTTGTTGATCCAAAAGGTGCTAACAAAGTTTGCAAGCTCCAGCGTTCCATTTATGGACTGGTGCAAGCATCTCGAGTTGGAATAAGCGTTTTGATAGTGTGATCAAAGCATATGGTTTTATACTGCACTTTTGGAGAAGCCTCGTATTTACAAGAAAGTGAGTGAGAGCTCTGTAGCATTTCTAGTTTTATATGTTGATGACATATTATTAATTGGAAATGATATAGAATTTCTGGATAGCATAAAGGGATACTTGAATAAAAGTTTTTCGATGAAAGACCTCGGTGAAGCTGCTTACATATTAGGCATCAAGATCTATAGAGATAGATCAAGACGCTTAATAGGACTTTCACAAAGCACATACCTTGACAAAATATTGAAAAGTTCAATATGGATCGTGCAAAGAAAGGATTCTTGCCTGTGCTACAAGGTGTGAAGTTGAGTCGAACTCAATGCCCGACCACAATAGAAGATAGAGAGAAAATGAAAAATGTTCCCTATGCTTCAGCCATAGGCTCTATCATGTATGCAATGCTGTGTACCAGACTGACGATGCTTAGCAATAAGCTTAGCAGAAGGTACCAAAGTAATCCAGAGTGGATCATCGACAGCGGTCAAGAACATCCCAAATACCGAAAAGGACTAAGGATATGTTTCTCGTATATGGAGGTGAGAAAGAGCTAGTCGTAAATGGTTACGTCGATGCAAGCTTTGACACTGATCCGGACGATTCTAAATCACAAACCGGATACGTGTTTTTATTAAACGGTGGAGCTGTAAGTTGGTGTAGTTCTAAACAAAGCGTCGTGGCGGGATCTACATGTGAAGCGGAGTACATAGCTGCTTCTGAAGCAGCAAATGAAGGAGTCTGGATGAAGGAGTTCATTTCCGATCTAGGTGTCATACCTAGTGCATCGGAACCAATGAAGATCTTCTGTGACAATACTGGTGAAATTGCCTTGGCAAAGGAATCCAGATTTCACAAGAGGACCAAGCACATCAAGAGACGCTTCAATTCCATTCGGGACCAAGTCCAAGTGGGAGACATAGAGATTTGCAAGACACATACGGATCTGAATGTTGCAGACCCGTTGACTAAGCCTCTCTCACGAGCAAAACATGATCAGCACCAAGACTCCATGGGTGTTAGAATCATTACTGTGTAATCTAGATTATTGACTCTAGTGCAAGTGGGAGACTGAAGGAAATATGCCCTAGAGGCAATAATAAAGTTATTATTTATTTCCTCATATCATGATAAATGTTTATTATTCATGCTAGAATTGTATTAACCGGAAACATGATACATGTGTGAATACATAGACAAACATATAGTCACTAGTATGCCTTTACTTGACTAGCTCATTAATCAAAGATGGTCATGTTTCCTGACCATAGACATGTGTTGTCATTTGATTAGTGGGATCACATCATTAGAAGAATGATGTGATTGACATGACCCATTTTGTTAGCCTAGCACTTGATCGTTTAGTATACTGCTATTGCTTTCTTCATTACTTATACAAAGTTCCTACAACTATGACATTGTGCAACTCCCGTGTACCGGAAGAACACTTTGTGTGCTACCAAACGTCACAACGTAACTGGGTGATTATAAAGGTGCTCTACAGGTGTTTCCAAAGGTTCATGTTGAGTTGGCATAATTCAAGATTAGGATTTGTCACTCCAATTGTCGGAGAGGTATCTCTGGGCCCTCTTGGTAATACTCATCACTTAAGCCTTGCAAGCATATAACTAATGAGTTAGTTATGAGATGATGTATTACAGAACGAGTAAAGAGACTTGCCGGTAACGAGATTGAACTAGGTATTGGATATCGACGATCAAATCTCGGGCAAGTAACATACCGATGACAAAGGGAACAAAGTATGTTGTTATGCGGTTTGACCGAT
Source organism: Aegilops speltoides (assembly GCA_021437245.1). Classification (NCBI taxonomy): domain Eukaryota; kingdom Viridiplantae; phylum Streptophyta; class Magnoliopsida; order Poales; family Poaceae; genus Aegilops; species Aegilops speltoides. The sequence goes on along the minus strand of CM038141.1, from coordinate 423,277,875 downwards.
AAAGATCTTCGTAGAATATGTAGGAACTGAAGGAAATATGCCCTAGAGGCAATAATAAAGTTATTATTTATTTCCTTATTTCATGATAAATGTTTATTATTCATGCTAGAATTGTATTAACCGGAAACATAATACATGTGTGAATACATAGACAAACATAGTGTCACTAGTATGCCTCTACTTGACTAGCTCGTTTATCAGAGATGGTTATGTTTCCTAGCCATGGACAAAAGAGTTGTCATTTGATTAACGGGATCACATCATTATGAGAATGATGTGATTGACTTGACCCATTCCGTTAGCTTAGCACTTGATTGTTTAGTATGTCGCTATTGCTTTCTTCATAACTTATACATGTTCCTGTAACTATGAGATTATGCAACTCCCGTTTACCGGAGGAACACTTTGGGTACTACCAAACGTCACAACGTAACTGGGTGATTATAAAGGAGTACTACAGGTGTCTCTGAAGTTACATGTTGAGTTGGCGTATTTCGAGATTAGGTTTTGTCACTCCGATTGTCGGAGAGGTATCTCTGGGCCCTCTCGGTAATGCACATCATTATAAGCCTTGCAAGCAATGTAACCAATGAGTTGGTTACGGATGATGCATTACGAGCGAGTAAAGAGACTTGCGGTGACGAGATTGAACTAGGTATTGGATACCGACGATCGAATCTCGGGCAAGTAACATACCGATGACAAAGGGAACAACGATATGTTGTTATGCGGTTTGACCGATAAAGATCTTTGTAGAATATGTAGGAGCCAATATGGGCATCCGGTCCCGCTATTGGTTATTGACCGAGAATAGTTCTAGGTCATGTCTACATAGTTCTCGAACCCGTAGGGTCCGCACGCTTAAGGTTTCGATGACGGTTATATTATGAGTTTATGAGTTTTGATGTACCAAGGAGTTCGAGTCCCGGATGAGATCGGGGACATGACGAGGAGTCTCGAAATGGTCGAGACATAAAGATTGATATATTGGACGACTATATTCGAGTTCGGAAAGGTTCCGAGTGATTGGTATTTTTCGAGTACCGGGAGTTACGGGAATTCGGGGAAGAAGTATATGGGCCTTTTTGGGCTTTAGGGAGAGAGAGAGGGGGCCTGGCTTCCCCATTGACTAGTCCGAATTGGACTAGGGGAGGCGCCGCCCTTCCTTCTCTTCCTCTTCCCTTCCTTGTCTCCTACTCCTACTACTTGGAAGGACCCCTAGTTGGACTAGGAAAGGGGAATCCTACTCCCGGTGGGAGTAGGACTCTCTAGGGCGCCGCCATAGAGAGGCCGCCCTCCTCCTCCACTCCTTTATATACGGGGGGGGCACCCCATAGACACACAAGTTGATCTACGGATCGTTCCTTAGCCGTGTCGGTGCCCCTTCCACCATATTCCACCTCGGTCATATCGTCATGAGTTTAGGCGAAGCCTTCTTGCCGTAGAACATCAACATCGTCACCACGCCGTCGTGCTGACGGAACTCATCTCCGATGCTTTGCTGGATCGGAGTCCGGGGATCGTCATCGAGCTGAACGTGTGCTGAACTCGGAGGTGCCGTACGTTCGGTAGTTGGATCGGTCGGATCGTGAAGACGTACGACTACATCAACCGCGTTGTCATAATGCTTCCGCTTACGGTCTACGAGGGTACATGGACGAACACTCTCCCCTCTCGTTGCTATATCATCACCATGATCTTGCATGTGCGTAGGAAATTTTTTGAAATTACTACGTTCCCCAACAGTGGCATCCGAGCCTAGGTTTTTATGGTTTGATGTTATATGCATGAGTAGAACACGAGTGAGTTGTGGACGATATAAGTCATACTGCCTACCAGCATGTCATACTTTGGTTCAGCGGTATTGTTGGATGAAGCGGCCCGGACCGACATTACGCGTACGCTTACGCGAGACTGGTTTTACCGCCATGCTTTGCACACAGGTGACTAGCGGGTGTCTGTTTCTCCAACTTTAGTTGAACCGAGTGTGGCTACGCCCGGTCCTTGCGAAGGTTAAAACGGAGTCTATTTGACAAACTATCGTTGTGGTTTTGATGCGTAGGTAAGAACGGTTCTTGCTAAGCCCGTAGCAGCCACGTAAAATTTGCAACAACAAAGTAGAGGACGTCTAACTTGTTTTTGCAGGGCATGTTGTGATGTGATATGGTCAAGACGTGATGCTATATTTTATTGTATGAGATGATCATGTTTTGTTGAAGTTATCGGAAACTGGCAGAAGCCCTATGGTTGTCTCTTTGTTGCATAAAGATGCAAGTGCCAAATATTTGCTTTACTTTATCGCTATACGATAGCAATAGTTGCAAGAGCAATAGTTGCCGAGACGACCATGTGACGACACATTGATATAAATCAAGATGATGAAGATCATGGTGTCGTGCCGGTGACGATAAAGATCATGACAGTGAAGGAAATATGCCCTAGAGGCAATAATAAAGTTATTATTTATTTCCTTATATCATGATAAATGTTTATTATTCATGCTAGAATTGTATTAACCGGAAACATAATACATGTGTGAATATATAGACAAACAGAGTGTCACTAGTATGCCTCTACTTGACTAGCTTGTTAATCAAAGATGGTTATGTTTCCTAACCATGAACAAGGAGTTGTTATTTGATTAACAAGGTCACATCATTAGTTGAATGATCTGATTGACATGACCCATTCCGTTAGCTTAGCACACGATCGCTTAGTATGTTGCTATTGCTTCCTTCATGACTTATACATGTTCCTATGACTATGAGATTATGCAACTCCGTTTACGGAGGAACACTTTGTGTGCTACCAAACGTCACAACGTAATCGGGTGATTATAAAGGTGCTCTACAGGTGTCTCCAAAGGTACTTGTTGAGTTGGCGATTTCGAGATTAGGATTTGTCACTCCGAATGTCTGAGAGGTATCTCTGGGCCCTCTCGGTAATACACATCACTTAAGCCTTGCAAGCATTTCAGCTAATGAGTTAGTTGTGAGATGATGTATTACGTAAGCGAGTAAAGAGACTTGGCAGATGAGATTGAACTAGGTATTGGATACCGACGATCGAATCTCGGGCAAGTAACATACCGATGACAAAGGGAACAACGATGTTGTTATGCGGTTTGACCGATAAAGATCTTCGTAGAATATGTAGGATCCAATATGGGCATCCAGGTCCGCTATTGGTTATTGACCGAGACATGTCTCGGTCATGTCTACATTGTTCTCGAACCGTAGGGTCCGCATGCTTAAGGTTTTGATGATGCTTATATTATGAGTTTATGAGTTTTGATGTACCAAGGAGTTCGAGTCCCGGATGAGATCGGGGACATGACGAGGAGTCTCGAAATGGTCGAGACGTAAAGATCGATATATTGGACGACTATATTCGAGTTCGGAAAGGTTCCGAGTGATTCGGTATTTATCGAGTACCGGAGAGTTACGGAATTCGCCGGGAGAAGTATTGGGCCTTATTGGGCATGGGAAAGAAAGAGGGCTGCCTAGGGCAGGCGCGCCACCCCCCCATGGCCTAGTTCGAATTGGACTAGGGGAGGGCCGCACCCTCCTTCCTTCCCTTCTCTCTTCCCCTTCCTTGTCTCCTATACTCCTAATACATGGAAGGACTCCTAGTTGGACTAGGAAAGGGGGAATCCTACTCCCGGTGGGAGTAGGACTCTCCTAGGGCGCGCCATAGAAGAGGGCCGCCCTCCCTCCTCCACTCCTTTATATACGGGGTAGGGGCACCCATGGACACACAAGTTGATCATTGAGATCGCCCTTAGCCGTGTGCGGTGCCCCCTCCACGAGATTACACCTCGGTCATATTGTAGCGGTGCTTAGGCGAAGCCCTGCGATAGGAGAACATCAAGATCGTTACCACACCGTCATCTTGACGGAACTCCTCCCAGCGCCTCGCTGGATCGGAGATCGGGTGCGCCATCGAGTTGTACGTGTCAAGAACTCGGAGGTGCCGAGTAACGGTGCTTGGATCGGTTGGACCGGGAGGACGTACGACTACTTCCTCTACGTTGCGTCAACGCTTCCGCTTCGGTCTACGAGGGTACGTAGACAACACTCTCCCCTCTCGTTGCTATGCATCACCATGATCTTGTGTGTGCGTAGAATTTTTTTTGAAATTACTACGTTCCCCAACAATGGTATCAGAGCCTAGTTTTTTATGGTTTGATGTTATATGCACGAGTAGAACACAAGTGAGTTGTGGGCGATATAAGTCATACTTCATACCAGCATGTCATACTTTGGTTCGGCGGTATTGTTGGATGGAGCGGCCCGGACCGACATTACGCGTACGCTTACGCGAAACTGGTTTTACCGCCGTGCTTTGCACACAGGTGACTAGCGGGTGTCAGTTTCTCCAACTTAAGTTGAACTGAGTGTGGCTACGCCCGGTCCTTGAGAAGGTTAAAACAGCATCAACTTGACAAACTATCGTTGTGGTTTTGATGCGTATGTGAGATTGGTTCTTGCTTAAGCACGTAGCAGCCACGTAAAACTTGCAACAACAAAGTAGAGGACGTCTAACTTATTTTTGCAGGGCATGTTGTGATGTGATATGGCCAAGACATGATGCTATATTTTATTGTATGAGATGATCATGTTTTGTAACCGGTTATCGGCAATGGCAGGAGCCATATGGTTGTCGCTTTATTGTATGAAATGCAACGCATACTGTAATTGCTTTACTTTATCACTAAGCGGTAGCGATAGTCGTAGAAGCAATAGATGGCATAAACGACAACGATGCTACGATGGAGATCAAGGTGTCGCGCCGGTGACGATGGTGATCATGATGGTGCTTCGGAGATGGAGATCACAAGCACAAGATGATGATGGCCATATCATATCACTTGTATTTTGATTGCATATGATGTTTATCTATTATACATCTTATTCTTGCTTTGATTGACGGTAGCATTTTAAGATGATCCCTCACTAATTATCAAGAAGTGTTCTCCCTGAGTATGCACCGTTGCCAAAGTTCGTCATGCCCGACACCACGTGATGATCGGTGTGATAAGCTCTCGTCCATCTACAACGGGTGCAAGCCAGTTTTGCACACGCGAATACTCAAAGTTAAACTTGACGAGCCTAGCATATGCAGATATGGCCTCGAACACGGAGACCGAAAGGTCGAGCGTGAATCATATAGTAGATATGATCAACATAGTGATGTTCACCATTGAAAACTACTCCATCTCACGTGATGATCGGTTATGGTTTAGTTGATTTGGATCACGTGATCACTTAGATGACTAGAGATGTGTCTGTCTAAGTGGGAGTTCTTAAGTAATATGATTAATTGAACTTAAATTTATCATGAACTTAGTCCCGTAGTATTTTGCAAATTATGTTGTAGATCAATAGCTTGTATTGTTGCTTTCATATGTTTATTTTGATATGTTCCTAGAGAAAATTGTATTGAAAAATGTTAGTAGCAATGATGCGGATTCGATCCGTGATCCGAGGTTTATCCTCATTGCTGCACGTAAGAATTATGTCCTTAATGCACCGCTAGGTGATGCAACCTATTGCAGAGCGGAATCTGCGGGCGTTATGAACGCTTGGCTAGCTCAATATGATGACTACTTGATAGTTTTGTGCACCATGCTTTATGGCTTAGAATCGGGACTTCAAAGACGTTTTGAACATCATGGACCATATGAGATGTTCCAGAGTTGAAGTTAATATTTCAAGCAAATACCGAATTGAGAGATATGAAGTCTCCAACAAGTTCTATAGCTAAAAGATGGAGGAGAATCGCTCAACTAGTGAGCATGTGCTCAGATTGTCCGGTACTACAATTGCTTGAATCAAGTGGGAGTTAATCTTCCGATAAGATAGTGATTGATGAATTCTCTAGTCACCATCACCAAGTTAGTAGAACTTCGTGATGAACTATAGTATGCAAGGGATGATGAAAATGATTCCCAGTTTTTCATGATGATGAAATCGATGAAGGTAGAAATCAAGAAAGAACATCAAGTGTTGATGGTTAACAAGACCACTAGTTTCAAGAAAAGGGCAAAGGGATAGAAGGAACTTCAAGAAGAACGGCAAGCAAGTTGTTGCTCAAGTGAAGAAGCCCAAGTCTGGACCTAAGCCCGAGACTAAGTGCTTCTACCGCAAAGGGACTGGTTCTTTGAAGCGAACTACCCCAAGTATTTGGCGGATAAGAAGGATGGCAAAGTAAACAAAGGTATATTTGATATACATGTTATTGATGTGTACTTTACTAGTGTTTATAGCAACCCCTCGGTATTTGGTACTGGTTCGGTTGCTAAGAGTAGTAACTCAAACGGAGTTGCGTAATAAAATGAAACTAGTTAAGGGTGAAATGACGATGTGTGTTGAAAGTAGTTTCAAGATTGATATGATCATCATCGCACACTCCCTATACTTTCGGGATTAGTGTTGAACCTAAATAAATGTTATTTGGTGTTTACGTTGAGCATGAATATGATTTGATCGTGTTTATTGCAATACGGTTATTCATTTAAGTAAGAGAATAAACTGTTGTTCTGTTTACATGAATAAAACCATATATGGTTACACACCCAATGAAAATGGTTCATTGGATCTCGATCGTAGTGATACACATATTCATAATATTGAAACCAAAAGATGCAAAGTTAATAATGATAGTGCAACTTATTTGTGGCACTGCCGTTTAGGTCATATTGGTGTAAAGCGCATGAAGAAACTCCATGCTGATGGGATTTGGAATCACTTGATTATGAATCACTTGATGCTTATGAACCATGCCTCATGGGCAAGATGACTAAGACTCCGTTCTCCGAACAATGGAGCGAGCAACCGACTTATTGGAAATAATACATCTTGATGTATGCGATCCAATGAGTGTTAAGGCTCATGGCGGTATCGTTATTTTCGACCTTCACAGATGATTTGAGCAGATATGGGTATATCTACTTGATGAAACATAAGTCTGAAAATAGTTGAAAGGTTCAAAGAATTTCAGAGTGAAGTGGAAAAATCATCGTGACAACAAAATAAGGTTTCTACGATCTGATCGTGGAGACAAATATTTGAGTTACGAGTTTGGTCTTCAATTAAAACAATGTGGAATAGTTTCACAAATTCATGCCACCTGGAACACCACATCATAATGGTGTGTCCGAACGTCATAACCGTACTTTATTAGATATAGTACAATCTATGATGTTTCTTACCGATTTCCAATATCGTTTTGGGGTCATGCATTAGAGACAGCTGCATTCACGTTAAATAGGGCACCATCTAAATCCGTTGAGACGACACTATATGAACTGTGGTTTAGCAAGAAACCAAAGTTGTCGTTTCTTAAAGTTTGGGGCTATGATGCTTATGTGAAAAAGTTTCATCCTGATAAGCTCAAACCCAAATCGGAGAAGTGCGTCTTCATAGAATACCCAAAGGAAGTTGTTGGGTACACCTTCTATCACAGATCCGAAGGCAAAACATTCGTTGCTAATAAATGGATCCTTTCTAGAGAAGGAGTTTCTCTCGAAAGAAGTGAGTGGGAGGAAAGTAGAACTTGATGAGGTAATTGTACCTTCTCCCTTATTGAAAGTAGTTCATCACGAAATCTGTTCTGTGACTACTACACCAATTAGTGAGGAAGCTAATGATGATGATCATGTAACTTCGATCAAGTTACTACCGAATCTCGTAGGTAAACCAGAGTGAGATCCGCACTGAGTGGTACGGTAATCCTGTTCGGAAGTCATGTAACTAGACAATGATGAACCTACGAACTATGAGGAAGCGATGATGAGCCCAGATTCCGCGAAATGGCTTGAGGCCATGAAATCGAGATGAGATCCATGTATGAGAACAAAGTGTGGACTTTGGTGGAGTTGCCCATGATCGGCATGCCATAGAAAATAAATGGATCTTCAAGAGGAAGACGGATACGGTAGTAGTGTTACTATCTACAAAGCTAGACTTGTCGAAAAAGGTTTTGACAAAGTTCAAGATGTTGAATACAATGAGATTTTCTCACTCGTGACGATGCTTAAAAGTCTGTCCGAATCATGTTAGCAATTGCCGCATTTTATGAAATCGGCAAATGGATAAACAAAACTGCATTCCTTAATGGAGTTATTAAAGAAGAGTTGTATGTGATGCAACCAAGAGGTTTTGTCGATCCTAAAGGTGTTAACAAAATGTGCATCTGTGGACTGGTGCAAGCATCTCGAGTTGGAATATACGCTTTGATAAGTTGATCAAAGCATATAGTTTATACAGACTTGCAGTGAAGCCTGTATTTGCTAGAAAGTGAGTGGGAGCACTACAACATTTCTGATAAGTATATGTGAATGACATATTGTAGATCGGAAATAATGTAGAATTATTCTGCAAAGCATAAAGGAGTGTTTAAAAGGAGTTTTTCAAAGAAAGACCTTGGTGAAGCTGCTTACATATTGAGCATTAAGATCTATAGAGATAGATCAAGATGCTTGATGAGTTTTTTCAATGAGTACATACCTTGACAAGATTTTGAAGTAGTTCAAAATGGAACAGTCAAAGAAAGAGTTCTTGCCTATGTTACAAGGTTTGAAATTGAGTAAGACTCAAAACCCGACCACAGCAGAAGATAGAAAGAGAATGAAAGTCATTCCCTATGCCTTGGCCATAGGTTCTATAAAGTATGCCATGTTGTGTACCAGATCTATTGTATACCCTGCACTGAGTTTGGCAAGGAGTACAATAGTGATCTAGGAGTAGATCATCGACAGCGGTCAAAATTATCCTTAGTGGAATAAGGATATGTTTCTCGATTATGGAAGTGACAAAAGTTTCGTAAGTAAGGGTTACGCCGATGCAAGTTTTGACACCGATCCGATGACTCTAAGTCTCGATCTAGATACATATTGAAAGTGGGAGCAATTAGCTAGAGTAGCTCCGTGCAGAGCATTGTAGACATAGAAAATTGCAAAATACATAACGGATCTGAATGTGAAAGACCCGTTGACTAAGATTCTCTAACAAGCAAAACATGATCACACCTAAGTCCTCTTTGGGTGTTAATCACATAGCGATGTGAACTAGATTACTGAATCTAGTAAACCCTTTGGATATTGGTCACATGGCGATGTGAACTATGGGTGTTAATCACATGATGATGTGAACTATCGATGTGAATCACATGGTGATGTGATCTAGATTATTGACTCTAGTGCAAGTGGGAGATCAAGGAAATATGCCCTAGAGGCAATAATAAAGTTATTATTTATTTCCTTATATCATGATAAATGTTTATTATTCATGCTAGAATTGTATTAACCGGAAACATAATACATGTGTGAATATATAGACAAATAGAGTGTCACTAGTATGCCTCTACTTGACTAGCTTGTTAATCAAAGATGGTTATGTTTCCTAACCATGAACAAGGAGTTGTTATTTGATTAACAAGGTCACATCATTAGTTGAATGATCTGATTGACATGACCCATTCCGTTAGCTTAGCACACGATCATTTAGTATGTTGCTATTGCTTCCTTCATGACTTATACATGTTCCTATGACTATGAGATTATGCAACTCCTGCTTACGGAGGAACACTTTGTGTGCTACCAAACGTCACAACGTAATCGGGTGATTATAAAGGTGCTCTACAGTGTCTCCAAAGGTACTTGTTGAGTTGGCGTATTTCGAGATTAGGATTTGTCACTCCGAATGTCGGAGAGGTATCTCTTAGCCCTGTCGGTAATACACATCACTTAAGCCTTGCAAGCATTTCAGCTAATGAGTTAGTTGTGAGATGATGTATCACAGAACGAGTAAAGAGGCTTGCCGGTAACGAGATTGAACTAGGTATTGGATACCGACGATCGAATCTCGGCAAGTAACATACCGATGACAAAGGGAACAACGATGTTGTTATGCGGTTTGACCGATAAAGATCTTCAGAGAATATGTAGGATCCAATATGGGCATCCTGGTCCCGCTTATTGGTTATTGACCGAGACGGTCTCGGTCATGTCTACATTGTTCTCGAACCGTAGGGTCCGTGATGCTTAAGGTTTTGATGATGCTTATATTATGAGTTTATGAGTTTTGATGTACCAAGGAGTTCGAGTCGCAGATGAGATCGGGACATGACGAGGAGTCTCAAATGGTCGAGACGTAAAGATTGATATATTGGACGACTATATTCGAGTTCGGAAAGGTTCCGAGTGATTCGGTATTCATCGGAGTACCGGAGAGTTACGGAATTCGCCGGGAGAAGTATTGGGCCTTATTGGGCACCGCAAGGGAAAGAAAGAGGGCTGCCTAGGGCAGGCCAGCGCGCCCCCATGGCCTAGTCCGAATTGACTAGGGGAGGGGCCGCACCCTCCTTCCTTCCTTCTCTCTTCCCCTTCCTTGTCTCCTACTCCTAATACATGGAAGGACTCCTAGTTGACTAGGAAGGGGGAATCCTACTCCCTGGGAGTAGGACTCCCTAGGGCGCGCCTTATAGAAGAGGCCGCCCTCCCTCCTCCACTCCTTTATATACGGGGTAGGGGGCACCCATGGACACACAAGTTGATCATTGAGATCATTCCTTAGCCGTGTCGGTGCCCCCTCCACGAGATTACACCTCGGTCATATTGTAGCGGTGCTTAGGCGGCCGCCGCGACAGAGAACATCAAGATCGCCACCACGCCGTCAGGCCGACGGAACTCCTCCCCGCGCCTCGCTGGATCGGAGATCGGGCGCGTATCGAGTTGTACGTGTGTCAAGAACTCGGAGGTGCCGGAGTAACGGTGCTTGGATCGGTTGGACCGGAGGACGACGACTACTTCCTCTACGCTATGTCAACGCTTCGCTTCGGTCTCACGAGGGTACGTAGACAACACTCTCCCCTCTCTTTGCTATGCATCACCATGATCTTGTGTGTGCGTAGGAAATTTTTTGAAATTACTACGTTCCCCAACATACAGTACTTTGTACGTTCCCCAACAGACAGATACCTCTCCGACATTCGGAGTGACAAATCCTAATCTCGAAATACGCCAACTCAACAAGTACCTTTGGAGACACCTTTAGAGCACCTTTATAATCACCCAGTTACGTTGTGACGTTTGGTAGCACACAAAGTGTTCCTCCGGTAAACGGGAGTTGCATAATCTCATAGTCATAGGAACATGTATAAGTCATGAAGGAAGCAATAGCAACATACTAAACGATCGTGTGCTAAGCTAACGGATTGGGTCATGTCAATCAGATCATTCAACTAATGATGTGACCTTGTTAATCAAATAACAACTCCTTGTTCATGGTTAGGAAACATAACCATCTTTGATTAACAAGCTAGTCAAGTAGAGGCATACTAGTGACACTCTATTTGTCTATATATTCACACATGTATTATGTTTCCGGTTAATACAATTCTAGCATGAATAATAAACATTTATCATGATATGAGGAAATAAATAATAACTTTATTATTGCCTCTAGGGCATATTTCCTTCAGTCTCCCACTTGCACTAGAGTCAATAATCTAGATCACATCACCATGTGATTCACATCGATAGTTCACATCATCATGTGATTAACACCCATAGTTCACATCGCCATGTGACCAACATCCAAAGGGTTTACTAGATTCAGTAATCTAGTTCACATTGCTATGTGATTAACACCCAAGGAGTACTTAGGTGTGATCATGTTTTGCTTGTGAGAGTATCTTAGTCAACGGGTCTTTCACATTCAGATCCGTTATGTATTTTGCAATTTTTTATGTCTACAATGCTCTCCACGGAGCTACTCTAGCTAATTGCTCCCACTTTCAATATGTATCTAGATCAAGACTTAGAGTCATCCAGATCGGTGTCAAAACTTTCATCGACGTAACCCTTTACGATTTAACCTTTGTCACTTCCATAATCGAGAAACATATCCTTATTCCACTAAGGATAATTTTGACCGCGTCCAAAGATCTACTCCTAGATCACTATTGTACTCCTTGCCAAACTCAAAGTTGGGTATACAATAGATCTGGTACACAGCATGGCATACTTTATAGAACCTATGGCCAAGGCATAGGGAATGACTTTCATTCTCTTTCTATCTTCTCGCCGTGGTCGGGTTTTGAGTCTTACTCAATTTCACACCTTATAACACGTGCAAGAACTCTTTCTTTGACTGTTCCATTTTGAACTACTTCAAAATCTTGTCCAGGTATGTACTCATTGAAAAAACTTATCAAGCGTCTTGATCTATCTCTATAGATATTGATGCTCAATATGTTAGCAGCTTCACCGAGGTCTTTCTTTGAAAAAACTCCTTTCAAACACTCCTTTATGCTTTGCAGAATAATTCTACATTATTTCCGATCTACAATATGTCATTCACATATACTTATCAGAAATGATGTAGTGCTCCCACTCACTTTCTAGCAAATACAGGCTTCACTGCAAGTCTGTATAAACTATATGCTTTTATCAACTTATCAAAGTGTATATTCCAACTCCGAGATGCTTGCACCAGTCCATAGATGGATCGCTGAGCTTGCACACTTTGTTAGCTCCTTTGGATCGATAAAACCTTCTGTTGCATCATATACAACTCTTCCTCCGTAAACCCATTCAGAATGCAGTTTTTACATCCATTTGCCAAATTTCATAAATTGTGGCAATTGCTAACATGATTCGGACAGACTTAGGCATCGCTAAAGTTGAGAAAATCTCATTGTAGTCAACACCTTGAACTTGTCAAAACCTTTTTGCATAAGTCGAGCTTTGTAGATAGTAACACTACTATCAACGTCCGCCTTCCTCTTGAAGATCCATTTATACAATATGGATTGCCGATCATCGGGCAACTCCACCAAAGTCCACACTTTGTTCTCATACATGGATCTCATCTCGATTTCATGGCCTCAAGCCATTTCATGAATCTGGGCTCATCATCGCTTCCTCATAGTTCGTGAGGTTCATCATGGTCTAGTTACATGACTTCCGTAACAGGATTACCGTATTCACTCAGTGCGGATCTCACTCTAGTTTACCTACGAGATTCGGTAGTAACTTGATCTAAAGTTACATGATCATCATCATTAGCTTCCTCACTAATTGGTGTAGTAGTCACAGAACAGATTTCGTGATGAACTACTTTCCAATAAGGGAGAAGGTACAATTACCTCATCAAGTTCTACTTTCCTCCCACTCACTTCTTTCGAGAGAAACTCCTTCTAGAAAGGATCCATTTATTAGCAACGAATGTTTTGCCTTCGGATCTGTGATAGAAGGTGTACCCAACAACTTCCTTTGGGTATTCTATGAAGACGCATTCTCCGATTTGGGTTTGAGCTTATCAGATGAAACTTTTTCACATAAGCATCGCAGCCCCAAACTTTAAGAAACGACAACTTTGGTTTCTTGCTAAACCACAGTTCATATAGTGTCGCCTCAACGGATTTAGATGGTGCCCTATTTAACGTGAATGCAGCTATCTCTAATGCATGATCCCAAAACGATATTGGTAAATCGGTAAGAAACATCATAGATTGTACTATATCCAATAAAGTACGGTTATGACGCATCGGACACACCATTATGATGTGGTGTTCCGTGGCATGAATTTGTGAAACTATTCCACATTGTTTTAATTGAAGACCAAACTCAGAAACTCAAATATTTGTCTCCGCGATCGATCGTAGAAACCTTATTTTCTTGTCACGATGATTTTTCCACTTCACTCTGAAATTCTTTGAACCTTTCAACTATTTCAGACTTATGTTTCATCAAGTAGATATACCCATATCTGCTCAAATCATCTGTGAAGGTCGAAAATAACGATAGCCGCCATGAGCCTTAACACTCATTGGATCGCATACATCAAGATGTATTATTTCCAATAAGTCATTGCTCGCTCCATCGTTCGAGAACGGAGTCTTAGTCATCTTGCCCATGAGGCATGGTTCGCAAGCATCAAGTGATTCATAATCAAGTGATTCCAAAATCCCATCAAGATGGAGTTTCTTCATGCGCTTTACACCAATATGACCCAAACGGCAAGTACACAAATAAGTTGCACTATCATTATTAACTTTGCATCTTTTGGTTTCAATATTATGAATATGTGTATCACTATGATCGAGATCCAATGAACCATTTTCATTGGGTGTGTAACCATATAAGGTTTTATTCATGTAAATGTAACAACAGTTTATTCTCTTACTTAAATGAATAACCGTATTGCAATAAACACGATCAAATCATATTCATGCTCAACGCAAACACCAAATAACATTTATTTAGGTTCAACACTAATCCCGAAAGTATAGGGAGTGTGCGATGATGATCATATCAATCTTGAAACTACTTTCAACACACATCGTCACTTCACCCTTTACTAGTTTCTGTTTATTCTGCAACTCCCATTTTGAGTTACTACTCTTAGCAACTGAACCAGTACCAAATACCGAGGGGTTGCTATAAACACTAGTAAAGTACACATCAATAACATGTATATCAAATATACCTTTGTTCACTTTGCCATCCTTCTTATCCACCAAATACTTGGGGTAGTTCTGCTTCGAGGACCAGTCCCTTTGCAAGAGAAAGCACTTAGTCTCGTGCTTAGGTCCGCACTTGGGCTTCTTCACTTGAGCAGCAACTTGCTTGCCATTCTTCTTGAAGTTCACTTCTAGCCCTTTGCCCTTTTCTTGAAACTAGTGGTCTTGTTAACCATCAACACTTGATGTTCTTTCTTGATTTCTACCTTCATCGATTTCATCATCATGAAAAAATTCGGGAATCATTTTCATCATCCCTTGCATACTATAGTTCATCACGAAGTTCTACTAACTTGGTGATGGTGACTAGAGAATTCATCAATCACTATCTTATCCGGAAGATTAACTCCCACTTGATTCAAGCGATTGTAGTACCTGCATAATCTGAGCACATGCTCACTAGTTGAGCAATTCTCCTCCATCTTTTAGCTATAGAACTTGTTGGAGACTTCATATCTCTCAACTTGGGTATTTGCTTGAAATATTAACTTCAATTCTGGAACATCTCATATGGTCCATGATGTTCAAAACGCCTTTGAAGTCCCGATTCTAAGCCATTAAGCATGGTGCACAAAACTATCAAGTAGTCATCATATTGAGCTAGCCAAACGCTCATAACGCCCGATCTGCTCTCCTGCAATACGTTTGTCACCTAGCGTGCATCAAGGACATAATTCTTCCGGCAAAGAATGAGGATAAACCTCGATCACGGATCCAACCCGCATCATTGCTACTAACATCTTTCAACACAATTTTCTAGGAACATATCAAAATAAACATATCAAAGCAACAACGCAAGCTATTGATCTTACAACATAATTTGCAAAATACTACCAGACTAAGTTCATGATAAATTTAAGTTCAATTAATCATATTACTTAAGAACTCCCACTTAGATGTACATCTCTAGTCATCTAAGTGATCACGTGATCCAAATCAACTAAACCATAACCGATCATCACGTGAGATGGAGTAGTTTTCAATGGTGAACATCATTATGTTGATCATATCTACTATATGATTCACGCCGACCTTTCGGTCTCCGTGTTCCGAGGCCATATCTCGCATATGCTAGGCTCGCAAGTTTAACTCGAGTATTCGCGTGTGCAAAACTGGCTTGCACCCGCTGTAGATGGACGAGAGCTTATCACACCGATCATCACGTGGTGTCCGGGCACGATTTAACTTTGGCAACGGTGCATACTCGTGGAGAACACTTCTTGATAATTAGTGAGAGATCATCTTAAAATGCTACCGTCAATCAAAGCAAGAATAAGATGTATAATAGATAAACATCATATGCAATCAAAATATGTGACATGATATGGCCATGATCATCTTGCACCTTTGATCTCCATCTCCAAAGTATCACATGATCTCTATCGCCACCGCACGACACCATGATCTTCATCATCTTGATCTATATCAATGTGTCATCACATGGTTGTCTCACCAACTATTGCTCTTGCAACTATTGCTATCGATAGCGATAAATTAAAGCAATTATTTGGCACTTGCATCTTATGCAACAAAGAGACATCCATAGGGCTTCGCCACCTGCCGATAACTTCAAAAAACATGATCATCTCATACAACAACTTATATCTTATCACGCCTTGACCATATCACATCACAACATGCCTTGCAAAAACAAGTTAGACGCCCTCTACTTTGTTGTTGCAAGTTTTATGTGGCTGCTACGGGCTTAAGCAAGAACCAATCTCACCTATGCATCAAAACCACAACGATAGTTTGTCAAGTTGATGCTGTTTTAACCTTCGCAAGGACCGGCGAGCCACACTCGGTTCAACTAAAGTTGGAGAAATTGACACCGCTAGTCACCGTGTGCAAAGCACGGCGGTAAAACTAGTCTCGCGAAGCGTCACGCGTAATGTCGGTCCGGGCCGCTTCATCCAACAATACCGCCAACCAAAGTATGACATGCTGGTAAGCAAGATGACTTATATCGCCCACAACTCACTTGTGTTCTACTCGTGCATATAACATCAAACCATAAAAATCTGGCTCGATACCATTGTTGGGGAACGAGTAATTTCAAAAAATTCCTACGCACACGCAAGAACATGGTGATGATATAGCAACGAGAGGGAGAGTGTTGTCTACGCACTCGTAGACCCGAAGCGGAAGCGCTGATGCAACGTAGAGGAAGTAGTCGACGTCCTCCCGTCCGACCGATCCAAGCACCGCATTCGGCACCTCCGAAGTTCTTGACACGCGTCAGCTCGATGACGCACCTCGATCTCCAATCCAAAGAGAGGCTCCAGGGGAGTTCCACAAGATGACGGCGGCGTGGACGATCTTGATGTTCTCTGTCGCAGGCTTCGCCTAAGCACCGCTACAATATGATCGAGGTGTAATATCGTGGAGGGGGCACCGCACACGGCTAAGGAACGATCAACGATCAACTTGTGTGTCCTAGGGTGTCCCCTACCCCGTATATAAAGGAGGGAGGAGGAGGTGGCCGGCCTCAAGGGGCGCGCCATAGGGAGGGGGAACCTACTCCAAGTAGGTTTCCTCTCTTTCCTTATCTTATTTGGAGGGGAAGGAAGGAGTACTAGTATTAGGAAGTAGTACTAGTAGTAGGAAGGAAGAGAGGGGAAGGAGAAGGAAAGGGGGCCGCCCCTTCCCCAATTCGGATTGGGCTTGGGGCGCCTCCCTTGCTCCTTCTCTCTTCCTCCTATATGGGCCCAATAAGGCCCATATACCTCCCGGGGTTCTGTAACCTCCCGAGCTCCAAACTTCTCCGAACCTTTCCGGTGTCCAAATATATCCGTCCAATATATCAATCTTTATGTCTCGACCATTTCGAGACTCCTCGTCATGTCCGTGATCATATCCGGACTCAACAACCTTCGTACATCAAAATACATAAACTCATAATATAACCATCATCGAAACCTTAAGCGTGCAGGGACCCTACGGTTCGAGAACAATGTAGACATGACCGAGACATGTCTCGGTCAATAACCAATAGCGGACCTGGATGGCCATATTGGTTCCTACATATTCTACGAAGATCTTTATCGGTCAAACCGCATAACAACATACGTTGTTCCCTTTGTCATCGGTATGTTACTTGCCCGAGATTCGATCGCCGGTATCCAATACCTAGTTCAATCTCGCTATCGCAAGTCTCTTTACTCGCTCCGTAATACATCATCTCACAACTAACTCATTAGTTGAAATGCTTGCAAGGCTTAAGTGATGTGTATTACCGAGAGGGCCCAGAGATACCTCTCCGACATTCGGAGTGACAAATCCTAATCTCAAATATGCCAACTCAACAAGTACCTTCGGAGACACCTGTAGAGCACCTTTATAATCACCCATTACGCCAGACCTTTGGTAGCACACAAAGTGTTCCTCCGTAAACGGAGTTGCATAATCTCATAGTCATAGGAACATGTATAAGTCTTGAAGGAAGCAATAGCAACATACTAAACGATCGTGTGCTAAGCTAACGGAATGGGTCATGTCAATCAGATCATTCAACTAATGATGTGACCTTGTTAATCAAATAACAACTCCTTGTTCATGGTTAGGAAACATAACCATCTTTGATTAACAAGCTAGTCAAGTAGAGGCATACTAGTGACACTGCTTGTCTATATATTCACACATGTATTATGTTTCCGTTAATACAATTCTAGCATGAATAATAAACATTTATCATGATATGAGGAAATAAATAATAACTTTATTATTGCCTCTAGGGCATATTTCCTTCAAAGCAAGTTGTTGCTCAAGTGAAGAAACCCAAGTCTGGTCCTAAGCCCGAGACTAAGTGCTTCTCTTGCAAAGAGACCGGTCATCGGAAGAGGTACTACCCCAAGTGATTGGCGGATAAGAAGGATGGCAAAGTGAACATAAGTATATTTGATATACATGTTATTGATGTGTACGTTATTAGTGTTTATAGCAACCCCTCAAAGATTTGATACTAGTTCGCCATAAGATTAGTAACTCAAACGGAGTTGCGAATAAGCAGAGACTAGTTAAGGGTGAAGTGACGATGTGTGTTGGAAATAGTTCCAAGATTGATATGATCATCATCGCACACTCCTATACTTTCGGGATTAGTGTTAAACCTAAATAAGTGTTATTTGGTGTTTGCGTTGAGCATGAATATGATTTGATCATGTTTATTGCAATACGGTTATTCATGTAAGTTAGAGAATAATTGTTGTTCTGCTTTTCATGAATAAAATCTTCTATGGTCATACACCCAATGAAAATGGTTTGTTGGATCTCGATCGTGTGATACACACATTCATAATATTGAAGCCAAAAGATGCAAAGTTAATAATGATAATGCAACTTATTTGTGGCACTTGCCGCTTGGGTCATATCGATGTAAAGCGCATGAAGAAACACCATAAAGATGGATTTTCGAATCACTTGGTTATGAATCATTTGATGCTTGCGAACCGTGCCTTTTGGGCAAGATGACTAAAACTCCGTTCTTCGAACAATGGAACGAGCTATCGACTTATTGGAAATAATACATACCGATGTATGCGTACCAATGAGTATGAAGGCTCGTGGCAAGTATCGTTATTTTCGACCTTCACAAGATGATTTGAGCAGATATGGGTATATCTACTTGATGAAACATAAGTCTGAAATAGTTGAAAGGTTCAAAGAATTTCAGAGTGAAGTGGAAAAATCATCGTAACAAGAAAATAAAGTTTCGCGATCGATCGCGAGAGGCGAATATTTGAGTTACGAGTTTGGTCTTCAATTAAAACAATGTGGAATAGTTTCACAGCTCATGCCACCGAACACCACAACGTTATGGTGTGTCCGAACGTCAGAATCGCACTTTATTGGATATGGTGCGATCTATGATGTCTCTTACTGATTTACCAATATTGTTTTGGGGTTATGCATTAGAGACAGCTGCATTCACATTAAAAGGGCACCATCTAAATCCGCTGAGACAACAACATATGAACTGTGGTTTAGCAAGAAACCCAAGTTGTCGCTTTCTTAAAGTTTGGGGCTGCGATGCTTATGTGAAAAGTTTCATCCTGATAAGCTCGAACCCAAATCGGAGAAGTGCGTCTTCATAGAATACCCAAAGGAAATAGTTGGGTACACCTTCTATCACAGATCCGAAGGCAAGATATTAGTTGCTAAAAATGGATCCTTTCTAGAGAAGGAGTTTCTCTCGAAAGAAGTGAGTGGGAGGAAAGTAGAACTTGATGAGGTAATCATACTGCTCCCTTATTGGAAAGTAGTTCATAACAGAAATCAGTTCCTGTGACAAATACACCAATTAGTGAGGAAGCTAATGATATTGATCATGAAACTTCAGATCAAGTTACTACAGAATCTCGTAGGTCTTCCAGAGTAAGATCCGCACCAGAGTGGTGTAGTAATCATGTTCTGGAAGTCATGTTACTAGACCATGATGAACCTATGAACTACGAGGAAGCGATGATGAGCCCAGATTCCGCGAAATGGCTCGAGGCTATAAAATCTGAGATATGATCCATGTATGAGAACAAAGTATGGACTTTGATTGACTTGCTCGATGATCAGCAAGCCATGTTAAATGAATGGATCTTCAAGAGGAAGACGGACACTGATAGTAGTATTACTATCTACCAAGCTCGACTTGTTGCTAAAGGTTTTCAACAAGTTCAAGGTGTTGATTACGATGAGATCTTCTCACTCGTATCGATGCTTAAGTCTGTCTGAATCATGTTAGCCATTGCCACATTTTATGAAATCTGGCAAATGGATGTCAAAACTGCATTCCTTAATGGATTTATTAAAGAAGAGTTGCATATGATGCAACCGTAAGGTTTTGTCAATCCTAAAGGTGCTAAAAATGAGCAAGCTCCAAATGATCCATCTATGGACTGGTGCAAGCATCTCGAGTTGGAATATACGCTTTGATAAGTTGATCAAAGCATATAGTTTTATATGGACTTACGATGAAGCCTCAGTATTTACAATAAAGTGAGTGGGAGCACTACAGCCTTTCTCGATTAGTATATGTGAGTGACATATTGTTGATCGAAATGATGTAGAATTTTTCTCGCAAAGCATAAAGGAGTGTTTTAAAGGAGTTCTTTAAAAGAAAAGACCTCAAGAAAAGCTACTTACATATTGAGCATCAAGATCTATTGAGATAGATCAAGACGCTTGATAAGATTTTCAATGAGTACATACCTTGGCAAGATTTGAAATAGTTCAAAATGGAACAGTCAAAGAAAGAGTTCTTGCCTGTGTTGCAAAGGTATGAAATTGAGTAAGACTCAAATCCCGACCACAGCAGAAAATAGAAAGAGAATGAAAAGTCATTCCCTATGCCTCACCATAGGTTCTATAAAGTATGCTATGCTATGTACCGCACCTATTGTATACCTTGCTCTGAATTTGGCAAGGAGTACAATAGTGATCTAGGAGTAGATCATCGGACATTGGTCAAGAATATCCTTAGTAAGGACTAAGGAGATGTTTCTCGATTATGGAGGTGATAAAGAGTTTGTTGTAAAAGTTACATCAAGCAAACTTTTACACCGATCCGAATGACTCTAAGTCTCAATCTGGATACATATTGAAAGTGGGAGCGATTAGCTAGAGTAGCTCCGCGCAGAGCATTGTAGACATAGAATATTTGCAAAATACATACGGCTCAATGAGATGATGCACCCGTTGACTAAGCTTCTCTCACGAGCAAAACATGATCACACCTTAGTACTCTTTGGGTGTTAATCACATAGTGATGTGAACTAGATTATTGACTCTAGTAAACCCTTTGGGTGTTGGTCACATGTTGATGTGAACTATGGGTGTTAATCATATATAGATATGAATATTGGTGTTAAATCACATGACGATGTGAACTAGATTATTGACTCTAGTGCAAGTGGGAGACTGAAGGAAATATGCCCTAGAGGCAATAATAAAGTTATTATTTATTTCCTTATTTCCTGATAAATGTTTATTATTCATGCTAGAATTGTATTAACCGGAAACATAATACATGTGTGAATACATAGACAAACATAGTGTCACTAGTATGCCTCTACTTGACTAGCTCGTTTATCAGAGATGGTTATGTTTCCTAGCCATGGACAAAAGAGTTGTCATTTGATTAACGGGATCACATCATTATGAGAATGATGTGATTGACTTGACCCATTCCGTTAGCTTAGCACTTGATCGTTTAGTATGTTGCTATTGCTTTCTTCATAACTTATACATGTTCCTGTAACTATGAGATTATGCAACTCCCGTTTACCGGAGGAACACTTTGGGTACTACCAAACGTCACAACGTAACTGGGTGATTATAAAGGAGTACTACAGGTGTCTCCGAAGGTACATGTTGAGTTGGCGTATTTCGAGATTAGGTTTTGTCACTCCGATTGTCGGAGAGGTATCTCTAGGCCCTCTCGGTAATGCACATCATTATAAGCCTTGCAAGCAATGTAACCAATGAGTTGGTTACGGGATGATGCATGACAGAACGAGTAAAGAGACTTGCCGGTGACGAGATTGAACTAGGTATTGATACCGACGATCGAATCTCGGGCAAGTAACATACCGATGACAAAGGAACAACGATGTTGTTATGCGGTTTGACCGATAAAGATCTTCGAGAATATGTAGGAGCCAATATGGGCATCCAGGTCCCGCTATTGGTTATTGACCGAGAATAGTTCTAGGTCATGTCTACATAGTTCTCGAACCCGTAGGGTCCGCACGCTTAAGGTTTCGATGACAGTTATATTATGAGTTTATGAGTTTTGATGTACCAAAGGAGTTCGGAGTCCCGGATGAGATCGGGGACATGACAAGGAGTCTCGAAATGGTCGAGACGTAAAGATCGATATATTGGATGACTATATTCGGAGTTCGGAAAGGTTCCGAGTGATTCGGGTATTTTTCGGAGTACCGGGGAGTTACGGGAATTCGGGGGAAGAAGTATATGGGCCTTTTTGGGCTTTAGGGGAGAGGGAGAGGGAGGCCGCGCGCCCCCCCATTGACTAGTCCGAATTGGACTAGGGGGAGGGGCGGCGCCCCCTCCTTCCTTCTCTTCCCTCTTCCCCTTCCTTGTCTCCTACTCCTACTACTTGGAAGGACCCCTAGTTGGACTAGGAAAGGGGGAATCCTACTCCCGGTGGGAGTAGGACTCCCTTAGGGCGCGCCATAGAGAGGCCGGCCCTCCCCTCCTCCACTCCTTTATATACGGGGGCAGGGGGCACCCCATAGACACACAAGTTGATCTACGGATCGTTCCTTAGCCGTGTGCGGTGCCCCCTTCCACCATATTCCACCTCGGTCATATCGTCGCGGAGTTTAGGCGAAGCCTTGCGCCGGTAGAACATCAACATCGTCACCACGCCGTCGTGCTGACGGAACTCATCCCCGACACTTTGCTAGATCGGTGTCCGGGGATCGTCATCGAGCTGAACGTGTGCTGAACTCGGAGGTGCCGTACGTTCGGTACTTGGATCGGTCGGATCGTGAAGACGTACGACTACATCAACCGCGTTGTCATAACGCTTCCGCTTACGGTCTACGAGGGTACGTGGACGAACACTCTCCCCTCTCGTTGCTATATCATCACCATGATCTTGCATGTGCGTAGGAAATTTTTTGAAATTACTACGTTCCCCAACAGGAACCAATATGGGCATCCAGGTCCCGCTATTGGTTATTGACCAGAGACGTGTCTCGGTCATGTCTGCATTGTTCTCGAACCGTAGGGTCCGCACGCTTAAGGTTTCGATTACAATTATATTATGAGTTTATGTATTTTGATGTACCGAAGGTTGTTCGGAGTCCCGGATATGATCACGGACATGACGAGGAGTCTCGAAATGGTCGAGACATAAAGATTGATATATTGGACGGATATATTTGGACACCGGAAAGGTTCCGGAGAGTTTGGGAATATACCGAGCTCGGAGGTTACCGAGCCCCCGTAAAGTATATGGGCCTTATTGGGCCCAAGTGGAAGGAAGGAAAAGGAGCAAGGGAGGCGCGCCCCAAGCCCAATCCGACTGGGGGGGGCCGCCCCCTTCCTTTCTCCTTCCCCTTCCTTCCTACTACTAGTACTCCTTCCTTTCCCTCCAACTTGGATTAGGAAAGAGGGAAACCTACTTGGAGTAGGTTTCCTCCTCCTATGGCGCGCCCTTGGGCCGGCCACCTCCTCCCTCCCTCCTTTATATACGGGGTAGGGGGCACCCTAGACACAAGTTGATCATTGATCGTTCCTTAGCCGTGTGCGGTGCCCCCCTCCACGATATTACACCTCGATCATATTGTAGCGGTGCTTAGGCGAAGCCCTGCGACAGGAGAACATCAAGATCGTCACCATGCCGTCGTGCTGACGGAACTCCCCCTCGGCGCCTCTACTGGATTGGAGATCGAGGGTGCGTCATCGAGCTGTACGCATGTCAAGAACTCGGAGGTGCCGGAGTAATGGTGCTTGGATCGGTCATACCGGGAGGACGTACGACTACTTCCTCTACGTTGCGTCAACGCTTCCGCTTCGGTCTACGAGGGTACATAGACAACACTCTCCCCTCGTTGCTATATCATCACGATGATCTTGCGTGTGCGTAGGAAATTTTTTGAAATTACTACGTTCCCCAACAGGGGCACCTCTAGACACAACAATTGATCCTTGAGATCTCTTAGCCATGTGCGGTGCCCCCTCCACCACAATCCACCTTGATAATATCATAGCAGTGCTTAGGCGAAGCCCTGCAGCGGTAGAACATCATCATCATCACCACGTCGTCATGCTGACGGAACTCTCCCTCAAAGCTCGGCTGGATCAGAGTTCGCGGGACGTCATCGAGCTGAACGTGTGCTGAACTCGGAGGTGCTGTGCGTTCGGTACTTGATCGGTCGAATCGTGAAGACGTACGACTACATCAACCGCGTTATGCTAACGCTTCGGCTTACAGTCTACGAGGGTACGTGGACACACTCTCCCCTCTCGTTGCTATGCATCACCATGATCTTGCGTGTGCGTAGGAATTTTTTTGAAATTACTATGTTCCCCAACAGTGGCATCCGAGCCTGGTTTAATGCGTAGATGTTATATGCACGAGTAGAACACAAGTGAGTTGTGGGCGATACAAGTCATACTGCTTACCAGCATGTCATACTTTGGTTCGGCGGCATTGTTGGATGAAGCGGCCCGGACCGACATTACGCATACGCTTACACGAGACTGGTTCTACCGATGTGCTTTGCACACAGGTGGCTGGCGGGTGTCAGTTTCTCCAACTTTAGTTGAACCGAGTGTGTCTACGCCCGGTCCTTGAGAAGGTTAAAACAGCACTAACTTGACGAACTATCTTTGTGGTTATGATGCGTAGGTAAGAACAGTTCTTGCTTAGCCCGTAGCAGCCACGTAAAACTTGCAACAACAAAGTAGAGGACGTCTAACTTGTTTTTGCAGGGCATGTTGTGATGTGATATGGTCAAGACATGATGCGGTATTTTATTGTATGAGATGATCATGTTTTGTAACCGAGTTATCGGCAACTGGCAGGAGCCATATGGTTGTCGCTTTATTGTATGCAATGCAATCGCCCTGTAATTGCTTTACTTTATCACTAAGCAGTAGCGATAGTCGTAGAAGCAATAGGTGGCGAAACAACAATGATGCTACGATGGAGATCAAGATGCCGCGCCGGTGACGATGGTGATCATGACGGTGCTTCGGAGATGGAGATCAGAAGCACAAGATGATGATGGCCATATCATATCACTTATATTGATTGCATGTGATGTTTATCCTTTATGCATATTATTTTGCTTTGATTGACGGTAGCATTATAAGATGATCTCTCACTAAATTTCAAGGTATAAGTGTTCTCCCTGAGTATGCACCGTTGTGAAAGTTCTTCGTGCTGAGACACCACGTGATGATCGGGTGTGATAGGCTCTACGTTCATATACAACGGGTGCAAAACAGTTGCACACGTGGAATACTCAGGTTAAACTTGACGAGCCTAGCATATACAGATATGGCCTCGGAACCGAGAGCGCGAAAGGTCGGCGTGAATCATATAGTAGATATGATCAACATAGTGATGTTGACCATTGAAAACTACTCCATCTCACGTGATGATCGGACATGGTTTAGTTGATTTGGAACACGTGATCACTTAGATGATTAGAGGGATGTCTATCTAAGTGGGAGTTCTTAAGTAATATGATTAATTAAGCTTTAATTTATCATGAACTTAGTCCTGGTAGTATTTTGCAAATAATGTTGTAGATCAATAGCTCACGTTGTTGCTTCCCTATGTTTTATATGTGTTCCTAGAGAAAACTAAGTTGAAAGATGATAGTAGCAATGATGCGGACTGGGTCCATGATCTGAGGTTTATCCTCATTGTTGCATAGAAGAATTATGTCCTTGATGCACTGCTAGGTGACAGACCTATTGCAGGAGCAGATGCAAACGTTATGAACGTTTGGCTAGCTTAATATGATGACTACTTGATAGTTTAGTGCACCATGCTTTATGGCTTAGAATCGGGACTTCAAAGACGTTTTGAACGTCATGGACCATATGAAATGTTCCAGGAGTTGAAGTTAATATTTTAAGCAAATACCCGAGTTGTGAGATATGAAGTCTCCAACAAATTCTATAGCTGAAAGATGGAGGAGAATAGCTCAAGCAGTGAGCATGTCCTCAGATTGTCTGGGTACTACAATCGCTTGAATCAAGTAGAAGTTAATCTTCCAGATAAGTTAGTGATTGACAGAGTTCTCTAGTCACCATCACCAAGTTACTGGAACTTCATGATGAACTATAGTATGCAAGGGATGACAAAAACGATTCTCAAGCTTTTCATGATGATGAAATCGATGAAGGTAGAAATCAAGAAAGAGCATCAAGTGTTGATGATTGACAAGACCACTAGTTTCAATAAAAGGGCAAAGGGAAAGAAAGGGAACTTCATGTAGAATGGAAAGCAAGTTGTCACTCGCTTGAAGAAGCCCAAAGCTGTACCAAAGCCTGAAACTGAGTGCTTCTACTGCAAAGGAAATGGCCACTAGAAGCGGAAATGCCCTGAATATTTGGTGGATACGAAGGATGGCAAAGTGAACAAGGGTATATTTGATATACAGGTTATTGATGTGTACCTTACTAGTGTTTATAGTAGCCCCAGGTATTTGATACTTGTTCGGTTGCTAAAATTAGTAACTCAAACAGGAGTTACGAATAAACAAAGACTAGTTGAGGGTGAAGTGACGATGTGTGTTGGAAGTGGTTCCAAGATTGATATGATCATCATCGCACACTCCCTATACTTCCGGGAATAGTGTTAAACCTAAATAAATGTTATTTGGCGTTTGCGTTGAGCATGAATATGATTTGATCATGTTTATTGCAATACGGTTATTCATTTAAAGTCAGAGAATAATTGTTGTTCTATTTACATGAATAAAGCCTTCGATGGTCATACACCCAATGAAAATAGTTTGTTGGATCTCGATCGTGGTGATGCACATATTCATAATATTGATGCCAAAATATGCAAAGTTGATAATGATAGTGCAACTTATTTGTGGCACCGCCGTTTGGGTCATATCGGTGCAAAGCGCATGAAGAAACCCCATAAAGATGGATTTTTGGAATCACTTGGTTATGAATCATTTGATGCTTGCGAACCGTGCCTTTTGGGCAAGATGACTAAAACTCCATTCTCCAAAACAATGGAACGAGCTACTGACTTGTTGGAAATAATACATACCGATGTATGCGATCCAATGAGTGTTGATGCTCGTGGCGGGTATCGTTATTTTCTGACCTTCACAGATGATTTGAGCAGATATGAGTATATCTTGTTAATGAAGCACAAGTCTGAAACATTTGAAAAGTTCAAAGAATTTCAGAGTGAAGTGGAGAATCATCGTAACAAGAAAATAAAGTTTCTATAATCTGATCGTAGAGGAGAATATTTGAGTTACGAGCTTGGCCTTCATTTAAAACAATGTGGAATAGTTTCACAGCTCACGCCACATGGAACACCACAGCGTAATGGTGTATCCAAACGCCGTAACCGCACTTTATTGGATATGGTGTGATCTATGATGTATCTTACCGATTTACCACTATCATTTTGGGGTTATGCATTAAAGATAGCTGCATTCACTTTAAATAGGGCACCATCAAAATCCGTTGAGACGACGCCTTATGAACTGTGGTTTGACAAGAAACCAAAGTTGTCGTTTCTTAAAGTTTGGGGCTGTGATGCTTATGTGAAAAAGTTTCAACCTGATAAGCTCGAACCCAAATCGGAGAAGTGCGTCTTCATAGAATGCCCAAAGGAAACTGTTGGGTACACCTTCTATCACAGATCCGAATGCAAGATATTCGTTGCTAAGATGGATCCTTTCTAGAGGAGTTTCTCTCGAAAGAAATGAGTGGGAGGAAAGTAGAGCTTGATAAGGTAATTGTACCTTCTCCCGAATTGGAAAGTAGTTTATCATAGAAATCAGTTCTAGTGATTCCTACACCAATGAGTGAGGAAGATTAATGATGATGACCATGAAACTTTAGATCAAGTTACTACCTAACCTCATAGGTTAACCAGAGTACGGTTCGCACCAGAGTGGTACGGTAATCCTATTCTGGAGGTCATGTAACTTGACCATGGCGAACCAACGAACTATGGGGAAGTGATGATGAGCCCAGATTCCGCAAAATGGCTTGAGGCCATGAAATCTGAGATGGAATCCATGTATGAGAATAAAGTATGGACTTTGGTTTACTTGCCCGATGATTGGCAAGCCATTGAGAATACTGACGCTGATGGTAATGTTACTGTCTACAAAGCTCGACTTGTTGCGAAAGGTTTTCGACAAGTTCAAGGGGTTGACTACAATGAGACTTTCTCACCCGTAGCGATGCTTAAGTCTATCCGAATCATGTTAGCAATTGCCGCATTTTATGATTATGAAATATGGCAAATGGATGTCAAAACTGCATTCTTGAATGGATTTCTAGAAGAAGAGTTGTATATGATGCAACCAGAAGGTTTTGTAGATCCAAAAGGTGCTAACAAAGTGTGCAAGCTCCAGCGATCCATTTATGGACTGGTGCAAGCCTCTCGGAGTTGGAATAAATGCTTTGATAGTGTGATCAAAGCATATGATTTTATACAAACTTTTGGAGAAGCCTGTATTTACAAGAAAGTGAGTGGGAGCTCTATAGCATTTCTGATATTATATGTGGACGACATATTGTTGATTGGAAATGATATAGAATTTCTGGATAGCATAAAAGGATACATGAATACAAGTTTTTCAATGAAAGACCTCGATGAAGCTACTTACACATTGAGCATCAAGATCTATAGCGATAGATCAAGACGCTTGATAAGATTTTTCAATGAGTACATACCTTGAGATTTTGAAGTAATTCAAAATGGAACAGTCAAAGAAGGAGTTCTTACCTGTGTTGCAAGGTGTGAAGTTGAGTAAGACTCAAAACCCGATTATGGCAGAAAATAGAAAGAGAATGAAAAGTCATTCCCTATGCCTCAGTCATAGGTTCTATAAAGTATGCTATGTCAGTACTGCACCTATTGTATACCTTGCTCTGAGATTGGCAAGGGAATACAATTTTGATCTAAGAGTAGATCACTGGACAGTGGTCAAGAATATCCTTAGTGAGGACTAAGGAAATATTTCTCAATTATGGAGGTGATAAAATAGCCCGTCGTAAAGAGTTACATCGGTGCAAGCTTTTACACCGATCCAGATGACTCTAAGTCTCAATCTGGATACATATTGAAAGTGGGAGCAATTAGCTAGAGTAGCTCCGTGCAGAGCATTGTAGACATAGAATATTTGCAAAATACATACGGCTCTGAATGTGACAGACCTGTTGACTAAACTTCTCTCACGAGCAAAACATGATCATACCTTAGTACTCTTTGGGTGTTAATCACATAGAGATGTGAACTAGATTATTTACTCTAGTAAACCCTTTGGGTGTTGATCACATGACGATGTGAACTATGGGTATTAATCATATACAGATGTGAATATTGGTGTTAAATCACATGGCGATGTGTTGGGGATATGACTATTTTTGTAAGCCGCCCAGGAGGGGCCGGGTTACGCAAAGAGTACTCATCAGAGGAAGCCCAAGACCAAGCATGAAGATGGCGGTTCAATAAAGAGCTTAAGGCCCACGGGCGGCTTAAGCCCATTGTAGTAAACCGCCGTTACGGCATGACTTGTAACATAAGGTAGATTTAACTGGTCACCGAGACGGACTCTGTTTATAAGCCGGCCAGGAGACTGTAAGCCAGAGGGCGTCGACCCATGTATATAGGGGGACGACCTGCTGGCGGCTTAGGGCAAGAAACAACTCATCGAGAGCCGGGCATAGCGTATCTCGTTCCCTGGTTATCGAAACCTCAATACCAACCCAACTAGACGTAGGCCTTACCTTCACCGTAAGGGGCCGAACTAGTATAAACCTTCTCGTGTCCCTTGTCCCGATTTAACCCCTTCAAGCTTCCTAGTTGCGATGGCTCCACAACTAAGTCCTTTCACGAGGACATTTGACGTGACTATTCCACGACAGTTGGCGCCCACCATGGGGCCAGCGCACGGTGGATTTGAGTTCTTGAAGGGCAACTTCGAAGGGCTCAAGGGGTACGTTGTGGGCCGGATGACCAAGAGTCGTCGCGGCAAGATCTACATCGACGATGAAGGCTGGGGTCCCGACGCCGGCTCAATTGAATACGGATACCAAGTACCCTTCGGCGGAATCCACGTTTTCATCGGCCGGATCGGTGAGCCGGGCCCTGAGCCGGACAACTGCACCGACCTCGTCGAGACGGCTCAGCGTGCGAGGAAGACCCGGACTCACCGATCATGAGGCGTGCCGCGTGGGCTGCGCCCACGAGAGGAACTTTCGGATCTCAAGATGGGGTGAGACGGCCGTCCTTTGAGACGGTGACTCGTCCGCCGGCTCAACAATTCATTGTATCGTACAAGACGGCGCTTTCGGGGCTGTTCGATGGCATCGATATTCGGACCCGATGAGCCGCCAAGATGGGTCGGAATCTTCATGGCTGGGACTCAGCCCGGTTCAAACTCTACAGCAGCCGCAGCGATCACGTCCGGGTCAGGAGCTGCCGGGGTAGACGGCCCCGTGCGCCCACCGGCTCAGGTGCTGATGGATCTCATGGACAAGCTTACGGCCCTGTTAACCGCTACGGTTATTCCTGCCGACAAGGATGAGCATGACGCAGCGGTAGCTCAGGTGAGTGAGGAGATAGCTCAGGCCAAGGAGGCTTTGGCAGCTGAGGATACTAGGCTAGCTGCGAGCGGGCGGCGGCTCGGCGCCCGGCACAGCTGCGGTCGAAGCTTACCAGCTCACGATGAGCTTAAACGCATCCAATGAGGTAATGAGGAGGAGACATCAGAAAACGCAGTCCCGTTTACCTCCGAATTACGACCCCGGGGTTCTCTTTGCTACACCCGAAGCCGGCCCTAGTAACCCGCCAGAGGTCGACCGGCTGATGATAGCCGGAACAGGAGGACCAGCTCAGCCTCGGGATATGGTGCCGTGTAATAGCCTGGCTTATTAGGGATGATAGACTACTCATGTCAATAAGGAATTCCTTCTTTTCCGGGAGCCCATTCGGAAAGAACTCCAAAGTTAAGCGTGCTCAGCTTGGAGTAGTTTCAGGATGGGTGACCGACCGGGAAGTTGCTCCCGGGTGCGCACGAGTGAGGACAAAGTGCGCAGAAAAGACTAGTATTGATCTGTGGGGCCAGTCTAGATCCCGCCAGAGTAACGACCACCGCGGGTGTGTCCGGGCGTTACAAGTTGGTATCAGAGCCGACCCTCGCGGTTACACGGATGGTTGCGGACAGGTGCGCGGTCATGTTGTTCATGACGTTTGTGACCCGTCGTGGCACATGGCATGGCACATGTACCGTACTGGATGCACAGACGGTTGTGCCAAGAGGGAACGTTCCTGTGGCCCGACGAGGACGTCGGTTCCTCTGAGCGTGGGTGTATGTAATAGCCTGGCTTATTAGGGATGATAGACTACTCATGTCAATAAGGAATTCCTTCTTTTCCGGGAGCCCAGCGTGCTCAGCTTGGAGTAGTTTCAGGATGGGTGACCGACCGGGAAGTTGCTCCCGGGTGCGCACGAGTGAGGACAAAGTGCGCAGAAAAGACTAGTATTGATCTGTGGGGCCAGTCTAGATCCCGCCAGGAGTAACGACCACCGGCGGGTGTGTCCGGGGCGTTACATGCCGCCTCATGTGAGCATGCCACCGCCGCGTTATGTGCCGATTCCACCGGGTCACTTTTCCAACCCCATGGAGAATTTAATCGTAGCTTCAGCGCGCTTAGCGGCTCTTCCTATGGAAGGTGATGACCTGACGGCAGTGGAAACCCGGAGGGTCAAAGAGCTCCTCCAGACAGCCCTGGCTCAGCAGGAGACCTATTCTTACAGCCGGGACAGGATTCATTCAACTCCCCGCCTGGTAGCACCTCCTCGCCGTAACCGGGCCCGAGTTCTGACGCAGCGCATGGAGTCGGAAACTTTGTCGAGCAATGCCCAACGACGTAACCAGCCTGGGGGCTATAATCCGGCGCAGGATCAAATACGTCAGGATAACGATCACCCGGAGTATCCCATGACATCTGTTGAGGTGGGAGTAACCACTAGAACCGGCGGTGTCCCTTGCCTGGTGCCTCTGCGTGATGTACGTCTGCCCAAGGACTTCAAGGGACCTCGAAAGGTACCAAATTACACGGCCAACTTACAGCCCGGGGCGTGGATCGAGAGTTATGAGATGGCCATGGAGCTGCTAGAGGTCAGTGACGCAGCAATGGCTAAATATTTCACCATGATGTTAGATGGTACAGCCCGGTCTTGGCTGAAGGGCTTACCACCCAATTCTATTGGTTCATGGGGCGAGTTAAAGGCCCGGTTCATCCAGAACTTCAAGGACACCTGTAAGCAATCTATGTCGATTGTGGACTTGACGGATTGCAAGCAAGAGGAAGGTGAATCCACCACCCATTGGGTACGCCGGGTCAAGGAGATAATTCATCCTCCGATAAGATGGATGCCGGTTCTGCGGTTCTTATGCTGGAGAAAAATTGTCGTTTTGAGCCGCTGAGGCAGAAACTAGGGCGCCTTAAACGTGATCTCACGGATATGGGTACGCTGATGGTGGCTTTAGTCAAATATGCCGATTCTGATAGTACCAAGGATCCCGCGTCTGACAATGAGAAGACAGGGAAGGGAAAAAGGAACGGCAATGGAAAGGGTCAGCAGCATAACCCGGGGAATCAAGGCGGCAATAAGCGTAAGGCGGACGGTAACCCGGAGTTTGTGGCAAATGCCAACGTACGAGGTAACAATCTGAGACGTAAGGGTAAACCGACACGATCCGGTGGGTCAGGCCCATCTCTGGAGCAACTACTCAATGAGCCCTGCCCAAGACACGGCACCCGGGAGCGGCCGGCCACACATCTATGGAAGGATTGTGCGATCATGAAGGCATTTAGAAATTCCAACACCTTCGATGGCGGTCACGGACCCGGTGGCGGTTCAGGGGCCGGCGGCTTTCATGGCCCAGGCGACGGCTCAAATTCCGGCTTTCAGGGACATTCAGGTGGTAACAATCAGCCGCAGTCTGGTCAAGGTGGACAACAGCAGCAACAGTCGGGTTATCAAAGTCATCCGAAGCAGTTGAGTGGTGGACAGTATCACGTGTTTACCACTAGCTTGTGCAAATGTGACCAGAAGGTTCATAAGAGGGCTGTGAATTCCGTTGAGCCGGCAATTCCTCGTTATTTAAGGTGGTCAGAGCAGCCCATCATATGGAGCAGGGAGGATCATCCTCCGCGGGTCGATAACCCGGGTCAGTTGGCTTTGGTAGTGGCGCCTCAGGTTGGTGGGTATAAGTTCACCAAGGTGCTCATGGATGGGGGTAGCAGCATCAACATCCTCTATTATGAGACCTTTCAGCGCATGGGGTTGACTGATAAAAATCTGAGAACATCCAACACTGTTTTCCATGGAGTTGTCCCTGGTAAGTCGGCTTACCCAGTTGGCAGGATTGAGCTGGAGGTGACTTTTGGAGATGAACATGACTCCCGAGCTGAGAAGTTGACGTTTGAGGTGTTCAAGATCAGGAGCCATACCATGCTCTGTTTGGACAGCCGGCTTATGCTAAGTTTATGGCCCGGCCGTGTTACGTTTATTTACAGCTCAAGATGCTGGGTTACAAGGGCACCATCACTGTACATGGCAGTCGTAAGCTAGCATTGGAGTGTGAAGAAGGTGAAGCGGCTTATGCTGAGTCGGCCTGTGCAGCAGAGGAGCTCAAATTCTATCAAGATAATGTTGACCCGGCGGATATGACATCCTTGAAGAAGCCAACTACAGAGCACGACCCGGCGTTGAAGTTTAAGTCGGCAGCTGAGACAAAGCTTGTTGATTTTACCCCGGGTGATTCTTCTAAACAGTTCAGCATCAGCAGCAACTTGGATCCCAAATAGGAAAGCACGCTCATCGAGTTCACCCATGAGAACCGGGACATCTTTGCATGGAAACCTTCTGACATGCCGGGTGTACCGAGGGAACTCGCTGAGCACACTCTCAATATTAATCCAAAGTATAAGCCGGTCAGGCAGTTTCTTCGCCGTTTTAATGAAGAACGACAGAAACCCATTGGGGAAGAAGTCACCCGGCTCTTAGCGGCCGGGTTTATCATTGAAGTTTTTCACCCGGAGTGGTTGGCTAACCCGGTGCTTGTCCTCAAGAAGAACGGCACCTGGCGGATGTGTGTGGACTACACAGACTTAAACAAGGCTTGTCCAGCTGATCCTTTTGCTCTTCCCCATATTGATCAAATCATTGATGCTACGGCGGGTTGTGAGCGTTTGAGTTTTTTGGATGCTTACTCCGGTTATCATCATATTAAGATGGCAGTGAAGAACCAGGAGAAGACGGCTTTCATCACTCCGTTTGGAGCCTTCTGCTATGTATCTATGCCATTTGGGCTCAAGAGTGCCCAGGCGACTTATCAGCGGTGTGTGCAGAACTGTTTGCACGACCAAATTGGGCGTAATGTCCATGCCTATGTGGATGACATCGTGGTGAAGTCCAGAGAAAAGGAGACCCTGATATCTGATTTAAAAGAGACCTTTGATAATCTCCGGGTTTACAAGATGATGCTTAACCCGGCCAAATGTGTGTTTGGCATTCCTGCGGGCAAGCTCTTGGGTTTTCTGCTGTCCAACAGAGGCATCGAAGCTAACCCGGAGAAGATTAAGGCGATTACCTCCCTGGCTAAACCGGCGTGCATCAATGATGTTCAATGACTGGCGGGTCGCGTTGCCGCCTTAAGTCGATTCATAAGTCGGCTCGATGAGAAAGCCCTCCCATTGTACCAGATGATGAAGAAAACTGACACTTTTGTTTGGAGTGAGGCCGCTGATGCTGCTTTTGAAGACTTAAAGAGACAATTGTCTGAGCCGCCGGTTCTTGCGGCTCTAATTGACAAAGAGCCTTTGTTGTTATATGTGGCTGCCAATTCACGAGCCGTCAGCGTTGCCATCGTGGTGGAGCGTAAGGAAGCCGGTAAGGAGCATCCGGTTCAATGGCCGGTTTACTACATTAGTGAGGTGCTCATTGAATCCAAGCAAAGGTACCCACATTGGAAAAAGCTTGTTTATGGAGTGTTCATGGCAAACCGGAAGTTAAAACAGTATTTTCAAAGCCATCCTATAACTGTGGTAAGTTCTGCCCCTTTGGGAGACATCATTCAGAACAGGGAGGCCACAGGACGAGTCGCCAAGTGGGCTATTGAGCTTGGGCCTCATGGCTTGAAATACATGCCCCGGACGACTATTAAGTCCCAAACCTTGGTGGACTTCGTCAATGATTGGACAGAGTTGTAGGCCCCTGAGGAGAAGCCGGATAACACATACTGGACTATTCACTTCGACGGGTCCAGGCAGCTAGAAGGCTCGGGGGCTGGAGTGGTGTTAACTTCCCCACGAGGTGACAAATTTTGTTATGTACTCCGGCTTATGTTTCCATGTACTAATAATGCAGCTGAATATGAGGCATTACTCCATGGTCTCCGGATGGCTAAGGAGATGAACTTAAGCCGGGTACGATGCTTGGGCGACTCAGATTTGGTGGCTCAGCAAGTGTCAGGCAAGTGGGATTCCAAAGACCCCCTCATGGCGGCTTATCGTCGTGAGGTAGATGTTGTGGCTGGTCACTTCACGGGTTATCAAGTGGAGCACATTGATCGAAGGAAGAATGAGGCGGCTGATGCTTTAAGCCGGTTGGGATCCCAAGGTAAGCTGGTACCGCCCAATACCTTTCTTGATGTGTTACATAACCCTTCTGTCAAGGTGCCTACCGAGGAAGACTTAGCAGTGCCAGACCCGGAGGCACAGCTGGTGGCGGCTCTTCATGTTATCCTGCATTGGACGGTGCCTTACTTGGCTTATATGACCCGGGGTGAATTACCGGAGGATGAGACATTGGCAAGACAAATCGTTAGGCGCTCCAAATCCATGACGATTGTTAATGGCGAGTTACATCACCTCAGCGTCACCGGGGCGTTTCAACGTTGTGTGTCACCTGCAGAAGGCCAAGACATACTCCGTGAGATCCATGAAGGAGATTGTGGCCATCATGCCGGGTAAAAATCCCTCGTAGCCAAGGCTTTTCGTCATGGTTTCTATTGGTTGACGGCTCACGCTGATGCGTAGGATCTGGTCAGTAAATGTGATGGGTGTCAAAAGTTCTCACGACGAGCTCATGTGCCGTCTCAAGAATTGGGGATGATCCCAATTACTTGGCCGTTTGCAGTCTGGGGGCTTGACATGGTTGGACCTTTCAAAAGATCTAAAGACAAAAGGACACATCTACTGGTGGCAGTAGACAAGTTTACTAAGTGGGTTGAGGCAGAGCCGGTCAGTAAATGTGATGCAGCCACGACGGTTCAGTTCATGAAAAAGGTGGCCTTTCGTTTTGGTTTTTCACATAGCATCATAACTGATAATGGCACTAATCTCTCTAAGGGTGCCATGGAAGAGTTCTGTCAAAGAGAACATATCCGGCTTGATGTGTCGGCTGTTGCTCATCCTCAATCCAATGGTCAAGCAGAGAGAGCTAATCCAGAGATCTTGAAAGGTATCAAGCCCTGGCTCTTGGTCCCTTTACAGCGGACTCCGGGTTGTTGGGTGGAGGAGTTACCCTCCGTGTTATGGAGCATCAACACTACGCCTAACAGATCTACGGGATACACACCTTTCTTCATGGTTTATGGAGCGAGGTGGTTACGCCAAGTGACATCCGCACGACTCACCCGTGTGGCGGCTTACGTTGAGGCGGATAACGAAAAGGCTCGTCGGGATGCACTTGACTTGTTGGGCGAGGCGAGACTTGGCAATAGCCCGCTCGGCGATTTGCCGAGCAAGACCTGCGCCGCTATCACAGCCGTCGGGTTAGGAGCGAAACCTTCGGAAGGCGACTTGGTGCTCCGGCTCATCCAGATCGATCGATATGCACAAGTTATCCCCACCTTGGGAAGGGCCCTTTGTGGTCGACAAGAATCGCACTGTGGGTCATATTATCTCATTGATATTCGAGAGCACAAGGACTCATTTAAATCGTAGGAAGAGACCCGCCGGCCGTGGAACATAGCTCATCTCCGGCCTTACTATACTTAAGTTACTTTTTTAAGATACTTTTTATAATGTACATATTATATAAAGCAATAAAGCAGGACCTTTGTCCTTTTTTTCCCATAAAGAAATGTTTCATGTTTTGTTTATCAGGTGATGGACACTGCCAACAGGGGACGGATCATATCTGCATCTGGCTTTCCCTTTGGTCCGGCTTATGATCATATCTGAATCTAGCCATGGTCACTTGGGGGCTTTCTGTTCAAACATAGGTCGTATTCGAACCAAAGAGGACATAGCTGTCGATACCCACTTGATCGGTATATTGCCAAACCCACTTGGGGGCTTCCTGATCAAATTTGAATCATAGCTTAACCCCTTTGGGTCTGACGTGGATCGTATTCGAATCAGCGTCATTAAACAACTCTTATGTTCACTTGGGGGCTTCCTGTTCAAACATAGGTCGTATTCGAACCAAAGAGAACATAGCTGTCAATACCCACTTGATCGGCACCGCCAAAGCCACCGGGGGCTATATGATCGTATCTGAATCTTAGCTTAACCCCTTTGGAACGGTTCTCTGATCGTATTCGAACCAGGAGTCTGTGAACATTTGCAAGTATGATTGTTTTAACTATCATTGAAACCTTCTTGAGGAGATGATTCTTGATCTTTCCGGTTTTATATTAGTTACTTCAGGCTCTAAAAGGTGCCAGGTAAAAACTTATATGAACCGGAGAGGTTGTCAAGAAGGGTTGCAGGTATGTTGTTGTGATTATGTTTTAACTAATCATAAACCGGCTTATACATATGATTTCTGATCATGGCCGGGTTATCAATATTCTATAACCCGTTGGTGCAGTGAAATCGTCCAGGAAACCTTGTCTGTTTTACGTACAGGATAAAACGAAGCAAGGTAAAATATAAAGGAAACACTTGATTAACATAAGCAAGATGAATTTAGTACTGGCGGCTTAACAAAAGCCATAAGTACCATAAGCCATGACAGGCATTAAGGAGTTTTTTCTATCCTATTACAAGACTCCCCGAGTCTGAATAAGTGAAGCATTGTTCTTGGTAAAAGTTATAACCCGGCTGGCGGCTCATTCCTCCGGCTGGCTTGATGACTCCGGGTTATCCTTCCCCGTCTCTCCTTCGGTTGATTTGTCCTGGAAGGTGGACGAGGCCCAGTCAATGCCGCTCAAAGCTTCAAATTCAGCTTCATCATCTATTAAACTGGCCGGGTCCACTTCAGGGGCAAAGGTATGCTTACATGTTGGAGGGATCAGGATGACTTGGTCATATGGGACATTTGGGATTCTCCGGTTCTCGCTATCATAACCCGACGAATACTTGGTGAGATCAGTATCTTCTCCAATAAGAGTCGCCAGGGGGCGTACGACTTTAACACAGGCAGTGAAGTCATGTTCGCCAAAAGCAGTGTCGTCCTCCTTAAGACTTGGATATCCAAGAGAGAGGTCAGCAAGGTCAAGTTTTGGCACACATGCTTTTGCCCGACTCAAAGCAGCCACGGCTCCGGCTCTCGCGGATGCCCGCCTTAAGTCTTGAATGCGTTGAGGTAGCACCGACAGATGTCTCAACACGTCTTGCAGGAGCCGGGGAGAGGTATTTGATAAGGCCACAATGTCAACGACGCCTTATTTGTGACCCGAGTCTGTTGCTCTACCAAGGTATACACTGCCTTAAGCTTGACCAGCATATTTTCCTTCAGGTTGGTACTCCTGGGGTCTGCATATTCACAGGGATAACGGTAAGCCGGAGGCAATTATTATGATAACTCTTTAAGGATTACAATATTTATGGGCGACTTACCAAAGATAGCTGAGACCATTTGGGATATGTGCCGCTTTAAGTCGGACAGCTCATTTGTTGCCTCGGCAAGAGATGCCTCCGCTGTTTCAGCCCGAGTCACCAGTGAAGCCCTCTCATCAACCCAAGCCTTCTTTTCCGATTCAAAACTTTTCTTCAGCTTCTCTTGTTCAGAGACACTGAATTCAAACTTGGAATTGGCTTTACGAGCTTGAGCTCTTGGGTTTTCAAGCTGGCTCTTGGATCAGCAATCTCCGCCTCAAATTGACTTATGGTGGCTGCATTGACATCGAGGTTATGGTAAGAATCTTGGTAAGATAACATTTAAGTCCCAAGCATTTTACAAGTAAAGATACTTGGCACTTGGGGGCTAATGTATGTTTAAAGAATTTTTAATCTATTTTACCAAGTCACACATATTAAGTCTCAAGCACTTTACAAGTAAAGGTACTTGACACTTGGGGGCTAATGTGTAACCCAAATTCAAAGTTTCATGCTACCTCCGGGTTAAACATATTCAATTTAAACCGGACAAAATTAATGGCAAGCAGATTATTAAGTCTACAGCATATTTATTCATAAGCAATAGACTTGGGGGCTGGTACAGTAAGTAAGATTCAGAGTAAAAGCTTAAATTTTACCTCAGATTTATCTTGTATTTGCTTCACCATGTCAATTTCAGTCACGACTCTCGTGTACTTGGTTCAGATAGCCTGAGACTATATCACCAATACTTAGGTGAGAGTAGTCAGTGATGTCTTGTTTGGACTTCTGGCGCTGTGCAAACTCCTCCTTGGCGGTGCATTGGGCAAGGGCAGTAGGCCGGCCCGGTTCAACGTATTAGCTCTTCACAATTTCAACCTCCGGGTCAGCCGTCTTAGCCGGGCTAGGAATTTCCGGGTCATCCGAATTGTGAATCACGTCTTCTGCAGGCGGGTCAGAAGTTGGCTCCGGAATGTCGGAAGCCAGTTCAGGCGGTGGCTGATGAGTGGAGCTGTCTGGAATGGATGAGTCAAGCATCGGTTCAGTAACCACCGGGTCTTGGGACGACTTATTCTTCTTTGCCCTCTTGCTGGGCTTTACTTGCAAGCTGTCAATCAAAGTGGAAGGATAAGTATCAAAGTATAAGTATGGATAAACTCAAAGTAAGAAAGGTTATATTACCCGGGAGCCGTTTTGAAAGCCGGCATGTTCGATTGCATCGACTCATCAGAAGAAGGGGAGGTATCCTGATAGTTGGAGTCAGATGAATTGAGAGGCTGGCGAATCAAACCCATCAAGGGTAAAACAAAATGTAAGTCGGAGATAACCTTGGTCCGACGCTTCGGTTCGTCGGGTAAGCGGAGGAAAGCTCTGCGTCTGGTTGGCCCGAGTCTGCCGCCGATTTTCAAGCTGCTGTTGCTTCAAAAGAAATTGAGGATCTTGGTGAGCGAGAGGGTGTGAAAACCTTACTTTCCGGGTCACCCTTCGGATTCTTTGTGTTGGCAAAGGCTCTGAGTCGGAGGAAATTATAGTTACCTCTTCGCTAGCTGCTTGACTGTTCCCAATATCCTCCTGAAAGGATCAAATGTCAGTAAGATAACGGCAAAGGAGTTAAAGAAAATCAAAAAGATTACCTCTTCCTCATCTGAAGAAGACTCGTCCAATTTAAGCATATCAGAGGCACTGGGTTTCTTCTTTTTAGAGGTACCCGTCCTGGCGGCTTTCCTTTCGGTCTTCTTGGCCGCCCGGGCCAGTTTTGCAGCCTCATGGTCATACTTGACCTTCCATAAGTGTCATTGGCCTGTGGGAAAAGACAAAGAATCATAAGTATTAGAAGGTAACATATTAAAGAGTATTCGTGAAGATTAGTAACTTACCGCAGGAGCCGGATTCTTCTTGCAGAAGGGAAGCAAGCTGAAAGTATTACTGGTTACAGTGCCCTCCTTCAATAGCGATTGGACTGTAGCATCTACCACGTCATCTAGTAAGTCCTCAGGACTATGACGCATTGAGTCGTCCTTTTTGCCTGTGTAAGTACACATTAAGCCGGAGCGGCGGCTTAATGGTAGTATCCGCCAGGTGACCCAGACCTGGACCAAATCAATGCCAGTTAACCCGTTGCCTAAAAGGGCTTTGATCTTTCTGATGGTGGGGTTAAGAGGCAGGCGCTCAACAGCAGTTAACTTGTTCGCCAGATGATGATTGGACTCAAGACGCAGGGCGCGAAAGCCGGGTAGAGGCTTCTCGTTAGCTGGAGAGGTGTCTTGACAGTAGAACCACGTCTAGTTCTTTTGGGTGACTCGGCAGCTCAGCGTAAGGAAAAAGGCAGTCTCTCCGCCGCTGGATTGAGATGCCGCCAAGCTCAAGACTAGGCCCGTTGGCGCGTTCATTCTACCGGTTTAAGTAAAAAAGCTCTCTGAACAGCAGCAGACTTGGTTCCTCTCCTAAGTATACCTCGCAGAAGACTTGGAAATTACACAAATTGGACACGGAATTGGGTCCAATGTCTTGAGGCCTCAGGTCAAAGAAATCCAGAACTTCCCTGAAGAATTTTGAGCCGGGAGGGCAAATCCAGTTCATATAGTGCTGTGAAAACTATTACCTCCCCGTCTTTGGGTTGAGGTATCTCCTCAGACGGGTGAGGGGCACGATAGGACATGACCTCCTTTTTTGGCAGATGGCCAGACGTTACAAACTCGGCAAGTTTGCTTTTGGTTACTGTGGATGGAACCCAGTTGCAAGTCACAGGGGCCTTAGCCGCCTTAGGAGCTATAACGGCAGTGGCCTACGACAAAGTAAAAAAGTTTCGGTTCAAATTTAACCCGGGAAAAATATTCAAATTTATTTAAATTAGCGGCTTAAGCAAGGGGCCTAATGATATAAGGATGATTGTGCAGTAAAGTTTAAGCCGCTATCAGGATCAACAGTCATTCAAGGATTTTTAAACCGGACACCTAGACAGTGGTGACAAAAGTAAGTTTTCCAGAAGAAGCTTTCCGGGTGATAGAAACAAGTTTCACGGACAATAGCCTTTATTATGGATCAAACTATTGTTCTAAAGGAGAAAATTTCTAGACCTAAAAACAGGGCAGAGAAGTTCATGCATTCAAAGGAGGTTTCCAAACGCAAACAACTACCGCAGCAGTTCTGCACAGTTTTTACGATCTAAACAGGCTGTGGAAGTGCGAACTAGCAAGGGTTTGCATTGGGCGGTGATGAACCCGACGAACTTGGCATAGCATCAAGATAGATCTAAGAAAGGAGAAGAAAGGAACTCACGGATGAAGATGAACTGCGGAGGCTCGCCGTCGATCTCTGGTCAAAAGTCAGGTCGATGCAGCGGCCTGAGTCGACGAAGACGAGGGGGTTGAGGGTGACAGCGGCGGAGCTCGAGCGGCAGAGAGGAGAGGAAGAAGACGACTGAGAGGGTAAAAAGGAAAAGACCCAAGTCGTGGCTATTTATACGGAGAAGATGACTGAGATGGCGCGGGAAACGAGGAGATAACAATTATTATCCAGCGGCCCCGATGCCTCCATTTTCGGAGTGATCAGTAAAGAAAAGATCCGTTGAAGGATTTGATGGAATAAAAAATGAGTTAAAGGAAGAATGACGTCACGCCGAGTTAAGATGGATCCAGAAGATGACGTCATGGCGGGTTAACAAAAACCCTCTGTGTAGTCAGAAGACTGAAGATTTAATTATTTACAAATATTTTTTAGATTGACATGAACAGGTTCAAATCAATCTGGGGCCTAATGTTGAGGATATGACTATTTGTGTAAGCCGCCCAGGAGGGGCCGGGTTACGCAAAGAGTACTCATCAGAGGAAGCCCAAGACCAAGCATGAAGATGGCGGTTCAATAAAGAGCTTAAGGCCCACGGGCGGCTTAAGCCCATTGTAGTAAACCGCCGTTACGGCATGACTTGTAACATAAGGTAGATTTAACTGGTCACCGAGACGGACTCTGTTTATAAGCCGCCAGAGATCAGAAGCGAGGCGTCGACCCGTGTATATAGGGGGACGACCTGCTGGCGGCTTAGGGCAAGAAACAACTCATCGAGAGCCGGGCATAGCGTATCTCGTTCCCTGGTTATCGAAACCTCAATACCAACCCAACTAGACGTAGGCCTTACCTTCACCGTAAGGGGCCGAACTAGTATAAACCTTCTCGTGTCCCTTGTCCCGATTTAACCCCTTCAAGCTTCCTAGTTGCGATGGCTCCATAACTAAGTCCTTTCACGAGGACATCTGACGTGACTATTCCACGTCACGATGTGAACTAGATTATTGACTCTAGTGCAAGTAGGAGACTGAAGGAAATATGCCCTAGAGGCAATAATAAAGTTATTATTTATTTCCTTATATCATGATAAATGTTTATTATTCATGCTAGAATTGTATTAACCGGAAACATAATACATGTGTGAATACATAGACAAACATAGTGTCACTAGTATGACTCTACTTGACTAGCTCGTTGATCAAAGATGGTTGTGTTTCCTAACCATAGACATGAGTTGTCATTTGATTAACGAGATCACATCATTAGGAGAATGATGTGATTGACTTGACTCATTCCGTTAGCTTAGCACTTGATCGTTTAGTATGTTGCTATTGCTTTCTTCATGACTTATACATGTTCCTACAACTATGAGATTATGCAACTCCCGTTTACCGGAGGAACACTTTGTGTACTACCAAACGTCACAACGTAATTGGGTGATTATAAAGGAGCTCTACAGGTGTCTTCGAAGGTACATGTTGAGTTGGCGTATTTCGAGATTAGGATTTGTCACTCGATTGTCGGAGAGGTATCTCTGGGCCCTCTCGATAATGCACATCACTATAAGCCTTGCAAGCAATGTAGCTAATGAGTTAGTTACGGAATGATGCATTACGTAACGAGTAAAGAGACTTGCCGGTAACGATATTGAACTAGGTATTGAGATACCGACGATCGAATCTCGGGCAAGTAACATATCGATGACAAAGGGAACAACGTATGTTGTTATGCGGTTTGACCGATAAAGATCTTCATGGAATATGTAGGAGCCAATATGAGCATCCAGGTTCCGCTATTGGTTATTGACCGGAGAGGTGTCTCGGTCATGTCTACATAGTTCTCGAGCCCGTAGGGTCCGCACGCTTAAAGTTAGATGACGGTTATATTATGATTTTATATGTTTTGATGTACCGAAGGTAGTTCGGAGTCCTAGATATGATCACGGACATGACGAGAGTCTCGAAATGGTCGAGACATGAAGGTTGATATATTGGACGACTATATTCGGACACCGGAATGGTTCCGGGGGTTATCGGATGTATCTGAGTGCCGGGGTTACTGGAACCCCGGGGGTTAATGGGCCTCATGGGCCCAAAGTGAAGCAGAGGAGGGGCGGCCAGGGCAGGCTGCGCCCCCTCCCCCTCTAGTCCGAATAGGACAAGGAGGGGGCGGCGCCCCCCCCCCTTTCCTTCCTCTCTCTCCCCTT
The DNA here is from genome assembly GCA_021437245.1 of Aegilops speltoides. Lineage (NCBI taxonomy): Eukaryota > Viridiplantae > Streptophyta > Magnoliopsida > Poales > Poaceae > Aegilops > Aegilops speltoides. The sequence continues at coordinate 423,233,327 of CM038141.1, read as the reverse complement.
CCTTCCCCTCTCCTACTTGGACAAGGAAAGGAGGGAGTCCTACTCCCGGTGGGAGTAGGACTCCTCCCTGGCGCGCCCTCCCCTGGCCGGCCGCCCCCTCCCCCTTGGTCCTTTATATACGGGGGCAGGGGGCACCTCTAGACACAACAATTGATCCTTGAGATCTCTTAGCCGTGTGCGGTGCTCCCCTCCATCATAATCCACCTCGATAATATCGTAGCAGTGCTTAGGCGAAGCCCTGCAGCGGTAGAACATCATCATCGACACCACGCCGTCGTGCTGACGGAACTCTCCCTCAAAGCTCGGCTGGATCGGAGTTCGAGGGACGTCCTGAACGTGTGCTGAACTCGGAGGTGCCGTGCGTTCGGTACTTGATCGGTCGGATCGTGAAGACGTACGACTAAATCAACCGCGTTGTGCTAACGCTTCCGCTTACGGTCTACGAGGGTACGTGGACACACTCTCCCCTCTCGTTGCTATGCATCACCATGATCTTGCGTGTGCGTAGGAAATTTTTTGAAATTACTACGTTCCCCAACAATTTAAACTAAACTAACTAAATAGGAAAATGGAGATGGAAAGGGCATTGGAATTCACCACTTCCTCGCCGATCCTATGCACTTGAGGGCAGCGAAGCGGCTGTTGCCCTCTATGTAGGCGTCGGCGATGGGTGGGGTCATCGGAGCCGGAGTAATCGGATGAGGAGTCGATGAATCCGTCCAACCTCCAGACGACGTGGTTCTGCTACTTCGCCAGCCAAAAGGCTTTCGTAGCTGCCACCTTCTACTTCGCTTTGCGCTCCGATTGCTCGATACTGACTTGGAGCGCCTTGCCGTTCTTGCGATGGAGGCAGCAGGCGGCCTCCTCTGCCACCGTTGGTGAGCAACAGAGAACAACTGCGAGGAACTGGGAGGGCGTCGGGAGAGTGGAGCAGAGCGGGCCGAGCGCCGGCATCCGCGTTGCGACTCGGGCCGAGTGGGGATGCATGGAGCAGAGCCCGAGTTACTGCCCATGTCGACCCGTAACCGCTGCAACGTGATGCGGAGGACCAAATCCTCATCGTCGCCAGCCTCCGCCTCGTGAACGAGGGCTTCCCATTCGATGGGATCTTCCTCGTTGTCGGATCTAGCGTCGTCACCGCTGCTGATGCTCGACACGGGACGGAGAGGACAGGGGAAGCGATGGAGAGCTGAGCGGAGAGTGAGAGAGTGAATATAAGGTTTGGTCTAGATGAGAATTTTTAGTGGGAAGAGAGTGAGGTCCATGCGGGCAAGGTTAAGCAGTACTGGCACGGCAGACGTGTCCGGACACGTTTGGGCCGTTCCACATTCACCTTATATATGGGTTGGATATGGAGATACCGGTCAGTAAGGACGTACATGGGTTGTTGGACGTCGGTTCGGTCGGTCAAAAATGATCTGTCAGGTCCGGTTAGAGTCCGGCTGCAAATGCTCTAATCTAGCGTCGTCGGCCAGAATACAGAAGTCATTTTACCACTGATCCATCGCCACCGGCTCTCACTTCCTCATCAGCTTGGTTACCGCGCGGGGCATATCATCGCACATTTCGGCATGCAGCGCCGAGAGATTCGCTCGTCTCTCTCATGTGCCAATGGATCCGAGCTGCTAGCTGATGATTGAGTGATTTCTGGCTTCTTGCTACCCACGCAAGGAAGCACGTAAGCTCGAGCTCCTGTAGGTAGGCACACGTGTGTGGGTTTCAAGCGTCTGATAGGGAAATCAGAACGAGGTGACAGCTACGTTACACGAGTCGCAAGTGAAGTAATCCATCTGTTCCGGCTGGGACGATCAAGCACAACTCATTCACAAAAAAATACTCCTGTCAATTATCGGCCTGAGCTGCCTGTCCCAAGAACCAAATTATCGAACCTGCTTGCTTTCTGGGTGCCTCCGTCCACGCACGGCACAGCGGCCGGCTAGCGCCTTGCCAGCATATTATTTTGATTTTTTTTTTGAATAAAAGAAGGGCCAAAAGCCCCTCCGTTTTTCATTACTGAAAACCACTTAGTTCTTATTATTTTGATTTTGCCGGTCTTTATAGTGAGCACTTTATCATTGCATTAAAAGTTTATGATATAATTCTTATGACATCCTACTATTATTTTTGTTGATGAAATTACATCTGTCTCTACAACAACACGAGTAAACCACCTCACACACGTTACCGCAATCCTAGGGTAGATCTCTGGTGGCCTAGAGGAACAACCACGGAGACGAATATCTCCTGTAAAAATCGGATGGTGCCCCTTATGTTGCTCCCGAGGCAACGTGAGGGGCTGCCCGTAGTGCCGCCGCCAGATTTCCCCTCCGGGTCCCCTCCTTCCGCCGTGGGGGTAGACCCCATTAATAAACGATGGCGAGGGATCTCCCATCTTCGTTGTATTGGTTGTGAAGCATGGGAGGAAGCTACAGACGTCGTTCGACTCTCCAGGTAGTGCGGCAGTTCATGTTCGCAAGCATGCCTTCAGCTGTGTGCTAATGTCCATCAAGAAGATGCGCGCTACCGGTTGTAGATGGACACACATGTCAGCGAACGGTTGAGATTTCAATTTCTGGTGACCATGGCGCGGTTGTGCCCCTCCCGACAACATCAATCATTTTCTTCGCCAGGTGGTTGTAGCAACACAAAGGTGACTTTTGGCTAGATGATGCTTTTTCGAATACCAGGTTTGGAGCTCCGGTGGTGAAAACTCTAGCCGGGTATGGCATTTGCTAGTTGCATCTTGCAATGACGGCGCGTACCGTGTCGTGTTTCTTGATGAAGGCGTTGTCTTGGAGATTGCTCACAAGTTCTCTTCTTGGTTAAAATTTTCGATCCGCCCAAACATCGTTAGAACCTCAACGACGATGCTTGCACGTCGTTTCCTTCCTAGAGATGTTTGTTGAAGAACTTTGTGCTGTCGAGGACGGTGTATGATTTTGTTGCGTGTTTGCTGTGTCTTGTGTGTGTGTCGTTCTATAATTTTTTTTAATACCGTTCACCGCAAGTTCACCTCCACATGCACGCACGCACGCAAATCCCACTACGCATCTACCAGCTCTCCTCCCCCGCTCTCCTCGCCCACGCGCGCGCGCATGGTCCTGCCTGGTGGCCTGGTCGCTCGCGCGGCGCCGCGCGCTGTCGTGCTAGCATAGCCAGCCCAGCCCCGCTCGGTTCGACGGATCGAACCGAAGGGACGGCGGCCGGTTCCCCTGTCGGGTACGTCCGTCGCCACGCGCCGGCCACGGACGGGGCCGCCGGTACACGCCCCCACGCCGCGCATGCGCATGTGCCCGCCCACGCCCGTCCGCCGATCCGGTCGGGCACGTACGCTGGGCCTGATCGATCGATCGATCGATCAAACCTGTACAATCAAATCAAATCCGCAGCGCATCGCCAACCCTCCTCGCTCGACCCGACCCGACCAACGCCCGTCCACCCACGTACCATAAACACATATACTCCTACTCACGTACGACACACAAAGGAAGAGAAAAAAAAAGCACACCCATCTTCAATAACTTTAACGAAACCCCACCTGTGATCAGTGATCTGATGGATGGATATACGCTCCGACGCCCCTTTTCGCCGCGCCATCGCGATCCATACCCTGCACTGTAGCACTACGCGTCCTCCTCTTCTCGTCACCATCAACACCGTTCACGTAGCACCACGACGTGTCCCGCTCTGCGCTAAACAAATCCGATGAACCTCTCCGGCTTTTTTAGATAGAAACCCCGGCTGGGCTGCGTGCAACCTGGGACACGCAAACGCTATCCTGGCGGTTTCCCAGGGCGGGCGACACATGGCGCGGCCCCATGGATCGGGGGGCCGGGCATCCGTACGCACGCGGCCAGGCAGTTTCTCCTGCCACACCACCCGCGCCGCGTCCGTCAAGTGGCGCCGCCCCATTGGCCCAGCTGGGGCGCGCGGGCCCCGCCTGCCAAGAAAGGCTCGGCGACCGACCCGGACGGCGACGTGTCGGGACGGATGGATGGGTGGGGCCGCCGGAAAGAAAATCAATGGCAGCGGACACGTGGTGCCGTGGTCCCCCGCAGGGTACTGTTTTTTAATTCGTTCAATTCAATTTGTTTTGCCTGCTCGTGTCGCCCATCCCGAAGTGGCCGCCGGGATAGCATCAACATCGGAGGATACGCTCGGATTTTGGGTATCCCTGGGTGTTTTTCATTTTAAATGCATGCTTCAAATAATTCATTCTCTTTCCCTAGAAAATAATAATTTATTCTCTCCGCGCACTTCTCAGAAGCATAAGTGTTTGTTCAATGATGCCATGCATTGGACAGTTTTAATCCAGTGTGGCTTGGAGTGGCAGATGTCAATTGTAATACGCATAACTCTTTTGGTGTTTTTTCTTACGACGATTACTTCCTACCAAGGGGCTTGTTGGGTTGAACTTGGAGGGCAAAAAACACACAAACAATACACAACAAATACAACTGTCATTGAGAATTTGAGTTTCGAAACGGATAATCGGCACGGGAGAGAATAAATGCCGTCTTGGTCGCACACTACACCGTCCACACACACACACACGTGTGCTAATGCCGCTAATTCCTTGAACCCCCCCCCCCCCGACCTAAGGAGCCCACGTGTATGGTTTTCGCATGTTGCCTCTGCATGGTGCATGCATCGCCGGCAATAAGCCGATGCTTGAAGCTACACTATCATACACAACAAAGAGAGTTGTCGTCGAGAGTTTGAGTTTCGAAACGGACAATCTGCCCGGGAGAGAATAAATATCGTCTTGGTCAAACACTACACGGGTCAACCGCACGTGTGCTACCGCCGCTACCCCCCCCCCCCCCAACCGAAGGAGCCCACATGTACGGTTTTCGCACGCTGCGCCTGCATGGCCCATGCATCACCGACAGCAAGCCGCCGCTTCAAGCCACTCTACCATACCGACCGATCGCCCAGTACAATGCACATGCAAAGGGTGTGGAACGGAGGCCATTTTGCTCTGCTGCCTCACAAACCCGAACAGAGGGAGTACCGACATGGTGAAATTTCACGAGCAGAGGCAGAGCACACATGTACCAACGCATCCCCGAACTAGCCCATGTGTTGTCAGCCCTGCCACACTCCTTCTCAATAACACCATCCATTTTCCCCTCGAGCATAAAAGGCAAGTGACAAATGTATCTTCTTGAAAACGAAGCAAGTAAAAATCAAGTGACAAATCAGCACGGGTCTGAACAAGTGTACGGGGGGTGGCGTGAGGGTAGCAGAAGCCGTGGGCCGGGCGACAAGACATAATATCGGGAGCGGCCACGGCCACGCGGACCCCTCCGGCAGCAGACACACCGGAAGAGTCGATCGAAGAGAGGAGAAGAAGACCTGCCCGGTACGGCGCACCCCCTCCCCCCACCTCCCCTTTCCCCTCCCCGGACACGCGCGCGCGCTCCACACCATCATCCTCCCTCCTCCCCCCCACCCTCCTCCGCTCCACCCACCACTCCTCCCCCACCTATAGCTACCTCCCTCCCGGACCCCTCCGGCGTGCGTCTCTGGCTGCGCTGCTGCTGCTGCCGCTGCTGTTCTTTCTTTCTCAGGCGAGTCGGCGGCTGCTGTTTTTCTTTCCAGTTCACGAGGCGGGCGGAGGTTCTTTAGCGTTTACTGAGATGGCGGCGGCGGCGGCGATCTGCGGGGAGGACGAGCCGGCGCCGCGCGATCCGGAGGGCGCGGCGGCGGCGGCGGGCGGCGGGGTCGAGCGGCTGGATCTCGGGGACGGCCGGGCGGCGCTCGTGGCGGGGGGCAAGAGGAGCGTCTACCTCATGGACTGCGAGCCGGTGTGGGGCTGCGTCGCCACGCCGGGCCGCGGCGGGGAGATGGAGGACGCCTGCGCCGCCGTCCCGCGCTTCGCCGACGTGCCCGTGCGCCTGCTCGCCCGCCGCCGCGACCTCGACGGGCTCGGGCTCGACGCCGACGCGCTCCGCCTGCCCTCCCACCTCTTCGCCGTCTTCGACGGCCACGGCGGCGCCGAGGTATGCACGCCCAGGACCGGAAACCCCCTCCCCTCCCCTCCCCTCGGATTCGTCGCCAACGGCGGCCCCCCAGCCGAGCGAGCCCCGTGATCTGACGATCTGTGGATCCCCTTGTCGTCGCGCAGGTGTCCAACTACTGCCGGGAGAGGCTGCACGTCGTGCTGAGCAAGGAGCTGAGGAGGCCCCCCAGCGATCTGGGGGAGATGAGCGATATGGACATGAAGGAGCACTGGGACGACCTCTTCACCAGGTGCTTCCAGACTGTGGACGACGAGGTGTCAGGGCTTGCAAGCAGGCTCGTCGACGGAGAGCCCCGGTCAGACCCGATCGCCGCGGAGAACGTGGGCTCGACGGCGGTTGCAGTGGTGGTGTGCTCCTCTCATGTCGTGGTCGCCAATTGCGGCGATTCACGCATCGTGCTCTCCCGCGGGAAGGAGCCAGTGGCCCTCTCAATTGATCAGAAGGTAGATTTGGTTCTGTGATCATCATGGTATTGGTACTGCATCCATGATTTGGGGTTAATCTGATTAATTATGCCTTGTTGTTTCAGCCTGACAGGAAGGACGAGCGCGCGAGGATTGAAGCTGCCGGAGGCAAGGTCATCCAATGGAATGGACACCGAGTGTCTGGCATACTTGCTATGTCACGATCCATTGGTATGCAGCTATATTTATCTTTTACAATGTGTTGCTATTTTTCATACGACACGCGTCATATTTAGGACCACCCGTTGAGTTTGAAAGTGTAGTCATAGCAACTTCAAAGTATGATGCAAAATTGCTTGGTCCGGTGTGATAGTGGTAAATGTCTTCACACGCTGCTGCTTTGTTTGAAATCCAGGAAAGTAGCTGTGCTTGAGGAGTTATTTCTCGTTAGTCATTACTTGGTACCATTTTAAGCAGTAGGCGCTAGTCGTTACTTGGTACCATTTTAAGCAGCAGGCGCTGGGTGACAACAGAACGGCTAGCGATCAAGCATGCTTGCGTGCGCTTAGGTCAGATACACACTAGGCAGTGGCAAAATGCACACTTAACGCGTAGCACTTTTTTCCCTTGATTTTAAGACTCCTCATTTCTGGAAACCCGAAGACTCTTGGGCTGTTTGGGTGATAGCCAATGCTCGCCTTGCCAAAAGATGGGCGTTGACCACCAGCGTGCGTGTCTGTTTGGTTGGCAGCCAAATTTTCTAGCCTATGCCAAAATTTTGGTCGCTATTTTGTTTTCTGCGCCAACGCCAGGGCAGATCCGTGGCGGCGAATTTCATCGCCAACTTTTTGGCTCATCCGCAATTTGGCATGGCTGGCCTGGGCGCCATCCAAACGGCCCCTCTATTCTTTTGGCTGTTTTCATGTTAAGTGCTGACTGCCTCAATTTTATTCACATCTCTTGTGCCACTCAAATCTGATGTACGTGTAAAATACTCGGACAACATTATAGGGATTTAGTTGAACCTATGATAGCTAAGCTGATTTATTGCATCAGATAACATTTCTCCATACTTATTGCAATCTTTGCTACTACCTCCGTCTAGGTGAATAAGTCATTCGCGTAGTTCTAGGTCATCGATTTGAGCAATTAAATATGTGTTATATGTTATGAAAAGTATATCACTAGATTTCTACAAGGATGTAGTTTCTAAATATATATTTTTTGTCACATATAATACATATTTAGATAGTTAAATCGTCAACCTAGAACTACGCGAATGACTTATTCACCGAGACGGAGGTAGTAACTTGAACTGGAAATTGTTGATTATGCAGGTGACCGATACTTGAAGCCATACATCATCTCAAAACCAGAAGTTACGGTTGTTCCTCGGGCTAAAGATGACGACTGCCTCATTCTGGCCAGCGACGGGCTTTGGGACGTCGTGTCGAACGAAGAGGCGTGCAAGGTCGCGCGCCGGCAAATCCAGCAGTGGCACAAGAACAACAGCGTCACAACATCGTCGTCAGATGGAGGTGATGGATCCACCGACCCTGCCGCGCAGGCAGCTGCGGACTATCTGACGAGGCTTGCGTTGAAGAAAGGAAGCCAGGACAATATCACTGTAATCGTGGTCGACTTGAAACCCCGGAGGAAACCCAAGAATAATTCCTAACATGACTTGAATTTATACTAGCAGTTGGTCTTCTAATGAGACTTGACCCACCTTTTTCGTTGGGTTTCAAGAATTGTACATGTATATGATAGATGGATTGTCGACCTAGTGGGTTATAATGATTAATTAATTGTATCCCCTGTTTTCTGTTCATATGGTCGAAATATTATCCAGTCAGTCAGTTCAGCCTTAAGCCCTGGCATGTTGTGTCCCTTGCCGTCAGTGTACAGCAAGTGAACTTGTATATAGCCAAGCGGCTGAGATGACAGTAAAGATTTAACATGTTTCTATCACCTTTGGTGAATTACAGCTTCTACTCCAACCCAAAGAATGGAGAAGAGGGTGCTGTAGGCAACATGCCCTGAGAAGAGACGCACCACTGCTTGACCAAACAATTATTAACAGCTTTAGAAGCCTAGAAATTCTCGGTGAAAACACCATTAAAATGGCATCCTATCTACTACTACTGTGCTACAAGAATATACACACCCTAGAGCGAGGCGAGGCACTCCTCGTTCACCGAAGGCCGGCGAACTACTCAGTCCCTCCTTTGCAATATAAGTGCAAGGCTCTGGTTTTCACGAATAAAGGGCATCAGGTCGCTCTCCACCGTGTCCTCGATGTTCGGCATCGACTTTGCGATGTCGTCGAGCGAAAAGGGTATGCTGCAAAGAGAGAAATGAAGCAAACAGAGGTGAAAAAGGAGCAACGGTTGTTGTTCCAAAGGGGCGCGAACAATGGAATCCATGGGTCTTCTTTTTTTGGTCGTGGTACATACCTGGAATCATCATCCAGAAGGACTGAAAAGCTGGAGAGGCTATTTGATTCTTCATGCAAGGTTACTCTCATGCTTGATGTGAACTGCAAACAGAAGGGAACAACGCTGAAGTTAACACTTCGAACAGCAAACAGTTTTGATTACGCCGATTCAGCCTATCAACATACCTCTGCTGAAAGCACGTTTGTGCCATTCATATCGTCCCAGTACATACCAACTATTCTCTCTAGCTGCTGTAAGCTGAGAGCCTGGAAAGAGAGTAAAACGATCAAACATACAAAGTGGAGGATTAACAAAACAAGATCCTTGCTCATAGCAAAAAGCACTTACCGGACAAATTTCATTGCGTATCTCTCTCCATGTCCTCATTGGTTTTCGGGACATGACCTGATGAACAAAAAGAGCAGGAAAATATGTCAGGAATTCAACTTACCTACAATTCAGTCTTTCTTGAGAGCCACCGAGGTTTTCTTATCTTGTGATGAAAAAATATGAAATACACACCAGGAAATCGGCAGCCTGTCTTATATGCCTCAGCGCTTCCCAAGCTGAATCTGCAGGCTGTACTGAAACATAAGCTAACAGCATCTGAAAATAGCCTCCATAACAATAAATACAAGATAGTGAGCAACCTCTTGAGCAACATCATTGCACCAATGTTTTAGTTGAGCTAATCCGGCTCTAATATGTTCTCCGTTGCTAAATGAACAGCACTCACGACGCAGAAGGAGTCTGTTTTTGAAAGGAGAGGAAGGTAAGTTAGAACAGCTTATCCTTTGAAGTTTGAAGAAGTTGGTAGTGGGGGGCAAACATACGCTTATACCTGTTAAATAATTGGACGTTCACCATAGAAAATATTTGGGTTAGCAACTTGTGGACCAAAATAGTTGGAACCTGCACATTGAGATTGAGTGTGGACTTGCACTCATAATTCATAACTTTGCAAATTGATACTGCACTGTATCAATAAAAAAGAATAATGCACTGATTTTTGTAATAATTTAGCACGTACATGGTTGGCTATTAGCAGATACAAGTAGCTGTTGAGGATTTTCACGATGCCCAGCCAATGTGTGAGTTGGTTGTGTTGGCCCAAGCCAGCAGATGACACTGAGGCCTTTGCTTGAGAAGTTCTTGGATCCTAAATATTTACAATAATTACAGGGTTCTCAACAAACAAAGTTTCACAGCTGATGATTACTTTTTCTCGAGAGAGGCAGTACCTGAATGCACAGCTCAAGCAATGGATTTAGCTCCTTCTTCAGTTTGTCACTTAGCAACCCATACACCTTTTCAATCAGATCCACAAGCTGCTGCTTGAAGAGCAAAGCTGGATATTTTGCATCAATTTGGTGCGATGCACCAGGTTCATCCAATAATTGACCACTTAAATAAGCAAGCCCAGATGCTTGATTAGCTTGATAAATCCTATCATACGACATTTTTCGTCTATATGGAACTGAGGTTGCTGTCCTAGCAGTTCTAAAAGAGCGTTGCAGGAGAACTGATAATGTCGATAAGTTGGATAACCAATAGGCCAAGCTTCTCGTGTCATGTTGAGCCTTGAAGTAAGAAGAATGTCAGTTAATATAAGAGCAAATGTAGTGATTCTGGATTTCAGGTACTGGCAAATTGGCTGCATAAAGCTGTGTCGTATCATGCTACAAGGCGCAGGATAGATGCTACTCAAGTACCACTATATAGCGTAATTAAACATAATTAACAGAGTGCTACAAACCTCTGTTGCTGAGTTTATAGCCTGTAGGATACTGTCAAAGACACCTGTCTTTGTGACTTCAAACGATCTCGAATGAAGAAGATATTGGTATATAAGAAGAGCAGCAACAGGTTTGCTCCCAGAGAATCCAAGATGTTGGGTAATGTACTTAAGTAATAACTTCTGATCATCCTGGGGCTGCTGATGTTTAGAAGGGCAAAAAAAGCATTTTAGCAAATGGGAAGGGGTGGGCAGGTAAGCAAGTATCAACCAGCCTACCTGATATGCTTCACTATGTAGTACCCTTTGCATTTTCTCCCCAGTATCATAGTCCCTGTGGATAGTCAAATCAGGGGCACTACCCTGCCATATTATTTCGACCAAAGTCATGACTGCTCAATCAAACAATATAAAAATAAAAAACTGGCGTGTGCTTGGTTAAACTACCATATAGGGTCTTGTTTCTGCTGGACCAAACGAGGACCTCATTTCAGCATATGGTACGTTGCCATTTAAAATATGACCATTTTCTTGACTTCTCTGTTGAAATGCATCTAATAAATCAGATGAGAACATTCAACAGTCATGCGAATGTAAGCTCTATTGAAGGCACATTACATGGATCATACTGATTTTAGAGTATGAAGCTTGAGATTTGGCGGTAGATGGAGTCGACACAATTGAATGCTGACGAAGAGTTTGGTTTTCTGCCTCTAAGTTAGATGATTTTCCTTCTAGCCTGTGTTGTGGATACAGTTGTTCCATCAAAAGTAATCACAAAGGAGCGCATGATTTGGACATATGAATTACCAAAAATGAGAAAAATATTGTAAAGGAATACCTTTGTACGGTCTCCTGGAGCTCTTCGACTTTCTTGATAAGGTCATCATTTCTATCAAGGAGGTCTTCATTTCTCCTTATTAGATCTTCATTTCTTCCACGAGCCTCAGTAAGTGCTTTCTTCACAGCATCACTTTCTTGTTTCTCCAGTACGAAGGAAGACAGTCTTGATATGGCATCTACTTGAAGCCTAATCGGTGAAGACGTTAGTCTCCAAAAGGACAACATGATGACTGATAATGATGGAATTGTACTTAGTGCACAAAACTGTAGAAAGCCAGATAGTAAGTTAAAATACCAACTTTTGCACAGTATCTTGGAGCTGGTGGGCCTTGTATTCACTGTCTCTAATTTTCATAAATAGCTCATCATTTCTCTCCTGAGCTTCAACAACAGATTTCCTAATTGCGTCATTTTCTTGTTTTTCAGCTTCCAAAGAAGCATCTTTCGCCACTATGTCTTGTTCAAGCCTGTTTTCGGGCAGAAACAACTGTTTAATCTCATGGGTTTAACAACCAATGGAGTTAATTTTGCAAAACCTACATAATGTTGTACTACCTCTGTACCGAAATACTTGTAGCTGAGGGAAACTAGTACAAGTTCCCCCAACTACAAGTATTTCGGTACGGAGGGAGTATAAACCATCACAAAATACAAATTTAGGAAACAATTTCATAGAACTCCACATGAAGTCACAATGTATTGCACAACTCCATATTTTTGGTTTCCAGTTAGTTTAAGTGATAGAGCCCACATGTCAGTGCCTCATTGCTCTCATCTAGGTGTAAAGAAGTGACACAGCTGCTGCCACGTCAGCATCTGGCATGGCTAGGGTTCTCTACATGGGCATGCAGTACACAAGCTAGCAGGAAAAAAGGTGTCAACTAAGGACACCTGTACCGCCTGCCCAGGTGGAGAGCACATGTTGGGTGCGGAGGTAGCAGCAGACGTGTCACTCTGTTACCCCTTGATGAGAACAATGAGACACTGACAGGTAGGTCCCAACAATGAAAAACTAAGATGATGCACTTGTACCACATAAACTTGATCAAAGGTACATACATATGTATACTGTTTTGCAGATGCTCAATTTTTTTGTTGGTTTCACCAATTTTTATCGTTAATTCTTCATTTTTGTATTCAGTCTCAGTGAGTGCTTTCTTCAATTCATCCTTCTCTTGTCTCTCAGATAGCAGCAACATGTCTTTCTCTGTATGGTCGCCAAGCCTGAATTGAACCAACAAAGAAATGGCATCACAAATATCAGCATCACATATACGAAGATGTAGTATGCATCGACATATCGAAACACAGCTTAAGAAACATAGGTGCATAAAGTACCGCTGTATGGTGCCTTGTAGAAGGTCAATTTTCTTGTCAACATCCTCAAATTTCTTTAGTAATTGCAAATTTTTTTCTTGACTTTCTTCTTGCACCTTCATGGTTGCATTGTTTTGCTCTCGTTCTCTCAAGAGTAAAGCCTCCTTTGCAGATGCATTTTCTTGAAGCCTGTAATCATGAAAGAGATATGTAGTTAATTAAGAGGGATAGAGCATAAGATGAATGATTTACTTGATAGGATCTCAGAAAGTTTCTTAAATAAGAACATACTGCAAAGAATGATTATCAACCTCTCAATAGTTAGCTGAAGCTGAAGACTATGTTTATCAGAATCCTGAATTTTCTTCATTAACTCTTCATTTCTCCCCAGAGTTTCAGTCAGAGTTTTCTTGGTCGCCTCATGTGTTTGTTTTTCTGATATCAGTAAAGCATCTTTGGCAGTACCATCTTGTTCAAGCCTGAGAACATCAAAATGAGAATTTGCTATCACAATGAATAAAAATATTGAGAAAATATGGGACATGTATCCACCGAAGAGAAGTGTCAGACCTCTTGCTGATTTCTTGGCAATGTTGTAACTCATTTACTAACTCCTTTGTTTTTTTCTGGGCATTGGCTAGTTCTTCCTTGGTAGCATTGTTTTCTTGTCTTTCTGTTGCCAATAGAGAGTCTTTCTCTGCAATACATTCTTCTAGTCTATGCACAAAAAAAGAAAAAATACTGTTGGGCACTTAATATGGTCATATGCAATAACGATGTATTGTGATGAGGGGTAATCAGAGAAACTGGCAAAAGACTAGTTGGACACGAAATAATTGCAAGGCTGTTTAACGGTTATAAATATTTGTAAAGGAATGAAATCAAACCTGTTCACTGAATCCTCAAGCAGACTAATTTTCTTATCTGAATCCTCAGAGCTTTTCATTAACTCTTGGTTTCTCTTTTCAGCTTCAGCTAGTGCTTTTGTTGTGCCATCCTGATTTTGCTTTGTCTTTAACAGCAATGACTCCCTTGATGTTGCATGTTTCTCAAGTCTACATTCATTGTAAGAAATGAAATGCGTATTAGCTCAAGTTGGGGAGATGATCTTATAGTTTTCAGAAAGCTAAGATCAGCTGCTAATAATGCATAATGGAAGTAAGACGAGAACCTCTTGACATTCTCCATCAGCTTATTTATAGTTTTCTCAGACTCATCAACTTTCTTGAGCAATTCCGAATTTCTCTCCTGAGATTTAGAAAGCGCTTCTTTGGTTTGACCATGCTCTTTCTTTTCTGCTACGTGCAAGGCATCCCTTGCGGCTGCAGTTTCTTCAAGCCTATATCCAGTAAAGAAAAATGTTAATGGTGGGTAAAGGTAAAAAATGGGTGATGCCATATTGCTATAGATCTGACAGACAGAAAGTTACGTAGACATACATATCACCCTATCCCAAGCAATGACCAATCCTCTAGGATTTCCTGAACAAACAGGTTCACTGTCCTGTATATTATACAAACTAAGGATTCAGGGCCATGACTGTTCTTTTCCATCTTTAAAATCATGTCTTAATTTTAAGCCTTTTTTTCCAAGAATATATATAAGTAGGAACAAACTAGAAGCATCATAATGTTAAGAATATATGATATTATGATTAATAGTTAGGTTGTTAACTGGAACTAATATTGAGATGCTGACTACCTTGCCCGTAAAATGTTCATTATTTTCCTTGTTGCGTCATTTTATTGCTATTTTGTTCACCAAAAAGATTGTATATTTGCAAAAACAAACATGAATATTAGAGCTTGGATGAATGTGAGTGATACAGTATATTGTTAACTGGAACATCAACTGATGCCTGTATAATAGTAGAAGTATGATTACATTGAATAATTAATGCGACGTGAGAGCTAAACCTCTTCAAAGAATCTTGAAGCGTGTCGTTTGTCCTATTGGCATCTGTAAACTTCTTTTGCAGTTCTTCAATTTCCTCCTTTGTTTCAGCTAACTGTGACATGATTGCAGCACTGTGCTGTTTTTCAGCCAGCAATGAAGTCTCAAATGTTCTTGCAGCTTCTTCAAGTCTGTCAAATTGTCAGTTGACAAGAATAATCAGCATTCATATTACTAGGATTATGATAGTCTAAATTGTGAGTTAAGACTTGAAGCTGGTTTTCGAGTGCAATCAAGCATAGGAAACAGCAATCCAAAGAATTAGGCAATAGACCTTTCGATGTTGTTTTGAAACCTAGCAATGTCCTTTTCAGCAACTTCAGTTTTATGGACTAATTCTTCATTTTCTCCACGAGCTTCAGCGAGTGATTTCTTGATTGCCTCATTTTCTTGCCTTTCTAGAAGCAAAGTACCCTCTCTCTCTGTTAGACTTTCTTCCAGCCTGTGCTAATGAAGAAGAAAAGACGGCGGCTATAAGATAATGAATTAACCACCTGGTAGCCAAGAAATATCACACCAATAACAGTACTGAAAGTTGGTCAGTTATAAGACTGTGGCTGTTGGACAAGGATTATATGTCATGCAAAACGATTATGACCTTTGCACAGTAGACTGAAGTACGCTGGATTTTCCATCAGCATCTGCAACTTGTCTCAGTAGTTCTTCAATTCTCTGGTGTGCTTCACCAAGTTCCCCTCTAGTTGCCTCGTTGTGTTGCTTCTCCGTCATCAGTGAAGATTCTAGCTCTGTCACATTCTCTTCAAATCTGTATCCAACAGAAAGGGAGCAAGTTGTTATCCCACATAGTAGGACTGGATGAAAGTGGATTTACTT
Organism: Aegilops speltoides; assembly: GCA_021437245.1. Lineage (NCBI taxonomy): Eukaryota > Viridiplantae > Streptophyta > Magnoliopsida > Poales > Poaceae > Aegilops > Aegilops speltoides. Next base: position 423,217,777 of record CM038141.1, on the reverse strand, counting down.
GGTTATGGTAACTTCCTATTGTACAAAAAACTACTTTTGTAGACTTAAAAGGTGTCAAACGCCAGCATGTAAATATGTGGGAGAAACCACGGGCCTTTTACAACTTCCTCATGAAGAATATACACATGGCTCTTATTTGTGAATAACTGCAGCTGGGGGTCTTAAAAGGATCTTCTTTTATTATTGCTTTACTAAAGATATGTCTGGAGAAACATGATCTTATAATAACCCAGATTGAACTTTATGTACCCATTTCCTGATAATATGCATGAGTACGTTACCATCCATCCATGTGTATGAAGCATATGCACCCGACTCTTTTCTTTCAACCAGCTTTATACGGAACCAAAAGAACCTGCTACTTAGTCTACTAAGATCTAGTAGTCACCAAGCAACTAACCTTTTCACAGTATCTCTAAGCTGCTTGATGTTTTCATCTGCAACCTCGATTTTTCCATCCAGGTCTTCACATCTTTCCTGAGCAATAGCAAGATCATTCTTTGTTGCAGTGTTTTCTTCTCGTTCTCTTGATAGTAGTTCCTGTCCAAGGGCACAACCATCGTCCAATCAGATATGATGACATAACTGAATAAGTTACTTGAACACTGTACTCTGTTGAAACAGGAATATATTTTATAGTTCTATACACAGGTTTTCTTCATCCTTTTAACCTGAAACAACTACTGCAACTGCATTTCATTCCATTGAAACGATGAATGATGCAAGACTTAAACCTTTCCAATTTTGTACTGTTGCAATGATACATAAGTTGAGCCTAGGGAGAAGTACCTTGATCCCCTCAACTTCATTAGTCAATATAGTGATTTTTTCTCTTTCTTGAGCTAGAGCTTCTTCAACAGCCCTTTTGGCCGATTCACTTTCCTGCACTGCTGTGGCTTCTTCTACTCGATGCTCCATCTCACGAAGGGCAGCCTGTAATTTGGAGATTTCTCCTGCTTTGCTGTTCTCTAAGTCAGCCTGATAATAGACATGTGTGTCAATAAAGTGTGACCAGAGGATCAGCACGATGGCACCCTATTTCCGTATCTAAATATGCCTTGATTCAAGGGGCAGCATTTACCCTCAGTTTCATTTCCAAACCTAAACGGCTTGTTAGCTCTTCCACGTGTTCCTCAAGTTTCTCCTTCTCCACCTTCAGATTTTCTGTATCTCTTGCAGCCTACAGAAATTATGCAACACAAATAAAAAGCTGTAAAGGTAAGTATGAGATCAGCATAAACAAATAAATAAAAATGGTATGACAGCTTGAGTACCATTTTAAGCTTTCTGAGTTCTCTTCTAGCGATACGTCTTCGCCATGCACACTGATAAATCAACACTGATCTTTTCAGCTTAAGATAATTTGAATTATCTCTGTGGCAACGCCACCGAGCCTGCAGGTAACAATTATCAGACCGATGGTACAACCAAGAGATGAACAGAGAAAGCTTATACTCCCTCCGTCCATGAATAACTGTACATATAGAAATTTTAGGACAGATTGGGAAGGTGCAAGCCACCATCCCTCTCCTCTTTAATTACCCCACCCCCAATGAGCTAAGTGCATGTAGAAAGTGAGGAGACCATGTGTTGAATGTTATTGGTCTTGATTACCGTGTGATGAGAGAGAAGCATTTTTTCTATTTTAAAGTGCATTGGAAAGATAGAAGTACACTCTTTTGTGGAATTTTTTTGAATGTCAAACGTATACTTATTCGTGGACAGAGGGAGTAAGATGTAAGGAGACTGATTCTTAACTTTTACCCATAGTAAGGGACCGATCATTAATTGGTCTATCGTAACATAGATGTGTAAAATGGCTTGAAAAAAACCTACCAACGTTCCCCTTAAATAAAAAAGAGAGAGCATGAATCAATAGTCTACCTGGATATGGATAGAAGCTTTCCTTTGTTTTCTGCGAACATATTCTTTGTAAGCACCAAAAGCCCTCAATCCTGCCTGCAATGTAATGGCTGCACATCGCATTGTAGAATAAGACTTGAAAGCAAGGTACCAGCGGACACTTTTCTGTACTTTCAACGCCGCAACTTGATTTCTCAGGAATGCACGCCGCTTACAAGCCAATATTACTGCAAAGGAGAATGGAACTCTTTGTAAGTATGTGTTCCACACATCCACCAGTGCAATACTGCGGTCAGAACTGTCTCCCTCTAGATGTCATATGGTGTGACCGTACCTCTAACAATAGATTGAAAAGATACAGATGTGTCGCGTATTGCAAGGAATTTCTGACGAGCAACATGAGTGTGATATCTACTCTGAATAACTCTAGCTGCTTTACTCCGCACTTCAGTTCTTCTAGCATCCAGTTCAGCCATCTGACCCGCTCTTAGGAACACCTTAGTTCTTCCAATCTGTAAAACAGAAATTATTTGAAATATTGTGACAAAGATCATGATTAAACTGTGTATTATATACCCTCTGAAAATGATGCACACATATATTCCTTACATGCAGTATCATGAAAAAAAAACATGAGCGAAAAGGTGTACACATTAGCTATACACTGCATATGTGTACTCTCACCTTGCATTCTTACCAGGAGAATATCTAAGTAGTTCTTAAGTTTTACTGCCAAATGGTCTACATCTTCATGAAAGTTTTTCAGAGAGATTATTTAGGATCGCCTACTAAAAAAGCTTTCAGGTTTAAAATATGGTGATGGTTTTCACTAGACATTTCCCCATCATTCATCACCTCTGTCACACGTGGTAACTAGTATTCAACTGAAAACAAGCATCTCCTTTTTAGTTCCCTCTTTTTGGCAAGATGCAGATCAAAGAAAAATGTGATGTACAGAATACATAAAAAGGGATTCATTATGGTAGAAGCATGCTTCACCTGATAACCCTGGAGTCCTGTTTTGTCCAAAATCTTTCGGCAGATTACTTTGTCATCGTTTCTATCAAGATATCATAAAAATAGTTATAAAAGCAGGCCACAAGTGATATAATTAGAGGCATAGGGGAACATTCATTATTACTGCTATTATCAAACAACTTGCACACCTTTCTTTCAAAATTTCAGGAGCAAGGATCCGAAACCGTTGAAGAAAATCATGAAATAATTTTCGTGTAGGGTATCCAGCACAGCTTATTCTGATTGCTTCAAGAACACCCTGAAAGGGTGAAGAATCATAAGGAGTATATAGTGGTACTGAGCTTCTATGGTCTTCTAATACAAAACGACACATGTTTAAGAAACAAAAAAGCTATGTGGAAACTTTGTGATCAATGGCTTCCTTACCGAACATCGAAGTTGCTGCAGAACATTGATGTTCTCAAAAGTAGCAGGCTTAAGAAGATTATTGGGCTTAACACATCTAATGTAATGAGGTTCTGTAGAACTCAAAGTCTCCATTAGTTCATGGAGTTGCCCCTAAGAATTTCATGGAATAATCAGATGTCAAAATCATACCAAAGATTTTACATGAAAAAACAGAAGCACAATGGAGCAATGGTCTTGATCGCTTCATTATGTCTACCAAGTAATACTCATTCACTTCATAAAATGTACTTAATTCATCCTTTTTGGGACATGCATATGTGTTTGCTCACTATATTCAGTACATCTGTTATTTATTTTTTGCAAAACCCAAGATGATAAAAATATTCTTTATACCTGCAATTAAATTCATAGTCAAGTTATAGAACAACCGTTCTTGATTTTTTATGGTGACAGAAAGGAGGTAGACTAAATTGAGAAGTACAGCCACCTCTTTTAAATATTTGCATGTTGATTTGATGCGCAAACTAAGGTAGTTGTATGATTGTCCAAGCTACAAATATATAGTGATATACCCCCATTATACAGTCTGCATATAAAGTGTAAGAAACTATCAAAGAATTCTAGGTGCACAAAACTTCGAGGATTAAAATAGGACTTTACCCTAAACTTAGTGCCTAAAGAACAATGAGGAAACATGTACATAGGAAACAGCTAACAGAATCACACCTTAAATCGATTAGCGATTGATGACTTTGACGATTTTGTGTTCTCCTCTGGTACTGATGGGAATAACCCTGATACAAAGGAGCACTTGGAAGCATTAAGCAATTCTTCATGTTCTACCACTACATAATCTCTGTTTTTGTCCAGGAAATGATCGGACTGATAGGTTACCTGCAAAAAAAAAAAAAAACTCAGGAAACTGAAAGGAGTATATTCAATTAAATGCAGAAGCAAAGAGTAATGTGTTCCAAGAAATGCTTACTTCTCCTGCGTAATGTTGAATTGTAAATGCAGTACGAGAAAGCTTTGGTTTGCTAAACCTTTTGTTGTTCTTGAACTTCTCATACAGCTTCTGAGAAAATGATTCATGCGTGCATTTCGGAAACATACTAATGCATACAGGACAAACAAACAAAAGAACCACAGTTAGAAGAATTAATTGAGAAATAGAAACAAGTAATGATGCTCGACTATTTACAAGCTGCTGGTTGCATGTAGTGCAACAAGAATACTTCAAACTCACCAAGCTTCATCAAGAAGTGCAATAATTCCACCAGGTTTCTGAAAATGAAAGAGGGAGATGCGAACATTGAGGTAATGGGACACACAACTGTGAAGCATACAAAAATACATTACCCGCTGACACAACACATCAGGGCTATTTCTAAACTACTTATCTTGCACAAAACTACTGGTGCTTATGTAACCAGCTTATCATAACAAGTTAACAACTCTGAATAACTCCAACATGCAACATCTCCAAGCCTCGAAATAAGAGTACAGTAGGCAATGTTCGATTATTTGGGTACTTAAACTGACACTTGGTAAGCAAAAAATATATGTTTATGCCCACATTAATTGACTAAACACCAAATAGCCAATCTATAAGTCAAACAGTATCAGACTACTTGATGAATACATCTTAAAACTAGTATTTTAGCTTGCTGACAACAACCATTACAAGACTGCAACACATGATATAAAGGCTACTTAAGCACCCTAAATAAAACAAATGACATATATACACATACCCTCTCAATCAAGTCCAGCACATCTTGATTGTCAACGAATTCTATGTAACTCCAGTCGATCTGCTCTCGATTATACTCTTCCTGCTCCATTTTGAAGACATTCTGCAAAGACAACACTACCTAATTTACCAAACACTAGAAGCAAAGATAAGTCTACCATCATAACTTCCAAGCATGCGTTCCACTTCCACATGTACCTGATTAAAATGCTGTTGCAGTTTTTCGTTGGTGAAATTGATGCATAATTGCTCAAAGCTGTTTCCATCAGAGAATTATAACATCACGAGACTTCTATAAATGGTCTTCAATGGAATATATTGGAATCAGTCTTTTGCTAAGAATTTACCTGTTAGTCTTAAAACTTTCAAAACCATATATATCAAGCACCCCAATCAAACGTGCTGACTGTGCATCTTGTCCTATCGATGCATTTAGCCTATTTACAAGCCTGCACAAGGTACAACCATATGTACTCACAAAGACCGATACGTAAGCCAGAATGAATTACAGTGCCATATTCATTACCAGTCAAATAGTCGGCAATATATTTGTTTTGCTAAGCCATCCCTGCTAACAGTAGCAGAATTAGGATCAACTGTTGTGGTAATCACTCCTTCTGGCGTATTTATTTTCCTCTTTATCAGTGCATTCTCCAGCTTCTCACGGTCACACCTGTAAGAAGAATTCCACAATGTATAGAGTATGAATGTTGGGCATAATAATTATAGAACAACAGGGTAGATATTAGGCATACATCAAGAGCTCTGCTGCTGCATTCAGATGGAACTTAGCTTTCTCATCCTTTACTACAGATGAATCTGCATCTCTCCCTTTAACAAAATTGATGTTCCCAAGGTGAAGCACAGCAGCAACAACCCGAAATGTAGCCTCCTACGATATAAAGTATGTTAATTGAAGAGGTCACATAGGCATTCTCATAGAATATCAATTATTCAGAAGGGAAAAACCTGTTCCTGCTCAGTTATGCCAACTGTATTCATTGCACTTCTTGTTGCAACATACTCCTCAGCATCACTCATTCCATCAACTTTAATGCAGGAAGATTGGTTGAGATAGTGAAACGATGAAGGGTCGCCCAGCTTATACCTTTTAATGTCCTGCCATTGGAGTTTGTTTATGAATAAATGTTGCAGAGACTCAGCTGATCAGTCACATTGAGTTAGAAAAATACCTCCGATGGTGCTGAACACAGGAAGTAAAAACAGTGATAATTCCTCTCTGGGCTATTGATTTGGCAAACACGAGATCGCTCAAGCAAATATGTCCTAATGGCTGCACCAGATATCTTCCCACTCTTGTCAAAGTGGATTTCAACAAATTTTCCAAATCGACTTCACCATGTTATCCAAAATGCAAACAGGTCAGTAAGCAAATAGTATGAGTGAAAAGGGACAGAAATGATGCATGAATCACAATACATTTATATCCATGAGAAATGTGTGTGTGTGTGGGGGGGGCTAGGAACAGTTAGCATTGTTCCTTGCTTATAAAGAGTTATTGAATATCCTAAACCGGATAACTTTTAAACGAATTATCTCCCAAGACTCAAACAACTCCTCCTATGTTGTCTCAACATAGCCGGTCCGAAGCCCGGGTAAAGGAGGAGGGTTGTGATAGGCTTGGCAAGCCAACATAAAAACCCAGCCACTCCTATGGAGATGAAACCCAAAAGATTTTCTTTGGGGCATAACCCTCTCAGCGACGCGCCACATCTGAACCCGGGTGTGGTGTCAAATGGGCAAGGACCGGGCCACCACCCCCCCGGTGGCGTGTCGTTTCTTGATTTGGATACGGTGTCAAGTGAGCGAGGATCGGGTCGTCGCATCCTTAGTGGCGCGCTACATCGACGCCCGGATGTAGTGGAAAATGAGCAAGGGTCTTCGCATTTGACTCGACGAGTGCGAAGGGTAAGGAAGCTAGCCGAGCCTAGGAGGATTCGCTTAGGTAGCTGGAACGTAGGGTCTCTGACAGGGAAGCTTCGGGAGCTAGTTGATGCAGCGGTGAGGAGAAGTGTTGATATCCTTTGCGTCCAAGAAACCAAATGGAGGGGTCAGAAGGCGAAGGAGGTCAAGGATACCGGCTTCAAGCTGTGGTACACGGGGACGGCTGCAAACAAAAATGGCGTAGGCATCTTGATCAACAAGAGCCTCAAGGATGGAGTGGTAGATGTCAAGAGACGTGGGGACCGGATTATCCTGGTCAAGTTGGTAGTTGGGGGACTTAGAGCATCTCCAGCCGCACCCCCGACAGGCCCTCCCCAGGCGTTTTTTCCGCGCCGGCGCCAAAAAATCGCCCCAGTCCCACCCCCAGGAAGCCGAATTCAGCCGGCTCGGCCCGTTTTTGCGCCCGGCAATCGCAGGCCGAACCCGGCGCACTAGGGGGTGCTCGGGGGCTCCGGCACAAGGGAAAAGCGTTCCTGGGGCCACATTGTCAGGCGAAAAGTCAAGCCACCCGTCCAGATTCGCCTCCTACCACCCGCGCTCGGCCGCCACCCTGTGCCACCCTGCTGATCCCGGTGCCGTCCACCGCCCACCGCAGCTAGGTAGACCATTTCCTGCCGGGAAAAAGAAGGGGTTTCGCCGAGGCAGCCTCTTCGCCGCCGTCCGGGCACCTTTTCTGGCGTTCCGGCCGCGCACGCAGGAAGTTGATTTCTAATTGATTTCTATTTGTATGCGAAAATTCATGCCGAAACACGCCGAATATGGGCCGATTCATGCAGATATCGGGCCGTTTTTGGACATAATTGGGCCAAACATCGGGCGAAATCGGCGCTGAGGCGACTGAAGCGACAGTTGGGTGCCGAACCGCTCCCAGCGCCGAGTTTATCGCCGGCTCACCCCCAGGCCGCTCTTTTTCGGCGCCCTGGGGGGCCGAACGGCTGGAGATGCTCTTAGTTCTCAATGTTATCAGCGTGTATGCCCCGCAAGTAGGCCACAATGAGAACACCAAGAGGGAGTTCTGGGAAGGCCTGGAGAACATGGTTAGGAGTGTACCGATTGGCGAGAAGCTCTTCATAGGAGGAGACCTCAACGGCCATGTGGGTACATCTAACACTGGTTTTGAAGGGGTGCATAGGGGCTTTGGCTATGGCATCAGGAATCAAGGAGATGTCTTGAGCTTTGCTCTAGCCTACGACATGATCGTAGCTAACACCCTCTTTAAAAAGAGAGAATCACATCTAGTGACTTTTAGTAGTGGTCAACACTCTAGCCAGATTGATTTCATCCTCTCGAGAAGAGAAGATAGGCGTGCATACCTAGATTGTAAAGTGATACCTGGAGAGAGTGTTGTCCCTCAGCATAAGCTGGTGGTTGCTGACTTCCGCTTTCGGATCCGTGTCCAGTGGGATAAGCGTGCCAAAGTCGCTAGAACGAAGTGGTGGAAGCTCAAGGGGGAGGTAGCTCAGGCGTTCAAGGAGAGGGTCATTAAGGAGGGCCCTTGGGAGGAAGAAGGGGATGCGGACAATGTGTGGATGAAGATGGTGACTTGCATTCGTAAGGTGGCCTCAGAGGAGTTTGGAGTGTCCAAGGGAAGGAGAAGTGAAGCTAAGGATATCTGGTGGTGGAATGATGATGTCCAGAAGGCGATTAAGGAGAAGAAAGATTGTTTTAGACGCCTATACCTAGATAGGAGTGCAGACAACATAGAGAAGTACAAGATGGCGAAGAAGGCCGCAAAGCGAGCTGTCAGTGAAGCAAGGGGTCGGGCGTATGAGGGCCTCTACCAACGGCTAGGCACGAAGGAAGGCGAAAGGGACATCTACAAGATGGCCAAGATCCGCGAGAGGAAGACGAGGGATGTTGTCCAAGTCAAATGCATCAAGGACGGAGCAGACCAACTCCTGGAGATCAAGCATAGATGGCGGGAGTACTTTGACAAGCTGTTCAATGGGGAGAATGAGAGTTCTACCATTGAACTGGACGACTCCTTTGATGAGACCAGCATGCGTTTTGTGCGGCGGATCCAGGAGTCTGAGGTCAAGGAGGCTTTAAAAAGGATGAAAGGAGGCAAGGTGATGGGCCCTAATTGTATCCCCATTGAGGTGTGGAAAGGCCTCAGGGACATAGCGATAGTATGGCTAACCAAGCTTTTCAACCTCATTTTTCGGGCAAACAAGATGCCAGAAGAATGGGGACGGGGTATATTAGTACCAATCTTCAAGAACAAGGGGGATGTTCAGAGTTGTACTAATTACTGTGGAATTAAGCTAATGAGCCATACAATGAAGCTATGGGAGAGAGTCATTGAGCGCCGCTTAAGAAGAATGACAAGCGTGACCAAAAATCAGTTTGGTTTCATGCCTGGGAGGTCGACCATGGAAGCCATTTTCTTGGTACGACAACTTATGGAGAATACAGGGAGCAAAAGGACTTGCATATGGTGTTCATTGACTTGGAGAAGGCCTATGATAAGATACCGCGAAATGTCATGTGGTGGGCCTTGGAGAAACACAAAGTCCCAGCGAAGTACATTACCCTCATCAAGGACATGTACGATAATGTTGTGACAAGTGTTCGAACAAGTGATGTCGGCATTGATGACTTCCCGATTAAGATAGGACTGCGCCAGAGGTCAGCAATGAGCCCTATCTTTTTGCCTTGGTGATGGATGAGGTCACAAGGGATATACAAGGAGATATCCCATGGTGTAAATAGTCGGACGGGGGTAAATAGGAAGTTAGAGTTATGGAGACAAACCTTGGAATCGAAAGGGTTTAGGCTTAGTAGAACTAAAACCGAGTACATGATGTGCGGTTTCAGTACTACTAGGCGCGAGGAGTAGGAGGTTAGCCTTGATGGGCATGTGGTGCCTCAGAAGGACACCTTTCGATATTTGGGGTCAATGCTGCAGAAGGATGGGGGTATTGATTAAGATGTGAACCATCGAATCAAAGCCGGATGGATGAAGTGGCGCCAAGCTTCTGGCATTCTCTGTGACAAGAGAGTGCCACAAAAGCTAAAAGGCAAGTTCTACAGGACGGTGGTTCGACCTGCAATGTTGTATGGCGCTGAGTGTTGGCGGACTAAAAGGCGACATGTTCAATAGTTAGGTGTGGCGGAGATGCGTATGTTGAGATGGATGTGTGGCCACACGAGGAAGGATCGAGTCCGGAATGATGATATACGAGATCGAGTTGGGGTAGCACCAATTGAAGAGAAGCTTGTTCAACATTGTCTGAGATGGTTTGGGCATATTCCGCGCAGGCCTCCAGAAGCTCTAGTGCAGAACGAACGACTAAAGCGTGCGGAGAATGTCAAGAGAGGTCGGGGTAGGCCGAATTTGACATGGGAGGAGTCCCTAAAGAGAGATCTGAAGGATTGGAGTATCACCAAAGAATTAGCTATGGACAGGGGTGCGTGGAAGCTTGCTATCCATGTGCCCGAACCATGAGTTGGTCGCAAGATCTTATGGGTTTCACCTCTAGCCTACCCCAACTTGTTTGGGACTAAAGGCTTTGTTGTTGTTGTTGTTGTTGTTGTTGTTCTATCTCTCAAGACTCAAACTGTCAATGTAAAAACAAACCTTGAGTTGTTGTTCCGAACAGTTTTTGCATTGCCAAATGCTTCGAGGACTGGATTTGACTGTGATGAAGCAAAAATAGATACAGGAGATTAGTTGCAGGTGAAACTACATATGGCATATAACTTTTAACGCCTTCACTGTATTTTGAACAGGAAGAATACTACCATAAGCAACAAGAAAGAACTGTAAGAATATTATGGTTCCTAACTCACTTCTAAAACTTGTTGTTCAACGGTCCTCCCTCCAGTTTTAGATCGTCCACCCAAAAATGCAAGATATCTCATAAGCAGCTTTGTGGTTTCAGTTTTACCAGCACCACTTTCACCACTCACCAAAATGGAGTTGCTCTTTCCCTCATTCATCATTTGCCTGTTTCCTTATTCAAAACAATGTCACAAGAGGTACCATCAATATTGGTACTGCCCACGCAGTATATATGTTAAAGAAATTATCCATCAATATTACTATAGGCATTCACCTGTAAGAAACGTCAGCGAGTGCAAATACATGAGGATCAAGCTCACCAAAATTTGCACCTTTGTACTTCTCCATAGTACTGGGTTCAGCAATATGAGGCAGCCTTTGGAATGGATTTATTGCAATCAAAATATTGCCAGTATAGGTCTGGAACTCAAACAAAAAGTCCATAAGAAAATTTAAACCCATTTACTTTTGAACATTTCTCCCATGATACAAGTGAACAACAAATACTTACATAAATAATATTTTTGGCATATCGGACAGCGAGATTGTCCAGAACACCAGGCTCATGTAAGTATGATAATCGTGTCATGTCATCAATTCCATCAGGTAGAATTTCTGTGTCCTTCGGATGAATGTTTGATATGCTTGCAGTAACCTGGTTTCGTGAAATTAAAGTTTTCAGGACCAGAAGCATATCAATATATATCATAATACCAAACTGCAATTTAAAGGGCACACTAAAGATATGTATTTAAGTGTTTTAGGTATGTACAGATATAGTATGTATTATACTCCTAGCTCTTATAATTGTTACTGAATACATAGGCATCTAGCCCAATATATACTATAGGTACAAGTGTTGTATAAGGATATCTAAAACAGCTATAATACCTAAAAATCAACGAGTGCCTTAGGTAATAAAACTAGAAATGTAGCCCATCATGAACAAGGAAAGTGCACATTTGGACAACCAGAACCATTACTGATGCATGTAGTTTGTAACCGACATCAACCACACGCCCACACATACCGTCTTTCCGTTAGTAGTGCGTACATGGGCATTTTGGCCTTCAATTCGGAAGACCTCACCATCAATCCAAGCTAAATCTTTATCCTCCAGCCATACATGGGAGCCTACAACAATGTTTAATATCCCAGCCTGCACACGTGGCGAGTAGGAGAGAAAAAAACAAGTCAGAAAAAATTCTACAAGTTTATAGGTAAATGTATTGGCAGAAGGCTCAAAACATCATTAGGGACATAGTTTATGAAAAGCAGATAGGTGCAGTAAACCTAAGAATGGCCTGTCAAATGACGAAACTGAAACTAACGCACTCGGTCTAGTACACTAACAGCGTTGTCAGGAGTAGAAGACAGCATTGTCAATAATTTAACAAACTAGATTTCAGCTAATACTGTCCAGCATGCTTAAGCCCAGCCTAACATGATAATAACTAGAAATGAGCATTTGTCTCGCACAACGGAACCAGAAAAGCAAGGTTGCTTAATCAAATTCAGCCAATTTTCCCATGTAAAAACAAGAGGCCTTCTTCTGATATACACTCGTAGAGCAAAATGAACCTAGCTAATTAACTAAAAGTAAATTTTAGCATAAGACTCTGTGTCCTTCAGCTTTGAACTGTCCCCCACAGATCAAACACTTGAGTTATCCTAAACAGCAACACAAAATCGATCCTCCGTTCATTGAGCCCATACTTAGCAAACATAATCCGTCCGGTCTCGCGTGCATCAAACCGCACGGGACACGCCCGCCGCGCGCGTGCTGACCTGAATGTACTGAGTTTTCCTCGCACCATTAACGCACAATTCGAGCCCAATAAACACATTCACGGCGATGCGAAACTGCGGGAAGCGAGGCGCGCGCGCACGCCGTGCAAAACAGACCAAAACAAGGGGATCTCACCGTCCGATATTCGTCGGACAGCAGCTGGGCAAACAACTCACCATGGGGTCACGCGCGGGGGAGCCGGAATGCTACGATCGAATCGAGCCGTCGGCGGCGGCGGCGGCCGGAGGCGGGGCGGCGGCGGTGTCTCCCTCCCTTGGGCCGCTCGCCGGTCGCCTCGCGGCCGCGGAGGCGGAGGGAACAGCCCGAGCCCGGTGCGTTCCGCGTGGATCGAGCGCGCGCGTGCGGGGAGACGCGCGATGCCGGCACCGGCGGTGAGCGCGCGGGCGGGCGGGGGGAGGCGAGCCGGAGCCGGAGCCGGGAGGGGAGCGGGAACGTGGGGCGCGGACCAGAGGCGAGGCGAGGCCCATCTATTTTTGGCACCATGGGGTGGGGGAAGGGGGAGGGAGAGGAGGAGGAGGAGGGGGAGGAGGACGAGTCTGGCCGCCCGGGCGAACGTGCGATTCTGGGCGCGCCCGCCACCCGCAGCGCCACCAATGGCGCCTTCGCCAAAATCCATGGGAGGTGGGGGAGAATGGCGCCGCGCCGATGGTGTACTGTAGCAGTGTGACCCGAGGGAACGGGACGCACCAAATTTGAAATGTTGCGTTTAGCTTGAGATGAGATCCGACGGTCGAGTAACTACCATTTCAGTTTGGCATTGATTAACAAAGAATTAAAAAGCATCTACAACCACGATAAACTAATTTGCTCTGCCCGACAGTAGCCAACTTGCCCCTTCCACAACCACAAACATTAAATTTGGAACCATGTTTCATACAAAATCATGGAGTCTACGTAGATAATAAAGATAGCATAAAACCTAAGCAATTCAAACACCGGACATGCAATTTGTTCATTCAAAAGGGCCGAGATAGTTCTGTAGAAGTGCATGTTCTAGCCAATGCAACCAAAAGACCAATCTTATAGAAGAGACTAGGCAGCACATTATACGTCAACAAGTTCAAATTCAACCTAAAACAAAAAAAAACTAAAATATAAACATAGCAATGCGGGTGGGTGGAGTTCGCCGCTTGGTCGGGCCCTTTCCATTTGCGGTTGGCGGTGCGGTGGTCCATCTCTTCCGTTACGCGTAGGTGGCGGGAGGGTCGTCGTCGCCTGTGGTGGTGGTGCTCCCTGATGCGAACGAAATGTAGCTGGAGAGGCGGAGGAGGAGGCGTTGTTGCTCCTCCATGTGGCGGGCGGCCTTGCCGAGGGCGGTCTCCTTCTCCCGCGTGATGCGCCGCATGCCGGACTTGGCCATGATCAGCAATCGCCGCATGCCCTCGTGGAGGAGGGCCTCCTCCGGGTTGTCGGGTACGAAGCGCGCTCGCTGGTGGGAAGATTCAAGCACCTCCACGACCGTCGCTCGCTGGTGGGAAGATTCAAGCACCTCCACGATCGTCGCTCGCTGTCGCTCGCATTGGGCCACCTTTGCCTCTGACTTCGGCATGTGCATCTGCATGGGAGCCGCGGGCACGAGCACCCACCGCTGCCCGGGCGGTGCTAGCGCCGGAGGGGAAGGGGAGATGTCCGCCCTGCTCTGGATCTGAAGCGGCGCGGAGCTGGGCGAGCGAGCACAAGATGGGCGGGCGCGGTCTGCATTCCGCCGACATGACGTGGAGGATCTCGCGGCGGAGCTTGAGCTCCCGCCGGTGTGCACAGGCGAGCGGTGGATGGCGATGCGGAGCACAAGCTCCTCCTCATCCGGCGCGTCGCTGCTTGATCCATCGTCCTTCTCCTTGATGAGACCATCCCAGTCCATGGGATCGGGCTCGCTATCGGAGTCCTGACCGGAGTTTGTCATGGCGAGGGGATGAGACGGATTTGGAAGGATCTCATTTTCTAATGAAAACAACACATAAAACTCTGGACAGTTTCAAAATCAGGCCAAGCGTCTTAATACATATGCAAAAAAACCATTATTGGAGGGGACAAGGGAAGTAGAGAAGACGAGCGTGGGTTGAGAAAATAAGAGTTTGACTAGGGTTTGTTCGATCCGATGGGGTATTTGTGGGAGCATCGGTGGAGGCGACATGGGCCCTAGTGGGTCGATTAAACGTGGTGCCCACGTCCAGGCGTCCCCATATTCGCCCCAGATATGGCCAGGTATGGGGAGTGCCGGTCAATCCGGCTAGGTGGCGCTTTTACGTTCGGGCACTGACTGGGCGGCCCGCCCGAGCATTTGGGTCGGGTGTGGAGGGTCTGGCTGTAGATGCTCTAATAAAAATCTTGCAATAATAGGTTGTGTTCGGTTGAGCTGCAGATTTTGAAAAAGTTTGTGTCAGCTGTGAGAAAGTAGTTGTGAACTTTTAACTATGGATTACAAAGTCTTTAGGGCATACGGCGACCCAAAAATTTCCTCCTGCATTCGTCGATGGATAGGAGGAATCTGTCCCCTGACACAGATGCGGGAGGCAGGCATCCAACGTTGTTTGCATACATTTCAACCACTATGTGAACCAACCGAACGAAATGCATGCAAACATAGCCGATTTCATACAAACTGGACGAAAACATTCACATTTTGGACATATTTTAACTAAAAAGGTAAAACTATGTGCACGTACGGGCACACGGAGCTCCATTCCCACAACACAGATACACTACACTAGTCTATGGCCAGCCGCGGTAGATCCTTTATCTTTCTCATGTCCGGTAGCCAGCTCATCGGACTGTCGGGAGCTCTGAGGTATATTCTTCCCTCGTATCTTCCCTATGTCCGACTGTGCTACTCATCGAAGTGGCAAAGAGGGTGCTTCAATTGGAGGGGAAGGGGACGCTTCTGCCGGAGGGGAAGGGTGCCTACTCTGCTTCCGTGAAGCCAAGGCGAGGGTCGACGACATTCTGCGCCGAACCGGGAAAGTTACCGGCTGTGCACGTCGGCGACACGCCGACGGTGGCCTTCCTGAGACCCATGCAGCGAGGGCCTCCAATGTTCTACTTTCCCTCAATGTTGGCGGTGGCGGCCACCTACTCGTCAATCTCCTCATCTTTCTCCATCGACCGGGCATGGTGCCGGCAAAGTTGACGGCGAATGGCACGGCGGATGCTCCATCGGGCTATGCAAGGGAGGTGGAGCAATGAGCTGCCTGGCTTGTATTCGGCGGGCCATCAAGCCGGCTTTTATGCCGGAGAACTACTCTTCCTGCTCATCGGATGCCATCTAATGGGTGGAGAAAATGGTGGAAGAAGGAGATGGGGAGAGGCGGAGTGGTGCGATTCTTGCCCGACGTCTGGCCTCCTTTAAATAGTCGGCTAATGGAAGGAGCTTACCCAGCGTTGTGGTCAATGTTGACCCTCTTATGAACGGACGTGTGACCAGAGTAGGTTTCTCGGCACACCCCCGGGTTAATTGGAGCCATTTGAATGCGGCGAGGAGGCGTCTTTGGCCGGGCATGTAGCGGGCGACGCGACGCTTCAATGGTGGAGGCAGTGGGAGGCTGCGTCCTCTCTAGGTCGGCTTCAATGTGGAGCGGCCGCTCTATAGAGGCATGAATGCAGATAGCTGGCACCAACGGGAAAGCGTGCGGGCGAGGGAGAAGGGGGTTTGGATGGGCCAGGGTGGTCAGAAGCAGGCGTGGGTGATGTCCGGACGCCCGTAAAGCCTCCCATGTTTTGTCTCTGGTTTGCGGGAGAAAGTGCATCTGGACCGTCCTGTGGACCGATACAGGACCATGTTGGATGTCACAACACGTCCGAACCACACGATGCTGACAATTGCGGGCAATTTGAGGTCGACGTTGGAGATGCCCTTACAAATGAAGTCACATACGAGGAACGACATTGGAGGCAATCACAGACTGTTGATACCCAAATGGCATGCTAAAGCTGATATACCATGAGCAATAGACTTTTTGTCCTTCTACAATTTCTTGAATGTCACAAGTCACAACGAATGTTTTCTTTTTCCGATGAGAGCCACATGGCCCAATTTCCTTAACAAACCCCTAATTAAACAATGGGAGTGGAAATTTAGAAGTTCTAAAATATAAAGTTACATATGTTTGATTGCAAGGAATGTGAATTTAAATGGGATTGGACATGGAGGTTCAGAGTCCAACTTCCACCCTATTTATTATCTGGAGAGGAGGTGGGAATTAATTTACACAGAACATATCGTCCCTTCATCAGAATTTACGTTGCCATCTCTCAGCTAAGTCCCCATGAATTTGTTGGGAAACAAGAAGAAGAAGAGCAGCAAAAGAGAAGAAGGCTGAGGAAACAGCGGCAAAGCATCAAGCAACAGCAGCAAGGAAAGCAGCATTGCAACAAGAGAAGGAAGCAAACGCAATTGAAGCCATTGCAGCTAAAGCAGAGGCGGCACTTAAGAGAAAAGAAGAACAAGAAGCAAAGAGAGCAGAGGCAGCACTGAAGAGGAAGGAAGATCAAGAAGCAAAGAGGAAACAGCAAGAAGAGGCCAAGAGAAGAAGAGCTGAGGAGAAGAAGCAAGCAGGGTCAAGTGCACATGTGCGCAAGAAGCACAAATGAGTCAATATGTTTGATGAGTTTAGAGGTGTTGCACTTGCAGCCATCTCATTTTTTTGTCAGAAACTTCATTCTAAGTGCTTGAAACTATTCAAATGTGTCAGCCATTCAGTGTTTGAAACTATTGAAATGTAGTTCAATCATTGGCTCATTCAGTTAACTTCATATTTGACTGATATTTATGCATGTTTGACAGATATTTATGCATGTTTAACTGAATGTTTGAGTGATATCCAGTGTTTGAGTTCATACAGATCAACCTGAGTGTTTTGATCTGATCAGCACTAATATTTTTGATTGAAAAAAGACATTAAAAATGTTTCGCCTGAATGTAAATAGGTGTATTTCTGATCAGCACTAACTAGATGAAAAATGAATTTTTATTCAAAAAAACAAAAAAACCTGGGGCTCGAACCCAGGCCTGTGGTATGAAGACATGCGTGCATTGCCAGTGGGATAGTACTAATAGTCTGACCAAATGCTACTTGACACACACCTTATTATGTCGTCGTGGCCCTCAGGTCCAGCGTTCGTTGCACATTATATACGGTGACCATGCGCTGTGTTGTCTGCATGTTGTTTCGGTTTCTCCGACTCTGTCTTTAAGCCCACCCACCCACCCGCCGCTCTACACTTTCCACTCGCGTCCACAGTCCACTCGCCAATAGCGTCGCCTTGGTTTCTCCTCGCTCAGTCACCGCCGACAACCACATCGCCGCCGCCGGCATGGAGAACAGCCCCGCTTGGCAGAGGGTCGTCGATGACCTCACAGGTGATGACCAAGCGATGCGCGCGGACCTGACGGAGATCGGAAAGTGGTTCCCGAGCACTGGGATGCTGCTTCACCACGCGCGTGGCCTCCTGAAGATCATGACTGATGATGAGCTGGACCGCGCCTGCACTGACCGCCGGGGTATCGCTCCTGCACTCGTCCTCCACTTCGCGATGCAGGAGACGCGCTCCGACGAGCCGGGCCAGCGCGCCCGGTGGTGGAGGTACCGGTCCGCCACCGCGCCGCGGTAGCCGGATCCGTCGTGCGCTGGCTCGCGAGCGGAGCGCGTCCAGAACGTCGAGGTGGCCGTCCCGGGCCTGTCAACATGACCTACTGGGACCACTACCAGCCCGACCTCCTCGGGCGTGACGACAACTCCGATTACATCTCGTCAGAGTCGGAGTACGACTCTAGCTTCGACGAAGACTCTGGCTATGCTGCCGACTCGTCTTGGTCGACTGGCTGGGAGGAGCCAAAGGTGATCGTCCTCTCTGACGACGAGCCGGAGGTGCAGATGGCGGCACCCGTCGTCCCCGAGCCGGAGGTCCAGATGGTGGCGCCTGTCACCAGGGAGGGTGAAAAGCACTGCCCAATTGACATCGACGCGCTTCCAGAAGTTCCTTACATCGTCAAGAAGGAGGTGGAGGTGGTCTTGGCACTTGAAGCACATGCAGAGGTGGCTGACAAGAAGATGAACAAGAATAAGAGGAAGATGCCTGAAGAAGGTGCAGCTGAGGTTCGCCGGTCAGAGCGCCTGAAGAAGATGGCCTGAAGAAGTGAAGATGGTTAGTTAGGTATGCTGAAAGTATAGTATTTTCAGCATATAAGTTATAGTTAAAGATGTTTGGTTAGTTAGGTGTGCTTGTATAATGTGAGCACATAAGTTAATTATTACTGCTGGTCTTCTTTTGGTAATGTGAACAAGTGCTATGAAATGTTGAATGCTGAATGTTTGGTGTCATGTTTATGGACAAGTACAAACATGAATGCTGAAAGTGCTATGAAATGTTGAACTGATGTTTGGTCAGTTAGGTGTGCTTGTATGCTGAATGTTGAATGCTGAATGTTGTTGTCATGTTTGTGGACAAGTACAATGAACTGATGTCATTGTTGCTGTCATATTTAGTTGTTGTTAGTTACTATGTTGAGGAATTGTTTCTGTCATTGTTAGGTATGCTGAATGTTGTCAACATTCAGTTCAACATTTCTGTCTTTTGTCAGCACCAAATAAACATCAACTAAATGAATCCTTGTAGTTGAACTGTTAGGTATGCATATGTGGTTAGCTGCTGGATAAACAAATTGACTTGAATAACATCAAACTGGAATTTGAGCATCTAGTACAACATCAGTTCAATCAAATTCATTAAGCATCTAGTACTACATCAGTACAACATCAGTTAAATCATTCAGCATGTAGTACAACATCAGCTCAATCAAAATCATCCAGCATGCCCTTAAGGTTCCTTATCTTCTCCTTGGTGTCCTCTTTGTGTTTGAACAAGTCACCAATCATGTATTCAAGCTTTCTCTTCTCTTGCTTTAATTTATCCCTCTCTCCAGTGACTTGGTCCCTCTCCTGGATCACTTGATCTCTCTCTTTTTCTGCCTTAGCCCTGAATACCTGATGAATGCTTATTACTGTTTTGTCATTCATCTTCCTCTTCTGTAACGCCCCGGATTCGATGCGCCAGGTGTCTGCCAGTTATTCGCCGTCGTTGCCATGTCATTTGCTTGCGTGTTGCACTTTGCCATGTCATCTTATGCATTTCATATCATGTCATCATGTGCATTTCATTTTGCACACGTGTTCGTCTCATGCATCCGAGCATTTTCCCCGTTGGCCATTTTGCAATCAGGCACTCCTGTCATCCGGCGTCCCCTTCTTCTCTCCTGTTGTGAGCGCGTGTTAAACTTTCTCGGAATGGCCCGAGGTTTGCCAAGCGGCCTTGGTATAGCACCGGTAGACCGCCTGTCAAGTTTCGTGCTATTTGGAGGTCGTTTGATACTCCAACGGTTAACCGGGTAATCGCAAAGGCCTCTTTTGTGTGCAGCCCAACACCCCTTCCAAAGTGGCCCAAAACCCAGCAAACTCCCCTCCATGCTCTCGGTCGTTCGATCACGATCGCGTGGCCGAAAACCGTGCTCCATTTGGACTCTCCTAGCTCCCTCTACCTATAAATATGTGGCCTCCCCCAAAAATCCCGGGTCCAAACCCTAGCCCCGCTCCCCTCGCGCCGCCGGACACGTCCACCCCGCTCCCCCGTCCAATCAGATCCGGCCACGTGGCCTCGCCGCCGACCCTTCGCCGCCGGCCCATGGAGCCATCGCGAACCCTTGAACCCTCGCCCCGCCGCCGCCCGGCCGTCCGCCTCCTCGCGGTGTCTTTGCACCGCCGCCCAGCCGCCGTCGCGCCTCGCCGCCTCGCCGCGCGCGACCCAGCCAGCGCCCTCGCCGGGCAGCGCGCCGCCGGCCGAGCGCGCCTCGTCAACGCCATGAGTCCTCGCCGCCTCTCCCTCGACCGCCCCTTGCGCGCCTTCCCCGCCCGGTCGCCGGAGGCCTCCGCGCCGCCAGCGCGGTGCGCCCGCGCCCGCCTCCGCCTCGTCACCGCCCGGGAGCTCGCCGGTGCCGCCTCCTCGCCAGATCCGGGGTAGGGGACCCCGGGTGCGTCTCCTCCGGCCCCTCCGTGTCTTCTCCGCCGCCGGCGAACCTCGCCGGAGTTAGTCCGGCCAGATCGGGATGAGATCCACCGGGATCTCATCCAAAACTTCGTCCCCGAGCCGTACCACTCCATCCCGTTTTTCCCGGAGGTTGATTTTTTCGCTAAGTCCCGATTATTTTTGCATAATCATGCCATGTTCATCGCGTTGTATATCTGCATCCGTAGCTCCGTTTCATGCGTGTAATATGTCGAATTATTCGTCTCAACGAGTACATCATTTCATTCCATTGCATCATTTTTATTTGAGCTCATCTTGATGCCTGAAATGCTGTTGGAAGAGTGCATGTTCTTTGTTAAGCTTCTTTGGCTATTATAACTTGCTCATTTGTCATTTTTGCCATGATTTATGTGTGCATCTTATGAACATGAGCTCTACATGTGTTTTGATCTATGCTATGCCATCTTTCCAGTGGTGCCAACCATGTATTTTTGTGAGTTGTGTGCTGAGTGCATCGAGCTTGTTAAGGAGGGTACTTGCTGTTGCTGTTTTCCTGACAGATTCTGTTATATTTTGTTGCTATGTAAACCTGCTCCTACAAGTCATTTTGTGCGTTATTCTGGAGATGGTCACTAAGGATGTTTTGTTATACATGTCTTGCTCTATCCATTCATGCCCCTGGTTGCAATTATAGTCTGCTGGAATATGTTGTAAACTTGCTCCAAAGTTGCTAAATAATGTTGCTGTCAGCCTGTTAACATTAAGTTCAATGTTTCCATGATTGTTTGCTAGTGATCCATGCACCCTATGAACTTGCTCTTGCCATGTATAGCTTCACAAACATGTCTTCTTACTGTTGGTTGCCTTGCCATGCCATGTGTTGCTCTGTGGTGAGTGGTTCAAGCTCACCAACATGCCTACTTATTGTTGTTCCTGCCATGTATGAATCTGTCATATAACTTGCTATGTTTACATGGGTGCCATCATATCTTCTGATCCTTTTTGGCTCATGGTCAGTAAGGGTCTTTTGTTCTATGCATTTAGTAGATTCATGCCATGCCTTTGTTTGCCATTATAAGTTCCTGTAACATGTTGATTTATAGCTCTAAACATTGCAACCTGATGTTATTTCTGCAAAGTCTGAAACTGTTATTATTTGCAATCTTACCATGTGTGTTTGAGCATGTTCTAGTGATTTCTGGAGATAGCTCAGTGTTCATGTTTTATTATGCTTTACCTGTACTTCATGCCCATGCCTTTTGTTATTATGTTGAGGTGTTGTAGCATATTGTTTTGATGCTTGCAATATGCCTAGTTGATGTTATGGACAGATTGTTGTTATGACTTGTATAGAGTGTATGTGTTGAACCGTTGCTCCGTTTTTAGTGTGTTCTATATGAAACTTGCTTGTTTTTGCATGTAGCTTCATGTTATCATGTTGCATCCTTGTTTTGAGGTGTTTGCTTGATGTTTGGGTGCATTTTGCATCAATGCCATGTTTAACTTGTTTTGCTCATATCTTCTAGGCCGTAGCTCCGAATCTAATGAACTTTATATGTAACTTGACTAGAATTTCGTGTAGATTCTCTTGGTGCTCTTTAACTTGCTATTTAACAACTTGAACATAAGGTTTATTCAGATCTGGACCAATTTCGAAATATGCATGTGAGGACTTACCGAAATTGTTATATGTTGTTTCCGGCCTCATTTAAACTTGCCTTGATGTGTTGTTCTTGTTTGCATCATCTCTTGCCATGAGTAGCCTCATGTAGCTTTGTCATGCATCATGCTTGTTGTGCATCATGTCTTGTCTATGTGTGGTGTGTTTACCATGTTGTGTGCTTCTTCTCGATAGTTCCCGTTTCGTTGCGATCGTGAGGATTCGTTCGTCTACGCTTGGTTCGTCTTCGTGGCTTCATCTTCTTTATGGACTCGTTCTTCTTCCTTGCGGGATTTCAGGCAAGATGACCGTCACCTTGGATCTCACTACTATCATTGCTATGCTAGTTGCTTCGTTCTATCGCTATGCTGCGTTACCTATCATTTGCTCTTCAAGCCTCCCAAATTGCCATGAACCTCTAACCTTTGACACCCTTCCTAGCAAACCGTTGTTTGGCTATATTCTTGCTTTGCTCAGCCCCTCTTATAGCGTTGCTAGTTGCGGTGAAGTTGAAGATTGCTCCATGGTGGGCGAGGGTTATGTCGGGATATCACAATATCTCTTATATTATTAATGCATCTATATATTTGGTAAAGGGTGGAAGGCTCGGCCTTATGCAGTGTTTTGTTCCACTCTTGCCGCCCTAGTTACATCATACCGGTGTTATGTTCCCGGATTTTGCGTTCCTAACGCGTCGGGTGATTTATGGGACCCCTTGACAGTTTGCTTTGAATAAAACTCCTCCAAAGAAGGCCCAACCTTGGTTTTACCATTTGCCTCACCACCACCTACTTTTCCCTTGGGAGTAATTAACCCAAGGGTCATCTTTATTATAGCCCCCGGGCCAATGCTTGTCTAAGTGTTGGTCCAAACTAGAGCACCGTCTTGGGACCATTCCTTGGCAACTTGGATTCGTCGGTACCTGTACGCTTCGCTTATCTGGTGTTGCCACGAGAACGAGATATGTGCAGCTCCTATCGGGATGTCGGCGCATCGGGTGGTCTTCTGGTCTTGTTTTACCATTGTCGAAATGTCTTGTAAACCGGGATTCCGAGACCGATCGGGTCTTCACGGAGAAGGTATATCCTTCGTTGATCGCGAGAGCTTATCATGGGCTAAGTTGGGACACCCTGCAGGTATAAACTTTCGAGAGCCGTGCCCGCGGTTATGTGGCGAAGGAATTTGTTAATGTCGGTTGTAGATAACTTGACACGATCCGAATTAAAACGCATCAACCGCGTGTGTAGCCATGATGGTCTCTTCTCGGCGAGTCCGGAAGTGAACACGGTTTCGTGTTATGTTTGGCGTAAGTAGTTGTTCGGGATCACCTCTTGATCATTGCTAGCTTCACGACCGTTCCTTTGTTTCTCTTCTCGCTCTCATTTGCGTATGTTAGCCACCATATATGCTTAGTCGTTCTTTGCAACCTCACCACTTTACCCTTCCTTTCCCATTAAGCTTTGTTAGTCTTGATACCCATGGTAATGGGATTCTTTGAGTCCTCGTGGCTCCTGATTACTACAACAACGATTGCGGTACATGTTATCGATGATCATGGCGCGAGAGCGATGCTTGCTTGCTTGAGTTCTTCTTACGCTTCTTCTTGATCGGGGATAGGTTCGGTCGGCAGCACTGGGCTAGCGAGGTGGATGTCATTTGAGCTTCATTTGTGTTTCATCCATAGTCGGATGTTGATCTCTTGTATATGATGTATTGTTGTATTCATGTGAAATTGTATGTCTTGGATGTACCCCCACTATTATGTAATGTTGATGTAATGATATCCACCTTGCAAAAGCGTCTTCAAGATGCGCTTCTATCCTTGGTGGGACCTTTGAGTTCCTTTAGGATAGGGTCGCATCTTGGGCGTGACATCTTCTCAAGCTCTGCCCTAAGATCAGCCATAGCAATTTGTGTGCTGCCTAATTGGCTAATTGCATGCTCCTTCTCAACCACAAGATTAGCAAAATCAAGCTTGAAATTGCTAAGCTCTTTTTCCAACTTCTTATTCTCTTCCAAAATCTTTAGGTTTTCCTCATTATGCAGAACATTTTGTCTAAGATTCTGTTTTGTCTCCTCTTCATACATGCTCCATATCCTAGCTAGGCTCATCTTCATAGCTTTCAGGCCACTCAGGGTCAACCCATTCCACATAGTTGCAACTAGGTACTTCCTATGAATTTAAAACAAACATAATTTCAGTTAACTAATCAAGAAATGCAGTTAACTACTCAACAAATTTCAGTTAACTAAACATAGTACTTTAAATGGCATACAAATTGACTACTCAAAAATAACTAAAATTTGAGCTTTTTAAACTTTTGACAGTGTGAATGAGTTTGTACTAACCTTCTGGGCACAGGTTAGGAACCTCCTGTGAGTATCAACTGATTCAAATGCCACAACCTTCTCACACAAAGTTCCATGCTGACATGTAAAACTAGGCAAATCTATGGCCAGGCCTCTCCATTCCTCACAGAAAATTGTGGCAGGAGCCTAAAACAGATCCAGATTTGGATTCAGAATGAAGAAACAAGAGAAATCCCTAGCTTTTGGTAACCCTAGTAGGAGATGAGGAGGAGATGACCAACCTTGTGAAGGAAATATGCCCTAGAGACAATAATAAAGTTATTATTTATTTCCTTATTTCATGATAAATGTTTATTATTCATGCTAGAATTGTATTAACCGGAAAAATAATACATGTGTGAATACATAGACAAACAGAGTGTCACTAGTATGCCTCTACTTGACTAGCTCGTTAATTAAAGATGGTTATGTTTCCTAACCATAGACATGAGTTGTCATTTGATTAACGGGATCACATCATTAGGAGAATGATGTGATTGACTTGACCCATTCCGTTAGCTTAGCACTTGATCGTTTAGTATGTTGCTATTGCTTTATTCATGACTTATACATGTTCCTGTAACTATGAGATTATGCAACTCCCGTTTACCGAAGGAACACTTTGTGTGCTACCAAACGTCACAACGTAACTGGGTGATTATAAAGGTGCTCTACAGGTGTCTCCGAAGGTACATGTTGGGTTGGCGTAATTCGAGATTAGGTTTTGTCACTCCGATTGTCGGAGAGGTATCTCTGGGCCCTCTCGGTAATGCACATCACTATAAGCCTTGCAAGCAATGTAGCTAATGAGTTAGTTACAGAATGATGCATTACGTAACGAGTGAAGAGACTTGCCGGTAACGAGATTGAACTAGGTATTGGATACCGACGATCGAATCTCGGGCAAGTAACATACCGATGACAAAGGGAACAACGTATGTTGTTATGCGGTTTGACCGATAAAGATCTTCGTAGAATATGTACGAGCCAATATGGTCATCCAGGTTCCGCTATTGGTTATTGACTGAGAATAGTTCTAGGTCATGTTTACATAGTTCTCGAACCCGTAGGGTCCGCACGCTTAACGTTACGATGACAGTTATATTATGAGTTTATGAGTTTTGATGTACCGAAGGAGTTCGAAGTCCCGGATGAGATCGGGGACATGACGAGGAGTCTTGAAATGGTCGAGACGTAAAGATCGATATATTGGACGACTATATTCGGAGTTCGGAAAGGTTCCGAGTGATTCGGGTATTTTCGGAGTACCGGAGAGTTACGTGAATTCGCCGGGGAGTATATGGGCCTTATTGGGCTTTAGGGGGAAAGAGAGAGGAGAGGTTGGGCGCCCCCCCAAGGCCTAGTCCGAATTGCACTAGGGGGAGGGGCTGCGCCCCGTCCTTCCTTCTCTTCTCTTCCCCCTTTCCTTGACTCCTACTCCTACTACTTGGAAGGGGGAATCCTACTCCCGGTGGGAATAGGACTCCTCCTTGGTGCGCCTCCTCCTAGGCCGGCCACCCCCTCCCTTGCTCCTTTATATACGGGGGCAGGGGGCACCCTAGAACACACAAGTTGATCTTCAAGATCGTTCCTTAGCCGTGTGCGGTGCCCCCTCCACCATATTCCACCTCGGTCATATCGTCGCGGAGTTTAGACGAAGCCTGCTACCGATAGAACATCATCATCGTCACACGCCGTCGTCTTGTGGAACTCATCCTCGACACTTTCTTTGGATCGGTCCGGGATCGTTATCGAGCTGAGCGTGTGCTGAACTCGGAGGTGCCGTCGTTCGGTGCTTGGATCGGTCGAATCGTGAAGGCGTCGACTACATCAACAGCGTTGTCATAACGCTTCGCTTCGGTCTACAAAGTGCGTGGACACACTCTCCCCTCTCATTGCTATGCATCACCATGATCTTGCGTGTGCGTAGGAAATTTTTGGAAATTACTACGTTCCCCAACAGTGGCATCTGAGCCTAGGTTTTATGCGTTGATGTTATATGCACGAGTAGAACACAAATGAGTTGTGGGCGATACAAGTCATACTGCTTACCAGCATGTCATACTTTGGTTCGGCGGTATTGTGAGATGAAGCGGCCCAGACCGACATTACGCATACGCTTACGCGAGACTGGTTTCACCGTTACGAGCACTCGTGCTTAAAGGTGATTGGCGGGTGTCTGTCTCCCTCACTTTAGCTGAATCGAGTGTGGCTACGCCCGGTCCTTGCGAAGGTTAAAACAACACTAACTTGACGAACTATCGTTGTGGTTTTGATGCATAGGTAAACGGTTCTTGCTCAGCCCGTAGCAGCCACGTAAAATTTGCAACAACAAAGTAGAGGGCGTCTAACTTGTTTTTGCGGGGCATGTTGTGATGTGATATGGTCAAGGCGTGATGCTATATTTTATTGTATGAGATGATCATGTTTTGTAACGAGTTATCGGCAATGGCGAGAGCCATATGGTTGTCGCTTTATTGTATGAAATGCAATCGCTACATAATTGCTTTACTTTATCACTAAGCGGTAGCGATAGTCGTAGAAGCAATAGTTGGCGAGGCAAAACGATGCTACGATGGAGATCGAGGTGCGCGCCGGTGGCGATGGTGATCATGGCGGTGCTTGGAGATGGAGATCACAAGTACAAGATGATGATGGCCATATCATATCACTTATATTGATTGCATGTGATGTTTATCCTTTATGCATCTTATCTTGCTTTGATTGACGGTAGCATTTTAAGATGATCTCTCACTAATTATCAAGAAGTGTTCTCCACGAGTATGCACCATTGCCAAAGTTAAATCGTGCCCGGACACCACGTGATGATCGAGTGTGATAAGCTCTCGTCCATCTACAACGGGTGCAAGCCAATTTTGCACACGCAGAATACTCGAGTTAAACTTGACGAGCCTAGCATATGCAGATATGGCCTCGGAACACGGAGACCGAAAGGTCAAGCGTGAACCATATAGTAGATATGATCAACATAATGATGTTCACCATTGAAAACTACTCCATCTCACGTGATGATCGGTTATGGTTTAGTTGATTTGGATCACGTGATCACTTAGATGACTAGAGAGATGTCTGTCTAAGTGGGAGTTCTTAAGTAATATGATTAATTGAACTTAAATTTATCATGAACTTAGTCCTGGTAGTATTTTGCATATTATGTTGTAGATCAATAGCTCGTGTTGTTGCTTTCATATGTTTATTTTGATATGTTCCTAGAGAAAACTGTGTTGAAAGATGTTAGTAGCAATGATGCGGATTAGATCCGTGATATGAGGTTTATCCTCATTGTTGCATAGAAGAATTATGTCCTTAATGCACCGCTAGGTGACAGACCTATTGCAGAAGTAGATGCAGATGTTATGAACGTTTGGCTAGATCAATATGATGACTACTTGATAGTTTAGTGCACCATGCTTAATGGCTTAGAATCGGGACTTCAAAGATGTTTTAAACGTCATGGATCATATGAGATGTTCCAGGAATTGAAGTTAATATTTCAAGCAAATACCCGAGTTGAGAGATATGAAGTATCCAACAAGTTCTATAGCTAAAAGATAGAGGAGAATCGCTCAACTATTGAGCATGTGCTCAGATTGTCTGGGTACTTCAATCGCTTGAATCAAGTGGGAGTTAATCTTCCAGATAAGATAGTGATTGACAGAATTCTCTAGTCACCATCACTAAGTTACTAGAACTTCGTGATGAACTATAGTATGCAAGGGATGACGAAAATGATTCCCGAGCTCTTCGTGATGTTGAAATCAACGAAGGTAGAAATCAAGAAAGAGCATCAAGTGTTGATGATTGACAAGACCACTAGTTTCAAGAGAAGGGCAAAGGGAAAGAAAGGGAACTTCAAGTAGAATGACAAGCAAGTTGTCACTCTCGTGAAGAAGACCAAAGTTGGACCAAAGCCTGAAACTGAGTGCTTACACTGCAAAGAAAATGGTCACTAGAAGCGGAAATGCCCTGAATATTTGGTGGATAAGAAGGATGGCAAAGTGAACAAGAGTATATTTAATATACATGTTATTGATATGTGCCTTACTAGTGTTTATAGTAGCCCCTGAGTATTTGATACTTGTTCAGTTGCTAAGATTAGTAACTCGAAACAGGAGTTACAGAATAAACAGAGACTAGTTGAGGGTGAAGTGACGATGTATGTTGGAAGTGGTTCCAAGATTGATATGATCATCATCGCACACTCTCTATACTTTCGGGATTAGTGTTAAACCTAAATAAATGTTATTTGGCGTTTACATTAAGCATCAATATGATTCGATCATGTTTATTGCAATACGATTATTCATTTAAAATCAGAGAATAATTGTTGTTCTGTTTACATGAATAAAACCTTCAATGGTCATACACCCAATGAAAATAGTTTGTTGGATCTTGATCGTAGTGATACACATATTCATAATATTGATGCCAAAAGATGCCAAGTTAATAATGATAGTGCAACTTATTTGTGGCACTGTCATTTGGGTCGTATTGGTGTAAAGCGCATGAAGAAACTCCATAGAGATGGATTTTCGGAATCACTTGGTTATGAATCATTTGATGCTTGCGAACCGTGCCTTTTGGGCAAGATGACTAAAACTCCGTTCTCCGAAACAATGGAACAAGCTACTGACTTATTGGAAATAATACATACCGATGTATGGGATCCAATGAGTGTTGATGCTTGTGGCAAGTATCGTTATTTTCTGACCTTCACAAGATGATTTGAGCAAATATGGGTATACCTACTTTATGAAACATAAGTCTGAAATAGTTGAAAGGGTTAAAGAATTTCAGAGTGAAGTGGAAAATCATTATAACAAGAAAATAAAGTTTACGTGATCGATCATGAGCGAATATTTGAGTTCTGAGTTTGGTCTTGATTAAAACAATGTGGAATAGTTTCACAGCTCACGCCACCGAACACCACAGCGTTATGGTGTGTCGAACGTCGTAATCAAGACTTTATTTGTTATGGTGCGATCTATGATGTATCTTACCGATTTACCACTATCGTTTTGGGGTTATGCATTAGAGATAGCTGCATTCACTTTAATAGGGCACCATCTAAATCCGTTGAGACGACACCGTATGAACTATGGTTTAGCAGTAGACCTAAGCTGCCATTTCTTAAAGTTTGGAGTTGCGATGCTTATGTGAAAAAGGTTTTCAACCTGATAAGCTCGAACCCAAATCAGAGAAGTGCTTCTTCATAGAATACCCAAAGGAAACTGTTGGGTACACCTTCTATCACAGATCCGAAGGCAAAACATTCGTTGCTAAGAATGGATCCTTTCTAGAGAAGGAGTTTCTCTCGAAAGAAGTGAGTGGGAGGAAAGTAGAACTTGATGAGGTAACTGTACCTGCTCCCTTATTGGAAAGTAGTTCATCACAGAAATCTGTTCCTGTAACTACTACACCAATTAGTGAGGAAGCTAGTGATGATGATCATGTAACTTCAGATCAAGTTACTACCAAAACTCGTAGGTAAAACAGAGTGAGATCCGCACTAGAGTGGGACGGTAATCCTGTTCTGGAGATCATGTTACTTGACCATGACAAACCTACGAACTATGAGGAAGCGATGATGAGCCTAGATTCCGCGAAATGGCTTGAGGCCATGAATTCTGAGATAGAATTCATGTATGAGAACAAAGTGTGGACTTTGATTGACTTGCCCGATGATCGGTGAGTCATTAAGAATAAATGGATCTTCAAGAGGAAGACAGATGCTGATAGTAGTGTTACTATCTACAAAGCTAGACTTGTTGAAAAAGGTTTTTGACAAAGTTCAAGATGTTGAATACAATGAGATTTTCTCACTCGTATCGATGCTTAAAAGTCTGTCCGAATCATGTTAGCAATTGCCACATTTTATGAAATCTGGCAAATGGATGTCAAAACTGCATTTCTTAATGGTTTTCTTAAAGAAGAGTTGTATATGATGCAACCAGAAGGTTTTGTCAATCCTAAAGGTGCTAACAAAATGTGCAAGCTCCAGCGATCCATCTGTGGACTGGTGCAAGAATCTCGGAGTTGGAATATACGCTTTGATAAGTTGATCAAAGCATATAGTTTTATACAGACTTGCAGTGAAGCCTGTATTTACAATAAAGTGAGTGGGAGCACTACAGCCTTTTTTGATAAGTATATGTGAGTGACATATTGTTGATCAGAAAGGATGTAGAATTTTTTCTGGAAAGCATAAATGAGTATTTGAAAGGAGTTCTTTAAAAGAAAGACCTCAGTAAAGCTACTTACATATTGAGCATCAAGATATATAGAGATAGATCAAGAGGCTTGATAAGTTTTTTCAATGAGTACATACCTTGACAAGATTTTGAAGTAGTTCAAAATGGAACAGTCAAAGAAAGAGTTTCTTGCTTGTGTTACAAGGTGTGAAATTGAGTAAGACTCAAATACCGACCACGACAGAAAATAGAAAGAGAATGAAAGTCATTCCCTATGCATCAATCATAGGTTCTATAAAAGTATGCATGCTATAGACCAGACCTATTGTATACTCTGCCATGGTTTGGCAAGAGAGTACAATAGTGATCTAGGAGTAGATCACTGGACATTGGTCAAGATTATCCTTAGTGGAATAAGGATATGTTTCTCGATTATGGAGGTGACAAAAAGGTTCGTCGTAAAGGGTTACGTCGATACAAGTTTTGGCACTGATCGAGATGACTCTAAGTCTTAATCTGGATACATATTGAAAGTGGGAGCAATTAGCTAGAGTAGCTCCATGCAGAGCATTGTAGACATAGAATATTTGCAAAATACATATGGCTCTTAATATGACAGACCCGTTGACTAAAATTATCTCACAAGCAAAACATGATCACACCTTAGTACTCTTGGGTGTTAATCACATAGCGATGTGAACTAGATTACTGACTCTAGTAAACCCTTTGGATGTTGGTCACATATCGATGTGAACTATGGGTGTTAATCACATGGTGATGTGAACTATTGGTGTTAAATCACATGGTGATGTGAACTAGATTATTGACTCTAGTGCAAGTGGGATACTGAAGGAAATATGCCCTAGAGGCAATAATAAAGTTATTATTTATTTCCTTATTTCATGATAAATGTTTATTATTCATGCTAGAATTGTATTAACCGGAAACATAATACATGTGTGAATACATTGACAAACAGAGTGTCACTAATATGCCTCTACTTGACTAGCTCGTTAATTAAAGATGGTTATGTTTCCTAACCATAGACATGAGTTGTCATTTGATTAACGGGATCACATCATTAGGAGAATGATGTGATTGACTTGACCCATTCCATTAGCTTAACACTTGATCGTTTAGTATGTTGCTATTGCTTTCTTCATGACTTATACATGTTCCTGTAACTATGAGATTATGCAACTCCCGTTTACCGGAGGAACACTTTGTGTGCTACCAAACATCACAGCGTAATCGGGTGATTATAAAGGTGCTCTACAGGTGTCTCCGAAGGTACATGTTGGGTTGGCGTAATTCGAGATTAGGTTTTTTCACTCCGATTGTCGGAGAGGTATCTCTGGGCCCTCTCGGTAATGCACATCACTATAAGCCTTCCAAGCAATGTAGCTAATGAGTTAGTTACGGAATGATGCATTACGTAACGAGTAAAGAGACTTGCCGGTAACGAGATTGAACTAGGTATTGGATACCGACGATCGAATCTCGGGCAAGTAACATACAGATGACAAAGGGAACAACGTATGTTGTTATGCGGTTTGACCGGTAAAGATCTTCATAGAATATGTAGGAGCCAATATGAGCATCCAGGTTCCGTTATTGGTTATTGACCGAGAATAGTTCTAGGTCATGTCTACATAGCTCAAACCCGTAGGGTCCGCACGCTTAACGTTACGATGACAGTTATATTATGAGTTTATGAGTTTTTATGTACCGAAGGAGTTCAGAGTCCCGGATGAGATCGGGGACATGACGAGGAGTCTCGAAATGGTCGAGACGTAAAGATCGATATATTGGACGACTATATTCGGAGTTCGGAAAGGTTCCGAGTGATTCGGGTATTTTTCGAGTACCGAGAGTTACGGAATTCGCCGGGAGTATATGGGCCTTATTGGGCTTTAGGGAAAGAGAGAGAGAGGTTGGGCGCCCCAAGGCCTAGTCCGGGTGGACTAGAGGAGGGGCTGCGCCCATCCTTCCTTCTCTTCTCTTCCCTTTCCTTGACTCCTACTCCTACTACTTGGAAGGGGAATCCTACTCCGGTGGGAGTAGGACTCCTCCTTGTGCGCCTCCTCCTAGGCCGCCACCCTCCCTTGCTCCTTTATATCACGGGGCAGGGGCACCCTAGAACACACAAGTTGATCTTCAAGATCGTTCCTTAGCCGTGTGCGGTGCCCCTCCACCATATTCCACCTCGGTCATATCGTCGCGGAGTTTAGACGAAGCCTGCTTGATAGAACATCATCATCGTCACCACGCCGTCGTGTTGACGGAACTCATCTCGACACTTTGCTGGATCGAGTCCGGGATCGTCATCGAGCTGAGCGTGTCTTGAACTTCGGAGGTGCCGTGACGTTCGGTGCTTGGATCGGTCGGATCGTGAAGGCGTCGACTACATCAACAGCGTTGTCATAACGCTTCGCTTTCGGTCTCGAGTGCGTGGACACACTCTCCCCTCTCGTTGCTATGCATCACCATGATCTTGCGTGTGCGTAGGAATTTTTTTGAAATTACTACGTTCCCCAACACCTTGCTGGTAACAGAGTCGTCTCCAGAAGAGCTAGGGAGATCATCCGACGACACCATGGATCTTTGTGGTGCTGGAGAAGAAGATAAGAACTTTGTGGTGCTAGAGAAGAAGAGAAGAATGGGAACGAGGAAGATATACTTGTGGCTGGGGGAGGAAGCACAGGTGGATCTGGTGGTTGTCGACCAAAGGCAAACATACAATGCAAGTTGTAGGGTGCCAGTGTGCATTGTTGTGGACCAATCAGTTAACTGAATATTTGTTCAGTTAACTGAATATTTGTTCGGTTAAGTTCAGTTCTATTTTGGCCATATCAAACAAGCTCATTTAACTTAATCCTTGTTCAGTTAAGTTCAGTTACATTTTGGGCATATCAATCAAGCTCATTTAACTTAATCTTTGTTCAGTTAAGTTGATTTACAATTTGGCCATATCAATCAAGCTAAGACCAAGTGCAGTCAACATTAACACTGACCAAGTGCAGTTAACATTGACACTGACCAAGTGCAGTTAACTGAATATTTGGCTCAGAGAGCTCAGAGAAAACAAAGTTAACTGAATATTAACAACAAATTGGAAGATGAAACATTGACACTGAAACGTTGATATTACTTCATAGATACATCATATCCATTACAACCATACAGCCAAAATAACATCATATCCATTACAGCCATAGATACATATCCAGCTCAGACACCAGCTCAGGAAACCATAGATACTAATTTATCAGCATCTCACTTCTTCATAATTAAGATGAAAGACAACACACAAAGAACCACAACACTAGCCATAAGAAGCTTTAGCACCAGAAGGATCTCTCTACCTAATCCAAGAAGCATAGCAACTTGCTGCTTGGTAGCAAGGTTTTTATCACTAGGGCTGTCAAAATTCACCCTGCCTGCAATGCCTTTTCCAGCCAAGGCCCTTCCAGCTAAGTTTCTTCCTGCCATCCACTCAGTCCTCTTCCTCTCAAGATCTTCCCTCCTGTCCTCAGCTGCACCAATTGCATCTACAGCAGCATTACCAACAAGAACTCTAGTTTCAACCAGATGCTGCACATATTCCATCTCCCAGCGCCAGAAATCACAGGTGACCTACAACCAAAGCAATGCAATGTGTGAAAATGACTGACAAAGTGCAGTTAACATGAAAAAATGTTCAATTAAGGACTAAAATTCAGTTAACCATGGCTACTGAGCACATTCAAGACTTCTAATCACATGAATTGCTGAACATTCAGTTAAGAGATCTCTTCAGTTAACTTCTAAGCACATCACAGCATGGCTACTGAGCACAACATGGCTACTGAACAGGGCAGGTGCATGAATCGAACAGAGCAAGACTGAAGCTTACATTGTCGTGGGTGCACTTGTAGAAAACCCAACTATCGTGATCATCGGTGCTAGAGCGGTAGCACTTGACGGGTTCGCCACAATCGGGGCATCCGACCAGTGGCACCTCACCAGAGCGGCCACGCAGACCAGAGCGCACACCGGAGCGGGAGGATCTCGCAGATGACATGCCATCGGCGAGAGGTAGCAGCAGATCCAGGCGGTGATGCCTGCGGCGACGGCGGCGGAGCAGGCAACGGTGATTAGGGTTCGAGACGGGAGAGGAGAGGGAGAGGTGCAGGTGCGGTGTGTGCGGTCCGACCAGGTGGGTGTGGTCGCGATCCGACCAGGTGGGTGGGTGAGGCGCGGTCCGACCAGGTGGTGAGGCACGGTCTGACCAGGCGGGGGGATAAACGCAAATTCATCTTTTTTGCAACAAACCCCCTTGTATTCTCCCGTGCAGCTGAGCTGGCGGTCAAAGCCCGCGTATTTTGGACCGTAGACGACCACCTGAGACAAGTTGTAGGACTGTATTTCGGATATTTGCAAGTGCGAGGAGAAATGCGGCCAACGCGACAAGTATAAGGACCTCTACTGAATTTTTCTCATAAATTTTTGTATGTGACTCTGAGATGTGGTCCTGAATTTCCGCCAAATAAAGAGAGAGATGTTTTTTTGGGGTAGAGAGAGAGAGATGTGGTTATGAAAACTTACATATTCGGAGTTGTAAATCCTTGAGAACCAAACAATGTAGTACTCCAAAAAAAAAAGTCCACCGACTAGCTAGACTCGAGGTTCTGCACAGTTCGAGTAAAAAATCAGCCGTCCAACCATGCAAGTGCAGCCAGCTCGTGCTTCTCAATCAGTCAAACGCCGTCGTCAATGGTGCACCGTCGCTCCCTGACTTCCAAGCTCGAGGACGGCTTAGCCTGCTGGGAAGTGGGAAGTGGGAAACTACTAGGCAGGAGTTCGCCCACGACGCATACAGCGACGATACTACTGAGTTGGCGAGACGTTGCTGTCAGCACTCACCCAGCACACAGACAGCACTAATTAATATCCGCCTGCATGCGTTGCCGTTGCCGTTGCACCGGTCGGTCGCCGTCGTCGTTCATCTGAACTGAAAAGGTGGATCTAGCCTTCCTGGAGCCTGCTGACCTGCTTCCCGGACCCTGCCGTGTCGCCCGCCAGAAGCTTCGGAAGAAAAAAGAGGCAGGGCGCGGGACGGCCGGAGGTCAAACGTTGGCACCGTGACTCTTCTCGTCGCGCGGCACGTCAAGGGCCACCGGAGTCAGCTAGCGAGCCTTCACGCTTTCCCGGAGTGATTCGGTAGCCTCAGTGGGAGGCTAACAGCATCTCCACCAGCCGCCTAACGCGCGGGGCGCTAAAAACTAGTTTGCAGCGCGTTCATCGTCTGGTTTGACGCGTCGCGCAGCGCTGACTCCAGTAGCCGCGAAAAAATGTAGCGCGGGTAGCTCCAACAGTCCGCGCGAGCAGGCGGCGCATTGCCATTTGTTGCATTTTAAACACAAAATGAATTTCACACATCACAAAACAAAGACATAGAATATAATTTAAATCACACAAACAAGTTGATGACTAAAAGTTCATGCCCACAAGTTCAAATTCATGCACACAACATTATCCAACCAAGTTCAAAATGCAAACCAAGTTCATGACACAAACGAAAGGCACAACCATCAAGCCTCGTCCTCGTCTTCATCCTCATCTTCCTCCGATTCATCCGACTCCTCCGGAGATGATTCTTCTTCCTCTTCATTGTCGCGCGCCGCATCCTCATCACGTGAAGCTCGAAAGGTGTCGGCAAGATCTTCAACGACATCTTCATGCGAAGGTGTGTGAGGCACACCGGAAGACATTCCGCCTGTGGCGCCCGGAGGTGCACCCATGCCTCCAATGAGAGACGCAAAACTCATGCCACCCATGCCGCCCGGAGGTGCTCCGAAGCCACACATGCCTCCCATGGTCTCTACGGTAGCTCCAAAGCCACCCATGGCACCAATACCTCCCATGGTCTCCATGGTAGCTCCGAAACGACCCATGCCTCCCATGCCGCCAAGGCCACCACCACTTGGCCTTACCCTATCTTCATCATTAGTGCCACTTGGGTTCAACTTGTCAACCGCCTTTTGTGCGGCCGTCCATTGTTGACAATCCTTGTTGATTGTCGATCACCGGGAGCGAAGAGATCGATCGGAGCGGTCAATTCCACTCGTGTTGCGTCGATCAAAGTGTTCTTTTATCCGGAGCCAATAAGCATCTCTACTTTGATCACCTCCAATGGATGGATCCCTCGACACGTCCAATCAAGTTTTGCATAGCAAGACGTCTTCGTCGTTGGTGTAGTTGCCTCCTCTTCCTTTCGGTGCGTCGACTATGCCCTAACCATCCTCGTCCACCTCGAACTCATGGGTTTCGAAATGCATGTCATTGGTTTGAGACCAATGCGAATTGTTGGAGCCAACACCCAAAATTGACATGTTTGCATCATCGTTGACACTACAAAGTATGTAGAACAATGCAAATGAGCTATCTACATGTATGCATTCAAAAACTAACAACAACAAAAAACTTGGCGAAATTTTATACCTTTCGGGCATTCTTGAAGATCCACTTGTTTGCATCATCAGTCTTCTTCTTGAAGATCCACTTGTTTTCTATTGCTTGCCTACCCTCGGGCAAGTCAACCAAAGTCCATACTTTGTTTTCATACATGGATCCCATCTCAGATTCATGGCCTCAAGCCATTTTGCAGAATCTGGGCTCACCATCGCTTCTTCATAGTTCATAGGTTCATCATGATCTAGTAGCATGATTTCCAGAACAGGATTACCGTACCACTCTGGTGCGGATCTTACTCTGGTTGATCTACGTGGTTCTGTAGTAACTTGATCTGAAGTTTCATGATCAAGATCATCAACTTCCTCACTACTTGGTGTAGATGTCTCAGAAACCGGTTTCTGCGACAAACTACTTTCAAGTAAGGGAGAAGGTACAATTACCTCATCAAGTTCTACTTTCCTCCCACTCACTTCTTTCGAGAGAAACTCCTTCTCTAGAAAGGATCCATTCTTAGCAACGAATGTCTTGCCTTCGGATCTGTGATAGAAGGTGTATCCAACAGTCTCCTTTGGGTATCCTATGAAGACACATTTCTCCGATTTGGGTTCGAGCTTATCAGGTTGAAGCTTTTTCACATAAGCATCGCATCCCCAAACTTTAAGAAACGACAACTTTGGTTTCTTGCCAAACCACAGTTCATAAGGTGTCGTCTCAACGGATTTTGACGGTGTTCTATTCAGTGTGAATGCGGCCGTCTCTAGAGCATAACCCCAAAACGATAGCGGTAAATCAGAAGAGACATCATAGATCGTACCATATCTAGTAAAGTACGATTCGACGTTCGGACACACCATTACTGTTGTGGTGTTCCGGGTGGCGTGAGTTGTGAAACTATTCCGCATTGTTTCAAATGTAGACCATACTCGTAACTCAAATATTCACCTCCACGATCAGATCGTAGAAATTTAATTTTCTTATTACGATGATTTTCAACTTCACTCTGAAATTCTTTGAACTTTTCAAATGTTTCAGACTTATGTTTCATTAAGTAGATATACCCATATCTGCTTAAGTCATCTGTGAAGGTGAGAAAATAACGATATCCGCCACGAGCCTCAACATTCATCGGACCACATACATCTCAGATGTATGATTTCCAACAAATCTGTTGCTCTCTCCATAGTACCGAGAACGGGTTTTAGTCATCTTGCCCATGAGGCACGGTTCGCAAAGTGCCAAGTGATTCATAATCAAGTGACTCCAAAAGTCCATCAATATGGAGTTTCTTCATGCGCTTTACAATCGATATGACCTAAATGGCGATTGCCACAAATAAGTTACACTATCATTATCAACTCTGCATCTTTTGGTTTCAACATTATGAATATGTGTATCACTACTATCGAGATTCAACAAAATAGACCACTCCTCAAGGGTGCATGACCATAAAAGATATTACTCATATAAATAGAACAACCATTATTCTCTGATTTAAATGAATAACCGTCTCGCATCAAACAAGATCCAGATATAATGTTCATGCTCAACGCAGCACCAAATAACAATTATTTAGGTCTAAAACTAATCCCGAAGGTAGATGTAGAGGTAGCGTGCCGACCGCGATCACATCGACTTTGGAACCATTTCCCACGCGCATCGTCACCTCGTCCTTTGCGGTGTTAAGCAATCCATAGTCCTGTTTGAGTTGCAAATATTAGCAACAGAATCGAGATCAAATACCAGTGCTCTGCGAGCTCTAGTAAGGTACACATCAATAACATGTATATCACATATACCTTTGTTCACCTTGCCATCCTTCTTATCCGCCAAATACTTGGGGCAGTTCCGCTTCAAAGGACCGATCGCTTACGGTAGAAGCACTTTCGGTTTGAGCTTAGGTCCGGACTTGGGTTTCTTCTCTGAGCAAACAACTTGCTTGCTGTTCTTCTTGAAGTTCCTTCTTCTTCCCTTTGCCTTTCTTCTTGAAACTAGTGGTCTTATTGACCATCAACACTTGATGCTCCTTCTTGATTTCTACCTCCAGCCTTTAGCATTGCGAAGAGCTCGGTATAGTCTTCACTAACCCTTGCATATTATAGTTCATCACGAAGCCTTTGTAGCTTGGTGGCGGTGATTGAAGAATTACATCAATGATGAATCATCTGGAAGATTAACTCCCAATTGCGTCAAGTGATTGTAGTACCCGCACATTACGAGTATGTGCTCACTAACGAACTATTCTCCTCCATCTTGCAGCTATAGAACTTATTGGAGACTTCATATCTCTCAATCCGGGCATTACATTGGAATATTAACTTCAACTCTGGAACATCTCATATGCTCCATGACGTTCAAAACGTCGTTGAAGTCCCGGTTCTAAGCCGTAAAGCATGGCACATTGAACTATAGAGTAG
Source organism: Aegilops speltoides (assembly GCA_021437245.1). Lineage (NCBI taxonomy): Eukaryota > Viridiplantae > Streptophyta > Magnoliopsida > Poales > Poaceae > Aegilops > Aegilops speltoides. The sequence continues at coordinate 423,178,109 of CM038141.1, read as the reverse complement.
TCATCGACTTTGCTCGCCAGACGTTCACAACATCTGGTGTTGCTCCAAAGCAGCGAAGCTGGCACCCAGCGGTGCATCCAGGGCGTAACTCTTACGTGCAGCAATGAGGATAATCCTCGAGTTACGGACCCGATCCGTGTAATTGCTACCATCATCTTTCAACTTTGCTTTCTCAAGGAACGCATTAAAATTCAACGGAACAACAAAGACGAGCCATCTATCTACAATCAAACATAAACAAGCAAGATACTATCGGTACTAAGTTCATGATAAATTTAAGTTCAATTAATCATATTACTTAAGAACTCCCACTTAGAAAGACATCTCTCTAGTCATCTAAGTGATCACGTGATCCAAATCAACTAAACCATAACCGATCATCACGTGAAATGGAGTAGTTTTCAATGGTGAACATCTTATGTTGATCATATCTACTATATGATTCACGCTCGACCTTTCGGTCTCCGTGTTCCGAGGCCATATCTTCATATGCTAGGCTCGTCAAGTATAACCCGAGTATTCTGCGTGTGCAAAACTGGCTTGCACCCGTTGTAGATGGACGTAGAGCTTATCACACCCGATCATCACGTGGTGTCTGGGCACGACGAACTTTGGCAGCGGTGCATACTCGGGAGAACACTTCTTAATAATTTAGTGAGAGATCATCTTATAATGCTACCGTCAATCAAAGCAAGATAAGATGCATAAAGGATAAACATCACATGCAAATCAATATAAGTGATATGATATGGTCATCATCATCTTGTGCTTTGTGATCTTCATCTCCGCAGCACCACCATGATCACCATCGTCACCGCGCGACACCTTGATCTCCATCGTAGCATCGTTGTCGTCTCGCCAATCTTATGCTTCTCGACTATCGCTACCGCTTAGTGATAAAGTAAAGCATTACAGGCAATTGCATTGCATACAATAAGCGACAACCATATGGCTCCAGCCGATTGCCGATAACCGGTTACAAAACATGATCATCTCATACAATAAAATATAGCATCACGTCTTGACCATATCACATCACAACATGCCCTGCAAAAACAAGTTAGGCGTCCTCTACTTTGTTGTTGCAAATTTTACGTGGCTGCTACGGGCTTAAGCAAGAACTAGTCTCACCTCGCATCAAAACCACAACGATACTTCGTCAAATAGACTCCGTTTAACCTTCTCAAGGACGGGCGTAGCCACACTCGGTTCAACTAAAGTGAGAGAGCAGACACCCACCAACCACCTTTAAGCAGCGAGTGCTCGTGGCGGTGAAACCAGTCTCGCGTAAGCGTCTGCGTAATGTCGGTGCAGGCGCTTCATCTCACAATACCGCTGAACCAAAGTATGACATCTTTGGTAGGTAGTATGACTTGTATCGCCCATAACTCACTTGTGTTCTACTCGTGCAAAACATCAAACCATAAAAACCTAGGCTCGGATGCCACTGTTGGGGAACGTAGTAATTTCAAAAATTTTCCTCGCACACGCAAGATCATGGTGATGCATAGCAACGAGAGGGAGAGTGTTGTCTCGTACCCTCGTGAACCGGAGCGAAGCGATCTGGCGTAGAGGAAGTAGTCGTGCGTTCTCCTCGCGATCCGACCGATCCGGCGCCGTTACTCGGCGCCCGAGTTCTTGACACACGTACAGCTCGATGGCGTCCCTCGTACTCGATCCAGCCGAGTGTCGAGGAGAGTTCCGTCGACGACGGCGTGGTGACGATCTTGATGTTCTACGGCGCGAGGCTTCGCCTAAGCTTCGACGATATGACCGAGGTGGAATATGGTGGAGGGGCACGCACACGGCTAAGGAACGATCCGTAGATCAAACTTGTGTGTTCTAGGGTGCCCCCTGCCCACGTATATAAAGGAGGGAGGGGAGGTGCGGCCGGCCCAAGGGGCGCTTGGGAGAGTCCTACTCCCACCGGAGTAGGACTCCCCCTCCTAGTTGGAGTAGGATTGGGGGAGGGGAAGAGGAAAGGGGCGCCGCCTCCTTGTCCTATTCGGACTAGGGGGGGGCGCGCGCCTGCCCTGGCCGCCCCTCCTCTTCTCCTCGAGGCCCACTAAGGCCCATTTAGTTCGGGGGTTCGGTAACCTCCGGTACTCGATAAATTCCGTTTTCACGGAACCATTCCGAACTCCAAATATAGGCTTCCAATATATCAATCTTTATGTCTCGACCATTTGAGACTCCTCGTCATGTCCGTGATCACATCCGGACTCGAACTTCTTCGGTACATCAAAATACACAAACTCATAATAACCATCATCGAAACCTTAAGCGTGCGGACCCTACGGTTCGAGAACAATGCAGACATGACCGAGACACGTCTCGGTCAATAACCAATAGCGGGACCTGGATGCCCATATTGGTTCCTACATATTCTCGAAGATCTTTATCGGTCGGACCGCATAACAACATACGTTGTTCCCTTTGTCATCGGTATGTTACTTGCGAGATTCGATCGTCGGTATCAATACCTAGTTCAATCTCGTTACGCAAGTCTCTTTACTCGTTCCGTAATACATCATCTCACAGCTAACTTATTAGTTGTAATGCTTGCAAGGCTTCGATGATGTGTATTACCGAGAGGGCCCAGAGATACCTCTCCGAGAGCAATCGGAGTGACAAAACCTAATCTCAAATACGCCAACCCAACATCGCCTTTGGAGACACTGTAGTACTCCTTTATAATCACCCGATTCGTTGTGACGTTTGGTAGCACCAAAGTGTTCCTCCGTAAACAGGAGTTGCATAATCTCATAGTTATAGGAACATGTATAAGTCATGGATAAAAGCGGTAGCAACATACTAAGCGATCGTGTGCTAAGCTAATGGAATGGGTCATGTCAATCAGATCATTCTACTAATGATGTGACCTTGTTAATCAAATAACAACTCTTTGTTTATGGTCAGGAAACATAACCATCTTTGATTAACAATCTAGTCTAGTAGAGGCATACTAGTGACATATTGTTTGTCTATGCATTCACACATGTATCATGTTTCCGGTTAATACAATTCTAGCATGAATGATAAACATTTATCATGAATTAAGGAAATAAATAATAACTTTATTATTGCCTCTAGGGCATATTTCCTTCACAAGCTTCTTCCTTGACTGCTTGGAGGAGCCGGAGCCGTCCGCCGCCTTGCTCTTCTTCGCGGAAACCTTGCCCTTCTTCGGCCGCGCCGCATTTGGGAGCTTCAAGAGGGGGCACGTGAATGCAGCGGGCGCGCCGTGCGCCGCCGCCCGCCGCCGAGGTCATCCGCGGCGGCATGAAGAACTGCGTCGATGGCGGTGCTCGGAGAAACTCCGTGGCGAAGCCAAAGCTCCCAGCTAGGGTTTGCGCTTCTGTGGCCAGTGGAGGGTCGCGGTAGTAGGAAGGGGCGGGCGGAGTGCTTGCGTGCAGGCGTCCATCGGCTCACAATTCGTCGGCGGCGGCGTGTGCGGGGCGAAGGTGGCGCGGCGGAGAGAGTCTGGCACGGCCTTCGAGTGTGCATGTGTGAAGCGGCGCACCAAATACACAGCGCGCGATGGCGATTCAGATCGCGCGCTGCGTCCGCTGGAGCCCCTCTACCGATTGCGCGTGCGCTAAAAAGGGCAAATTTGCGGCGCGGCGCTCATTTAGCGCGGCTGTTGAAGATGCTCTAAGCTAGTGTACATGTGCGGCCATGCGAGAGTACATGCGACCATGCGGTATGGTACTTCGGTAATACGTAGCAGCAGCAAGCCGGTGCGTGTGTGTACTTTTATCCGTGTACAGATAAGTTGAACCTAGCAAGCATAACCGACCCCTACAAACTCATGTTCCCCTGTACGAGGCGAAAAGGGAGGAGGTTGTTTTCTCGTCGAGCTCTGCTGGCGAGATCCCTGGTTCTCCCCCTCTCCGGTCGTCGCTCTGGCGATGAGAGAGGAGAAGCTCATATATGTCTACTTGGCTTGTAGATAGATATAGATTAGGTGTGTGGAGTGAGGGCGTTTGGTTGGTGGCAGTGGCGGTGCGTTCAATAATGTCGTTGGAGCTCCAGCCCCTTCTCGATGGCGGCTTGTTGATGGTGAGGAGCTCGCGGTGTCCTGTGCCTAGGTATGGTTGCTATGGTGGACATGGCTTCCATATTTTGGGCCTTTTATCCCCTGGATCTGTCTCTTCCTTGTCGCCGGCTTGCTTTTTGCGATGCAAAGGATCTCGGGTAGAGTTCTGTATAGGTGCTTGGTGTGGCCGGCTACCTCGTCGAGGTGGGGGCTGCGCGGGAGGGGGGGTCAGATCTGATAGAAGCATTGCTCGAGATGGCCTCTTTGTTGGGATGGTGGTCCTCTGGGCCTAAGTACGGAACTTCCAGTCTGCCATGGAGGTTCACCGGCGAGCATATGGTGCGGCGACGGCGCGTCCTTAACTCATTCTGGCGATTGCGGTTGTTGTGTGTTTTCTTAAGGGCTTTGTTGTAATTTTTGTTCTTTGTGGGGTGCTGCTTGTATCTGGTTGAGCTTCTCAATAGATCTGAGGGACTTTTCACACAAAAAAAATTGAACCTAGCAAGCTACTGTTTACTCTTGCTTTGTGGGGAAGCCACTCCCTTTGTCTCAAAATTTAAACTACAAAAACGTCTTATATTTGACAGAGACAGTTTAAGTTAGTAGGTGTGCACATTGGACTTGTCAAACAGTATACTTATATTATGGCTGCAGTGATTTGAACAGATCCATTCCACTAGCTAGCATGTCTGCATGTGGCCGTGTGGGGGACAAACGCATGCATGCGTATGTATGCAAAGCAAATTGTTGGTATAGATCGGGTTCCTTTCGTTATCAGGAACAGTGCATGATGGCGATGTACGTACTTCTACATATCCGTTTTTTTTCTTTCGCGTATAAAGAACTGGTGAAATCAATTCTATAAAGTTTGGCAATTAAATTTATATCTGAAAATATGAACATCTACAATATTAAAATTATATAGTATGAAAACACATTTCGTGGTGCATATGATAATATTGATTTCATATTAATGTTTATATTTTTTAATATAAATTTGATCAAACTTTATAAAGCTTGACTTTGATTAAATCTTATATGCAGAGTAAAAAGAAACGGAGAGAGTACAAAACAAAGTTGCCACTAACTACAGGATCTTATTGCAACTACGTTAAAAGACGGGTCGAGCTTCCCGGCCCCTTCTGAATACTCACGTGCTCGATCGATCGGTTGTGCGCCGGACAGGACACTCCCCCTGATGGTGATGGAGACGAAACTAACAGCCGAATTGTTTTTTTTTTTGAAACAAGGCAAAAGGCTTGCCATTTTCATTGATTAAGAAGGAGTGAGAATTGCCTGGTTAATTGACGGAAAACCGGGCTAAAACTGATACAACCAACCCACATAAAGTGGGTACCACCGGCCAACCTGGCCACCGACATGGGATCACAGAGCTACAGAGAGGGAGAGACATCCGCCGAAGCGATGCATAGCGTCATCGTCATCACCGGCTACCTCCGAGCAGGCGACTCCGACTTCACCGTAGACCTTCATCGTCGAAGCCGACCCATAAACAACCGCCGACGAAACCATGACAAAGACATGCCAACAAAGAGCCACACGCGCGAACAACCGACGGCTCCGACTCGGCGACGATCATCACAAGGGAAATATGCACGGGACTTGCGCCGACCGAGCCCAAAAGAGCACCTCGGACACGCCGGAAGATCCGACTACCGAAGTCGAGCGCGACCAAAGCTCCTCTCGGCGCCATCATCGTTGCCAAAGCAAATCGGCGCCCCAAAAAGGCTGCCTCGGCAAACTACGCGGCGAAGATGCCGCAAACCACGCGGCGAAGATGCCGCAAACCACGCGGCGAAGATGCCGCCATCCACCGTCTCCCGATCGTAGCTTTGCTCCGAGGGCGATGCCCCAAGGTGGAGAAAGACGCGAAGACGCCTCCATCGCCCGATCCGGCGGATCGAGGTTTCTCCGGAGCCAAAGCCGTGGGGAGGCGAGAGCACCTCCACGATGGCGCTTCTAAGAAAGATCACGGTACCGTGGGCACCGCCGTCCACCGCTCCGCGGAGACCGGAACAAGATTTCTCCGGAGTTGCGCCGTCCACCATCCGCCACCGACCACCGCCTACTAACCACCACCCCTGCTGAGAGCAACCTCACTCTGGCCGCGGGATCCCTCGATCCACCGCAACCAGACACGCGCCACCTCCCGGGCCGTAGCCGCCGCCACCACCACATCCGGGCCGCCGCCACAGCAACCGAAGACCTCCATCACAGCGCCGCCGCGCCAGACAACAGAGAGAAACCCGAGCGAGGAGAGGCGCCACCCCACCCTAACTTCACCGGACGAGCTGCCAGATCCGCCGCCTCGTCGGTAAAACACCAGGCCGCACCACCACGACACCAAGCAGAGAACGCAGCAAGGCCCCTCCACGACGAGCGGCGGGCCGAGCCTCCTCGAACCAGCACCGCTGTCGCGCGCCGCCGCATCTCGCGAGATCGGATCGGGCCCGAGCAGGTGCCACAACCGCGACCGCCGCTTTCGCAGCGCGCCCAGCTCATGACCAGTCCGAGCCTCGCGCCGAGACCTCCTCCACCGCGAGCCAGGGCCGCCCGAGCCAGCGCCGGCCAGCTGCCGCCCACACGCCGAATCCCCTCCCATGAGCGGCAGCAGCGAGCGCCCGCCGCCGCCCGGCTCATGCGCGAGCTTTACTGCCGGAGGCCACCGGCGACGGCAAGGGGGAGAAAGGAGACCGGAGGGGCGGAGGCTGTGGGGGTGGGAGCCGCCGCCCGTGTCGCCCCGGGGAGGGAGCGGCGCGGGGGCTGGGAGGAGGAGATTTTGCGGCCGCTTCAACAGCCGAATTGTAATTCTTTAATTGATCCTGCTATCTTATTTTACGCAGCAGGTGAGCTTTTTATAAACAACGTTTGGCGTGGATAATAGCAAGTTGATTTGATTGGGTATTGACTAATTCCCCTGCTCACTTGTGCTAATATACCACTTGCTCCATCCAAAAAAGTTTGTCTTTTCTTTATATACGGATGTATCAAGCTTTCTGAGACGGAGGGAGTACTAGTTATTATTTTCCGAGGTTTGATCTCTTGTTGTGGTTACAGATGACGTAGTGGAACAAGTGTATCTTATCAACAGAGAAAAGTTACGATGTAGGCAACGAGGAGATGAAGAAAGTATTAGTCGCATTAGTAGATGCAATTAAAGGAGTGCTGTTTCTATTAAGCGTGTAATTTTTCTTGTAGTTTTATTTGGTTCAGTTTCCTTAGCAAAGAGCTAGTGGAAAAAAATAGCACGCTATAGCGTCTGTTGACGTATAAATGCACAGCCCAACTTTTCTCACTGCCTTGAGCTTTTGGATGAACTAGCTGGTGCATGCAATTCTACATGAAATCAGGGCCAAGGGATCTTGAGTTCAAGACCCGACTGGCGTAATTTAAGAAATAAAAAATTGCAGCCCACTTTCAGTCTGGTGCATGCAGTTCTACAACGTCGCTATTAGCACGCTATAGCATTCTCAGAAATGTCTTGGTAAATAAATCGATGCACAATCTTTCGCTAATAGCATATTTTAAGGGCCATGCTATTTTTTTCACTGCGAAGAACTGGTGAAGTACGTGACCAAGCGCTATTTTGTCATAGCATGGTATGTTTTTTCATTGCGAAGAACTGGTGAAGTATGTGACCAAGTGTCATTTAATGAAATAATTGAGTAGTGAAGTTTAACTCGATGGCTCAGAAATAAATGAATTTGTGTAACAAAATTAGTGAGTTAAGTTTAAGGGTTCAATTAAAAACCACATTTTTTTAGAGGAGCAAATACTATGAGTTAAAAGGTAGGAGGCCGTTTGCTCCATTAAATTATGAGAGATCGGTTAGGCTAGTCATAGTGGGAGCAAATTAGCTAGCAACATAAGGGACGCCAAGACAATTTTGCTTGTGTGACATGTAGTTAACTGTAACGCCCTCGATGCGGCTATATCTCCCACGTGTCGAAGCACGACTTAGAGACATAACCGCATTGAAAGCAATGTCGCAAGTGAGGTCATCTTCGCACAATCCATGTAATACATAAGGGAAAAGATACATAGTTGGCTTACAGTCGCCACTTCACACAATACATAATTAATCATCCATCATTCAGATTACACTCAAGGTCCGACTACGGAACCAAAATAAAAGAAGAATACCCCACAAGCAACACAGATCCCGATCGCTAGCTAACTGGCTCCACTACTAATCGTCGGAAAGGAAACATAGTAACGACCAAGTGCCTCATCAAATTCCCACTTCAGCTCGGTTCGCCATCCGCTACCGCATCACCGTACTGCATCTGTTTTGGTAGAATCATGAGCCACGAGGGACTCAACAATCTCACACCATGAGATCAAGACTATTTAAGCAAGGGAAGGCTGGTGTCAAAAGGAGGAGCTGCTGCAAGCGACTAGCATATATGGTGGCTACATCGCAAAAGAGAGCGAGAAGAGAAGCAAAGGCGCGGTCGTGAAGCTATTAGCGATCAAGAAGTGATCGACTACTTCGTCAAGCATAACTCCAACACCGTGTTCACTTCCGGACTCCGCGAGAAGAGACCATCACGGTTACATACACGGTTGATGTATTTTAATTAAAATCAACTTCGGGTTTTCTACAACGGACATTAACAAATTCCCATCTGCCTCATAACATGCGGCACGGCTTTGAAAGATAATACCTTGCGGGGTGTCCCAACAGCCCATAACAAGCTCTCGCGATCAACGAAGGAATAAACCTTCACCCAAGACACTCCGATCGACTCGGTATCCGGTACATCAAGACATTTCGACAATGGTAAAACTAAACCAGCAAGACCACCCGATTGTGCCGACAAATCCCGATAGGAGCTGCACATATCTCGTTCTCGTGGCACACCGGATGAGCGATGCGTCGCAACCGAGGATACCCCAAGTTGCCTCAGGGCGGCGCCACAAGTGGCTCTAGTTTGGACCAACACTCGAAGGAGCACTGGCCCGGGGGGGCTAAAATAAAGATGACCCTCGGGCTCGCGAAAACCCAAGGGAAAAAGGGTATAGGTGGCAAATGGTAAAACCAAGGTTGGGCCTTGCTGGAGGAGTTTTATTCAAAGCGAACTGTCTAGGGGGTCCCATAAATCACCCGACCGCGTAAGGAGCATAAAATCAAGGAACATAACACCGGTATGGCGGAAACTAGGGTGGCAAGAGTGGAACAAAACACGGGCATAAGGCCGAGCCTTCCACCCTTTACCAAGTATATAGATGCATTAATTAAAACAATAGATATTGTGATATCCCAAAATATCCGTGTTCCAACAAGGAACAAACTTCATCTTCACTGCAACTAGCAACGCTATAAGAGGGCCGAGCAAAGCGGTAACATAGCCAATCAGCGGTTTGCTAGGACATGGATGGTTAGAGGTTGACATGGCAATATGGGTGGCATGATATAGCAAGTGGTAGGTATCGCAGCATAGGCATAGCAAAAGAGCGAGCATCTAGCAAGCAAAGATAGAAGTGATATCGAAGGTATGGTCATCTTGCTGTAAGGTTCTCGAGTTGTCGAAGGCTTGATCTTCGTGGCGTTCTCAACAGGCTCCTCGTTCACGTACTCGTCTCCGGCTCTACCCAAAGCAAGAACACAAACAACGGAACCACAATCAAACAAGGAACAATGCACAAGCAATATGATGCAAAACATGACATGCTATGCGAGATGTGATATGCTATGCATATGTATGCTCCGAAAGGAAAATGATGAACCAGGCATCAACTTGGCAAAACAAGTATGCCGCTGGAAAGATGGAGTGATTTCGGTTGAAATCGATATAAAGATCACCGGAAACGGATGCACGGTTTGCAAATGACAAGCAAAACAAGAATGGCGCAAATCTGCGTTTAACAGCCCGATGCTACTTAGCACGCAACACGAAACTATGCTACAGCACCCCAACATAAAACAAAGCATATGGCAGCGAACTACAGGAGATGCTTAACAAAAGAGGAACACTGAGCTACGGCTAAATCACATCATAACATGTTCAAACAAGCATGGTGAAAGTGCTCAAAATATCAGGTTCACAGACTTAGTGAAAATACTAACATGCCAGGAATTAACATCAGGAAGGCATGTTTAGAGCAAGCAAACAACATGCTACAGGAACTTATAATGGCAAAGCAAGGCATGACATGATTCTACTCAAAGCATATTTCAATAGTCCCTTACTGACCATAAGCCAAAAAGGACCTTAAGAAATGATGGCACCCATGTAAACATTGCAAGTTTTATAACAGATTTCAGACTTAGTGAAATATCAGGACATGGCAAAAACAGATTCAACATGGCATGTTCGTGAGCTCGATGCACTCACTACAGAGCATCTCATGATAAACTAAGCATACACCCATCAAGAAGACATGGCATAGGAGCTATACATGGCAAGAACAACATCATAGCATACACGGATCAACTACAACGACCTCGTGAAAATTGAATCTCACGCAAACAATCTGCCAGGAAACATTTTCAAGCAAAAGTAGAGCACGAAAATGACATGCTAGAGTACTCCATAAATACCAACAAAGGCATGGATGGATAGAGCACATCCATATGTCCAAAACACCCTTACTGATCATGCTCAAAAAGGGCATAGATCTCTCTGTAACAACATGAACATATGGCATAAAATTATCAGCAGGACAAGACTTAGTGAAATCACTAAGTTCCTGAAATCAGCAACATCATCATCCCTACTTTGCATACTTGTTCTAGTCAACACATAGCTCACAAAAATACATGGAAAACACCCCTGGAAAGATGGCATGGCAATGTTCAACTCACATGTAGGACTCAAATTCATAGGATGCACACATAATTCATGGCAAAAATGACAAAAGAGCTCGAACTGATAAGATTCTGAAACTAACGATCTGAAGCCATCTTCCAACAGCATTTAGGGCATCGAGATGAGCTCAAATGCAAATGACGCAATGGAATGAAATGATGTACTCTTCGAGGCGAACAATCTGACATATTATACGCCCAAAACGGAGTCACGTTTGCGGAGATGTGATGCTATGAAAATGCACGAAAATTATGACAGATTTAGGACTTAGTGAAAAAAAACGAGGGAAAGGGGTCAACCGTCTGGATCTGGATCGGGCGCGCCGATCGAGGTTCGCCGGAGCTGGTCGGGCGGAGGAGGAGGAGTTGCGGTTGCTGGGCGGGGCGCGGCAATGGCGCGGCGGCTGGCGCGGGCGGCGGGCGCGTGGCGTGGCCTTGGCGTGGCGGTGTGGCGGGCGGCGGCGCGCGGGGCGTGGCGGCATGTGGCGGCGGGCGCGGCGGGCGCGGCGGCGGCGCGATGGCCAGCGGCGCGGCGTGTGGCGCGGCGGGGCGGGCTGGGCCTGGGCTCTGGCCTGGCCGGCTGGCGGCGTGGGCGTGGCGGCAGCGCCACGTGCAGCAGCCCCGATTAAGCGCGGCGCCTGGCGGCGACGCGTCCGGCTCCGTCGGACGTGTCCGGCGGCGCGAGAGGGAAAAAATCGCTAGGGTTTGCGGGATTTGGGAGGGTCTATTTATAGAGGTAGAGGAGCTAGGAGTGTCCAAATGGGGTGTAGTTTTCCCCACGATCGTGATCGAGCGACCGAGGGCATGGAAGGGAGTTAGATGGGTTATTGGGCTGTTTTGGAGGGTTGTTGGGCTGCAACTTAAAAGAGGCCTTTGCGAGGTGCGGTTAACCGTTGGAGTACCAAGCGAACTCCAAATGACCCGAAACTTGACAGGTGGTCTACGGTGCTATACCAGGGCCACTTGGCAAGGCTCGGTCCATTCGAGAATGTTCAACACCCGCTTTACGGAAAAAGAGCAAGAGGGTGCGCCGGGAACATAGGAGTGCGGATTGCAAAAGCAGACAACGGGAATATGCTCGGAAACATGAGACGAACACGTATGCAAAAGAGATGCACATGATGACATGATATGAGATGCATGACATGAACAAAATGCAAAATGAAAACAAAACCCAACCACGGAGGGAATATCATAGCACATATCCGAAAATAGCAAGAGTTGGAGTTACAAATATGGAAAGATACATCCGGGGTGTTACAACACTCCACCACTACAAGAGGATCTCGTCCCGAGATCTAGGACTGAAAGAACTCCGGATATTCGGAACGGAGGTGATCCTCGCGCTCCCAGGTGGCTTCTCGGTCGGAATGGTGTGACCACTTTACTTTTAGGAATTTGATTGACTTGTTGCGAGTCTTGCGCTCGGTTTCTTCAAGAATAGCAGCGGGTGCTCATGATAAGAGAGATCTTCTTGGAGGTCAATATCTTCAAAGTTGATAGGCGCTCAGAATCTTGAAGCACTTGCGGAGCTGTGACACGTGAAACACATCGTGCACGTTTGCAAAGTTGGATGGAAGCTCAAGTTGATAGGCGAGATCGCCTCTTTTGCCAATAATCTTGAAAGGACCCACGTATCTAGGGAAAGCTTCCCTTTGATACCGGCGGCGAGTACCTTTCATTGGAGAGACGCGAGGTAGACATGGTCTCCGATTTCAAAAGCCACATCACGGTGCTTGTCATCATAATAGCCCTTACGGCGCGATTATGCGGCTTTGAGATTCTCACGAATGACTTTGCACATTTCTTGACCGTGATTAAGTCGTTGCCAAGAAGTTGGCGTTCACTGTCTCGGACCAATTGAGAGAGTACGACACTTTCGCCATAGAGAATTTCGAATGGGGCCTTGCCGAACTCGCTTGGAAGCTGTTGTTGTAAGAGAACTTCGGCATATGGAAGGCACTCTTCCCACTTCATGCCAAAAGAAATGACACAAGCCCCGAGCATATCTTCAAGGATTTGATTGACTCGCTCGACTTGGCCACTTGTTTGAGGATGAAAAGCTGTCTTTGAAACGAATGTTGGTGCCCATGGCCTTCGAAAGGAGTCCCGAAACTTAGAAGTGAAGATGCTTCCACGGTCTCAAGAGATCAATTGTGGAATACCGTGCAAGGAGACAATTACGAGGTGTATAGCTCGCCGGTGAGCTGCTGTGATAGATTCTTTGATAGGAAGAAAATGAGCCACTTTAGTAAGCTTGTCAAAGACAACGAAGATAGCATCATTTCCACGCTTGGACTTAGGAAAACCAGTCACGAAGTCCATCTCGATATGATCAAACTTCCATTCGGAATAGCAAGAGGTTGGAGGAGACCAGCTGGTCTTTGGTGTTCCTTTCACCCTTCTGCAGACATCACATTCATTCACGAATTGAGCAATTTCTCGCTTCATTCGAGTCCACCAATCTGATTGCTTGAGGTCATGGTACATCTTCGTACTTCGGGATGAATGGATAGGAGGGAATTGTGTGCCTCATTCATGATGACTTTTCTCGGATCGCCTTTAGGAACCTGTCGATCCTCGAAGAAAAGAGTGCCTTTGTCATCAAGCGATAGCACTTGTATTTGAAATGCCCTTGTCAATACCACGTTTCACCTTCTTCACCATGGTATCCAGAAGTTGTGCCTCACGAATTTGATCTTCCAAAGTAGGAGAGACTATGAGGTTGGCAAGAAATCCTTGAGGAACAACTTGAAGATTCAGCTTGCGGAAAGCTTCACAAAGATCCGGTTGAAAGGGCTTGAGAATTAGACTGTTGCAATAAGCCTTTCTGCTCAAAGCATCTGCAATCACATTCGCCTTGCCAGGAGTATATTCAATACTTGGATTGTACTCTTGAATCATTTCGACCCATCGAGTTTGTCTGAGGTTGAGGTTTGGTTGAGTGAAGATATACTTGAGACTCTTGTGATCGGTGAAAATGTCCACTTTCCTTCCCAACAAGAGATGTCTCCATGTTATCAATGCATGGACAATGCCGCCAACTCAAGATCGTGAGTGGGGTAGTTCTTTTCGTTGAGCTTCAGTGGCGAGAGGTATAGGCCACAACTTTCTTCTCTTGCATTAACACAGCACCGAGACCTTGCAAGGAAGCATCACGAAAAACTTGAATGGCTTGGATTCATCGGAGGAGTCAAGGCAGGGGCTGTAACTAGCTTCTCTTTGAGGGTATTGAAAGCGACATCACACTCAAAGCGTCGAGATATACTTGACATGCTTCGGAGGAGGTTGGAAAGAGGCTTTGCAATCTTGGAGAAATTCTCAGCGAATCTTCGACAATAGCTTGCAAGACCGAGAAAATCTGCGAGTCTGCTTGACATTCGAGGAGGTTCCCAATTCACAATTGAAGACACCTTCTCGGGATTAACAGCGATGCCCTTGGCTGAGATGATATGACCAAGATAAAGAACTTCATCAAGCGAACTCACATTTGGAAAACTTAGCATAGAATTGATGCTCTCTGAGCTTGTCGAGCACCAATCGCAAATGTTTGGCATGATCACCTTGTTCTTGGAAGACCAAAATATCATCGAGATACACCAAGGCGAAATCATTAGTGTAGGGGTTGAAGATAAAGTTCATCATGCGAGAGAAAGTTGGAGGAGCATTGACAAGGCGAAAGACATGACGGTATATTCATAAGAACCAAAGCTTGTTCGAATCTTTGTCTTGGGAATATCTTGTTCACGAATGCGAATCGATGATAACCCATACGGAGGTCAAGCTTGGAGAAACTTTAGCACCTTTGAGTTGCTCGAATAGCTCATTGATGTTGGGAAGTGGATACTTGTTCTTGATTGTCTTCTTGTTCAATGGGCGATAATCAACACAAAGTCGGTCCGTGCCATCCTTCTTACGGACAAAAGAACTCCACATCCCCATGGAGATGAACTCGGTCGATCAAACCCAGACGCTCTTGTTCATCGAGCTGCTTCTTCAATTCTTTCAGCTCTTTGGGTCCAAGCTTGTAAGGGCGTTTGCAAAGCGGGTTCGATGCGGGCTCAAGATCGATAACGAATTCGGTGGCGATGAGGAGGCATACCGGAAGCTCTTACGGAAAGACATCTTGGTACTCACAAGCGATTGGAATCGAGAGATAGCATCAACTCGCCCTTCTCATTGAGAGAAAACAACCGAATGGTTTCATCACGGCGGCATAGATGATAACATCCTCGGAAGGGTGTGTCAATTGAATCTGCTGGCAAAGCACAATCAAGTGAGCCTTGTCTTTGAAAGCCATCCATCCCGAGAATTAGATCAATATCGAGTCACCAAGAACAATTGGTTTAGACAGAATTTGTAGTCGCCCATCTTGATAGAGACATCCGGGACGAAAACTTCGAGAAGTCATTTGCTTACCCGAGACACAATCTTCAACGGAATAGGAATCTTTTACATCACAAACTCATGCTTTGCAACAAAAGGTCTTGAAATGAAAAAAGCGATGCACCAAATCAAATAAGACTTTTGCAGAATATCATTAGCGAGAGATTACCCATGATCACATCTGAAGAATCCTCTGCTTGAGCTGCATTCATCATATTCACCTTTGCATACTTGGGATTATGCTTGACCACTTTGCATTGCTTGAAGACCTCACAGCGGGAGGAGGAGGAAGGCGCCTTTGGTTATGGCATTTGTTAGCATAGTGACCCTTCTGCTGGCACTTGTTGCAGGTCACCTCTGAGGCGGACGGTGATAAGGAGCATTTGACCTTGGAGCTTGAGGTGAGACTTGTTACAGTAGCTTGGGTTGGGTGGGTGGGAAGATCCACGACCACCGAGTTCTTCTGGCGATAAGGCCGACGGAGCGGAGGAGGAGGAAGGTAAAACTTTTGCTGCTTTGCCCACTTGAGAGGAAGAAGAAGACTGAATCGCATCCTGTTTCTCTTCTTTGAAGCTTCACACTTGAGCTGAGCACCTTCTAGCTTGAGTGCCATATTATAGAATTGATCAAACCGAGTAGGCTCAAAAAGAACAAGAGATAACTGCAGATCCTCTCTAAGGCCACCTCTGAGCGATAGATCATACTTTTCTCATCGAGAGCGTCTTGTTTAGCGAATCGAGCAAGTTTACGAAACTGTATGTTGTATTCAGTACATCGACATGTTTCCTTGCTTGAGATTGCGAAACTCCTCACGCTTGCTCTCAACAACCTTTGGTAGAAATGTGGTGAGCTTTAAAGTCCCGACAAATCAGTCCAAGTAATCACTCGACCACCTCTGGAATCCTTGTATTCTTTGGAACCAATCAGTGCTGATCCTTGAGCTGAAAAGACGCGAACTTGACGTAGTCCTCGGTCCGACATTGCTGCATTCAAGTGCTTGTTGATATCCACGAGCCAATCGTCGGCGTCTCGTGGCCTCGACACGATGGTGAAAGACTTTGGCTGATTTGCAAGGAATTGGTTGAGTGTAGGAAGCGTGGCGATGATAGAACTGCCCTTGACCTTGATTCCCTTGGTTGCCTTGGCCTTGGTTACGCTCTTGCATCAGCTGAATCAACAATGGCGTTGGCGTTAGTGGTTGCCATCAAAGTTTGCCATGCCTCCGGAGGCGGAGGTGGAGGTGGAGGTTCGCCGACTCCCATCACTGCGTTCGGATTACGGCGTGGCGGAGCCATCTGAAGAGGGTGACATCCGTTAGCATCTTGATAGATGATAGACAAGTTGAATCAACGGATAGAAATTGCAACATATAGTCTTCACAATAAACATTCGAACAGGGATGAACGAATGAATTCCAAAGTAAACATCACGTCCATTAAGGTGAGAAGAAACTTGATAATAGATATTGATGAATGAAAATAAAAACAAGGTATGAATGGAACAAATAAGTGGTAAGGATTACCCAATCACAAACCAAATATCTGCGGAAGAAAAGCTAGAGCAACTTGAATCCCACCTATAAACTCCCGAAACTTTCCGGTTATGCAATCAGGTGTTGGGGATACAGGGGAGCAATATATATCTCACCCAAGCTAACAATCCCTACATCCAAAGTATCCATCCTTCAACACATAACCAAGAAACCTTCGAAATCGTGTACCTCAACCTTGAAAAGCATCCGTTATCTGAGTCATGGCAATACTCCGTACTCACCACAAGATCTTTGGGTTAGCGGGGTTATCTCACCAACAACTGCATAAAAGAGATTTTCAATGTCGGCGTACTAAACTCGGGTATTCGAGAACTGCAATGATAAAATTATGGCGACAACACCTCGGAGCTCAACTCCCGGGACACCGCCACAACCCCTAAATGTCGAGGCAACCAAGACAATGTTGTCATCATAAAACCATCGAACGATTCTAAGATACCAGCGTGATCCTAAAAATTTTTTAGTGAAATTTGAGAAGAGAAGAGTCAAAACTCTCGTCGGGATACCTTCACCGGAAGGTCGAAGGACTGGGAGTAAAAAGAATTCCTAACTCTCCGATATATATAATCCTAAATGACCCAAAACATTTTTCTAGACACAACTCGGCCACTAAAAGCGATCAAGCGGTGGGGGCTCCTAAGGTCGGGGATGGCTCTGATTACCAACTTAGCGCCCTCGATGCGGCTATATCTCCCACGTGTCGAAGCACGACTTAGAGGCATAACCGCATTGAAAGCAATGTCGCAAGTGAGGTAATCTTCGCACAATCCATGTAATACATGAGGGAAAAGATACATAGTTGGCTTACAGTCGCCACTTCACACAATACATAATTAATCATCCATCATTCAGATTACACTCAAGGTCCGACTACGGAACCAAAATAAAAGAAGAATACCCCACAAGCAACACAGATCCCCGATCGCCCCAACTGGGCTCCACTACTAATCGTCTGGAAAGGAAACATAGTAACGACCAAGTGCCTCATCAAATTCCCACTTCAGCTCAGTTGCGCCATCTGCGCTGGCATCACCGGTACCTGCATCTGTTTTGGTAGAATCATGAGCCACGAGGACTCAAAGCAATCTCACACCCGCGAGATCAAGACTATTTAAGCAAGGGAAGGCTGGTGTCAAAAGGAGGAGCTGCTGCAGCAACTAGCATATATGGTGGCTACATCGCAAAAGAGAGCGAGAAGAGAAGCAAAGGCGCGGTCGTGAAGCTATTAGCGATCAAGAAGTGATCGACTACTTCGTCAAGCATAACTCCAACACCGTGTTCACTTCCGGACTCCGCGAGAAGAGACCATCACGGTTACATACGCGTTGATGTATTTTAATTAAGGTCAACTTCGGGTTTTCTACAACCGGACATTAACAAATTCCCATCTGCCTCATAACCGCGGGCACGGCTTTGAAAGATAATACCTGCGGGGTGTCCCAACAAGCCCATAACAAGCTCTCGCGATCAGCGAAGGAATAAACCTTCACCCAAGACACTCCGATCAGACTCGGTATCCGGTACATCAAGACATTTCGACAATGGTAAAACTAAACCAGCAAGACCACCCGACCGTGCCGACAAATCCCGATAGGAGCTGCACATATCTCGTTCTCGGGCACACCGGATGAGCGATGCGTCACGGCAACCGAGGATACCCCAAGTTGCCTCGGTAGGCGCGCGCAAGTGGCTCTAGTTTGGACCAACACTCGAAGGAGCACCGGCCGGGGGCTAAAATAAAGATGACCCTCGGGCTCGCGAAAACCCAAGGGAAAAAGGGTATAGGTGGCAAATGGTAAAACCAAGGTTGGGCCTTCTGGAGGAGTTTTATTCAAAGCGAACTGTCTAGGGGTCCCATAAATCACCCGACCGCGTAAGGAGCATAAAATCAAGGAACATAACACGGTATGGCGGAAACTAGGGTGGCAAGAGTGGAACAAAACACGGGCATAAGGCCGAGCCTTCCACCCTTTACCAAGTATATAGATGCATTAATTAAAACAATAGATATTGTGATATCCCAAAATATCCGTGTTCCAACAAGGAACAAACTTCATCTTCACCGCAACTAGCAGCGCTATAAGAGGGCTGAGCAAAGCGGTAACATAGCCAATCAACGGTTTGCTAGGACATGGATGGTTAGAGGTTGACATGGCAATATGGGTGGCATGATATAGCAAGTGGTAGGTATCGCAGCATAGGCATAGCAAAAGAGCGAGCATCTAGCAAGCAAAGATAGAAGTGATATCGAAGGTATGGTCATCTTGCCTGTAAGGTTCTCAGAGTTGTCGAAGGCTTGATCTTCGTAGGCGTTCTCAACAGGCTCCTCGTTCACGTACTCGTCTCCCGGCTCTACCCAAAGCAAGAACACAAGCAACGGAACCACAATCAAACAAGGAACAATGCACAAGCAATATGATGCAAAACATGACATGCTATGCGAGATGTGATATGCTATGCATATGTATGCTCCGAAAGGAAAATGATGAACCAGGCATCAACTTGGCAAAACAAGTATGCCGCTGGAAAGATGGAGTGATTTCGGTTGAAATCGATATAAAGATCACCGGAAACGGATGCACGGTTTGCAAATGACAAGCAAAACAAGAATGACGCAAATCTGCGTTTAACAGCCCGATGCTACTTAGCACGCAACACGAAACTATGCTACAGCACCCCAACATAAAACAAAGCATATGGCAGCGAACTACAGGAGATGCTTAACAAAAGAGGAACACTGAGCTACGGCTAAATCACATCATAACATGTTCAAACAAGCATGGTGAAAGTGCTCAAAATATCAGGTTCACAGACTTAGTGAAAATACTAACATGCCAGGAATTAACATCAGGAAGGCATGTTTAGAGCAAGCAAACAACATGCTACAGGAACTTATAATGGCAAAGCAAGGCATGACATGATTCTACTCAAAGCATATTTCAATAGTCCCTTACTGACCATAAGCCAAAAAGGACCTTAAGAAATGATGGCACCCATGTAAACATTGCAAGTTTTATAACAGATTTCAGACTTAGTGAAATATCAGGACATGGCAAAAACAGATTCAACATGGCATGTTAAGTGAGCTCGATGCACTCACTACAGAGCATCTCATGATAAACTAAGCATACACCCATCAAGAAGACATGGCATAGGAGCTATACATGGCAAGAACAACATCATAGCATACACGGATCAACTACAACGACCTCGTGAAAATTGAATCTCACGCAAACAATCTGCCAGGAAACATTTTCAAGCAAAAGTAGAGCACGAAAATGACATGCTAGAGTACTCCATAAATACCAACAAAGGCATGGATGGATAGAGCACATCCATATGTCCAAAACACCCTTACTGATCATGCTCAAAAAGGGCATAGATCTCTCTGTAACAACATGAACATATGGCATAAAATTATCAGCAGGACAAGACTTAGTGAAATCACTAAGTTCCTGAAATCAGCAACATCATCATCCCTACTTTGCATACTTGTTCTAGTCAACACATAGCTCACAAAAATACATGGAAAACACCCCTGGAAAGATGGCATGGCAATGTTCAACTCACATGTAGGACTCAAATTCATAGGATGCACACATAATTCATGGCAAAAATGACAAAAGAGCTCGAACTGATAAGATTCTGAAACTAACGATCTGAAGCCATCTTCCAACAGCATTTAGGGCATCGAGATGAGCTCAAATGCAAATGACGCAATGGAATGAAATGATGTACTCTTCGAGGCGAACAATCTGACATATTATACACCCAAAACGGAGTCACGTTTGCGGAGATGTGATGCTATGAAAATGCACGAAAATTATGACAGATTTAGGACTTAGTGAAAAAAAACGAGGGAAAGGGGTCAACCGTCTGGATCTGGATCGGGCGCGCCGATCGAGGTTCGCCGGAGCCGGGTCGGGCCGGAGGGAGGAGTTGCAGCGCGGGCGGCCTGGCGCGGCGGCGCGGCGACGCGGCGGCGGCGGGCGGCGGCGTCTTGGCGTGGCGTGGCGTGCGTGTCTGTGGCGGTGGCGCAGCAACAGCGGGCGAGAACAGGCGCGGCGGCGTGCGGCGGCGGCGGCGACGTGGCGGCGGGAGGCGCGGGCGCGCGCGCGCATGCGCGAGGCTGGCCTGGGCCTCGTGGGCTCAAGGCCGCGGGCGGCAGTATGGCGGCGGCCAGTGCCGCAGTGGCAGCCCCGATTAAGCGCGCGGCTGGGCGGACGTCCGGCTCCGTCCGGACGTGTCGGCGGCGCGAGAGGGAAAAAATCGCTAGGGTTTGCGGATTTGGGGAGGGTCTATTTATAGAGGTAGAGGAGCTAGGAGTGTCCAAATGGGGTGTAGTTTTCGCCCACGATCGTGATCGAGCGACCGAGGGCATGGAAGGGAGTTAGATGGGTTATTGGGCTGTTTTGGAGGGTTGTTGGGCTGCAACTTAAAAGAGGCCTTTGCGAGGGTGCGGTTAACCGTTGGAGTACCAAACGAACTCCAAATGACCCGAAACTTGACAGGTGGTCTACCGGTGCTATACCAGGGCCACTTGGCAAGGCTCGGTCCATTCCGAGAATGTTCAACACCCGCACACGGAAAAAGAGCAAGAGGGGTGCGCCGGGGAACATAGGAGTGCCGGATTGCAAAACGGACAACGGGGAATATGCTCGGAAACATGAGACGAACACGTATGCAAAAGAGATGCACATGATGACATGATATGAGATGCATGACATGAACAAAATGCAAAATGAAAACAAAACCCAACCACGGAGGGAATATCATAGCACATATCCGAAAATAGCAAGAGTTGGAGTTACAAATATGGAAAGATACATCCGGGGTGTTACATTAACGATATAAGGCAAGTTCCAATGCATTGGTGCTTACATGAGGTGCTAAGCACATTAAAAACTTTAGCAACTAAAGCCCCCAATGCATATGTGCTTAACTTGTTGGTGCTAAGCATCATTCATCTAATGATTTTTCAACTAAAGTTCTTCATGCATTGGTGGGATCCTTCGAATTTAAGTGTTTTGCCTAGGTTCTCGCGCTTGGCGTTGTTTCTTTTTGGGGTCATCACACTCATCTCTCTCCTCTTAATTATCTTGCCACGTCAGACTTTTTGCCTACACGGCAGTTTAGCACCTGTACATTGTGGAGCATTGGGAGGGGCATGAGATGTGTTATCGTGTCATAATGGAACCCAAGGCAAAATGAGTCTGCAACCTAATAAATGCAACCATCTACTATGATACTAATTCTATGATACTTTGCATCATGAAAGTAATAACATGAAATAGTGTCATATATGATACGGTACTATATTTGTCTAAGTTAAACCTGATGGAGTCATGTACCTAGGGTAGGGTCATAGACCTGATCTAAGTACCCTACCCAAGGACTCCCTTAGAAGAGATTACCTTCCAGTCGACCGAGGAGGACTCCACTCGACAGACTTGAAGGACTCGACCATGAAGACTCACTCGACCACCAGAAGGTCAAGAAGCACTCTGTACCGCAACGGTCCGTAATTAAGTAGGCTTTATGGCATTTAAGACACTTTATGTGAGGCGTTATCAGTAACGCCCAGACTTAATGTACTTTAAACCCCACATTACTGAGGGCCGGAGGGGTCCGGCAGGCACTATATAAGCCACCCCCCACCTCAGTGTAAAGGGTTCGCACTCCTGTAATTCATACACACATAATCCACTCGACCGCCTCCGGGCTCCGAGACGTAGGGCTGTTACTTCCTCTGAGAAGGGCCTGAACTCGTACATCTCTTGTGTTTACAACCTCTCCATAGCTAGGACCTTGCCTCTCCATACCTACCCCCCACTCTACTATCAGACTTAGAACCACGACAGTTGGCACCCACCGTGGGGCAGGTGTCTTAGCGATTTTTTTGGAGAAGTTGCGATTCTTCCGAGTACTTTCATCATGACTGCTGGTGGAGTTTTGGTCGAGGGTCGCGAGATCCGTCTCGGCGCCCTCATCTTCATCGCCGACGACTCCGCTTGGCTTCAAGAGGCTCCACTCGACGTTGATGCGCTCCCCGTCCGCGGTGCGACGCATTTTCGCGCATGTGTCCGTGGCGTTCTGCTGCGACAACCGTCGACCCCGTATCGGTCGACTCCCCTATCGGTCACCCTCCCGGTCTCCCACCAGCGCAAGCGCTCTGGTCGGTCGAGGCTCCAGCGGTGGGTGAGGCACGCGGTGGCTCGCCAGACAGCCACCGCCCAAGTTGCGGCAATCGAGCCCGACGAATCCCTCTACGGCATGTTCGATCTGTCGACTGGCTCCGTAGAGACTGCATCCGAATGCGATAGCATTGATCCGGCGGCGGAAATCTTGATGGTCAACGGACCTCGCAGCCCTCCTGGCTTTGCCCATGAGGGCGGAGTAGGCGGTGGAGGCAACCCCGCACAAGACCACGAAGAGTACCAGCCCGAGCCACTCAATTCTTTGCAAAGGGAAGAGCTTCGCCGCAGGAACATGGATGCCCTGCATACTCCCATCGCGGGAGAAACCCCCGAGGCTCGCGCCTTGGAGGAGGCACGTTTAGCCAACTTGGCTGAACGCACTCGTCTGGAGAACCTTCAGCGAGCACTCGACGAGCGCGCGCGGCAACGAGTTCCCGACGCCAATCGACGTCAACTCTTCCCACGGACTAAGGTATATCGAACCCCGATTCAGAATTTAGCAGCTGCAACCCGTATAGCAGAGTCCATCCAGCCCTCTCAATCGGAAGTGGCGAGAGGCTTGATCAGATCGAAGATTTGCTCCGGGCAGCGGAGATCGAAATTCAGCCGTGTAGCGATCGCTGGCAAAATTCATAGTCGATCCGTCGCTGCGAATACGGTTCGATCGGCTCCACAGCCCCCAGATCGCCTCTGCGGCGTGAAGGACGCGAGAATCGGCGAGACCATCTGATGGCGACATGATCGTGATGACAAGCGTCGAGTGCCCACTCCTCCCCCGAGAGGTGGGTCTTACTCTCCTCGGCAGCAGGACGACAGGCGTCAACTCAGTGTGCGGCGAAGAGCTCCAGTCGACCCCCGGGAACCAGGCTTCGACGCACGATCCATCATCGTGCAAAGCTTGGTCGACCGAAACAGAGCCCATCGGGGCGGCCCCGACAGAGATCGCCCTGGCGCATCGAGTGCATGTTTCGGTCGAATGTTTCAGCGAGGGCTATCGAGCGCGGTGATTCCCCCAATTTCAGGTTGGCAACTGGAGTAAGCAAGTTCACGGTGAGTCTAAGCACGAAACCTGGCTTGAGGACTACCGAGTGGCGGTTCAGATTGGTGGTGGGAATGACGAGGTGGCCATGAAGCATTGCCCCTCATGTTGGAAGGTTCTGCGGGCGTGGTTGAATCGATTACCTCCTAGCAGCATTTATACTTGGGAAGACCTGTCCCGAGTGTTCGTCAGAACATTTGAAGGAACTTGCAAGCGACCAGCTGGATTGACAGAGCTGCAAGTTTGTGTGCAGAAGACGAATGAGACTCTCAGAGAGTATATTCAGAGATGGATCACTTTGCATCATACCGTGGAGAGCGTGTCGACCATCGAGCGATCTGCGCCTTCAAGGATGGTGTCAAGAACAGAGAATTGAGTTTGAAGTTTGGTCGAACCGGAGACATGATCTGAGTCGGATGATGGAGATTGCTACCAAATGCATGGGCGAAGAAGAAGACCGACTCGAAGCTGCAAGTACAAGCCGAGTCAGTCGGAAAAGGGAAACACCAGTCGGAAGCAGAAGCGGAAGGCCGAACCAGCAGCTCCTGGAGAGGCTCTGGCCGTGACTCAGGGAAAGTTCAAAGGAAACCCAAAGGATCACGGAACCCTAAGAAGGTGAAGGATAAAGAAAAAACGACGTGATGGATATGCCGTGTCACATCCACACGAAGAAAGATGAAGAGGGTAATATCATTTACCCGAAGCATACCACTCGCCAGTGTCGACTCCTAATCCAGCAGTTCCAAGGGAAACAGTCCAAGGACAAGGAAAAAGAGTCGGACAAGGCCGAAGACAAGGAGGATAGTGAGGGAGGATATCCACATGTCAACTCCACTCTGATGATTTTCGCAGATGTGGAAAGCAAGAGCCGACTGAAGGTCATTAACCGTGAGGTGAACATGGTTGCCCCAGCGAAGCCAAGCTATCTGAGATGGTCCCAAACGCCCATCACATTCGACCAGTCTGATCACCCGACTCATATTGCCACCCCTGGGAGGCAAGCTTTGGTGGTCGACCCAGTTATCGAAGGCACTCGGCTGACGAAGGTACTGATGGACGGTGGTAGCAGACTGAACTTGTTGTATGCGACACACTGCTGAGGGAATGGGCATTCCGATGTCGGTGAGCACCGATAACATGAGCTTTCATGGAGTTATACCAGGAAAGAAAGCCGAGTCACTCGGCCAAATAGCTCTGGACGTGGTGTTTGGTGATTCAAAACATTTTCGCAAGGAAAAGCTGACGTTTGAGGTCGTGGATTTTCAGAGCGCATACCACGCTATTTTGGGGAGACCAGCTTACGCACGGTTCATGGCTCGACCATGTTACGTTTACCTCAAACTGAAGATGCCCGGCCCCAAAGGAGTGATCAGTGTCACTGGTGATCGGAAAAAGGCAGAAGAGTGTTTCCAAAAAAGCTGAAAGATTGCTAATTCCCAGGTGATAGCGGTCGAATTTGAAGAATATAAACAAAACGCAGATCCGAGTGATTTGCTGCGAGCCAAGAAGCCCGCCACAGAATCTGCATTTCAGTCGTCCGGTAAGACGAAGCCTGTCCACATTCACCCAACCGACCCCAATGCAGCCCCGACCCACATCTCCACAACACTCGACCCAAAATAGGAAGAAGCGCTCATCCAGTTCCTCCGTGAGAACTGGGACATTTTTGCATGGAAGCCACCGACATGCCGGTGTTCAGGGGATCGGCTGAGCATCGTCTTAGAGTCGACTCATCAGCAAAACCAGTTAAAGAGCATCTTCGGCGGTCCGCCGTCCAGAAGAGAAAGGCTATTGGTGAGGAAGTGGCTCGACTGTTGGCGGCAGGAGTATACCACTCCGAGTGGCTCGCTAATGTCGTCATGGTTCCTAAGAAGGACAACTCACTCCGAATGTGCATTGATTTCAAGCACATCAATCGGGCCTGCCCGAAAGATCATTTCCCTCTCCCTCGCATTGATCAAATTGTTGACTCGACCGCGGGATGTGAGATTGTCTTTTCTAGACGCCTATTCCGGGTACCATCAGATCCGTCTGTATGGACCCGATGAGATAAAAACAGCTTTCATCACTCCATTCGGTGCTTCGCTATATCACCATGCCATTCGGCCTCAAGAATCTGGGAGCCACGTTTATGCGAATGATTGAAGTGTTTGCTCACTCAAATCGGTCGGAATGTGGGCGTATATGGATGACATCGTGGTCAAGTCGCGAAAAGGTTCCGACCTGCTCACCGACCTCGCCAAACATTTGCCAACCTCGGAAGGTATGATATCAAGCTCAATCCATCAAAGTGCACATTCGGAGTTCACGGTGGCAAGTTACTCGGTTTTCGTTTCGAGCGAGGAATCGGCGCTAATCCGAAAAGATCGGCACTATACTCCGAATGAAACGCCCGTGTGAGTGCACGATGTCGAAGCTTCTTGGATGCTTGGCGCATTAAGTTGATTCATCTCATGACTCGGTGAAAAACCTTGCCTCTTCTTGGTGATGAAGAAGGCGGATAAGTTGAGTGGACTCGAAGCGATGCAGCGTTTGCCGAGCTAAAACTCTGCTCTCCACCCAGCCGGTGCTTGCTGCTCCAATCAGCAAAGAGCCTCTGTTGCTTTATATCGCAGCCACAGGACAAGTCGTCGATCAAGATTTACGGTCGGCGGGAAGAAGTAGGGAAAGCCTTCAAAGTTCAGCGCCCGAGGTATTATTTATCCAAGTTTTGACTCCATCAAGCAGAGATACCCTCATTATCGAAGCTTGTGTATGGGATATACATGACCACGAAGAAGGTTGCTCATTATTTCTCTGATCATTCCATCATAGTCGTCAGCGACGCTCCACTTTCAGAGATTTTGCACAACAGAGATACAACTGGTCGAGTGGCGAAATGGGCGATTGAACTTCTTCCCCTTGATATCAAGTTTGAGGCAAAAAAGCCATTAAGTCGAGCAATAGTAGATTTCCTCACCGATTGGATTGAACAGCAGCAGCCGGTCGAGGTTCACTTTCGGAGCATTGGACCATGTTCTTTGATGGCTCTAAGATGTTGAATGGTTCGGTCTTTGGGATTGTCTGGTTTCCCCGGAGGAGATAAGCTCGAGATATGTGCTCTAGATTCAATTTGATTCCTCCAACAATGAGGCGTAGTATGAGGCCCTCTTATATGGATTGCGCATGGCCATTTCACTCGGCGTCCGTCCGCTTGATGGTCTATGGCGATTCAGATTTAGTGGTCAACCAAGTGATGAAGGAGTGGGGCGTGAGAAGCCCGACCATGACCGGATCTTGCAATGTAGTGAGGAAGCTGGAAAAGAAGTTTGAGGGGTTAGAGCTCCATAATATACCCCAACTGAAAAATCAAGCAGCTGATGATCTAGCAAAGATAGGTTCCAAGAGAGAAGCCATCCGAGTGGTGTGTTCTTGGAGCATATTCATACTCCGTCAGTTAAAGAAGATCCTTTCACTGAAGAAGCTCCGCAACCCAAGAGTGCCACAGATCCGACTGAGGTAGAAGTCCCAGCAGTGGTCGACTTGGTCATGGAGGTCCTAGTAGTCACTCCTGACTGGACAGTTCCGTATATCGCGTATATCCTGAGAAAAGAGCTCCCGGAGGATGAGGAAGAGGCTCGACAGATCGTCTGTCGATCCAAGGCCTTTACCGTAATCAAAGGACAGTTATACAGAGAGAGCGCGACTGGAGTTCGTCAGAAGTGCATAACGCCAGAAGAAGGTCGAATCATCCTTATGATATCCACTCGGGGACCTGTGGCCACCATGCGTCCTCTCGGACCATCGTGGCCAAAGCATACCGAGCCGGATTTTACTGGCCAAAAGCAAATGAGATGGCAAAGGAAATAGTGGACAAGTCGAAGGATGTCGGTTCTACTCAATATGTCACACAAGCTGCGTCACCGTGAAGACCATACCGGTCGTCGGCCCTTCGCGATATGGGGTTGGATATGGTGGGCCCCTTGAGAACGGGTCGAAGCGGTTTCACGCATGTACTGGTGGCAGTCGACAAGTTCACCAAATGGATTGAGGCTAAACCCATCAAGAACCTTGACGCCGGTACTGCTGTTAGCTTCATCAGGGAACTGATATTCAGATATGGAGTTCCGCACAACATCATTATATATAACGGGTCGAACTTCGACTCGGAGGAATTCAGGGATTTTTGCAACTCTCAAGGCACACGAGTCGATTATGCTTCAGTCGCCCATCCGCAGTCGAATGGACAAGCAATGCGAGCCAATGGCCTGATCCTCAAAGGGTTGAAACCCCGACTGATGCGTGATCTCAAACATGCGGCTGGAGCATGGGTCGACGAACTTCCCTCGGTGCTTTGGGGACTGCGGGCCACACCTAATCGGTCGACCGGGAGAACTCCATTCTTCTTGGTCTATGGAGCTGAAGCAGTCTTGCCGAGTGATCTTCTCCACAATGCTCCTCGAGTTGAACTTTACAACGAGGCTAAAGCTGAACAAGCGCGACAGGACACAGTCGACCTTTTAGAGGAAGAAAGGGAGATGGCTCTGATCCGATCGACCATCTACCAACAAGACTTGTGTCGCTTCCATGCCAGAAACGTGAAGAGTCGAGCCTTCCAGGAAGGAGATTTGGTTCTCCGAGTGGATCAGCAGAAACAACACAAGCTTGCTCCTTCTTGGGAAGGACCCTTCATCGTCACCAAGGTCCTCCACAACGGGGCGTACCGTCTCTACAACGTCAAACACAACATCGACGAGCCCCGAGCTTGGAACGCGGAACTACTCCGCCCATTTTACACTTAAGTTTGTCACTCGGATGAGTTGTAATAAAAGTACTTCTGTAGTCCATGTTTTGCAAGATAATAGTGTCATAATTTCCCCAATGATTTTTGTCACTTTTATTTGTTCAGTAAAAATTTCCCCCTCAGTGGGTGACTTAGCCGCGAATCTGTTTTTGCCTAAGTTTCTAAAAAAAATCCTTACCGAGTGGTGAGCCAGCCTCCCACTCGGGGGCTTAGCTGCGAGTCCGTTTCGCCTAAGTTTCAATAAAATCCTACAGAGTGATAAGCCAGACTTTCACTCGGAGGCTTAGCTGCAGTCCAAGTACTCGCCTAAGTTTTAATAAAATCCTACCGAGTGGTAAGCCAGACTTCCGCTCGGGGGCTTAGCTGCAGCCCAGTGCTCGCCTAAGTTTGAACAAAATCCTACCGAGTGATAAGCCAGACTTTCACTCGGGGGCTTAGCTGCAGTCCGAGCACTCGCCTAAGTACAAATACAACGTGCGCTCGCAAGGAGGACGAGGCGTAGGTTGACTGCGACCCTCTCCTCTGAGCTACGCCACAAATACAACGTCGCGCATAAGGAGGGACGAGGTGCAGGTCGATCTGCGCCCTCTCCTCTGAGCTCGCCACAAGTACAATGTCTTGATCGTGGGAGGACGAGGTGCAGGTCGATGCGTCCCTCTCCTCTGAGCTACACCACAAGTACAATGTGCGGTCGTAAGGAGGACGAGGTGCAGGTCGACTGCGTCCCTCTCCTCTGAGCTACGCCACAAGTACAACGTGAAAATCCTACAGAGTGAAGAGGAGACCTCCCACTCGGGGGCTTAGCTGCAGTCCAGTGCTCGCCTAAGATATAAAAATCCTACCGAGTGAAGAGCGGACCTCCCACTCGGGGGCTTAGCTGCAGCCCAGTGCTCGCCTAAGATATAAAAATCCTACCGAGTGAAGAGCAGACCTCCCACTCGGGGGCTTAGCTGCAGCCCAGTGCTCGCCTAAGATATAAAAATCCTACCGAGTGAGGAGCGCACCTCCCACTCGGGGGCTTAGCTGCAGCCCCGTGCTCGCCTAAGGTATAAAAATCCTGCCGAGTGAGGAGTAGACCTCCCACTTGGGGGGGCTTATCTGCAGCCCAGCGCTCGCCTAAGATATAAAAATCCTACCGAGTGAGGAGCGCACCTCCCACTCGGGGGCTTAGCTGCAGCCCCGTGCTCGCCTAAGGTATAAAAATCCTACCGAGTGTGGAGCAGACCTCCCACTCGGAGGCTTAGCTGCAGCCCAGTGCTCGCCTAAGTTATAAAATCCCACCGAATGAGGAGCAGACATCCAACTCGGGAGCTTAGCCGCAGCATAATGCCTGCCTAAGTGAATTAAGGAATAAGTCGACTGCAGTGAGCGTCTTGCTTTAAACCTGCAAAAGACATTTCGAGCCAAATGCAAGCATATTCAAACGTCAAATCCAAGTTCAGATAGATACCTAAAGGAACCAAAAGTGCTCAGGCGCTAAGCCTGTTAAGGTTTATCGGTTACAAAATCACTCGGCATACCGAGGCAAATTTAAAGTGTCGAGCTCAAAGAAGTTTTTTACCCCTCCTGTGGAGGGCTGGAAGGTGCAACAAATTCATCAAGAGCAATTCCGTCCGCAATCCGAGTGGCAGCATCGATGAAGGTTTCCATGAAGGACCTGAAGTCATGTTTCTTGGTGTTGGCCACCCGAAGAGCCGCCAGCTTGTCTTCTCGCGCATCCTTGCAGTGGACTCGAGCGGACCGCGAGCAACATCGCACCACACCTAGCGGAGGATTTTTCCACTCCCGCACTCGACCGAGAACTGTGTTTAGTCGAGCCATCAAGGACTCGAGGTCGTTCTAGAGCGTCTCCCTGGGCCAGAGTGTGGTGTCGATACGGGAAGTGGCAACCTTCAGCCTCGCAAGATAGTCAACAACAGCAGCCACGCGAGACTCAAGCCGGAACACATTCATGGCAACTTCATCGTTCACCGGAGAGTTGATGGGATCCAGGTTTGGTTCGAGCTGACTAGTTTCCTCCTCAAAGTTTTGGCAAAACTCTGCAAGTACAATCACTAAGTCAAGGCAATGGTCGAATGGAAAGATCACTGTTAAAAATGATTGTCGAGTGCAAAGGATTACCTTCGAGCATGAGGAACAACTTCTTGGCAAGTCCACTCGGAAGGCCTCGAGATCATTCTTCTTCGGTCAACCGTAGCCTTGTCGTTCAGGGCAGCTTTGTCAGTTTTAAGTTGACTGACCTCCTTGTTGGCAATCGCAAGAGCAGCTTTCAGATTAGTATTTTCTTCTTCAAGCTTGGTGACCGAAGCTAACTTCTCGTCAGCAAGCTTGGTCTTCTCAGCTAGCACAAGATCTTTCTTCTTCTGGGCCTCCTTCACCTTGCCTACAAAGTTACAGCAAGGTCAGATTTTGAAACAAATGAGGGACAAAAGCAGTCGTCGAGGTCTCACCGAACATACCTTTGGTCTCCTCCTTCGCCTTCGTCAGATTCTCCTGGACCAGCTTCAGATCCAGCTCTAGCTGGATATGCTTGTTCTCCAGCTCGGTATAACGAGCCGCAAGGTCGCAGGATTTCTGCGAAGAACCAATCGACAAAATGTCAAAGATAATTCACTTCCGAGTGGATAAGAGAAAATCATGCGTTTCTAAGACTACAGCCGAATACAATTCGACCGTAGTCTCGGGGACTACACCCAGTGGGTGCACTCAGCGTGCCCCCACTAGTTCTATTAAAGATAGAGTCGACCAGTCGACCAAAAAAAACAAGACGTATTCTTCAGACTGTAATCGACTGCAAGCAGTCGACCACAGTCTCGGGGACTACATCCAGTGGGTGCACTCAGCGTGCCCCACCAGTTTGAGAAATCCATTCGACCTAGTCGACTGACGGAAAAACTTAACTTCTAAAGCCTATGGTCGACTGCCAGCAGTCAACCATAGCCTTGGGGACTACACCCAGCGGGTGCACTCAGCGTGCCCCCGCTAAACCGGAGTTTCAATCGACACACCCAGTGGGTGACTGCTATAGATTCCGGAAAGAAAGATTTTCAGATAGCATATTCTAACAGAGCAGGCGATTCGGTGACTGAGCGTTGCTTTGAAGAGCAGAACTGGCGTCGTAGGCTGCCTGGCTTGCCTCCCGGATGGCCTTCACCTGCTCCATCATGACCCCCGCTTGGCGTATCGCTTCCTTTGCAGCACTGGCTTGGTCCTCTGGGACGTGGTGCGTCGTGAAGAGGGAGGGCTGTGCGGCACTCGACGAAGCGGGGTGAGCACTCGTCAACGGCACCGCGAAGGACACGGTGTGTCGAGTGGTGTTCTCCTCCCCCGCGACCAGAGTCTCGGGTGCCGTCACATCCTGGGCCACCCTGCCGGCAGACGCTTTCCTGCTCCTCCTGTGCTTCAGCGGTTCCTCATCGTCATCATCGTCGGGAAGGGTGATAACGACATTGGATGGAGCTGCAGAAAAGAATCAGAATAAGAGACGAAGAGTCAATCGACTAAAAAACGGAATTAAGAGAGTGGTACCAGGTTTTGAGGTTGCGGCATCCTCCTCTCATGATCGTCAGCCCTGGCTGAGGTATCGGAAGTAGCAGCACTACAATTCCAAAAAATCAGTCGGTTAACTCAAGTGTCGATCAAAGATAAAACTCACACAAAACAAGAAGACTCAAGCAGCATTGTTACCCTGATATGGTGGGGATGGACACCTTCATCTTGGCGGGACCTTGGTAAACCGGCGGTGCCACCTGGACTGCCGAGCCTTTTCAGTCGGCACCGGAGAAGTGGTCCGAGGGCGCTTGGTCGACTGCCCGACAGTCGCCACCCCCTTACCACGTTCAGTCGCAGAGTCATGGGCAAGCTTTGACCGCCTTTCCGAGCGCGATGGTGCAACCTCCCCCTCCTCCTCTTCTTCTTTCTCCTCATCATCATCGTCATCATCATCATCTTCAGCAACATCCGAGTCCCACTCCTCCTGGCTTTCGCCCCCACTCGCTTCTCCCTCTTGATGGAGTCTCATGCTCCATTGGGCATCGAGTACAGGTCGGTGAGGACTGTCGACATCAAGACAAAGATCAATCGACCAATTTGCGGCGAAAACAGAAATAAATATAGCAAGAATACAATTGGAGGTAAAGTGGGCATACCTTGTCTGGAGTGCTGGAATGGTCGAGTGGAGGAATTCTCCTAGCTCCACGTGGGTTATCCTTGTTCCCCGTGACCGCAGCCATCCACCTTTCCAGCGTGGCATCGTCGACTGCTTCTGGATTGATCCGAGTCTCATCTTCGGTCCCGCAGTACAGCCACATGCGATGGCCTTGGTACTGAAGAGGCTGGATACAGCGTCTAAGGAAAACCACCAGGAGATCCATACCCGTCACTCCTTCCCAAACCAACTGGACTACACACTCCATCAGCATCTTCACGTCGGCTTTCTCCTCCGGGAGCACCTTCAGAGAGGAAGGTCTGTTGGCCCGGTCCATGGTAAACGGAGGGAGACCACTCGACTGCCCCGGCGTCGACTCGTTCAGCGATAAAACCAAGTCATTGCCGACCTCGACCGACTTCGAGGAGAGTCATCGCTGGGAAGATGCTCTTGTTCCTCATCTGGATTCCCAGACCTCCACACATCTGGATAATTTTGGTTTTATCATCATCTGGACTTGCCTTCTTCGCGGTCTGAGAGCGGCACGTGAATATATGCTTGAACAGACCCCAGTGCGGTCGGCAACCCAGAAAGTTCTCACACATGGATACAATGGCTGCAAGGTAGGCGATAGAGTTCGGATTGAAGTGGTGGAGTTGCGCTCCGAAGAAGTTCAAGAAACCACGGAAGAAAACACTCGGTGACAAAGAAAACCCTCGGTCGACGTGGGTAGCTAGAAGAACACACTCACCCTCTTCCGGCTGGGGTTGCCACTCGTTCCCCGGGAGCCTTGCTGCTCCGTGGGGGATCAGACTGTCGTTGGCCATGTCGGTGAGGTCCTTCTCCGTAATGGTCGACCGGATCCAATCTCCTTGGACCCAGCCGTTCGGCAGACGAGATCTAGACGAAGACCCGCCGCGACTGGTGGTTCTCCCTTTCGCCTTCCCCGTCGCCGATGCCTTCTTCCGCGCGTTCAGCGCGCCGTCTTCTCCTTCACCATGGCTGCGGCGAGGCGCGAGGAGCGGTTGTGCGGGCGAGAGCGGCGCGCGATGGGGAGGCAGGGAGAGCAGAGAGAGAATGGAGAGATACTGTTCAAAGACCCTCGCCGGGCGCCTTTGTAAGATCACTTCCGAGTGGATGACAGGTGGGCCCGGGCGATCCAATCACATCCCCAAACAGTCGCGCGGACGTGATACGTGGCGAAAAAGGTGGCGCAAGAATCGAGGCGTTTATGCCCTATCCCATCCGAGCGCCGCGGTCCGCCCCGCTTCGCACGCTTCCCCAAATTTCGTATCCCACAAAATCCGCGAACGGCAGATCGATCTGTCAGGCGCGAGATCTCCCGCGATCCGTCGCTCGGGAATTGTTAAGTTCAAAAGGTCACTCGACGAAAGAAAAGAATGGATCGAATCGACTGAAGAAAAGTTGCTGATTATCAACAAAGAGATTATTGGTCCAAGACAAAGCATATCCAGCACGCAAAAGCAAGTCGGAAATAACACCAACTCCTTCCTCACTCAAGCTTCAATCCATTCGGGGGCTAATGATGGAGTCATGTACCTAGGATAGGGTCATAGACCTGATCTAAGTACCCTACCCAAGGACTCCCTTAGAAGAGATTACCTTCCAGTCGACCGAGGAGGACTCCACTCGACAGACTTGAAGGACTCGACCATGAAGACTCACTCGACCACCAGAAGGTCAAGAAGCACTCTGTACCGCAACGGTCCGTAATTAAGTAGGCTTTATGGCATTTAAGACACTTTATGTGAGGCGTTATCAGTAACGCCCAGACTTAATGTACTTTAAACCCGCATTCGAGGGCGGAGGGTCCGCGGCAGCACTATATAAGCCACCCCCACCTCAGTGTAAAGGGTTCGCACCCCTGTAATTCATACACACATAATCCACTCGACCGCCTCCGGGCTTCGAGACGTAGGGCTGTTAGGGCATCTCCAGCCGCGCCCCCAAGAAGGCCTCCCCAGGCGATTTTTTCACGCCGGTGCCAAAAAAACGTCCCAGTCGCGCCCCCAAGACGCCGAAAATCGCCGGTTCGGGCCTTTTTCCACCAGCGGTCACAGTCGAACCAGCGCTTAGGGAGCCGTTAGGGGCTCGGCGCTAGTGGCGCGCTGGCCCACACCGACAGGGGAAAAGTCAAGTTTTTCTTCCCCGACTCGCCTTGCACCCCCTCGCGCCCTCGGCCACCATTAGCTGTATCCCTGCGACGGTCACCGGCCTACTCCGCCTAGATAGCCATTCCCCGCCTAAAAATAGCGGCGCTTCGCGCGCAACCCTCCCGCAGCACTAGGCGGTGCGGCCGTCGTTCCGACCGCGGGGCGCGGTTTAACGGCGGTACCGCCCACGGCGCAAGGTGTTGGCGTTTTGACTGACTTCGGCGATGGACTTTGATGAGGAGGAAGAGCTCGCTGCTTTGGAGGAGGAAGCCGCGGCCGGCGTCGGGAAGAAGAGCATCGATGGTGCTCGCCGCCCTCGCCAATTCTTGGCGAGCAATGAAAAGCAGCGTCGAGGTGGCTCGGCGCGGGCGGTGAAAGCAAAGAACGAGCATCGTCTGCAAAGGCTCTTGCATGCTCTACTCCGACTACTTCGCCGATGCTCCACTTCATGGCGAAGAACATTTCGGCGCCGTTACGGATGAGCCGAAAGCTCTTCCTCGAGATTGTGAATTCCATCAGGGAGTTCGACAACTACTTCAAGTGCAAGATAGATTGCCTTTGGCGCTCTTGGATTCACCTCCATCCACAAGTGCACGACAGCGATGAGGATGCTTGCATATGGAGCTCCCAATGATTCACTCGGCGACTATGGGCGCATGACCGAGTCCACCACATAGAGTGTTTCTACAAGTTCTGTCGGGCGGTGGTGGCGATGTTTGGGCCACAATACTTGAGAGCACCCAATGCGGAAGACACTTTGCTCGGATCCTAGCCTAGAATGCAGCAAGAGGATTTCTGGGATGCTTGGAAGCATCGATCGCATGCATTGGAAATGGAAGAACTGCCCATTTGGTTGGCGGGAGATGTACAAAAGCGCCAAAGGCGGTTGCGATGTGGTGCTTGAGGCGGTAGCCACACAGGACCTCTGGTTTGGCACTCCTTCTTTGGTATGCCAGAACTCACAATGACATCAACGTGTTGCGGTGCTCTCTGTTTTTGCCAAGCTCGTTGAGGCCATTCTCCTCCGGTGAACTTCGAGATCAATGGGCACCAATACAACAAGGGTACTATCTGGTGACGGCATCTATCCGAGATGGTCGACATTTGTGAAGACGATCTCAAACCACTGCCGCCAGGAGGCAAAACGCTGGTTTCGCGAAGGTTCGAGGAGGCTTGCGGGAAGGATGTCGGCGGGCATTTGGTGTGCTCCAATCTCGATTCGCTGTTGTTCGGTACCCCACTCGGACATGATCGAAAGATCAAATGTGGGAGATCATGACTTCTTGTGTCATCTTGCACAACATGATCATCGAGAGCGAGCAAGAAGACCCGGTGTTTGACATCGAACCATACTACAGAGCGAGGTCCTCTGGCGAAGTTGATCACCACTACCGCAACTTGGACTGCCTATCTCGGTATCGTCAAGAGATCCGAGACCCACAGTGCATCATCAAGCTGCAGAAAGATTTGATTGAGCGACTATGGAGGCTCAAGGGGGCGCCAGCGTGATGAAATCTGAGTTTTATTTGTTGAACTATATAATTTGTATTGAACTATTTGTTGTTGTACTATTTTGTTGAAGTATTTGATTTTTCGTGATGAAATATGTGATAAGGAATAATTATGTTGATAATTGAGCGCCGAGGCAGTGAAACCACGCCGAATATGGGCCTATTCTCGCCCATATGGGCGTTTATTCAAAATTGGGCTGCAAAGTGGGCCAATTTTGGCGCTGAAAGCGAGTGAGGCGGATTATTAAAAACCGCCTCAGGCCGAGTGTCTCGCTGCTCGCCCCGAGGGACGATTTTGTCGTCTGAGAGAATAGCAATTTGGAGATGCCCTTACTTCCTCGAGAAGGGCTGAACTCGTCATCTCTTGCGTTCTAACCTCTCCATAGCTAGGACCTTGCCTCTCCATACCTATCCCCCACTCTACTGTCAGACTTAGAACCACGACAACACCCACTCTGACTAGCCTTAGAGATGCTCTTACTCGTGGCAGTTACTCGTGACAGTTGGTAGCGACATTTCTACGGTCATAGCAAAGATTAAAAAAAAGGTGATCAAAGTGACGGTAGTTGGCGACCGAGGGTAATTTCTCTGTTAATTATCCCGTCACCATCAACCAGGTAGGTAGAGTATTTGCGTTGGGTGCGGTAAGAACTTGCTATGGGCGTCTCCTGTCGTGTGGACGTGCAGACTGCAGACGAGGTCGATCCAACACCACAGACTCCAGGCTCTAGCGTGGGGAGAGCATACGTAGACAAGGTGACCTGTAGAGATGGCGCAGGCTGCTCGATCTAGGCGTCTAGCACGGCCGCGGCAGGCCATCCAGTTGGACCCCAGCCGGCGTTCGTGGCAGGTTCCGGCCGATCAATCCACCGGGCGAGCGCGACGCCCCAGTGTCGCTGCCCTGGAGCCATTAATTTTGTGCTGTGTGGATAGGCGGAGATCTATACGGCGACAGGGACGCCCGCCGGAACTGATCGAGAACGGCGCCGATAAATGAACCCGATCCAGCAGTGTCCGTGTGTGTGCGTAGGTGTCGTTGCTGGCCGGGGCGTACCGGCCGGAGGCTTCGTAGAAGATAGCTACGGACGTAGTGGCGGCCAGCGTCGTCGCACGTGCCCGCCTCAGTTTCATGGACTCGGTACGTGGAGCCTTCCGAGATCACGAAAGTTTAAAAGTGGCTCCGCTGGCGTGCCACTTCTGTTGCTATCACGGCCGACTGACAAGCTCTCTTTGGGATCAAAAAAAAAAAAAAGACAAGCTCTCGCCGACTCGGGAAGCAAGTGAGGAGGGCGTAGCCCACACACAAACAGAAAAGGAATGGAGCACGGAAGCGAACCATTCAGACCACTGATAAAACAGAGGTCAGCGAGCTGTGTGTGTGATCGATCGCCAAACATAGAAAGGTTCGGGGATGACAGCCACTCCGGAATTGCCGTGACGAACTTTTTTTAAGGTGTCCCGGCCGTGACAAACTGACAATGGCAACGGGCATCGCTAGGACTAGAGAAAAAATATCGCCGAGGAAACTGCGGGGAATCCGACGGTTTCTACATCACTCAATCTTCCGATTGCCACCGTTGCGTGGCCTCGTGCGGTAATTTCATTCATTCAGTTTTGTATTATTGGATGCGAAATGAAAGCGACCTCCAGTATACGGTGCACCTGAGCACCGACCGGGACACCTGTTTCTTTATTACCCCTGACATGGCTAAGGGAAAAGACGTGGTTTTGTATGTTCAGGCTGGTGGCTAGCGAGATAACTAATAGCTTCCCTCGGATAATTTGATTGGTTTGCGCCTCTTCATGCGACGGCGATCGGTCACATGTCAGCGAACCCGTCTGGACATATTCACGGACAGCCGGTTGAGTAGAGGCCGTTCAACGATATCCTGCGTTTCTAGACTGTAGACTATGACTTAGTATCGGTTAGGCGGACTGACAGAGAAAAAGATTAGTGCGAGATATGGATGACAGTTAGCCGGGCGGACCGTTTGAACTCTCCTTGGCCTCCCTCAGATTTGGTTCCGGACTAGGTGATTTGAGGTATCGAATGTGTTTACGAACTATTGAGGATAGCTTTGAAGGCCTAAACGTATCTGGACCATCCGATCCAGATATATAGGAGAGAAATTGTGAGCCACATTGAAAATGCCTTAACAAAAGAATTTTCTATTGCTATGTACACATGTCACACATGTCAGAACGTGATAACACACATGTATGTCGGTTTGGGCAACACCACACTCGTTGTGATGATGTTTTGGTCATCAACTGGCATACACGTATTTCGTTAAAAATGCATACATTACAAAAGTATATTTGGTCTTATGATTGTTGGGTAGTTTTTCTATAGCAATGGTTAAATTTAGGGTCACGTTAACTGCCACAGGTGTCGCAGGAAGGGAGACGCACCACACGTCTTTAATGTAAACAGATTGCCACGTCATCGCATGTATGCATGCAGGAATCTTTTTGGATTTTCAGTTTTTAAAATGTTTTATCTCTTAAACGAAAAATCCGATTGAAAATTCGTTTTCACCATTAAATCCCTCGCGATGAGATCTTCGAAACTAGATCCCATGTTGATATGTTTTGATGAAATTTTTTTTGTATTAAAGTTGGCATGTCTATTGCATATGAATTGCCATGATGTTTACACTGAAGTTGCCATGATATGTTTCAGCTATTTTCTTCTACATTTAAAAGTAAATTTTGACATTTATAAAACGGGGAATTAAGAAACTAGACTTGCCATGAACCATAAACTAAAATTGTCATGATACATGCACGTAAAATTGCCATGGTTCATACAACCAATAATTTTCATGGTCAAAGTACTGGAGTTGTCATCATCAAAATACTAAAATTGCCATGATCTACAAACTAAAATTGCCACATGGCAACTTTAGTTTAAGCCCTATGGCAACTGCATTGTAAACATCGTGGCAACTTCTGGCAATTCTTTTTTTCGTTGAAACATATCAACATGGGGTCTAGTTTTGAAGATCTCGTCGAGATGGATTTAATGGTGAAAACGGATTTTTAGTTCGCTTTTTTATTTAGGAGATACAACATTTTTAAGCCGAAAACCAAAAAAATTTCTGCTGATGTCATCTATTCATACGTGGCAAAATGAGTGATGATGGAGGCGTGTGGGCGATGTGCAAACGCCCACACGTGTGGGCGTTAACATTTCCGTAAATTTAAACAATGTTTAGACTCTAGCCGCCACAAGACCTCTTGCTTGCCGTTTTAAATTGGTTTCATCTGGCGCAGAATCCCATCCGGGTTTCATCGTTTTAATTGGTTTCTCCTCTCGCGGAATCCCATCCGGGTTCGTTGGTCTCTCTCGTCTTCATTGGCCGATTTTAGCATTGGGAGGCGGAGAGATCATGTACTTTTATGCTCGTTGGAAGTCTTGCTTTACCTTATTATGTTTTGATGTCATAGTGTTGTTCGTCCAGGTAGCAGCGAGAATGACAAAGTGGAACAAGTACCTCTAGTTTCATCCCGTTGAGGTGGCCCTGGTGTCAGCGCTGCCATGGGAGATGTGACTGTTGGTTTCCCCAAATCCGATGCATTGGATCGTGGGGGAGAGTTGCCAACCACTATGCTTCTGTCTTAGTTTGCGATGGTGCCAACGGTCTCGTGAATAAGATATTGTGGAGGTGCTTTTGGCACAGGGGTGGGGTTGGGTCTTCTCATCTCACATTCACCTTCTTCTCTATGTTAGACGATCCTCCCTTCGAATCATCGTCGATGTTGTCTCCTGCAAACATCATGTTACTTGTTGGTCGTGATTACAATGATTCCATGACTCTGGTGATGTGAATCACATGGGGCATCCAACTAGGCTCACTGCGCATCATGGGCCTCATGGCTTATGTTGAATATGATGATGAATTTCCACTGGGTCTGTTCATAATTAATTTTTTTATTAGGAGTGTTCCTGCAAGGCTTGGATTTGGTTAATGATGGCTTACGGCCTTCGAGAGAGAAAAAAGGAAGAAAAACATTTTGACATATGATTTAAACATTTGAGATTTGCGACTAGAGGGATTAGATATTTGAGACCGTTGGTTGTGCTGACCCTCCTTCCTTAATTCTGGTGGTTGCCCTAGCTGTTAGTCTAGTAACGTGACCATCGATCCTTCTACCTCGAATCGCTCCTCACCTCTGCTCCACGTAGATGCCGCACGCATCTAGCTTGGTCCAAGCTCGCCCCCACACACATTACAAGCTCAGTGTCATCGTCGCCTCCGACTCGGTCCATGCTCGCCTATGTTGTCGTGAAGAATCAAACAACTAAGAAATATTGTGATTTTGCGAAATTTTAGTCGGCCACAGTATAACAGAGACTAGAAGTTGTTTATTCAAGTACATAAATCCAATGAGTATAACTCGGTATAGCAAATACTCTCTTCATTCCAAATTAATTGAAGTTCTATGTTCTCTTGCCTTAAACTTGATTTTGACCAAACTTATATATATGATAAAATCTGCAATATCATATATACTACCGCACTGCGACACTTATTTTGGATCGGATGGAGTACATAATATGAGATTATATATTTATAAATAATCTAAGGGCATCTCCAATGCTGACCCGCAAATTTGCTCTGGCATCTGTCCACGGACAGGGGGGGCCATCCCGCGAACACTGATTCGGGAGGCGGCCATCCAATGCTGCCTGCATACATCGGACCATATCGTTTTATAAAGTCCGCACGTTCAAATAACCGCATATATAGTCTAAAATAGTTGAAATGTTCAAATGCAACAGTAGTTCTAATTAAAAAGGTTCAAATATTATACTCCAACATTGTTGTCCACCTTGACCGCCCACAGATGCTCAATCAGATCTTTCTTTAGTTGCCCGTAAATTGCTCGATGCCGAATTTGTTAATGTATTTGAACAAACGTGACCAGAGTTTAGTCGGGAAGTTTGATAGGTTCACCCATGTTTCCGAATTCAAGACCTGCGGCAGTATCCTCACCCTCATCCCCCACGATCGTGTTGTGCATGACCACACAACAGGTCATCACCTCCCACAAGGTCTCTAGATCCCATTGTTTAGCAGGTCCACGAACAACTGTAAAACGTGTCTCCAGAACTCCAAAAGCCTTCTCAACATCCTTTCTAACTGCTTCCTGTCTTTGGGCAAAATGAGACTTTTTTTGACCAACTGGGTTAGAGATGGTGTTGGAACGACATCGGAGGAGAAGCGGCGTGGAGCCCGGGTGTACCGTTAGAGGTGACGTTGTCGAGTTCCGACAGGGGGCCGGCCGACGTCGCGGTTGGGGTGGCGGAGCAGCGGCTAAGGCAACAGAGAAAAACTGAGGAGAAAAAAAATGGGAGAATGGAGTCGCGGGGTCCGGAGGGGTTTTGGGTGGCGGAGTCCCACGTGCCTGCTGTCCGGACCCCATAAAGCCCCCCACCACCACCACCATTTTGTCTCGTGTTTGCCAAAAAATGTGTGTCCCGATTGCTCGGCGACTGATACATACCCGCGTTGGATGATTTCGTGGTCTGGACCGCACAGTCCAAACGATCACGGGCGGTTTGAGTGTCCGATTTAGAGATGCCCTAATGAAACTAATTTGGTTTTGTAGATATCAATATATTTTTCTATAAACTTTGACGAAACTTTGTAAAATAAAAATATAAACTTTGGATAAACATGTAGATATTGGTCGTTGTGGGCCGATTTAGAATGTGTGGGCTTTCCACATCAAGTAAGGCTGGTCCAGAAAAGAGATTTTGAGCACAACGCAAAGGAAGAATGCGGCTTGATTGCTTGAATTGAGTCCGATCGGAGGGGCCACACCCACACTCCTACGTGGCCAAGGAAGACCTTTCTTCAAGTCTTTATTCCGGAGACAATTCTCCCACCCTGCCATAAGTGGCACGCGCGCGCGCGCGCGCACGAGCCTGTCTGCGGCGGCGGGCGGGCAACCCACTCACCATCGCCGAACCTTCTCAGCACGAAGCTCACCGGGAAGCCGCCCAAAATCCCCAAGAGCTCACGCCAGCGCCTCCTCCCAGTACAAATCGACCCGCCAAATCCACTCCCCAACCCAATCCATGCAGCAGCAGCAGCAGCAGCAGCAGCGCACCGGCGGTTTAGGGGGTCTTATAAATACGAAGCGCTCTCGCCGGTGGCAAACTCGGTCATGGCGGCAGTCGGAGCGGCACCACTGCTCTACCAACAGCAGGCGCAGGCGGTGGGCGACGGCTGCTACTTCTCTTCCATGTCCTCCCACTTCTCCCACGGGGGAGTCAGCTCCACCTCCTCCAGCCCGGCCTCCAGCTTCTCCGCCGCGCTCGGCGCCACGCCAGCGATCGCCGCCGAGCCCGCGGCGCAGTTCGACATCTCCGAGTACCTCTTCGAAGAGGGCGCGTTCTCCGCGTCGCTCACGCCCGTCGTCCCCGTGCCGGCCGTTGCCGCTGCTGGTGCGAGTTCGGCGACCGCGGTGACTGCGAGGAGCGCTGCCGAGTCGGCGGCGGCGGCGGCGGAGCGGCCGCGGACGGAGCGCATCGCGTTCCGGACGAGGTCGGAGATCGAGATCCTGGACGACGGCTACAAGTGGCGCAAGTACGGCAAGAAGGCCGTCAAGAACAGCCCAAACCCAAGGAACTACTACCGGTGCTCGACGGAAGGGTGCAACGTGAAGAAGCGGGTGGAGCGGGACCGGGACGACCCGGCGTACGTGGTGACCACGTACGAGGGCACGCACAGCCACGTCAGCCCCAGCACCGTCTACTACGCCAGCCAGGACGCCGCCTCCGGCCGCTTCTTCGTCGCCGGCACGCACCCGCCGCCAGGCTCACTCAACTGAGTAGACCAGCCACCAACGACGGGGCACGTCGAGATCAGCACGGGGCTTCTATCTTGGCCAAGGTAACCAGGCAGGTGCAGGTGCAGCCACTAGTTCGTAGCTAGACTAGGGTACCACTGGTGGATCATCAGGTTCAGTTTCTCGAGGCGTGGGGCTTTTTTTTTGGGATCGATCTATCCATATAGCTCGACCTTTTCTTCTCTCCCGGTCTTGTACTAGTGTTGTGTACAGCAGTGTGCAGTGTGGGCTCGATCACGAGAGCCCTCTCGACGAATGTAACGCACACTCCACTACACTACTAGTGCCACCTACTCAACCGTGCAATAAATATGTACAGAACCATCCGCCTCGAAGAGATCCATCTCTGAATCAAACGCCATCACGGTTGTACGTGCGCAATTTCGACAATCACACGGACGACACCGTAAATGTTTGAACTTCTCCTTGCAAACATCTGATTTTCTTTCGGCTCAAACAAAAACATCTGATTTTCTTTGATATGGGAAATGAATGTGTATTAGTGCATAGTAATAGGGTAATATCAAAGCTACAGTCCAAATGGCAGTTCAAATGATGAATAAATTCGATGTGGACTTCAATCTTCAATTTTTTTCATTTGAATGATATGATGATTACACTGAGATGCTCCAGCTACTAAGCAATGTATAGTCCAGCTTTTGTGAAACTATTTGAAATTTTAAACACAAAGTCTTGATGTCATATCATGGTACCATGCCAAATTTTATGTTTTACATCATTTACCTTTTTTTAAGTGAAAAATAAAAATGCAAGTAAATGTTAGAATTTTCCCAACCAAATATTTG
Source organism: Aegilops speltoides (assembly GCA_021437245.1). NCBI lineage: Eukaryota > Viridiplantae > Streptophyta > Magnoliopsida > Poales > Poaceae > Aegilops > Aegilops speltoides. Next base: position 423,133,782 of record CM038141.1, on the reverse strand, counting down.
AAATTTGCACATTTCTTGGATAACATCGACCAAGGTACTTAAGAACTCGGATGTGATATTTCTTCCAAATGTCAGGCATTTCTTAATATACATGTATCTCAAATTTGAATTATATATAGTAAATACTAGGGATTCATTTAATGACTAACTAATATAAATGAATTTAGCAAAATGCCTAACTTTGACAAGAATAATCTAGTGTAGTTTTTTCCATGTAGAAAAAAAATTGTAGCATTTTTGATAAATAATTTTGGAAGGATTTACCAAGCTTCAAAATATCGGATATCGGATTCATATCGGTTTGGCTTCAACATATCGAATGTCGGATATCGGGTGATATATCAGACGACATGTCTATTTTTTCATTATTCTTGTTCAAATCATTATTTTTAGTAAAAAATGCATGATGTCAATGCTTTAACATGACACTAGATTCCTAGTTTATTTACTTGATTAAGAATCTGTCAAGGAAAGATTCACAATATCCTTACTCTATGATTAAAAACAATACGATATATATGCATTTGTATGAAACGTCGTGCATGGCTTTGATAATATATAATGAAGTTGTAAATGCATAATCCTCTTTCAATGCACTCTAATAAGTACTTGTTGTCATCTACTTATAGTTCTATATCGGTGGACATATCGGGCTAGATATCGGTCATATCAGTCAGTATTTTGGTCCATATCGAATGATATGTCTGAAAATGATATTTACTAAACGATATGTTATGTTTATATCGGTAGAGCCCCAAAAGTGATATATCGGCCTATATTTGGAAATAGAAATGAATTTACCAAAACATGTCATTTTTACAAGAATAGTCTAATGTAGTTTGTTCCATGTACAAAATATTTGTTGATTTTTTGTAAATAATTTTGGAGAGTTTTACACATGGTAGCTGAAATTGGCATTTCAAAAAAATGAAATACAAATTATCTAATAACAAGATGGAAAATGGATGTATATTAGTGCATAGTAGTGTGATATTCCTATACTCCAAATTTCAAGTTTTTTTTTTGCGAGTGAAATTTCAAGCTTGAATGATGAATAAACTTCGATGTAGAATTTAATCATCATACATTCCCTCTGAATGATATGTCGCTTCTATAGAGATGTTGGAGTTACAGAGCAGTGTATAGTCCAACTTTTATGTAACTGTTTGAAATTTTGAACACTGCTTCGTGACATAACATCATGGCACCATGCCAAATTTCATTTTTTTGACATTATATACCTTTTTCTAAATATTGGAAAACAAAAAAATACAAGCAAGGGTTCGAATATTTTTAACTAAATATTGAAGTTTTCCAACTTTTTTAATAACATCTACCTAGGCACTTAGGGCATCTCCAAGGGAGACCCGCAAAACATCGGCATATGTCCGGTCAGACAGATTTGTTCACTTTTGTAATCCGATGGGGACCTGTATCAGTCCGTCAAGCTGTTCGAACGTCCAAATTCCGGTATTCTGAAGACAAACGTGAGGGAGTTTTGTCGAAGTCCGAACATGCAATTGAGCAATCACATGCATGGTCCCCCTCTTCACTCTCTCACCTCTCATTCGCACATGCATGGTCCCGCTTTTCTCTCTCTCCTCCCAACCCATAAATATTCCACCACATGCATGGTTCCCGCCTATTTTTTCTCAATACTTTGCAACTAGCATTGGATTGCTCTCTTCCGTATCATATATGTGGACTATGTCGAGACATAAAAACAGACATATAACAGAGGAATTTGCGGGTCGGCGTTGGAGATGCCCTTAAGAACTTAAATATGATTTTTTTTAAATGTACTTATTTTTTGAATATACTTGTAGTTCAATTTTGAATTGTGTCCAGTGAATACCTATAAAGTCATATAATGTCTAAGTAATAGCAGACAGTTTCAGAAAAATTACTAACTTTGGCAAGAACAATCTAATGTAGCATGTTCCACGTCAAAAAGGTTTAGAGCACTTCTGATAAATACTTTTGGAAGGCATTACACAGGGAACATAAAATTGGTCTTACAAAATAGGAATAATAGTAGTAAATTCAAAACAAATACATAAATCAGACATGAATGGTAGAATATAACAAGTTCCATGTGGGAAAAATCTGAGCACTCGAGAAAAATATCTCTGGAACTTTGTGTTAACACGACAATTAAGAAGGTGTAAATGAAAGAAGGGTTAATTTGATAAATGCCACTCCAAATCTGGCGATTTCGAGAAATGCTACTGCAATTTCTAAACTCCAAAAAAAAATGCAATTTCATGCCATTTCCAATGGCATTTTTTGAAGTCTAGAGTGATGTTTTTTAAAGTTTGCAAAATTGCAGTGGCATTTTTCAAAGTTTGGTAATTGCAGTGGCATTTTTGTGAATCTCCATAATTGGAGTGGCATTTATCTAATTAACCCATGAAAAAATAGTGTTGAAATGTAGTTTCTCACAAACATTAATATTTTCCTATATATGAGGGAAACTTGAAGAAAAAAAGTGTTCACATGTAAATATTTAAAAATGTTAACGGGTAACTATTTTTTTTGGTTGATTTGTTAATGTATATTTGAAAGGAACATTTTTTTATAGGATTTTGTCATCCAAACTTGATAGTGAGGACCGTGCAGTTGTCCAAGATAACATTCGTTTGTGTCACTGAGGCTCTAAAATGTGTAAAGATATTTGTTAGAAACTATGAAATGACATAAAGATACCGCGAGAAAAGAAATGACATAAATATATTTTTCCCAAAAAAAAAAACTAACATGAGCAGCCGCTCACTGCTCACTGACCCAACGCCGCCGCAAGGTGATCGAGCCGCAAACCAAACAAAAACATCCGATGGAAGGTAGGTAGCTAGCCACCATCCCGAAGATCCAAAACGACGTCTTTTCCCGTGACCAGGTGTCCCGGGCGGCACCTACGTGCGCCGTATACATCGAACATACCCCAATGATAGTTTGGAGGACGCACGGCCGTCTCTTTCGATCGTCTCGAATAAAGAATAAACTGAATGAATGGCATTACGGCACGAGGCCACGTAAGAGTAAAGATAGAGCAATCTGGAGAACACCGTCAGATTCCCAGCAGCTTCCTCGGCGATCTTTTACAGTTTTGTTCGCGGGATCGCCGTCGATGCCCGTCGCCGGTACTGCTGTACCGAACGATTTCCGGGAGTCCCTGTCAGTGTCATCTCGTCTCCTCCCGGCCCGAATCTTTCTATGTTTGGCCATCACACACGCAGCTCGCTGACTTTTATTTTTTCATCGGTGGCCTGATTGGGTTCGCTTTCGCTGTTCCATTCCTTTATTAGTACTTAAAAAAAAGATAAAAAGATGAGCGTGTTCCCCTAAAAAAAGTGATCGTATGTGTGGCCTCCGGACAGCCTCCGGGGTGATCGAGATGCCGTTGGCATCGGCCTGTGCGTGGCGGCGGACACATGCATGAGCTATTAGGGCATCTCCACCCACGCCCCAGGAACGCCCCCCAGGCCACTTTTTTAGCACCGGCCCTAAAAAATCATTTCACTCGCGCCCCCAAAGCGTCACTTTTCGTCGGTTTTAGAGAAAAACGACGCCGGCACTCTCACCCCGAACCCAACCCCTCAGGGGGGCAGCTGGGCGTGCCGGCGCCACTCTTTTGGCTCCTGTGGCCCACCTACAGCCACTCCCTGTCGCTTTCTCCCCTTTCTCCTCGCAGAGCCCCCACCTTCCCTCTCTCTCCGTCCGCTTTCTCTCGCCATGCCCGGTGCCTTCCGCAGCTCCATACGTCGCCGCCACCACGCTTGCGCAGCGCCGCCATGCCGATGCCTTCTCGCACAGTACATGCCGTCGCCGCCGCGCCATGCCTGAACCGCCCCGACCCGCGCGCAGCTCAGGCCGTCGGTCGCCAAGCCCGACCTCACTGCCAGCCAGCCAGCGCCCCGCCACCCTCGCGCCACGCCCAGCGGCCCGGGATGTAAGCGCATAGCCTCCTCGAGCCAAAGGGGATCTGAAGCGATCGCGGAGGCTCCACGGGCGAGCCGAGGAGGATGGAGCTCCACCGCAGCCTAGGAACGCGAGAGCGCGGCTGGGAACGCATGAGTCTTGTGGCGAAGCGGGCGCGCAGGCGGGCGCGAACGGCCGAAAGGCGTGGCAAAGATCTTGTGCGATTCAGCGGTGGTCTTTGGCGGATGCAACCGATACCATCGTGGCTGCTCCGAGGTGTTCGTCAAGAGCAAGAAGGGAGGAAGGAGAGCAAGGCACGAAGAGAGGTGCTCGTGGGCTGTGCTGCTCCACCGCCAACGCCGCCGTCATTGTCTTGGCCTTCTTCGTCACCGTCGTGCTCGGTGACAAGTTCTTTTACCAACACCGCTGTGGTGTCCGCTTGCGTGGAGCTCGGGGCTCATCTTTGCTCGAGCTCGGCGGCGAGGCTGGCCGGAGCGGCCTCGACGGGCGGCGCGGCGAGGACGGGCGCAGCTCCGTGGATGGACGGCGGGCGGCGCGCGGGAGTCTTGGGTTCGTTGTTTCCTTTCTCGCTTGGGGGTGGACACGGCTGGAACTCTTTTCATCAGCAGGGTAAAATTTCCGCCGGCAACCCCCCAGGAGGCGAGAAAAATGCCTCCTGGGGAGGCCAACGGCTGGAGATGCCCTTACCAGCGTCTTGGATCGGCCGGATCGTCGTCGGCGTCGATCATGGTGCTCGCGATCGCTGCACACCTTGCCGTTTCTCCCTTCAGACGCAACCCTTCTAGCTAAACTGGAGATAGCAACGGAAGTGGTACACTACACCACCAATTGAAAGTAATAAGTGAATGGGGCAAAAAATTTGCCCCCTTTTTTTTAAAAAGGGCAATAACATACTAGTAGCAACCATCCACACTTTTAAAGGACGCGTTTGGTAGTCTGCATAGAGCTCAACCAGAGCCAGGCGGGTAGAAAATGTCCAGTTTGGATGCGTGCAAGGAGGCTTGGCTCGCATCGGTGTGAAACTTAAAGCATCTCAGAGCCTTCCTCGCTGGGAGAGCTCGAATCAGCCGTTTCCAGTGAGCCAGGCTGAGTTGAGCGCAAAAGCATGACGCGGCTTAGGGCACCATGCAGGGGGGATTCAGTCAGAGATGGCGGGAGGGGAAATCGGCGGAGGCCGGACAGTGCTAAATACTCCCTCCGTTCCTTGATATAAGGTGTATAGATTTTTGAGAAAAAATCCGAAATATAAGGTGTATTGCATTGTACCACTCGTTTGGTTAACTTTTTTAGGGATTTGGTTACATTTCCTTATATCAGGCAAGCTCCTCTATTTAATCATGTCAATTAGCCAGGTGAAATCTCGGCCAAAACTTGTGAAAATTTCTCTCCACATGCGTTCTTTAATCTTCGTGCCAAAAACTATACACCCTATATTTAGGAACGGAGGGTGTATACCCTCACCACCCCATTTACTCCCTCACCCCTAGTTGTAGGACAAGCCCTCCTCTGTTATTGGCACCGGCGGTGGCGGTGACTCAGATCTGCAGGTGCGATGGCGGCGGCGGTGTTGGTGGCGGCAGCAGCACTCCCTGACAGCGGCAACAACAATCCCCTGCAGCGACAACTGCTTCTTCCCGTCTTCTTTGACTCCGTCCAGCCATCCTCATCTCCGCCATGTCTCCCCCGACCCCGAAGCTGGTAAGCTACCCCCTTCCCCTCCTCTATTATCTGTTAGGTCGTTCGATAGGACCGTTTAGGGTCGATATAGCACCATTGCTGACCACATCATGGATGTCGCTTAGGTTGTGGATGAACGGACGAAGCTTCTAGTTCAGGCAGCATCGTTGATAGCTGTGGTTCGGGCCTGGATCCTGTTGGTCCATAAAAGAGTTGTTCGTTGGAATGAGAAACCTGTCATCCAGTATGGTCCGATGTTAATCAGGGATCAGGGGAGGATAACGTATCTGAACTACATCTACGAGTGCAACGACATAGAGGCTCTGTGGATGCTTCGATAAAGATCTCCTTTCGTCAGGCTTGTGCAAACGTTCAGGAACAGGGGGTCGCGAGAAGATTGCATCCACAACATTGTGGAAGAGCAAGTAGCCATGTTCCTCCATGTTGTTGGTCATAACCAGAGGTTCAGGGTTGTACACAACACTTTCAGGAGGTCAATGGAAACCATCTCTAGGTACTTATAGCATGTGTTCTATGTTGTTGGGGAGCTCAGCGGAGAGATGATCAGGTCACCAACTGGCCAGACTCCTACCAAGATTTGCACTAACCCAAAATGGTACCATACTTCAAGGTCAACAGTGGCAATATGTAGTTCATGCCTTGATGAATTGTACTGTCATTTGCTCTTAATAACTTTCCCTTATTCAGCCATACTGGCTCTTAATAACTTGTACTGTCATTTGCTAGACGTTAGGATAAACTGTCATTTGCTTTCTAGCTAGGACAAGACAATGTTCAGTGTGTGTGCGGTAAGATCATCACTAGTGAGAAGTGATGATCACATCTTTAGACGTTTGCAACCAAACGTGTTGTTTGTCTAACAACAGCGACGCAGGCCAACTAAACAATGTGCTAATTAATTGATCCCCTTATGCAAATACAGACAACCATACTACATACAGATGTTGGTTTTTAGCTTGCATTTGCACAAACTCAACCAGAAAAGGATACAAGATGCCCGAAAAGAGAGATGTAAACCAAACGCATCCACAATTTCCTCGTCTCAAAGCCTCCATGTACCGAGTCCAGGAAAAGTGAGGAGAGCACGTGCGACGACATTGGCCGCTACCTCCCAGCTCTCTCTCTCTCTCTCCTCACGGAAGGCTCCGGCGGATACGCCCGGCTCAGGCCAGCAACAACACCCATGCGCGCGGTATGCACACACACGACGAAGCAGCATGCAGTTTTTCGTCGGAACCGGGCTCGGGGCGTCCACTCCACGTCCCTCGCCTACTGGCCCGTCGCTGTGACGCTGTCGATCGGCCGTCGTTCCCTATCCGTAACGTCGAAAAGCGGTGGCGCTGCTGGATCTTCCGATCGTTCGGGTTCATTTAACTGCGCCGCTGTCGATCAGTTCACGGGGCCCGGCGATTGATGGCTCCAGGGAAGCGACACAGGACGCGTCGCGCTCGGGCGGTCGATTGATCGGCCGGAACCTGCCACGAACGCCGGCTGGGTTTGGGCTGGATCGATCGGCTTGCGCGCGTAGCGGGTAGCGCCGTCTGTGCAGGCCATCCTGTTTACGTATGTCCAGCTGTCACAAATAAGATGCGTACTACGCACTTGCACCGTGTAGTACGTCATCTTCGACCAAAGTTCGCAAATATCGTACCATAGTATTAGGGCAAGTGAACAGGGGAATCAATCAACTTGCTAATTATCAACTACTTCCTCCGTTCCTAAATATAAGTCTTTGTAGAGATTTCACTATGGACTACATACATAGCAAAATGAGTGAATCTACATTCCAAAATGCATCTACATACATCCGTATGTGGTTCATAGTGAAATCTCTTCAAAGACCTATATTTAAGAACGGAGGGAGTACTTACACACGTTGTCTAGAAAAGCTCGCCTGCTCCATAAAATAAGTATAAGATTACAGAGTGGTGGTTCTTTTTGTCTCCATCCGGAGGAGTGTCTTGTCCGGCGCACAACCGGTGGATCGAGCACGTGAGGATTCAGAAAGGGCTGGGAAGCTCGATCGGTATTTTATCGTAGTTGACATAAGATAAGATCCTGCGGTTAGTGGCAACTTTGTTTTGCACGCACGTCGTTATCCTGAATTGTTCCTGATAACGAAGGTAGCACGATGCATGCGTTCATCCACCCCAGGACCACATGCTTATTAGCTAGTCTCAGTGGCGGTGCCAGGGGTGTTCTGTGTAGTCAGTTGACTACACAGGATTAAGGCAAAAACAGTAAAAATCATGCAAAAAATAATCAATAATTAATCTAAATACGAGTAGTTGACATCACAATTTTGAATTAACATCATAACTTTGAACTCCTGGCTTCGCCACTGGCTAGTCTAATGGGTCTGTTCAAATCACTGCAGCCATAATATAAGCAAACTGTTACTCGCTTGCCAGGTTCAAGTAAGTGAACTGCAAACAGATCGAATTACAGCACGGTCGCACGACCGGACCGGACGTCGGTCGCATGTTCTACCTACACATGGCACCACACGCGCACTAGCTAGCTAGCCTACTGAGAGCAATCTGATAGAAATGAGTCAATTGGTATATAAGAAATAAACTAAGTATATTCTTGCTTAATGGAGGAGAGAGAAGAGAAAGAGAAGGTAATGCGAGAACTTGGTGAAGAAGCCAAATTTCTAGACGTCTTCCTGGGCACTTTGTGAGAGTGAAAGGTGGGCCATATAATAAAAAAATAGTACACTCTTCAAATCAACTATTATATATATTGACTATAAGATGGACTATATGTGACATGGCAGTGGCTTATAGCCAGCAGTTGGCTATACTATTAACCATGCTATGAGGCGATAGCACTCCGAACAAGAAGACAGCGCGAAGGCTCGTTGACTAGTACTAGTAGCTCCGATGCAGTACCTACCGCCTCGACGTGCATGCAGCGATGGGAAGAGTCTGACTCCGAAAATTTGACTCCCGTGGCCCCCTATCTCTCTTTTCTCTCGAAGCTTCTGGCCGGCGACATGGCAGGGTCCGGGAAGGCAGGGGTAGCTAGATCCACCTTTTCAGCTCAGATGGACGACGGCGGCTGTGACTGACCGGTGCAACGGCGGCGCATGGAGGAGTATGCGCTGCTGAATGCCGGCAGCAACGTCTCGCGAACTGAGAGACTTTGTCGCGGCGTCGTGCGCAAACTCCTGTCCTGCCTCGTGGTTTCCCAGCATGCCAGCGGTACGTCGGTCCCGGGGCTTGGAGCTACCGGCGGCGTGCACCATTGACGGCGGCACTTGCACGTCCTTTTTTTTTCTGCAAAAAATGAGTTAACTGCACTAATTTATTAACTTATGAAGTACTCTCCCCGTCTCAAAATTTTTGTCTTAAATTTATGAGTGAATTGCAGAAAACCACCACATTGAAGCCTAGGGTTGCAGAAAACACTCTTCTACGATTTTGTGCCAGAAAACACTGATTTGGTCCTAATCATTTGCAGAAAACACCTAACCGTCTGTTGGGGCATTTTAAGCACTATTATGACAGGTGGGGCCCGATTTTGAGGACGTGACATCACGGCCGGCAGCTGACGCCGTCTAACGGCGTGACTGCCGCTACTGCTCCGCCGTGTGGGTAAAAACTGGATCGATCCAGCTCTCTCCTCACACTCTCTCCTCTGCCTCACCCTCTCCTCACTCTGTTCTCACTCTGTTCTTCTCCACCGGCGCCGCCACACCGCCGACCGCCGTTCTGCTGCTCCCCGGTGCCATGGTGTCGTGGAGCGACGAGAGCAGTGATGATTCAGTGCTGAACATCTCCTCCTCCTACAATGGCATCATGAAGGTCAGTTCGTTAGATAGCTAGAGCTAGGGTTAGGGTTAGTGAAATGGGGATTTTGTCATTGAGCTCGATTTGAACCTAGCCTTCTTTTTGCTTGCTCCCGCAGCTTCCTGCTACGATGCACGATCCGAATTTCAATGGCACTGACGCAGATGTGAATGTTTTGTGTGAACACGGTGAGCCGGCCGAGCGCTTTGTTGCATTTGAAGGGATGCACACGGGCAGGAGGTTTCTTGGATGTGCTAAGAAGGTATGATTCACATCCTGTGTAAAGAAAGTTGTTTGCTTAATGCTTTGTCTATCAAGCTGTTAATATTTTTTAGCTTGGTCTTTGTTTAGCTTGTTCTGACATGCCTTGTCATTAGTGCTTTGTCTTTGTTTAATTTGCTTTAGCCACTGTGTTGGAGTGTGTTGTCATTAGTGGATGGTAGTATTTGTTTATTATGGTCAGTGCTTAATGACTTGTTTACTTATGTGGGCATTGTTTACTTGTGTGCTTTAGTCCTCTGTTTAACAGTGCACATATTAGATACCTGAACCTGTTGGTTTGATGATACCTGAACCATAATTAATTATTTCTTTTATTGTTTATAATACAGGAAGGCCTAAACTGTGGAGTAGTTCAATGGATTGATTTTGAATGGCCAGACTCAATGGAGGAGGCATTGGCCAAGCTATGGGATATGTATGAGGAGATTAAGTTAGCTAGGACCAATGACAATCTAGAGAGTTCGTTTGCAATCCACAACCTGACAGAAGAGAGGAAGAAACTACAGGAGAATTATGACAGTTTGTATGTTGATGTGAATTCTCTTTTGGATGCCCAGCAGCAGAGTGGTCTGGAGTTAGCCAATCAAAAGGAGAAGAAGCAATATCTTGAAATTAAGATTGCTGAGCTAGAAACTGTAGTTGGCAACTTGAAGGTAGAGCTGTCAAAGAAAGAGGAGGAGAAGAAGAAACTACAGGAGAAGTATGACAGTTTGTATGCTGATGTGAATTCCCTCTTGGATGCCCAACAGCAGTGGGGTGTGGAGTTAAAGAATCAGAAGGAGCAGAGGAATATGTTGATGTGAAAATTGTTGAGCTTGAGACTGTAGTGGGGAACTTGAAGGCACAACTGTCAAAGACAGAGGAGGAGGAGAAGAAGAAGATGCAAAACTATGAAACTCTGAAGAACCTGGCAGGTGCTCAAGCCAATGTGATTAGGAACTTGAAGTTCAGTCATTTGATGGAGAAGGAGAGGCTGACAGAAGAGAGGCTTAAACTGGAGCATCACATTTCTGAGCTTCAAAAGTCTGAGGAAAAGATAAAGTTGAAGCTTCAGGGTGTGAAGGCCATCTTAGATGAGTAGGGTGCCTTCTAGTATGATAATCATCTATCAGTTTCTAGATGATAATCTTCTATCCAGTACTTTATTATGAATTTGTGACCCAAGTACTTCAATGATGAATTTGTGATCTATGGTGTTGGATCCAACAGTGTTGTAATCTAGATGATAATCGTCTATTATGTACTTTAGTATCTATTTCTGAACCTTTATGTATGTGTTTTCTGAGATCAGGTGTTGGATCCAACCTTGAGGACCCTTATGAATGTGAGTGCACTTTGATGTTATCTGGTGTATGTGCTTAGTAGAATTTGATATAAGTTATTTGGGGCTGTTGAATGTGAGTGCACTTTTATCCAACCTCATTTCATCGACTTATCGACAAAATGATCCTATGGTGCCCCCTATCCTCATATCATCGACTTATCGACAAAATGACCCTAGGGTGGCCCCTAGCCTCATATCATCGACTTATCGACAAAATGGCCCTAGGGTGCCCCCTAGCCTCATATCATCGACTTATCGACAAAATGGCCCTAGGGTGCCCCCTAGCCTCATATCATCGACTTATCGACAAAATGACCTAGGGTGCCCCCTTGCCTCATATCATCGACTTATCGACAAAATGGCCCTAGGGTGCCCCCTAGCCTCATATCATCGACTTATCGACAAAATGGCCCTAGGGTGCCCCCTAGCCTCATATCATCGACTTATCGACAAAATGGCCCTAGGGTGCCCCCTAGCCTCATATCATCGACTTATCGATAAAATGACCTAGGGTGCCCCTAGCCTCATATCATCGACTTATCGACAAAATGGCCCTAGGGTGCCCCCTAGCCTCATATCATCGACTTATCGACAAAATGGCCCTAGGGTGCCCCCTAGCCTCATATCATCGACTTATCGACAAAATGGCCCTAGGGTGCTGAGGGAGTCCTGGACTAGGGGGTGTCCGGATAGCCGGACTATCAATATCCGCCGGACTCCCAGACTACGAAGATAGAAGATTGAAGACTCCGGCTCGTGTCCGGAAGGTACTTTCCTTGGCGTGGCAGGCAAGCTTGGCAATACGGATATGTAGATCTCCTACCATTGTAACCGACTCTGTAACCCTAGCCTCTCCGGTGTCTATATAAACCGGAGGGCTTTAGTCCGTGGACACAACATTACATCTCAACAATCATACCATAGGCTAGCTTCTAGGGTTTAGCCTCCTTGATCTCGTGGTAGATCTACTCTTGTACTACCCATATCATCAATATTAATCAAGCGGGGCGTAGGGTATTACCTCCATCGAGAGGGCTGAACACAGGTAAAAACATTGCGTCCCTCGTCTCCTGTTACCATCCGCCTAGACGCACATTCGGGACCCCCTACCCGAGATCCGCGGTTTTGACACCGACATTGGTGCTTTCATTGAGAGTTCCTCTGTAGCGTCACCGATAGGCTCGATGGCATCTTCAACCTTCAACGCCGTCCAGGGTGAGACTTTTCTCCCCGGACGGATCTTCGTATTCGGCGGCTTTGCACACTGGGCCAATTCTCTTGGCCATCTGGAGCAGATCGAAAGCTACGCCCCTGGCCGTCGGTCGATTCGAAGTTAAACTTCACGGCCGATGACGCGGAGACTTGATCTTCGACGGACTCAAGCCACACCAAAGCGCGCCAAGACCGCGACGATGGGCATGATCGACTCTGCCGCGGACAATGCTTTGGTGGCGCGCGAATCCGCCCGGCTGCTTGCGGAGCCGATTGCCCATGACGAGGGTCGGTGGATAGACGCCGCCGGGGCTTCAACATCTACGGCGATGGGCGAATACCGATTTGTCCCTGCGAAACTTCGTGATCACGAGACGCGGACTCCTCGCGGACTCCGAGCCTCCGCGCCCCGCCAATTAAGCGAGATTAGGCGCGGTTATGGAATTCACCGCCGCGGACATCTTTCAACACTCGCCTTTTGGCGATATCCTGAATTCTCTGAAGCATCTCTCGCTATCAGGAGAATCCTGGCCGGACTATGGCCAGGACGGTTGGAGTTCGGACGATGAAGAAATTCGGAACCCACCCACCACCCAATTTGTAGCCACTATCGAGGATCTAACCGACATGCTAGACTATGGCTCCGAGGACATCGACGCTATGGACGATGATGCCGGAGACGATCAGGACCCAGCGCCCACGGGGCACTGGAAGGCCACCTCGTCGTACGACGTCTACATGGTGGATACCCCAAAAGAAGGGGATGGCGAGAAAGCAGCAGAGGAAGATTCTCTAAAGAAGCAACCCAAACGCCGGCGTTAGCGGCGCCGCTCTAAACCCCGCCACAACAAGAATGGAGAATCCGGCACGGGAGACAATAACACCCCAGAGAGTGCCGAAGACAAACCCCTCCAGCAAGACTCAGCGAAGGAGGATGTAGAAGCAAGCCCTCACGAAAGGGCGGCAGAAGAAAAGGTTGAGGATCACAACTATGTACCTCCCTCCGAAGACGAAACAAGCCCCAATGACGACGAACTCGAGGAGCCCGTCGAACAAGATCTTTACAAACGCAGGCTCATCGCTACTGAAGAAGCACGAAGAAGGAAAAACGGAAGCTCAACACAAATGGAAGGCGCGCCCGGATAAGATAGAGCAAAGTACTCAAAACCGTAGACAAACACGGCAACAGCCACCAATCGAAGAGCTACCTGAAGCGCAAGCTACAACCAGAATTCGACGAAGAGGCCATAAAGCCCCCACCGTCAAATGGCCCAGCCAGTCCATCTACGGACCCAAAGGAAAGCCCCAATAAGCAAAGGAACACGTCAAGTGTCCGGCGATAGCAACGCGATACAAATGCAGGGCGCCAAGACACCCACTATGCTTCACAGACGAGGTCTTTGGAGCATGAATTCCCAGCGAGGTTTAAACCCATAAACATAGAAGCCTACGATGGAACAACGCACCACAGTCTCGGATAGAAGACTATATCTGCATATACATATGGCGGAGGAGACGATCTCCATGCCATAAAATATCTACCCCTCAAGCTCAAAGGACCAACCCGTCATTGGCTCAAAAGCCTCCCAGAAAACACTGTTGGAAGTTGGGAAGAGCTCGAGGAAGCGTTTAGAGCAAATTTTCAAGGGACTTATGTCCGGCCTCCGATCTGAGATGACCTAAGTCACATAACTCAACAGCCCGAGAGTCGGTAGCGGAAATTGCAGAACAGGTTCCTTACCAAAAAGAACCAAATAGTCGACTATCCGGACGCCGAAGCCTTAGCAGCTTTTAAACACAACGTCCGGGACGAATGGCTCGCCAGACACCTCGGTCAAGAGAAACCGAGGACAATGACCGCATTAACAAGCCTCGTGATCCGCTTTTGCGAGAGAGGACAGCTGGTTGGCAAGAAGCGACACCAATGACCCAAGTACATCCGAGATAAGAGATGGAAAGCGGAAAATCACGGTAGCGAGAAAAGAACAGCGCGGAATAAAGAAAAAGCCCAAAGAGCACGGCAGTCAACGCCAGATTTAAAAGCTCACGACCGAATAATAAAGCTCAACCCATCAAGGATGACAGCGACGAACTGTCTAACCTACACAAAATTTTGGGTCGCATATGTCAAATCCACAGTACCCCCGGAAGGCCTGCAAATCACACCCACAGGGATTGTTGGGTTTTCAAACAGTCCGGCCGACTAAACGCCGAACGCAAGGGGCTCGATGCATCAAGCGAAGAAGATAAACCCCGCCAGCAGGGCACCGGAAAACAAAAGACTTTCCCACAAGGGGTCAAAGCAGTAAACTCACTTCATGTGAGGACACGAAAAAACAGTGCGGCACTTTCTAAAAAGAGCTTCGCACGGTACATCCCAGCAAACCAAAGAGATTGGATATCAAAACCAATCACTTTCGACCACCGGGATTATTCTAGAAGTGTTGAACCAAGGGGCGGACTCCCGATATTGAATCCGATAATAGGCGGACTACAATTCACAAGCGTCCTAATGGGCGGAGGCGGGACTTAAACCTGCTATATTCAAACACAATCCGTCGGATGGGGATAGACCCTACCAAAATTCGACACAACAGCACTTCCTTCAAAGGAGTTCGCCAGCCCTTCGCCAAGTGCACAGCTCGATATTACTCGAAGTCATGTTCGGATCACCGAACAATTTTCGACGAAAAGTTAATTTTCCATATCGTCCCATTTAAAAGTGAACATCAAGCACTATTGGGACGAAGGCTTTTGTCCGCTTCAACGCCATACCGCATTACGCATCTCTTACGCTTAAGATGCCGGTCCACATGGCACCATTTCAAAGTCGAGGTCACTTAAAGACCCCGGATTCGGATAGACGAATCCGGACTCAGCAGGCTAGGGGCTCCCTAGCCGCATACCCTTTCATAAGGGGCTGCGCGCACAACTAACCGCGGTTTCATATAAACCTAGCTTTAATTATTTGCACTTATTCTTTTGCATTATTTTCGCACGAACTGTTTCTAAAACTAAACTGTTCCTCTCTTTATACAGATGAACAAACGTGCGTACCCGTCCAGGATAACGGCGCAACAGAGACACAGGCGCAGACGTGCAGTAGGGACCCGTCGCAAGGATTCTTTTCAGATTAAGACCCTACTAGACCTTTTTATTACTGTCTCTTGTTGATTAATCTCCCTTGGCTTCCTCCTATAGCCAAAGCGGAGCCCGACGCTTTGGCATTGGCGCGTCGGAAGACAATGCCGTACACTGGACACAAGGGGTTTAGGGCATAATTCTGCCCGTTATCATAAAGCCGAACACCTTCGGGTGTGTTCGGCGTCTCAAGTTGGGCATTATATGCATCAGCTCGAATCATGTCTTTGGTCAAATGTTGGGTTTGCCCGCTCACGTGTTTTGCTGCCTTCGTTCCGTATCACCCGGCTAATCGGCACGGAGAACTCTGCGATTGTGCCCCGCCTAAGGGCGAGCACCTCGAGAGAAAGCCAAAACCGATCGTCATGATATAGCGAGAGTCTGGTCACCACTTGATCGACTACGGAATGTTTAGAATTCCCGCTTTGTGAAGGGCGCTTCGGTCGGGCACATCGCACTTTAATCCGGAGATGTGCGGTGTCATCGAGGTCTATATCGTAGTCCCACCTCGAGCTCCATTGGTTAAGTGAAAGAGATAAAGCACTATAGTCCGGATTGCCTCGTTAAGCTCGCTACACCTCCTTATAACAGGACCGAGGCGTCGGATTAAGTGTGAAAAAGCGCTATTTTGCGAACACCCGGCACCTTGTGCAAGGGGCTGAAGTCAAGATGCATCTTCGGGTTATACACAAGTATCATAAGCGGCCGCCAGAGAAGTTTTACTACTTGGAAGCACAAGTATAAAAAGCATTCATCTGTAATCATTGATATACAAGTTAACGCGTTCAATTGAGCGTTACATTCTTTGAGCACTGCGACTCTATTATCTGGCGCCGCGCATAACTTCCCGAAATAATGCTCGGCGGAAGCTGGTTCCCATCCGGACCTCGGGCGGCAATAGCGGTGGCATCCTTCTCCGGACATTTGGGCCTTTACGGGCGAGCCATCCGCGCCCTCTCGATGCAGGCCGACCGTTTCATCTCCTTGATATGCGGCACCGCCCCAAGGAACTGCTGCGATGGGCGAAATAGCTCGTCGCCTTGGACCTCTCGGCACACATGGGCCACGATGTCGATCATAGCCAGCCGGACAGTCTGTTCAATTCGGCCCATTCGGCCAACCTGTCCGACAGCGGAAGAGGGCGATCCGGACTATGGAATTGAGTCCAATATAACTCTTCCACCTCGTGATCCCCCTGGCTCCGGAAGTGCTTAACGGCGTCAGCCGCACTCGCAGCCAAGTCCATATAAGGATCCTCCGAACTCCACTGCCGCTCAAATTTAGCGTACTTGGCATCCATAAACCGGCGACACATAAGGAACGGCTTGCCAGCCGTGATTTCTCCGGCTTGGCGGAGCTCCTCCTTCATAGCCCGCATTGCAAAACGGGCATCCTTGGCTTCGGCGGTGGCCTTCTTTAGGTCTTCCCGCTTCGATAGGCGCTCCTTTTCAAGAGCCTCGCTACGGTCGGTAGCATCCTTTAAATTCTTGGCCAATTCGGCCACCTCCGCCCTGCTTAGGCAGTGCGCAGCCTTTTCGGCCTTCAATTCTTCGGCCACCCTCGCGGCAGCCGCATCACTCCTTCGGGCTTGCTCCTTAGCTTGTGCAAGCTCGGCCGAAACTCTCCACAAAGAGCAGACGCCTGCTGTATAAACAGCATATAACTTATCGGAGGAGGGCTTTAACCCACTCAATAAACCGGCTCGGGAATTTATTTACCTTGCGACTCGTCAAGTCGCTGATTGACAAGCGATGTCGGCATCGCCATGTCCAAATTGTCGACTTCGATTCGGCAAACCGATCGATCGGCTGGCCCCGGACTATCCGCCACCTGCATCAGAACGGCGGTATTCACTACCTAAGATGTTTCGATTTTCGATCCTCGGCACGCTGTCGTCTTCGACAACCTACCGAGTCTCAGGGGCTACTATCTATACATGGCGCATTTTTATATGCAGAACTGTTAAAAGATAAAGGGGTGCATCATTTTCGCATACCTCAAATCCCGCCCGATAGCTTCGAGGCGGCATTGCGCGATCCGCTTTCAGCGGACGAAATCCTTCCAACCACCGTACGCATTAATGCGCGGTGATCTTCTGAAATGGACGCCCTCTCAAGCAAACTCTTCAGTTCTCCGGGTCGGACTCTAGTGGGTGTTGAACTCTTTGGCCCCTCCGGACTCGGGGACACCCTCCGTGACGACACCTCGGGCTCGCCTGCCTCATCTGGCGGCGCGCCAGACGGAGGCGTATCGCTCTCCATCATCTCCGGAAGAAGATCCCCCGAGGACGAACTCATCTGAGACGGCTGCAGATCCGAACTGCGATATAAATATTTCGGTTACCTACAGAAGCATAAACGAAGGTACTTCCTCATTAAACTTTCTCTTTCATACTCACGGCTCGTTGGAGGGCTGGTCCTTGGGCGATGATTGCGCGTCCGGATTCTCTCCGGACGCCGGACCCCTCGGTGGGGATTTCTTCCCACGCTTAGGGGCTGGGACCTCCGGATCTTCGGAGGCGGTCCTCTTCTCCTTCTGAAGGGAGGGACCCTCGGTTCCCTACTCTTCAGTCGCCCCTTTGGACGAAGTATTAGCTCCTTTATCTCCCCCGTCGCCCCCTCTGTGGGCGCAACCTCCAACATTCGACCAGCCACGGGCTCCGTCACGGTCTCGGGGGGGGGCGGACACCTTATCAGCCTTGATCGCGCCACCCATTCTGTAGAGAATAAAAAAGGGTCAGAGATGATCTTTTGAAAGGCATCTGAGATAGAACGTCCGAGCTCGAGCTACTTACAGAGTATCCGGCGATCGCGGCTTAAGCCTGCGTCCTCGGCGAATCCGGACACGCTACTGCGGTCGAAGAACAGCTTGTACATCTCCATGGGTGTCACGCCCATAAAATGCTGGAGAATCTGAGGTCCCTCGGATTGAACTCCCATAGCGGAGAGGGCGGCGTTTGCGAGGTAGGAGATGCGACTAGCATGACTTGCATCACCTTGACCAGGCCGATCTCCCTTGTTTGGAGGTATCGAATCCGGCCCTGCAGCAGAGCATGTCCTCGGGCGGCCCCAGTTGAGCCCTTGGTTGACCCACGACATCGGTTGCCGTGGAGGTCCCGGGCGGAAGGAGGCGGCGGCTTCGCTTGCGCCCCTTGGAGCGTGATGTAGAACCACTCCTGCTGCCACAATCCCTGTTCCTCTTGGAAGGAACCTTGAGCCACGGGCATCGACCTTCTTGCTTATGATCGCCCGCCACACTCCGCTTGATGCCCCGATCATCTTGGCTCCACCTTGAATGTTTTCAGCAACAGGCGAAGTGGGGATGACGCGGAGGAAGGCTTCATGACAATGATAAATCTTGGAGATATGGGATGGACTCGGGCCAAGTCGTGGAAGTCCAGCCCGTAGAAAACAGGAGCCCTCACGAAAGGATCCGTCGGGAAGCCCTATCCCCGACGGAGGTGAGATCTTAAAGCGTGATTCGCGGGCTCGAGGCTGCACGGCCTGCCCAGGGCAGGCAACCTGCTGAAAACCGTGGGCTGTGCTTGGCCTCACGCAACTTCAATATGTCCTCCTCCGTGGCGGAGGAGGGCACCCACCGCCCCGGAGGTCGGGCCGGACATTGCTGTAGATCCGAGGCGCTCGAGTCTCAAGCTCTTGGTGTTGGGCGGGAGCGGAGGAAAGATTCGATCACGAGGTTGAAAGACAAGGACATGCCTTGGTCCTCTTATAAAGGGAAATAATACCAAGGGCCGTCTCCATGACCGTTTGAGATTCCCCTTGATAGAGGAGGCGTGGCGGCAGGAGCGGTTGGGTTACTCACGCGCGTATTGATGAGGATCCCGGAATAAAGGAACACGATCTCGCTTGACGGGGCGTGCCAAGAAACCGCTTAGCTAAGCGTCTTTGGCGGAATAATAAAACGATTCAAGCGAGGGCTTGGCTGCGGTGTGATATCATGCTGCGTAAAGCGTCGCCAGATTGAACTAAGTGTGTATTTTATTCTCTCTACGTTGGAATGTGGAAATTATTTTGCGAGCGGATACTATCCTGGTGTTCATTATCTTCTCCGGATTATTCAAGGAGGAACCCGCCTTGCAATGCCGAACATTATGCACGCCGGACTTATCGCCATTGAAGACCGGTTCGAGGGCTCTTGAGGAGTCTGGACTAGGGGTGTCCGGATAGCGGACTATCAATATCCGCCGGACTCCCGGACTACGAAGATAGAAGATTGAAGACTCGGCTCGTGTCCCAAGGTACTTTCCTTGGCGTGGAAGGCAAGCTTGGCAATCTGGATATGTAGATCTCCTACCATTGTAACCGACTACGTGTAACCCTAGCCTCTCGGTGTCTTTATAAACCGGAGGGCTTTAGTCCGTAGGACACAACATTACATCTCAACAATCATACCATAGGCTAGCTTCTAGGGTTTAGCCTCCTTGATCTCGTGGTAGATCTACTCTTGTACTACCCATATCATCAATATTAATCAAGCGGGGCGTAGGGTATTACCTCCATCGAGAGGGCTGAACACAGGTAAAAACATTGCGTCCCTCGTCTCCTGTTACCATCCGCCTAGACGCACAGTTCGGGACCCCCTACCCGAGATCCGCCGGTTTTGACACCGACAGGTGCCCCTAGCCTCATATCATCGACTTATCGACAAAATGACCCTAGGGTGCCCCCAAGCCTCCTATCATCGGCTTATCGACAAAATGACCCTAGGGTGACCCCAAGCCTAAACTGTTGAACATTGTAATGGTCATAATAACAAGCCAACAAGCACAAATAGAGAGGCTTAAGTACAGTGCATCATATAGATTCATAGATTACAGTACCATAAGTTCAGCCAGATTACAACATCGTATAGATTCATAGATTCAGCCAGATTATAGTACCATAAGTTCAACCAGATTACCATAAGTTGTTGCCAAAATAGATCTTAGCAATTACTGATGGAAATATGCCCTAGAGGCAATAATAAAGTTATTATTTATTTCCTCATATCATGATAAATGTTTATTATTCATGCTAGAGTTGTATCAACCGGAAACATAATACATGTGTGAATAGATAGACAAACAGAGTGTCACTAGTATGCCTCTACTTGACTAACTTGTTAATCAGAGATGGTTATGTTTCCTAACCATGAACAAGGAGTTGTTATTTGATTAACAAGATGAAATCATTAGTTGAATGATCTGATTGACATGACCCATTCCGTTAGCTTAGCACACGATCGTTTAGTATGTTGCTATTGCTTCCTTCATGACTTATACATGTTCCTATGACTATGAGATTATGCAACTCCTGTTTACCGGAGGAACACTTTGTGTGCTACCAAACGTCTGGCGTAAATGGGTGATTATAAAGGTGCTCTATAGGTGTCTCCGAAGGTACTTGTTGAGTTGGCGTATTTCGAGATTAGGATTTGTCACTCCGAATGTCGGAGGTATCTCTGGGCCCTCTCGGTAATACACATCACTTAAGCCTTGCAAGCATTTCAACTAATGAGTTAGTTGAGAGATGATGTATTACGGAACGAGTAAAGAGACTTGCCGGTAACGAGATTGAACTAGGTATTGGATGCCGACGATCGAATCTCGGGCAAGTAACATACCGATGACAAAGGGAACAACGTATGTTGTTGTGCGGTTTGACCGATAAAGATCTTCGTAGAATATGTAGGAACCAATATGGGCATCCAGGTCCGCTATTGGTTATTGACGGAGACGTGTCTCGGTCATGTCTACATTGTTCTCGAACCGTAGGGTCCGCACGCTTAAGGTTTCGATGATGGTTTCATTATGAGTTTATGTATTTTGATGTACGAAGGTTGTTGAGTCCGGATGTGATCACGGACATGACGAGGAGTCTCGAAATGGTCGAGACATAAAGATTGATATATTGGACGGATATATTTGGACACCGGAAAGGTTCGGGTGAGATTGAAATATCTGGAGTTCCGGAGGTTACCGAACCCCGGTATATATATGGGCCTTATTGGGCCTTAGTGGAAGGAGGAGAAGGAGCAAGGGAGGCGCGCCCCCAAGCCCAATCCGAATTGGGAGGGGGCCGGCCCCTTTCCTTCTCTCCTCCCCTCTTCTTCCTTCTCCTACTCCTAATAGGAAAGGGGCCAAACCTACTTGGAGTAGGTTTGCCCCCCTATGGCGCCCTCCTCCTAGGCCGGCCTCCTCCTCCCTCCCTCCTTTATATCACAGGCGAGGGGCACCCTAGACACACAAGTTGATCATTGAGATCGTTCCTTAGCCGTGTGCGGTGCCCCCTCCACGATATTACACCTCGGTCATATTGTAGCGGTGCTTAGGCGAAGCCTGCGGCAGAGAGAACATCAAGATCATCACCACGCCGTCGTCTTGTGAGAACTCCTCCCGCGCCTCTGCTGGATCGGAGATCGGGTGCGTTATCGAGCTGTCGTGTGTCAAGAACTTCGGAGGTGCCGGAATAACGGTGCTTGGATCGGTTGGACCGGGAGGGCGTCGACTACTTCCTCTACGTTCGTCAGCGATTCGCTTGGTCTCGAGGGCGTGAGACAACACTCTCCCCTCTCGTTGCTATGCATCACCATGATCTTGCGTGTGCGTGGGAAATTTTTGAAATTACTCGTTCCCCAACAGTGGCATCCGAGCCTAGGTTTTTATGGTTTGATGTTATATGCACGAGTAGAACACAAATGAGTTGTGGGCGATATAAGTCATACTGCTTACCAGCATGTCATACTTTGGTTCGGCGGTATTGCTGGATGAAGCGGCCCGGACCGACATTACGCGTACGCTTATGCGAGACTGGTTTTACCGCCGCGCTTTGCACATAGGTGACTAGCGGGTGTCAGTTTCTCCAACATTAGTTGAACCGAGTGTGGCTACGCCCGGTCCTTGCGAAGGTTAAAACAGCATCAAGTTGACAAACTATCGTTGTGGTTTTGATGCGTAGGTGAGATTGGTTCTTGCTTAAGCCCGTAGCAGCCACGTAAAACTTGCAACAACAAAGTAGAGGACGTCTAACTTGTTTTTGCAGGGCATGTTGTGATGTGATATGGCCAAGACATGATGCTATATTTTATTGTATGAGATGATCATGTTTTGTAACCGAAGTTATCGGCAATGGCGAGAGCCATATGGTTGTCGCTTTATTGTATGAAATGCAAGCGCCTGTAATTGCTTTACTTTATCACAAAGCGGTAGCGATAGTCGTAGAAGCAATAGATGGCGTAAGCGACAACGATGCTACAATGGAGATCAAGGTGTCGGCGCCGGTGGCGATGGTGATCATGATGGTGCTTGGAGATGGAATCACAAGCACAAGATGATGATGGCCATATCATATCACTTATATTGATTGCATGTGATGTTTATCCTTTATGCATCTTATCTTGCTTTGATTGACGGTAGCATTTTAAGATGATCTCTCACTAAAAATTATCAAGAAGTGTTCTCCACGAGTATGCACCGTTGCCAAAGTTAAATCGTGCCCGGACACCACGTGATGATCGGGTGTGATAAGCTCTCGTCCATCTACAACGGGTGCAAGCCAGTTTTGCACACGCAGAATACTCGAGTTAAACTTGACGAGCCTAGCATATGCAGATATGGCCTCGGAACACGGAGACCGAAAGGTCGGCGTGAATCATATAGTAGATATGATCAACATATGATGTTCACCATTGAAAACTACTCCATCTCACGTGATGATCGGTTATGGTTTAGTTGATTTGGATCACGTGATCACTTAGATGACTAGAGAGATGTCTGTCTAAGTGGGAGTTCTTAAGTAATATGATTAATTGAACTAAAATTTATCATGAACTTAGTACTGATAGTATCTTGCTTGTCTATGTTGATTGTAGATAGATGGCCCGTCTTTGTTGTTCCGTTGAATTTTAATGCGTTCCTTGAAAGCTAAGTTGAAGGATGATGGTAGCAACTTCGCGGACTGGGTCCGTAACGAGGATTATCCTCATTGCTGCCTGAAAAAATTACGTCTGGAAGCACCGCTGGGTGCGAACTGCTTCTTGATGCAACCGCGACATTAAGCGTCTGGCGAGCAAAGCTGATGACTACTCGATAGTTCAATGTGCCATGCTTTACGGCTTAGAACGGGACTTCAACGATGTTTTGAGCGTCATGGAGCATATGAGATGTTCCAGAGTTGAAGTTAATATTCGAGAAGAATGCCGGATTGAGAGATATGAAGTCTCCAATAAGTTCTATAGCTGCAAGATGGAGGAGAATAGTTACATCGGTGAGCACATACCCAAGATGTCCAGGTATTGTAATCACTTGATTCAACTGGGAGTTACTCTTCCGGATGATAGCGTCATTGATGAATTCTCCAATCACTTCCACCAAGCTACAAGAGCTTCGTGATGAACTATAATATGCAAGGGATGGATAAGGCGATTCCCGAGCTCTTCGCAATGCTAAAGGCTGCGGAGGTAGAAATCAAGAAGGAGCATCAAGTGTTGATGGTTAACAAGACCACTAGTTTCAAGAAAAGGGCAAAGGGAAGAAGAAGGGAACTTCAAGAAGAACAGCAAACAAGTTGTTGCTCAAGAGAAGAAACCCAAGTCTGGACCTAAGCCTGAAACGAGTGCTTCTCTGCAAGCGATGGTCCTTTGAGCGGAACTGCCCCAAGTATTTGGCGGATAAGAAGGATGGCAAGGTGAACAAAGGTATATGTGATATACATGTTATTGATGTGTACCTTACTAGAGCTCGCAGAGCACTGGCTATTTGATCTTGGTTACATTGCTAATATTTGCAACTCGAAGCAGGGACTACGGATTGCGAACACCGGCAAAGGGCGAGGTCACGATGCGCATGGAAAGCGGTTCCAAAGTCGATGTGATCGCGGTCGGCACGCTACCTCTACATCTACCTTTGGGATTAGTATTAGACCTAAATAATTGTTATTTGGTGCGGCGTTGAGCATGAACATTAAATCTGGATCTTGTTTGATGCGAGACGGTTATTCATTTAAATCGAGAGAATAATGGTTGTTCTATTTATATGAGTAATATCTTTTATGGTCATGCACCCTTGAAGAGTGGTCTATTTTGATGAATCTCGATAGTAGTGATACACATATTCATAGTGTTGAAGCCAAAAGATGCAGAGTTGATAATGATAGTGCAACTTATTTGTGGCACTTGCCGTTTAGGTCATATCGATGTAAAGCGCATGAAGAAACTCCATCTTGATGGACTTTTGGAGCCTCTTGATTATGAATCACTTGGTACTTGTGAACCGTGCCTCATGGGCAAGATGACAAAACGCCGTTCTCGGTACTATGGAGAGAGCAACAGATTTGTTGGAAATCATACATCTGATGTATGTGGTCCGATGAATGTTGAGGCTCGTGGCGGATATCGTTATTTTCTCACCTTCACGAGATGATTTAAGCGGATATGGGTATATCAACTTAATGAAGCATAAGTCTGAAACATTTGAAAAGTTCAAAGAATTTCAGAGTGAAGTTGAAAATCATCGTAACAAGAAAATAAAGTTTCTACGATCGATCGTGGAGGAGAATATTTGAGTTCTGAGTTTGGTCTACACTTAAAACAATGTGGAATAGTTTAGCAACTCACGCCACACGGAACACCACAGCGTAATGGTGTGTCGAGCGTCGTGTCGTACTTTACTTGATATGGTGCGATCTATGATGTCTCTTACAGATTTACCGCTATCATTTTGGGGTTATGCTTTAGAGACGGCCACATTCACGTTAAATAGGGCACCGTCAAAATCCGTTGAGACGACACCTTATGAACTATGGTTTGGCAAGAAACCAAAGTTGTCATTTCTTAAAGTTTGGGGATGCGATGCTTATGTGAAAAAACTTCAACCTGATAAGCTCGAACCCAAATCGAAGAAATGTGTCTTCATAGGATACCCAAAGGAGACAGTTGGGTACACCTTCTATCACAGATCCGAAGGCAAGACATTCATTTCTAAGAATGGATCCTTTCTAGAGAAGGAGTTTCTCTTGAAAGAAGTGAGTGGGAGGAAAGTAGAACTTGATGAGGTAATTGTACCTACTCCCTTGTTGAAAAATAATACATCACAGGAACCAGTTTCTGTGACGTCAAAACCGACTAGTGAGGAAGTTGATGATGATGATCATAGAACTTGAGATAAAGTTAATCTGAGAACCTCGTGGGTCGAGCGATGTAAGATCCGCACTGAGTGGTACGGTAATCCTATTCGGAAGTCATGCTACTAGATCATGATGAACCTCGAACTATGAAGAAGCGATGGTGAGCCCAGATTCCATAAAATGGCTTGAAGCCATGAAATCTGAGATGGGATCCATGTATGAGAACAAAGTATGGACTTTGGTTGACTTGCCCGATGGTCGGCAAGCAATTGAGAATAAATGGATCTTCAAGAAGAAGACTGATGCTGATGGTAATGTTACTGTCTACAAAGCTCGACTTGTTGCAAAAGGTTTTCGACAAGTTCAAGGGGTTGACTACGATGAGACCTTCTCACCTGTGGCGATGCTTAAGTCTGTCCGAATCATGTTAGCAATAGCCGCATTTTATGATTATGAAATTTGGCAAATGGATGTAAAAACTGCATTCCTAAATGGATTTCTGGAAGAAGAGTTGTATATGATGCAACCAGAAGGTTTTATCGATCCAAAGGGAGCTAACAAAGTGTGCAAGCTCCAGCGATCCATTTATGGACTGGTGCAAGCCTCTCGGAGTTGGAATAAACGTTTTGATAGTGTGATCAAAGCATTTGGGTTTATCTGAGACTTTTGGAGAAGCTTTGTATTTACAAGAAAGTGAGTGGGAGCTCAGTAGCATTTCTAATATTATATGTGGATGACATATTATTGATTGGAAATGATATAGAATTCTGGATAGCATAAAGGGATACTTGAATAAAAGTTTTTCAATGAAAGACCTCGGTGAAGCTGCTTACATATTGGGCATTAAGATCTATAGAGATAGATCAAAGCGCTTAATTGGACTTTCACAAAGCACATACCTTGACAAAGTTTTGAAGAAGTTCAAAATGGATCAAGCAAAGAAAGGGTTCTTGCTGTGTTGCAAGGTGTGAAGTTGAGTAAGACTCAAAGCCCGACCACTGCAGAAGATAGAGAGAAATGAAAAATGTTCCTATGCTTCAGCCATAGGCTCTATCATGCATGCAATCTTGTGTACCAGACCTGATGTGTGCCTTGCTATAAGTCTAGCAGGAGGTACCAAAGTAATCCAGAGTGGATCACTAGGCAGCGTCAAGAACATCCTAAAATACCGAAAAGGACTAAGGATATGTTTCTCGTATATGGAGGTGACAAAGAGCTCATCGTAAATGGTTACGTTGATGCAAGCTTTGACACGATCCGGACGATTCTAAATCGCAAACCGGATCGTGTTTACATTAAGCGGTGGAGCTGTCGGTTGGTGCGAGTTCAAAGCAAAGCGTCGTGGCGGGATCTACGTGTGAAGCGGAATACATAGCTGCTTCGAAGCAGCCAATGAAGGAGTCCGGATGAAGGAGTTCATATCCGATCTAGGTGTCATACCTAGTGCATCGGGTCCAATGAAAATCTTTGTGACAATCTTCGGGCGATTGCCTTAGCAAAGGAATCCAGATTTCACAACCAAGCACATCAAGAGACGCTTCAATTCCATCCGGGATCTAGTCCAGGTGGGAGACATAGAGATTTGCAAGATACATACGGATCTGAATGTTGCAGACCCATTGACTAAGCCTCTTCCACGAGCAAAACATGATCAACACCAAGACTCCATGGGTGTTAGAATCATTCTTGTGTAATCTAGATTATTGACTCTAGTGCAAGTGGGAGATCAAGGAAATATGCCCTAGAGGCAATAATAAAGTTATTATTTATTTCCTCATATCATGATAAATGTTTATTATTCATGCTAGAATTGTATCAACCGGAAACATAATACATGTGTGAATATATAGACAAGCAGTGTCACTAGTATGCCTCTACTTGACTAGCTTGTTAATCATAGATGGTTATGTTTCCTAACCATGAACAAGGAGTTGTTATTTGATTAACAAGATCACATCATTAGTTGAATGATCGATTGACATGACCCATTCCGTTAGCTTAGCACACGATCGTTTAGTATGTTGCTATTGCTTCCTTCATGACTTATACATGTTCCTATGACTATGAGATTATGCAACTCCGTTTACGGAGGAACACTTTGTGTGCTACCAAACGTCACAACGAATCGGGTGATTATAAAGGTGCTCTACAGGTGTCTCCGAAGGTACTTGTTGAGTTGGCGTATTTCGAGATTAGGATTTGTCACTCCGAATGTCGGAGAGGTATCTCTGGGCCCTCTCGGTAATACACATCACTTAAGACTTGCCGGTAACGAGATTGAACTAGGTATTGGATACCGACGATCGAATCTCGGGCAAGTAACATACCGATGACAAAGGGAACAACGTATGTTGTTGTGCGGTATGACCGATAAAGATCTTCGTAGAATATGTAGGAACCAATATGGGCATCCAGGTCCCGCTATTGGTTATTGACCGGAGACGTGTCTCGGTCATGTCTACATTGTTCTCAAACCGTAGGGTCCGCACGCTTAAGGTTTCGATGACAGTTTCATTATGAGTTTATGAATTTTGATGTACCGAAGGTTGTTCGGAGTCCCGGATGTGATCACGGACATGACGAGGAGTCTCGAAATGGTCGAGACATAAAGAATGATATATTGGACGGATATATTTGGACACCGGAAAGGTTCCGGGTGAGATTGGAAATATACCGGAGTTCCGGGAGGTTACCGGAACCCCGGTAAATATATGGGCCTTATTGGGCCTTAGTGGAAGGAGGAGAAGGAGCAAGGGAGGCGCCCCCCAAGCCCAATCCGACTGGGAGGGGCGGCCCCCCTTTCCTTCTCTCCTCCCCCTCTTCCTTCCTTCTCCTACTCCTAATAGGAAAGGGGGCCAAACCTACTTGGAGTAGGTTTGCCCCCTATGGCACGCCTCCTCCCTAGGCCGGCCTCCTCCTCCTCCCTCCTTTATATCTGGGGGGGGCACCCTAGACACACAAGTTGATCATTGAGATCGTTCCTTAGCCGTGTGCGGTGCCCCCCTCCACGATATTACACCTCGGTCATATTGTAGTGGTGCTTAGGCAAAGCCCTGCGACAGGAGAACATCAATATCGTCACCACGCTGTCGTGCTGACAGAACTCCTCCCCGCGCCTCTGCTGGATCGGAGATCGGGGTGCGTCATCGAGCTGTACGTGTGTCAAGAACTCGGAGGTGCCGGAGTAACGGTGCTTGGATCGGTTGGACCGGGAGGACGTACGACTACTTCCTCTACGTTACGTCAACGCTTCCACTTCGGTCTACGAGGGTACGTAGACAACACTCTCCCCTCTTGTTGCTATGCATCACCATGATCTTGCGTGTGCGTAGGAATTTTTTTGAAATTACTACGTTCCCCAACAATTACTAGTTTAGCTAGATCACATCATCATCAAGGTTGAACATCAGTTCCCAGAAGCATAGAAATAGTCTTTCAGCCTGCTGGGTTGCTTTCTCTGTCTTGGTGGGTTCCAAGAAGCTCTCCTGGCAGCACCTGCAGTTGAAGAAGCTGCCCTTGGTGCTGGAGCAGTTGAAGAAGCTGCCCTTGGTGCTGGAGCTGTTGAAGAAGCTGTTGGAAATATGCCCTAGAGGCAATAATAAAAGTATTATTATATTTCATTGTTCATGATAATTGTCTTTTATTCATGCTATAACTGTATTATCCGGAAATCGTAATACACGTGTGAATACATAGACCACAATATGTCCCTACTGAGCCTTTAGTTGACTAGCTCGTTGTGATCAACAGATAGTCATGGTTTCCTGACTATGGACATTGGATGTCGTTGATAACGGGATCACATCATTAGGAGAATGATGTGATGGACAAGACCCGATCATAAGCATAGCACAAAGATCGTGTAGTTCGTTTGCTAGAGCTTTGCCAATGTCAAGTATCTCTTCCTTCGACCATGAGATCGTGTAACTCCGGATACCGTAGGAGTGCCTTGGGTGTATCAAACGTCACAACGTAATCGGGTGACTATAAAGGTGCATTACGGTATCTCCGAAAGTATCTGTTGGGTTGACACGGATCGAGGCGGGATTTGTCACTCTGTATGACGGAGAGGTATCTCTGGGCCCACTCGGTAATGCATCATCATAATGAGCTCAAGTTGACCAAGGTGTTGGCCACGGGATCATGCATTACGGATGCGAGTAAAGTGACTTGCGATAACGAGACCGAACAAGGTATTGGGATACCGACGATCGAGTCTCGGGCAAGTAATGTACCGATTGACAAAGGGAATTGTATACAGGATTTGATTGAATCCTCGACATCGTGGTTCAACCGATGAAATCATCGAGGAGCATGTAGGAGCCAACATGGGTATCCAGACCCGCTGTTGGTTATTGCCCGAGAGTCGTCTCGGTCATGTCTGCGTGTCTCCCGAACCCGTAGGGTCTACACACTAAGGTTCGGTGGCGCTAGGGTTATTAGGAAGACTAGTATGTGACTACGAATGTTGTTCGGAGTCCGGATGAGATCCCGGACGTCACGAGGAGTTAGGAAGGGTCCGGAGGTAAAGATTTATATATGGGAAGTTGTTAAAGAACACCGGAAAGTTTGAGGCGTGCAGGTATTGTCTGGGGCCACCTGGAAGGGTTCGGAGGTCCACCGGAGGGGCCACCCCTCCCGGGGGCACTGGGCTGCGTGGGGAGTTAGCCAGCCCCTGGTGGGCTGGGTGCACCACCTCCCTTGGGCCCTTGCGCCTAGGGTTGAGGGGGGAACCCTAGAGGGGGCGCCCCCCTTGCTTGGGGGGCAAGCCCCCCCTCCCCTTGGCCGCCGCCCCCCTTCTAGATGCATCTAGAGGGGCCGGCCCCCTTCTCCCTTCCCTCTATAAATAGAGGGGTGAGGGGAGGGCAGCCACACCACAAGCCAAGGCGCAGCCCTCCCCTCCCCAACACCTCTCCTCCTTCGTTGTGTGCTCGGCGAAGCCCTGTCG
Organism: Aegilops speltoides; assembly: GCA_021437245.1. Taxonomy (NCBI): domain Eukaryota; kingdom Viridiplantae; phylum Streptophyta; class Magnoliopsida; order Poales; family Poaceae; genus Aegilops; species Aegilops speltoides. The sequence goes on along the minus strand of CM038141.1, from coordinate 423,103,323 downwards.
GAGTACCGCTTCTCCACCAGCACCACGCCGTCGTGCTGCCGGTGGAGCTGTCTTCCTCAACCTCTCCTTCCTCCTTGCTGGATCAAGACGGAGGAGACGTCACCCGTACCGTACGTGTGTTGAACGCGGAGGTGCTGTCCATTCAGCACTTGGACATCGGTGATTCGAATCACGTCGAGTACGACTCCATCATCACCTTGCAAGCTTCCGCACGCGATCTACAAGTGGTATGTAGATGCAAACTCTCTCCCATGACTCGTTGCTTAGATGAACTCATAGATGGATCTTGGTGAAACCGTAGGAAAAATTTTAATTTTCTGCAACATTCCCCAACAGTGGCATCATGAGCTAGGTCTATGCGTAGTTCTCTAATGCACGAGTAGAACACAATTTGTTGTGGGCGTGGATCTTGTCAACTTACTTGCCTCTACTAGTCTTTTCTTGCTTCAACGGTATTGTGGGATGAAGCGGCCTGGACCAACCTTACAGGTACGCTTACGTGAGACCGGTTCCACCGATTGACATGCACTAGTTGCATAAGGTGGCTGGCGGGTGTCTGTCTCTCCCACTTTAGTTGGAGCGGATTCGATGAACAGGGCCCTTATGAAGGGTAAATAGAAGTTGAAAAAATCACGTTGTGGTTATTCGTAGGTAAGAAAACGTTCTTGCTAGAACCCAATCGCAGCCACGTAAAAGATGCAACAACAATTAGAGGGCGTCTAACTTGTTTTTGCAGCGATTGATCATGTGATGTGATATGGCGAAGTTGTGATGAATGATGAATTGTGATGAATGAGATCATGTTCTTGTAATAGGATTCACGACTTGCATGTCGATGAGTATGACAACGGCGAGAGCCATAGGAGTTGTCTTTATTTTTGTATGACCTGTGTGTCATTGAAGAACGCCATGTAAACTACTTTACTTTATTGCTAAACGCGTTAGCCATAGAAGTAGAAGTAGTCGTTGGCGTGACAACTTCATGAAGACACGATGATGGAGATCATGATGATGGAGATCATGGTGTCAAGCCGGTGACAGGATGATCATGGAGCCCCAAGATGGAGATCAATGGAGCTTTATGATATTGGCCATATCATGTCACAACTATATAATTGCATGTGATGTTTATTATGTTTATGCATCTTGTTTACTTAGGACGACGGTAGTAAATAAGATGATCCTTAAAAATTTCAAGAAGTGTTCTCCCTAAGCGTGCACCGTTGCTACAGTTAAGTCGCTTCTAAGCACCACGTGATGATCGGGTGTGATGGATTCTTACGTTCACATACAACGGGTGTAAGACAGTTTTACACAAATGAAAACACTTAGGGTTAACTTGACGAGCCTAGCATGTACGGACATGGCCTCGGAACACGGAGACCGAAAGGTCGAACACGAGTCGTATGGAAGATACGATCAACATGAAGATGTTCACCGACGATGACTAGTCCGTCTCACGTGATGATCGGACACGGCTAGTCGACTCGGATCGTGTAACACTTAGATGACTAGAGGATGTCTAATCTGGTGGGAGTTCATAATTTGATTAGAACTTTATTATCATGAACTTAGTCTAAAACCTTTGCAAATATGCCTTGTAGATCAAATGGCCAGCGCTAATGTCAATATGAACTTCAACGCGTTCCTAGAAAACCAAGCTGAAAGATGATGGCAGCAACTATACGGATTTGGTCCGGAACACGAGATCATCCTCATAGCTGCTAGGAAGCAATATGTCCTAGAAGGACCGCTAGGTGACGCCCCGTCGAGCAGAACCAAGGCGTTATGAGCGCTGGCAAGCTCGTCTTGATGATTACTCCCTCGTTCGATGCGGCATGCTTTACTGACTTAGAACCGGGGCTCCAAAAGCGTTTTGAGCATCACGGAGCATATGAGATGTTGAAGAGCTGAAACTAGTTTTCCAAGCTCATGCCCGGTCGAGAGATATGATGTCTCCGACAAGTTCTACAGTTGTAAGATGGAGGAAAACAGTTACATCGGTGAGCACATCCTGAAGATGTGCAGGTTGCACAACCGTATGACCCAAATGAACATTAACCTCCCGATGAGGCGGTCATTGACAGAATCCTCGATCGCTCCCACCAAGCTACAAGAGCTTTGTGATGAACTACAACATGCAGGGATGGTAAAGACCATTCTGAAGTGTTCTCGATCTTTGAAGTCAGCAGAGGCTGAAATCAAGAAAGAACATCAAGTGTTGATGGTCAATAAGACCACTAAGTTCAAGAAAGGCAAGGGTAAGAAGAACTTCAAGAAGGACGGCAAAGATGTTGTCGCGCCCGGTAAGCTTTGTTGCGGGAAGAAGTCAAAGAATGGACCCAAGCACGAGGTCGAGTGCTTTTATTGCAAGGGAAGGGTCCTTTGAAGCGGAACTGCCCCAAATACTTAGCGGATAAGAAGGCCGCAACACCAAAGGTATATTTGATATACAAGTAATTGATGTGTACCTTACCATTACTCGTAGTAACTCCCGGGTATTTGATACGGTGCCGTTGCTCATATTTGTAACTCACGGCAGAGCTGCGGAATAAACGGAGACTGGCGAAGGACGAGGTGACGATGCGCGTCGGGAATGGTTCCAGAGTCGATGTGATCGCCGTCGGCACGCTGCCTCTACATTTACCTACGGGATTAGTTTTAAACCTTAATAATTGTTATTTAGTGCCATGTTTGAGCATGAACATTGTATCTGGATCTTGTTTAATACGAGATGGCTACTCATTTAAGTCTGAGAATAATGGTTGTTCGATTTATATGAGAGATATGTTTTATGGTCATGCTCCGATGGTCAATGGTTTATTCTTAATGAATCTCGAGCGTAATATTACACATGTTCATAGTGTGGATGCCAAAAGATGTAAAGTTGATAACGATAGTCCCACATACTTGTGGCACTGCCGCCTTGGTCACATTGGTGTCAAGCGCATGAAGAAGCTCCATGCTGATGGACTTTAGAGTCTCTTGATTATGAATCGTTTGACACATGCGAACCATGCCTCTTAGGCAAAATGACCAAGACTCCGTTCTCCGAACAATGGGCGAGCAACCAACTTGTTGGAAATCATACATACCGATGTGTGCGGTCCAATGGCGTTGAGGCTCATGGAGGATATCGTTATGTTCTCACTCTCACCGATGACTTGAGTAGATATGGGTGTGTCTACTTAATGAAACACAAGTCGAGACCTTTGAAAAGTTCAAGGAATTTCAGAATGAGGTGGAGAATCAACGTGACCGAAAGATAAAGTTCCTCGATCGGATCGTGGAGGAGAATACTTAAGTCACGAATTTGGTACACACTTAAGGAAATGTGGAATCGTTTCACAACTCACGCCGCCTGGAACACCTCAGCGAAACGGTGTGTCCGAACGTCGTAATCGCACTCTATTGGATATGGTGCGGTCTATGTTGTCTCTTACCGATTTACCGCTATCATTTTGGGGATACGCTCTAGAAACAACTACATTCACTTTAAATAGGGCACCGTCTAAATCCGTTGAGACGACACCGTATGAATTATGGTTTGGGAAGAAACCTAAGCTGTCGTTTCTAAAAGTTTGGTGATGCGATGCTTATGTCAAGAAACTTCAACCTGAAAAGCTCGAACCCAAGTCGGAAAAATGCGTATTCATAGGATACCCTAAGGAAACTGTCGGGTGTACCTTCTACTTAAGATCCGAAGGCAAGATCTTTGTTGCCAAGAACGGATGCTTTCGGAAAAGAGTTTCTCTCGAAAGAAGTAAGTGGAGGAAAGTAGAACTCGATGAAGTACTACCTCTCGAACGGGAAAGTGGTGCAGCGCAGGAAACCGTTCTTGTGATGCCCACACCAACTGAAGAGGAAAACAATGATGATGATCAAGGTACTTCGTAACAAGTTGCTACTGAACTTTGTAGGTCCACAAGGACACGTTCCGCACCAGAGTGGTACGGTAACCCTATCTTGGAAATCATGTTGTTAGACAACGGTGAACCTTCGAACTATGAAGAAGCGATGGCAGGCCCGGATTCCAACAAATGGCTTGAAGCCATGAAATCCGAGATAGAATCCATGTATGAAAACAAAGTATGGACTTTGACAGACTTGCCGATGATCGTGAGCGATAGAAAACAAATGGATTTTTAAGAAGAAGACGGACGCGGATGGTAATGTTACCATCTATAAAGCTCGACTTGTCGCTAAGGGTTATCGACAAGTTCAAGGGATTGACTACTGCGAGACATTCTCTCCCGTGGCGAAGCTGAAGTCCGTCCGAATCATGTTAGCAATTGCCGCATACTATGATTATGAGATATGGCAGATGGACGTCAAAACGGCATTCCTTAACGGACATCTTAAGGAAGAGCTGTATATGATGCAGCCGGAAGGTTTTGTCGATCCTAAGAACGCTAACAAAGTATGCAAGCTCCAGCGATCCATTTATGGACTGGTGCAAGCATCTCGGAGTTGGAACATTCGCTTTGATGAGATGATCAAAGCGTTTGGGTTTATGCAGACTTATGGAGAAGCCTGCGTTTACAAGAAAGTGAGTGGGAGCTCTGTAGCATTTCTCCTATTATATGTAGATGACATACTCTTGATGGGAAATGATACAAAGCTTCTGGACAGCATTAAGGCCTACTTGAACAAGTGTTTTCCAATGAAGGACCTTGGAGAAGCTGCTTATATATTAGGCATCAAGATCTATAGAGATAGATCGAGACGCCTCATAGGTCTTTCACAAAGCACATACCTTGATAAGATTTTGAAGAGGTTCAAAATGGATCAGTCCAAGAAGGGGTTCTTGCCCATGTTACAAGGTGTGAGATTGAGCTCGGCTCAGTCACCGACCACGGCAAAAGATAAAGAAGAGATGAGTGTCATCCCCTATGCTTCAGCCATAGGATCTATTATGTATGCCATGCTGTGTACTGCACCGATGTAAACCTTGCCGTAAGTTTGGTAGCAAGATACCAAAGTAATCCCGACAAGGAACACTGGACAGCGGTCAAGAATATCCTCAAGTACCTGAAAAGGACGAAGGACATGTTTCTCGTTTATGGAGGAGACGAAGAGCTCGTCGTAAAGGGTTACGTCGATGCTAGTTTCGACTCAGATCTGGATGACTCTAAGTCACAAACCGGATACGTGTATATGTTGAATGGTGGAGCGATGGCTGGTGCAGTTGCAAGCGAAGCGTCGTGGCGGGATCTACGTGTGAAGCGGAGTACATGGTAGCCGGAGGCAGCGCATGAAGCGATCTGGGTGAAGGAGTTCATCACCGACCTAGGAGTCATAGCCAATGCATCGGGGCCGATCAAACTCTTCTCGTGAAAACACCGGAGCTATTGCCCTTGCCAAGGAGCCTGTGTTTCACAAGAAGACCGAGCACATCAGCGTCGTTTCAACTCCATCCGTGAAAATGTTCAAGATGGAGACATAGAGATTTGCAAAGTGCACACGGATCTGAATGTCGCAGATCCGTTGACTAAACCTCTCTCATGTGCAAAACATGATCAACACCAGAACTCTATGGGTGTTCGATTCATCACAATGTAACTAGATTGGTGACTCTAGTGCAAGTGGGAGACTGTTGGAAATATGCCCTAGAGGCAATAATAAAAGTATTATTATATTTCATTGTTCATGATAATTGTCTTTTATTCATGCTATAATCAGATTATCCGGAAATCGTAATACACGTGAATACATAGACCACAATATGTCCCTAGTGAGCCTCTAGTTGACTAGCTCGTTGTGATCAACAGATAGTCATGGTTTCCTGACTATGGACATTGGATGTCGTTGATAATGGGATCACATCATTAGGAGAATGATGTGACGGACAAGACCCAATCATAAGCATAGCACAAAGATCGTATAGTTCGTTTGCTAGAGCTTTGCCAATGTTAAGTATCTCTTCCTTCGACCATGAGATCGTGTAACTCCCGGATACCGTACGAGTTCCTTGGGTGTATCAAACGTCACAACGTAACTGGGATTTGTCACTCCATATGACGGAGAGGTATCTCTGGGCCCACTCAGTTGCATCATCATAATGAGCTCAAGTTGACCAAGGTGTTGGCCACGGGATCATGCATTACGGTATGAGTAAAGTGACTTGCCGGTAACGAGACTGAACAAGGTATTGGGATACCGACGATCGAGTCTCGGGCAAGTAACGTACCGATTGACAAAGGGAATTGTATACAGGATTTGATCGAATCCTCGACATCGTGGTTCAACCGATGAAATCATCGAGGAGCATGTGGGAGCCAACATGGGTATCCAGACCCCGCTGTTGGTTATTGCCCGAGAGTCGTCTCGGTCATGTCTGCGTGTCTCCCGAACCCGTAGGGTCTACACACTAAGGTTCAAGACACTAGGGTTATTAGGAAGACTAGTATGTGACTACGAATGTTGTTCGAGTCCGGATGAGATCCCTGGACGTCACGAGGAGTTCCGGAAGGGTCCGGAGGTAAAGATTTATATATGGGAAGTTATTAAAGGACACCGGAAAGTTTGGGCGTCAGACAGTGTCTGGGGCCACCGGAAGGGTTCCTGAGGTCCACCGGAGGGGCCACCTCCCGGGGGCCACTGGGCTGCGTGGGGAGTTAGCCAGCCCCGGTGGGCTGGGCGCACCCCTCCCTTGGGCCCTTGCGCCTAGGGTTGAGGGGGGAACCCTAGAGGGGGCGCCCCCCTTGCTTGGGGGGCAAGTCCCCCCTCCCCGTGGCCGCCGGCCCCCCTCTAGATGCATCTAGAGGGGCCGGCCCCCTTCTCCCTTCCCCCTATAAATAGAGGGGTGAGGGGAGGGCAGCCACACCACAAGCCAAGGCGTAGCCCTCCCCTCCCCAACACCTCTCCTCCTCCGTTGTGTGCTCGACGAAGCCCTGTCGGAGTACCGCTTCTCCGCCATCACCACGTCGTCGTGCTGCCGGTGGAGCTGTCTTCCTGAACCTCTCCTTCCTCCTTGCTGGATCAAGACGGAGGAGACGTCACCCGTACCGTACGTGTGTTGAACGCGGAGGTGCTGTCCGTTCAGCACTTGGACATCGGTGATTCGAATCACGTCGAGTACGACTCCATCATCACCTTGCAAGCTTCCGCACGCGATCTACAAGTGGTATGTAGATGCAAACTCTCTCCCATGACTCGTTGCTTAGATGAACTCATAGATGGATCTTGGTGAAACCGTAGGAAAATTTTTAATTTTCTGCAATGTTCCCCAACAGAAGCTGCCCTTGGTGCTGAGTTGTTGAAGAAGCTTCCTTTGGTGCTCCACTTGTTGATCCCCTTGGTGCTGGAGTTGTTGAAGAATCTGCCCTACTTCCTTGTGTGCTACCCTCCTCTGTGTTGCTAGACTGCATATAAGAATTGTAGCAAGTTAATACATTCAAGTGTTAGAAAACAAAATGAAGTGTATGTGTGATGCTTGTACAAACCTGATGCTTGTTCTTTCTCATTGCTAAGCCTGGTTTTAGAGTCTGTTTGCATGATGTGTATCTCATGACCTACAAGTCTGGCGATTCTTTGCATGTAATTGAAGCCATCCTAGATGTATCTTTGGGTGCTGGTGGCTCAAACTGGCTCCTTCTCCTCTTGGTTTGCTTCTTCCCTGGCTTATCCTTGAACACTGGAGGTTCTATGTCTCTGGTATTGGTCTTGGGCCACAGATCTTGTCCTGGTACAGGGTATATGATGGGGTTGTATGCTTCCAGATACATTGGCTTTTTGAAAAAGTCATGTACAAAGTCTTCAGGCCTCAGTTTGGCTTTGGTGATAGCTGATACTGCACGATTGCATGGGACTGCAGTCATATCCCATTTCCTGCACCCACATGTCCTATGCTGCAGGTTAACTGAATAAGTTCTCTCATTGCTTGTCACTTGGTAGATATTTGGCCCAGCCATCAATGCTTGACAGTTCCTAGAATTTTTCTTTGCTTCCTCAAGCAACTCAGCATATGTTGGGCATATATCCCACTTGGCTACCTCTGTCTTAGTCCTATTGCCATTGAACCTAACCATCAACTTTGTTCTGATTCCATCTATCATGCTCTTTATTGGTTTGCCCCTCACATCTAATATCATCTTGTTAAAGACCTCACTAATATTGTTGACAACTAGGTCAGTTTTGCAATTGAATTCCATTGCAAATCTAGCCCAAGCAGCTCTAGGAACTTTGTTAAGCCAAGCCCAAGCAGCCTTGCACTCATTTTAAGAGCATCCATTGCAGCAAGATGGTCATGTTCAGTATAAGAGTAACTAGCTTTATCCATATACTTCTTTAATTCTGACCCCCTAAAACTAGCAGTCTGAAAGTTTTGATAGATGTGTCTAAGGCAGAATCTATGTGGGCAGTTGGGGAATACATTGTTTGCAGCTTTAAGAAGGCCCTGTTCGGAGAAATCACCAACAACTACTTAAGCAACTAAGCAATGTATATGACCAATAAGTACTTATGCAATTGTGAACTTTGCAATTGTGAACTATGCAATTATGAACTAAGCAATGTATACTATAAAATACAACTAAACATGGGAATTACCTTCTGTCTATCAGAGATGATGGTGTAATAACCAAATCTCCCTGATTCTCCACCAATTGCTATTTTCAGTTCAGATAGAAACCAAGTCCAACTTTTTGTGTCTTCTTTGTCCACAACTGCAAAAGCAATGGGATATATGTTATTATTCCCATCCCTTCCTGTGGCAGCCAGGATTTGTTGGCCAGTAGACAGCTTGATGAAGCATCCATCCACACCTACAATGGCACACAGCACAAGTCAGAAACAAGGCATTGAAATAAGGCAAACTAAACATTTAGAAATCCTTCCTTGCAAAGTAAAGTAATCACCTATGAATGGTCTACATCCATTGAGAAATCCTTCCTTGCAAGCATTCAAACAGATGAATAGGCCATGGAACCTTGGATTTTTGCTTGGATGCTCCTTCAAGAACTTAGTAGTGACAATGCACCTACTACCTGGATTTGTGTCCAAGACAGCCTGCAAATAATCCCTGATCCTGCTATACTGACCCCTCTGATCTCCTTGCACCATCTCAACTGCTTTGTTCTTAGCCCTGTAGGCCATATGAGTGCTGATCTCAACTCCATACTTGCTCTTCAGATTTTGCATTATTGTAGTTATTGATGTGTTCAAGTCTGTTCTTATTGCTTCTAAGACCTGATGTGTGACCCACTTGGTAGTCACCTTGGTGCTCTCTGCTACAGCTGGACATGTGTGCAAAAAATTTGCCTTTCTAATGCAAAATGTTCTCTCATTTGCCAACACGAAGCTGCAATGAAAAAGGGCAATCTTCATGTCTGCAAATAGCTATGATTCTGTCATTGCAGTTCCTATGAAACCGATAGTTTACATTACGAGCTATGTGGAATGTGAGAAGTGCCCTTCTAAACTGGTAAACACTTTCAAAACAAAGCTTCTTCACAAACTGCATCTCTGGGCTCTCTCTATCCTCAGCATACCAGTTTCTTGGTTTGGTTTTTTGGCCCTACTCTTATTGCCAAGCACAAAAGCTAGGGGTAGTGCCCCATCATCATCCTCCTCATTCAAATCACCAGGATTTGGATCCTCATCAGATGATGGCACCCAAACATCCTCAAAATTTTGCTCCAAACTTGCATGTGATCTAGTAGTTGGCCCCTTTCTTACTTTCAACTTCTTCCTCTTTTCCCCTTGTGGTACCACCTCCTCTTCAATTTCCTCATCCTCTCCATGTTCCTCATTCACTACCTCTTCTTCTAGCTCATAAGGTTCTTCAACATCAGTGTCACCTTCAAAGTGTAAAAATGGGTCCTGTCTATGCCTCCTCATCTCAGCCATCCTAGCCATGAAATCCTCATCTTGCTCCAAGTCAGAGTCATCTTCAGTTAGTAAAACAGGAAGTTTTCTTTTAACTGCCTCCACCCTCTTAACACTCTTCTTATGCTTCTTATACCTCTGTATTTTATTCCTCCTCTTAAGCTCCATAGTTCTTTCCAACTCCTCTTGCTCCAAATCATCATCTCCTGCATTTCCTTGATCCATATCTTGTGCCTCCTGCTCATCAACTTGTGAACTCTCCTTGTTTTTTTGGATGGTGACTTGTACAACACACCTTCCTCACTGACCTCATACACAGTCCTCTCTCCAACACTGCCTATAGGGACCTGCTGCTCACAAACATGGCCTATGTTTAAATCTCCAGGTCTGGGCTCACTACCCCTAACTACTGTCAGATTAACTATGGTCCGATCTCTGTTGGCAATGTGGTCTAGCATCTCATCAACCTTGTCATCATCACAGATCTCTTCCAAACCAGCTACTCCCAAGCCAGCATCCCTAACAAAGTACATGTAGTCATCCTCTCCATAGCCTGCTGTCTCTATTAGTGCTATTAGATTCAGAAATGTTATGTCTGAAACACACATGGTCTTCTCCAAATTGTCCCTGTCATGAAAGTGGAGCCTAACTTCCCACACATCATCACACAAACTACAAAGCAAAGAAGCTACACATTAATTCCTATGCGTACATTTCTAATAATTAAAATCAATAACATATTCAGTTAACTGAAATCCTTTGAACACTAAAAAAATTCAGTTAAGTGCATTCAAGTAGTTTCAATATTCAGTTAACTATTCAGTGCATATTCAGTTAACTATCCAATGCATATTTAGTTAAATATCACACTAAAAAATTCAGTTAAGTTCATACATACAGTTTCAATATTCAGTTAACTATTCAGTGCAGATTCAGTTAAACATTACAAATGAGAAAATTCAGTTAACTTAGTACACTATACACTATATACAGTGCATATTCAGTTAACTATGGACAGTAAACAATATTCAGTAAACTGAAAACCTTTTGTAACTGAGAAAATTCAATTAACTTCATACACTGAAGCAAATTCATCTAACTGATAGGATACATATCAGAGGTTAGACTACAAACAATAATGACCTACAGTTCATTGAAATCGAAGCCTAACTATTGAACTATGAGAAATTGAACCCTAACCCTAGAATCCACGATAAAGAGGGGAGAACTTACTCAACGCCACCAAATGCGAAGCCCATTGATGGCTACCCGTCGGAGTAGCTTGCACAAGACGGCAAGAGCGCCGCGCGCGGTACTCAGCGGCGGCGACGGCACTCTCCTCTTCGGGTCCCGACTAGGGTTTGAGCTGCCGCACACCTCCTCCACTTCGATCGATTTGCCGCCGGGAAGCAACCCTCCGCTGCAGCCTCCATCCACTCCCCCGTCGGTGGCATCCACTCCCCCGCCATCGTCAGGGCTCGCCGTCGCCATGGAGCACAGGGAGAAAGAGAGACAGAGGAGAGTAGAGTGGTGAAAGGGGGGAATGAAGTGGATAAGGGACCCGTGCTGTTTTGACCGAGACGGCGCGTCCGTTGCCACTGTAGCACCGTCAGACGGCGTCAGCTGCCGGCCGTGACGCCACGTCCTCAAAATCGGGCCCCACCTGTCATAATAGTGCTTAAAATGCCCCAACAGATGGTTAGGTGTTTTCTGCAAATGATTAGGACCAAAATCAGTGTTTTCTAGCACAAAATCGTAGAAGAGTCTTTTCTGCAACCCTAGGCTTCGATGTGGTGGTTTTCTGCAATTCACTCTAAATTTATCTAGATACGGATGTATCGAACACTAAAACGCGAATAGACACATTCACATGTAGACAAATCTAAGACAAGAATTTTGGAACGATGGGAGTATCAATAGGATACAAACACCATGATCATACATCCAGCCTTAGTGTAGTTAGGATGTACACAGCCAACACCAACTGATACACAAAAACACGCAGGCAACTAGCAATGTCATATAAGACCAAAGCTATGTGTAGCTAGACTAGTCTGTCACTGGTGGATCATCATGTTCAGTTTCTTGAGGCGTGGGGCTTTTTTTGGGATCGATCTATCCATATAACTCGACCTTTTCTTCTCTCCCCGTCGTGCAGTGTTGTACTACTGCAGTGTGCAATGTCGGCTCGATAACGAGGGTTAAATCGGGTTATCCCTCGAGCTCGATTAGCGGATCGAAAGAGCCCGGACTGGGAATGTAACGCACTCAACTGCATTACTAGTGCTACCTACTTGACCGTGCAATAAAAATGAGCAGAGCCATGTGTCATTTCCTTCCGTTCACCCGCCCCAAAGAGGTCCATCTCTGAATCAAACGCCGGCACCGTGGTACGTGCGCAGTTTCGACAATCACATGGGGCGCCACATCCCGATTGACAGTGCCAATATACTGCCGTGCGCACATGTGCACAAGGTACCGGTAAAGTCAGCATCGTTAAATATCAATTTTATTTTATTTATATTATAGGTCTAAATTAAGTGTATTTTAATAAACTTGTTAAATAAATAGATATTTTCAATATAATAAGTATATTTTTTGTTGGCCATATTTAGATTTTACAAAATAAAATATCAATAAGGTACAAGTTTTTTTTAGGGGACAATAAGATACAAGTAAATGTTTGAGCTATTCCTAGCAAACATTTGATTTTTCATATATATGTTCTACTATATGGGACATGAATATGTATTAGTGCATAATAGTAGAATATCATGCTACTGCCCAAACGTGAAGTTCAAATGATGTATAAACTTTGACATGGACTTCAATTTCATATATATTTTTCCATTTGAATGATATGATGATTCCTCGGAGATGCACCAGCAACTAAGTGTCGGGTAACGTAGTAATTTCAAAAAAATTCCTACGCACACGCAAGATCATGGTAATGCATAGCAACGAGAGGGGAGAGTTTCGTCCACGTACCCTTGTAGACCGAAAGCGGAAGCGTTAGAACAACGCGGTTGATGTAGTCGTCCGTCTTTACGGCCCGACTGATCAAGCACCGAAAGCACGGCACCTCCGAGTTCTAGCACACGTTCAGCTCGATGACGTCCCTCGAACTCCAATCCAGCCGAATGTCGAGGGAGAGTTCCGTCAGCACGACGGCGTGGTGACGATGATGATGTTCTACCATCGCAGGGCTTCGCCTAAGCACCGCTACAATATTATCGAGGAGGACTATGGTGGAGGGGGGCACCGCACACGGCTAAGAGATCAATGATCTGTTGTTGTTGTGTCTACAGGTGCACCCCCCCCGCCCCCGTATATAAAGGAGCAAGGGGAGGGGGCCGGCGGCCTCATAGGGTGCGCCCCAAGGGGGGAATCCTACTCCTACTAGGAGTAGGTTCCCCCCTTTCCTAGTCCAACTAGGAGAGGAAGAAAAGAGGAGGAGGGGAGAAGGAAAGAGGGGACCGACCCCCAAAGCCCTAAACCAATTTGGTTTGGGCCTAGGGGGGCGCACCCCACACTTCCTTGCTGCCCTCTATTTCCACTAAGGCCCATGAAGACCCATTGACCCTCCCGGCGAATTCCCGTAACTCTCCGGTACTCCGAAAAATACCCGAATCACTAGGAACCTTTCCGGTGTCCGAATATAGTCGTCCAATATATCGATCTTTATGTCTCGACCATTTAGAGACTCCTAGTCATGTCCCTGATCTCATCCGGGACTCCGAACTACCTTCGGTGCATCAAAACACATAACTCATAATATAAATCGTGACCAAACTTTAAGCGTGCGGACTCTACGGGTTCGAGAACTATGTAGACTTGACCGAGACACGTTTCCGGTCAATAACCAATAGCGGAACCTGGATGCTCATATTGGCTCCCACATATTCTACGAAGATCTTTATCGGTCAAACCACATAACAACATACGTTGTTCTTTTTGTCATCGGTATGTTACTTGCCCGAGATTCGATCGTCGGTATCTCAATACCTAGTTCAATCTCGTTACCGGCAAGTCTCTTTACTCATTACGTAATGCATCATCCCACAACTAATTCATTAGTCACATTGCTTGCAAGGCTTATAGTGATGTGCATTACCGAGAGGGCCCAGAGATACCTCTCCGACAATCGGAGTGACAAATCCTAATCTCGAAATACGCCAACTCAACATGTACCTTCGGAGACACCTGTAGAGCTCCTTTATAATCACTCAGTTACGTTGTGACATTTGGTAGCACACAAAGTGTTCCTCCGGTAAACGGGAGTTGCATAATCTCATTGTCATAGGAACATGTATAAGTCATGAAGAAAGCAATAGCAACATACTAAACGATCAAGTGCTAAGCTAACAGAATGGGTCAAGTCAATCACATCATTCTCCTAATGATGTGATCCCGTTAATCAAATGACAACTCATGTCTATGGTTAGGAAACTTAACCATCTTTGATTAACGAGCTAGTCAAGTAGAGGCATACTAGTGGCACTATGTTTGTTTATGTATTCACACATGTATTATGTTTCTGGTTAATACAATTCTAGCAAGAATAATAAACATTTATCATGAAATAAGGAAATAAATAATAACTTTATTATTGCCTCTAGGGCATATTTCCTTCACTAAGAGCATCTACAACCGCAGGTTGCAAATCTGGCCCCTCAAACGTCCACGGACGCGCCCGCGGATAGTGACCGCACGTGCCTCAAAATTGACGATTTGCAACCACATACCCTATTTCTGAAACACCTATTACATGAAATGCCATGCACGACGATCATCCCGTCCATCTCGGGCCGGCTAGGCTGTCAATACACACCGAAAATTGCTCATAGTTAAGATTTTCACACCCGTATTAGTCCTACCTCGTCGCGTAATGAGCTAGTCGACTGGCTTAAATAGCCGAGATCGTGCAGAAGCGGTAAGCTCCTTATATTATTGGATCCTTTGTAAAGAAGATAGACCGTTACTATGAATCTTCCATGTTTATCACATAGAAGATTCATAGTCAGGGTCTATCTCCTTTACTAGGGAAACAATCATGTTTGTGTTGCCTTTTACGAATCCCAATTTGTCAATCATGTTTGTGCTGCCTTTTACGAATCCCAATTTGTCAACAAAAACAATGAAAAAAAATAAAAAATGTACTGTCATTGTAGTAGGGGTATCAACGTACATGAACGAGATGAACTTGAAACTCGACGACCAATTATCAACTAACGAAATGCAGTCTAGTGTCAAGTTATCTCGCTCACGTAGCGATAATTGATAGGCCTACACAACAACAGAGAAGCTTGTCGGCGTGTGACGGCGCGGCTATTTAAGCCAGTCGGCGTCCGCTTGCCCGGCGATGTGGGACTAAAATTTCGGTGCCCGGATGAGAGAGGACGGAGCTTCAGTCGCTGTAGGTGGGACCGCTATGTCCTGTATCAGGGTTGGTGGACGCGCCCGAGCGCGCCTGGGCGCCCCCATGTCCGCCCCATATTTGGGCTGGATATGATGGGTGCTGGTCAGCCCGGGCGTTTGAGGAGGGTTTGGGGCACCCGGCTGTAGATGTTTTAAGCAATGTATAGTCCAGCTTTTGTGAATCTTCTTCAAATTTTGAACACAAAGTCTTGAGGTCATATCATGGTAGGATGGTAAATTTCATAAAATTTTGACATCATTTACCTTTAAAAAATTGAAACATAAAAAGTGTGAGTAAAGGTTTGAATTTTTCAATCAAATGTTTGAAATTTTCACACATTTGTTTGATAACATCTACCAATCACCTAAGAACTCAAATATGACCTTTCTTCCAAGTGTTGGACATTTATTAATATACATGTATCTCAAATTAAATTATATATAGTAAATTCATTTCTATTATTTAGCCATTAAATGAATTTAGTAAAATGCGTAACTTTGACAAGAATAATCTAATTTAGCCCTGTAGAAAAAGTTTGTATCATTTTGATAAATAAATTTGGAACGTTTTACGCATAATACGCAAAATCTGCATTTCAAGAAAAATATGAAATAGAAATTATTAAATGACAAGTTTGGAGATGAATGTATATCAGTGCATAGTAGTATGATATCAAGCTATTATCCAAATTTCAAGTTTAAATGATGAATACACTTTGATGTAGACTTCAACGTTCATACTTTTCCTTCGAATGGTATGACGCTTCTAGAGAGATGTTTCAGTTACAAAGCAATGTATAGTCCAACTTTTATGCAACTGTTTGAAATTTTACACACCACCTCTTGAAATAATATCATGGCACCATGCCTGATTTCATACTTTTTTGACATCATATACCTTTTTTTAACTGGAAGTGAAAGGATCGATATAATTGACTAGAGGGGGGTGAATAGGCGACTAACAATTTTTAGCTTTTCTTTACCAAATTAAACTTTGCATCAAAGTAGGTTGTCTAAATATGCAACTAGGTGAGCAACCTATATGATGCAACAACAACAAGTACACAAGCAAGCAAGGGATACAACACAAATAAGCTTGCACAAGTAAAGGCACGAGATAACCAAGAGTGGAGCCAGTGAAGACAAGGATGTGTTACCGAAGTTCCTTCCTTTTGAGGGGAAGTACGTCTCTGTTAGAGCGGTGTGGAGGCACAATGCTCCCCAAGAAGCCACTAGGGCCACCGTATTCTCCTCACGCCGTCATGCAATGCGAGATGCCGTCATTCCACTATTGGTGCCCTTGAAGGCGGCGACCGAATCTTTACAAACAAGGTTGGGGCAATCTCCACAACTTAATTGGAGGCTCCCAACGACACCACGAAGCTTCACCACAATGGACTATGGCTCCACGGTGACCTCAACCGTCTAGGGTGCTCAAACACCCAAGAGTAACAAGATCCGCTAGGGATTAGTGGGGGGAATCAAATTTCTCTTGGTGGAAGTGTAGATCGGGGCCTTCTCAACCAATCCCGAGCAAATCAACAAGTTTGATTGGCTAGGGAGAGAGATCGGGCGAAAATGGAGCTTGGAGCAACAATGGAGCTTTTGGGGGAAGAGGTAGGTCAACTTTGGGGAAGAAGACCTCCTTATATAGTGGGGGGAACAATCTAACCGTTACCCCCCAAAGCAGCCCCGCAGAGAGCGGTACTACCGCAGGGGTGGGCGGTACTACCAATGTGGCCAGCGGTACTATCGTCCCACCTCGTGGTACTGCCGTGCAGAAGAGAGGAGCGAGGAGCAAAGGTAGGACCTGGACCCAGAGCGGTACTACCGTGGGGGTAAGGGCGGTACTACCGCCTCTACTGCCGCAACTAGTGCCACAAAACCCGACACAAGAAAAGAGCCCTCGAGTCGGGGCGGTAGGAGCACAGAGCCGCAGCGGTACTATAGCAGAGGGCTTCAAGTGGTACTACCGCTGTGGAGCGGTACTGCCACTTGGAGCACTCGGGCGGTACTACCGCTGTGGCCCGCGGTACTACCGTTGGGACCAAATGATGCATATAAGACGGGGAATGAGCTCTCCATTGAAGCGGAAAGGCTCAAAGGGTGTGACAAGGATGTGTACGTGTTGATTCCACCCTAGCCTTACCAAAGCGGACCCCCTCTTGATAGTACGGTGACTCCTACGAAACTAGTCCACCAAAATAGAAACGAAAGAGTTGCACCATCTTGAATAACACTCCGAGGGGAGGGAATCGTCTCGTGCCAAAGGATGAATCTCTGAAAACTCAACGCACACGATTAGTCCGCAAAAGCATTGTCATCAATCACCAAAACACCTTAGGGATAAATATGCCCTTACGATCTCCCCCTTTTTGGTGGATTGATGACAATACGGGATTTGCACAAACGGGAAAAGACATAGGACATAAGCAAACCCCACAACTCTAAAATATAGATGGGCTCCCCCTAGATGTGTGCTTTCTAGATAAGTGCTTTGGACTGCACGACACACATACTAGGATCAACACTCCCCCTATATTTTATAGATCAACAACCTAAGCAGGATACATGAGAGCAGGCTATATCACAGGATAAGCATGCAACTCATAAGATACCAATGGACTAGATAGACATAGATGATGATAAGATAAAGATAAGGTAGCATGTCTCACACCATATGTCTGGAACTTAGGTCTCATTGTCACAAAACCAAACAAAGCAAATGGCGAGAAAACACAACGACACCACAAATACACACTCGCAATTCAAACAACGACACAAATCCCTAAACTCTCTCCCCCTTTGGCATCGAGACACCAAAAAGGGTAAAGAGTGTTGCTACGGCTCCAGGTGATAGCAAGCTGAGGATCTCAAACATCATATCCCAGCGGGATCGTCTGCACCACCGTCATCGGCCGGAAACTGCTCGGCGTCTGAATCTGTCCATGGGCAGTACTGCTGAATCCACTCCAACTCCTCAGTTATCTGGCCCTCAGATCCGCTGTTAATGGTCGCACCCAACTGATGCATGAGCTCCTTGTGACGTCCCCTGGCCTTCTTCTCAGCCACATGAGTCATGTACTGACCATGAGACTCCATGCAGAAAAGTTTCTTCATCTTGAGCTTGAGCTTCTTTGCCCAAGAGGGCTCTTCTCCAGAAGGCTCATAGTCAGCATCATCATCAGCAGCAACGTCGTCCTCGGTCTCCATGGCAGCAGCAGCAGATGGACCCCCAGTTTTAGGGGCCGGGGTGCCCCAATTGTCCTACTTCCTCAGTCGCTTGATCTCATGAGAAATCAAATCTCCAGTTTCCAGCATGACCCTGGGATAGGCATGTTCCCGGGCCTTCTCAATGAGTAACATGATGAACGGTCCATAGATCAGGCACTTGCACTCAGAGATAGCAGATAGAAGTTCAGACCACATAACATGAGAAATGTCGAGGGACTCGCCAGTTTTTGCTTCCTTCTCATGCTGGTAGAAGAGAAGCATGTCCACGAGATAGGAGTGGACCATATCCAGATTCCCGATACAAGGGAAGAGAGTCTCTCGGAAGACACGGTGAAGGATGTCCGGAAAGGTTGGCAGCTCATAGGTTTCCTTCTTAGTCGCGGGGTGAATCTTCACAGAACAGTAGGGCCAGAGGGCTTGCTTGTGAGTGGAGGTGGCATTGCGGTGAGGGCGGAAGCCGACTGGAGTCTCAAGCCCGTGATCTTCCACCCCAAGTAACTCCATGAAGGCCTTCCACTTGACAGAAAGCAACTTGCCATTTGTCATCCAAGTCATAGTCCTTTCCTCATCAGTTCCTAGATGGACAGTGGCATAGAATTGAGCCACTATATCTGCATCAAAGTCCTTTTTGAACTGCATGATTTTGAGAATGTTCAGCTGAGAGCACATCTGAAGGGCTTCACCAAAGTACTCAGGGTCCTTCTCCATAAAGTCCGTGTCGATGGAGCGCACATCAACATAGAGATTCTTCTTGGCCTTGATCCCATCAAAGAAGATGGCAAACTGAAAGCAGTTCCAGAACGGACGGTTGACCAAAGTGGGGTCTTGGTCTTCCACATAGGGGTTGCGACGACGCCTTGCCCAGAACTCCTTGGCATTCATTTCAGGCATAGTTTTGCCCCTTGGCTTTGGCTTGACGGTAGACTTCTTCTTGAGTTGAGGCGGAGGTGGAGCACTTGAGGAAGAACCCGCTGGCGGCGGTGGAACACTAGAGGAACCACCTGCTGACTCAGATGTGCGGTAGCGCTTTGACGTTGCACGACCGGGGTTGACACGGCGGGCTTGCTGCTCAGGATGTTCATCACTTGGAACCAAACACACGAACACACGAAACAACCAGAAAGAACGAGCATAAGCCAACAAACACAACAAACGAGATCAGGAAAAAGGCAGGAACAGGATGGAACTGGGCAGACATCGGTAGTACCGCGACCCGGAAGCGGCAGTACCGCCCGAGCGGTAGTACCGCGCCACTGGGAGTGGTAGTACTGCTCAAGACGGGGAAACGGTGGTTCCCTACTGCCGTGGTCAAATCTGGCACTACCGGTCTGCCAAATTCAAAAATACTCCTACCAAAAAAGAATCCAAATAGTCTAGTTGCCTTCTCCAACCTACTCAAGCCTAGATTTAGCCAAAAATCGAGAGATGCAACCACTATTGCCCCTAAGACACTAGATCTGAAATTTAGACAAAAAGAAAGGAGGAACGGGGGCAATACCGGCATCCATGGCAAGAGGACGAGGTGGGGATCGACTCCACCGAAGGAAATGGAGAGGGACGGCCCGGAGACGACGGCCCGCCAGAGCCCTCCCGTGGCGAGTCGATGCTAGAGAGACGAAGAGGAACGAGGGGGCAGAGCAAATGGGTATGGGGGAGACAAAACCTCCCCCTGCCTCGACATAACCCCCTGGTCCCGCCCCTCAGCGGTAGTACCGTGTGGGTGGGCGGTAGTACCGCTTGTCAACATAAGCGGTAGTACCGCGCACCACCAGCGGTAGTAGTACCGCCCAGCAAGACTCAACAACTAGACACCAAACGGCTCGGCTCAAAAAGAAGGGAAAACAAACAGCAAGAAGAGGGAATAAAGACTCGGCAACGAGAACACTAGCAAGAGGACAGGAACCACACCTCTTCAAGAGAGCGCGGTGGCCGAGGCCACCTATGTTTGAGTCAAGAGGTATGGCGCCGCGAAGATTTTAACCTTGGGCCCATGACCAAAACTCATCCTTGAAGCACAAGTACCATCAAAAATGGTTAATGTGAAAGACACGATCAATTTATGCATAATGGGGGGAGGGAGAGTTCATTGAGAGAACAACACTCCCCCTATGTCCATGCCTACACCTAAACTAGACAACAAGTTGAGTGTGGTGGGGTGTGCATGGGTTCAAGACACATTGCTCAAATCAATGATATTTAGCTCATGCCTTAACTCGCAAAATCTTGCTTCATCCAAGGGCTTCGTGAAAATATCTGCAAGGTTATCATGAGTGTTGACATACTTAACCTCGATCTTCCCTCGCCTAATGTGATCCCAGATGAAGTGATACCGAATCTCAATATTCTTTGTCTTGAAATGTTGCACCGGGTTAAGAGAAATCTTGATGGCACTTTCATTGTCACACCAAAGAGGCACTTTGTCACAAATGACACCGTACTCCTTTAAAGTTTGCCTCATCCATAAGAGTTGTGCACAACAACTACCGGCTGCCACATACTCCACTTCGGTGGACGAGAGAGACACACAACTTTGCTTCTTGGAAGACCAACTCACCAAAGAGCAACCAAGAAATTGGCACCTTCCGGAAGTGGACTTCCTATCCACTTTGTCTCCCGCCCAATCGGAATCCATATATCCTTCAAGCTTGAAGTTTGCTCCTCTTGGGTACCATAAGCCAAAGTTTGGGGTATGAGCCAAATATCGAAAGATTTGCTTGACCGCCACAAAGTGGCTTTCCTTCGGTGCGTCTTGAAACCGTGCAAACATTCCCACACTCAACATGATATCCGGTCTAGATGCACAAAGGTAAAGCAAGGAGCCAATCATGGAGCGGTATACCTTTTGATCCACCGCTTTATCATTGGGATCAATGTCAAGTTGGCACTTGGTGGGCATTGGAGTAGAAGCCGGCTTGACATCACTTAGCTTGAATCGTTTTAGCATGTCTTGAGTGTATTTGGCTTGGTTGATGAAGGTACCTTCTCTTCTTTGCTTGATATCGAAACCAAGGAAGAACTTCAACTCTCCCATCAAATGCATCTTGAACTTAGAGGTCATGAGAGCGGCAAATTCCTCATTGAAAGCTTTGTTAGGGGAACCAAAGATAATATCATCAACATATAGTTGGCACACAAACAACTCCCCTTTGACCTTCTTAGTAAAAAGAGTGGGATCGATTTGCCCAACCTCAAATCCATGATCTTGCAACAACTCGGTAAGGTGGTCATACCACGCACGTGGGGCTTGCTTAAGGCCATAGAGTGCCTTATCAAGTTGATACACATGATCAGGAAGGTAGGGATCCTCGAACCTGGGAGGTTGCTTGACATAAACCAACTCATTAATAGGACCATTAAGAAAAGCACTCTTTACATCCATTTGTTGTAACTTAAAGTTGTGATGGGAAGCATAAGCGATCAACAAACGAATGGATTCAAGGCGAGCAACGGGATCAAAGGTTTCACCGTAGTCGATACCCTCGACTTGGGAGTAGCCTTGTGCTACCAATCTTGCCTTGTTGCGAACGATGGTCCCATGAGCATCTTGCTTGTTCTTGAATATCCACTTAGTTCCAATGACATTGTGGTTCCCCGATGGCCTTGGCACCAATCTCCACACCTTGTTGTACTCAAAGTTGTTGAGTTCTTCATGCATGGCATTGAGCCAATCCGGATCTTCGAGTGCCTCATAGACCTTTTGGGGTTCAACACAAGAGACAAACGCCTGATGTTCACAATAGTTTGCTAATTGTCTACGAGTGCTTACCCCCTTTGTTAGGCTTCCAACCACATTCTCCATGAGATGACCTTTGGTGGTGATCTTGGAAGCAATCTTTGTGGCACGACACTCTAATTCCTCCTCGGATGTGGAAGGGGGAGGGTTAACTTGATTATGTTGAGCGTCGTCTTGAGCTTGTTCTATATCTTGAGCTTGCTCTTGATCTTGAACTTGCTCGAGGGGGAGAACTTGACCTTGGGCATCCTTTGGTGGTTCACCACCATCTTGAGGTTGATCTTGCCCTTGGTCTTGTTCATGAGGTTGAGGGCCTTCACTTTGTTCTTCGGAAGCGTGTTGGTCTTGGGTTGATGATGGCTCCACTTGAGTGGAGCATTGTGTTGGGAACGTAGTAATTCAAAAAATTTCCTACGCACACGCAAGATCATGGTGATGATATAGCAACGAGAGGGGAGAGTGTATGTCCACGTACCCTCGTAGACCGTAAGCGGAAGCGTTAGCACAATGCGGTTGATGTAGTCGTACGTCTTCACGATCGACCGATCCAAGCACCGAACATACGGAGCCTCCGAGTTCAGCACACGTTCAGCTCGATGACGTCCCTCGAACTCCGATCCAGCCGAGTGTCGAGGGAGAGTTCCGTCAGCACGACGGCGTGGTGACGATCTTGATGTTCTACCGGTGCAGGGCTTCGCCTAAGCTTCGCGACGATATGACCGAGGTGGAATATGGTGGAAGGGGGCACCGCACACGGCTAAGGAACGATCCGTAGATCAACTTCTGTGTCCATCGGGTGCCCCCTACCCCCGTATATAAAGGAGTGGAGGAGGGGAGGGCCGACCCTCTTCTATGGCGTGCCCTAGGGGAGTCCTACTCCCACCGGGAGTAGGATTCCCCCTTTCCTAGTCCAACTAGGAGTCCTTCCATGTATTAGGAGTAGGAGACAAGGAAGGGGAAGAGAGAGGGAAGGAAGGAGGGGTGCGGCCCTCCCCTAGTCAATTCGGACTAGGCCATGGGGCGCACGGCCTGCCCTAGGCAGCCCTCTCTCTTTCCCTTGAGGCCCAATAAGGCCCAATACTTCTCCCGGCGAATTCCGTAACTCTCCCACTCCAAAAATACCGAAACACTCGGAACCTTTCCGAACTCCGAATATAGTCGTCCAATATATCGATCTTTACGTCTCGACCATTTCGAGACTCCTCATCATGTCCCTGATCTCATCCGGGACTCCGAACTCCTTCGGTACATCAAAACTCATAAATTCATAATATAACTGTCATCGAAACCTTAAGCGTGCAGACCCTACGGGTTCGAGAACTATGTAGACATGACCTAGAACTATTCTCGGTCAATAACCAATAGCGGGACCTGGATGCCCATATTGGCTCCTACATATTCTACGAAGATCTTTATCGGTCAAACCGCATAACAACATACGTTGTTCCCTTTGTCATCGGAATGTTACTTGCCCGAGATTCGATCGTCGGTATCCAATACCTAGTTCAATCTCGTTACCGGCAAGTCTCTTTACTCGTTCCGTAATACATCATCTCATAACTAACTCATTAGTTACAATGCTTGCAAGGCTTAGGTGATGAGTATTACCGAGAGGGCCCAGAGATACCTCTCCGACAATCGGAGTGACAAATCCTAATCTCGAATTATGCCAACTCAACATGTACCTTTGGAGACACCTGTAGAACACCTTTATAATCACCCAGTTACGTTGTGACGTTTGGTAGCACACAAAGTGTTCCTTCGGTAAACGGGAGTTGCACAATCTCATAGTTGCAGGAACATGTATAAGTCATGAAGAAAGCAATAGCAACCTACTAAACGATCAAGTGCTAAGCTAACGGAATGGGTCAAGTCAATCACATCATTCTCCTAATGATGTGATCCCGTTAATCAAATGACAACTCTTTTGTCCATGGCTAGGAAACATAACCATCTCGATAAGCGAGCTAGTCAAGTAGAGGCATACTAGTGACACTATGTTTGTCTATGTATTCACACATGTACTATGTTTCCGGTTAATACAATTCTAGCATGAATAATAAACATTTATCATGAAATAAGGAAATAAATAATAACTTTATTATTGCCTCTAGGGCATATTTCCTTCAGTCTCCCACTTGCACTAGAGTCAATAATCTAGTTCACATCGCCATGTGATTTAATACCAATATTCATATCTGTATATAATTAACACCCATAGTTCACATCATCATGTGACCAACATCCAAAGGGTTTACTAGAGTCAATAATCTAGTTCACATCGGTATGTGATTAACACCCAAAGAGTACTAAGGTGTGATCATGTTTTGCTCGTGAGAGAAGCTTAGTCAACGGTCATCACATTCAGAGCCGTATGTATTTTGCAAATATTTTATGTCTACAATGCTCGCACGGAGCTACTCTAGCTAATTGCTCCCACTTTCAATATGTATCCAGTTGAGACTTAGAGTCATCGGATCGGTGTAAAAGTTTGCACCGATGTAACTTTTACAACAAACTCTTTTATCACCTCCATAATCGAGAAACATCTCCTTAGTCCTTACTAAGGATATTCTTGACCAATGTCCAGTGATCTCCTCCTAGATCACTATTGTACTCTCTTGCCAAATTCAGAGCAAGGTATACAATAGGTCCGGTACATAGCATAGCATACTTTATAGAACCTATGGTGAGGCATAGGGAATGACTTTTCATTCTCTTTCTATTTTCTGCTGTGGTCGGGATTTGAGTCTTACTCAATTTCATACCTTTGCAACACAGGCAAGAACTCTTTCTTTGACTGTTCCATTTTGAACTATTTCAAAATCTTGCCAAGGTATGTACTCATTTAAAATCTTATCAAGCGTCTTGATCTATCTCAATAGATTTTGATGCTCAATATGTAAGTAGCTTTTACTGAGGTCTTTTCCTTTTAAAGAACTCCATTAAAACACTCCTTTATGCTTTGCAGAAAAATTCTACATCATTTTTGATCAACAATATGTCACTCACATATACTAATCAGAAAGGCTGTAGTGCTCCCACTCACTTTATTGTAAATACAGGCTTCATCGTAAGTCCATATAAAACTATATGCTTTGATCAACTTATCAAAGCGTATATTCCAACTCCGAGTTGCTTGCACCAGTCCATAGATGGATCGCTGGAGCTTTCACATTTTGTTAGCACCTTTAGGATTGACAAAACCTTCTGGTTGCATCATATACAACTCTTCTTTAATAAATCCATTAAGGAATGCAGTTTTGACATCCATTTGCCAGATTTCATAAAATGTGGCAATTGCTAACATGATTCAGACAGACTTAAGCATCGATACGAGTGAGAAAATCTCATCGTATTCAACACCTTGAACTTGTTGAAAACCTTCCGCAACAAGTCGAGCTTTGTAGACAGTAACATTACCATCAGCGTCAGTCTTCTTCTTAAAGATCCATTTATTCTCAATGGCTTGTCGATCATCGGGCAAGTCAACCAAAGTCCATACTTTGTTTTCATACATGGATCCCATCTCAGATTTCATGGCCTCTAGCCATTTTATGAATCTGGGCTCATCATCGCTTCCTCATAGTTCGTAGGTTCATCATGGTCAAGTAACATGACTTCCGAATAGGATTACCGTACCACTCAGTGCGGATCTTACTCTGTAGACCTCGAGGTTCATAGAAACTTGATCTGAAGTTTCATGATCAATATTATTAGCTTCCTCACTAATTGGTGTAGTTGTCACAGGAACCGGTTCTTGTGATGAACTACCTTCCAATAAGGGAGTAGATACAGTTATCTCATCAAGTTCTACTTTCCTCCCACTCACTTCTTTCGAGAGAAACTCCTTCTCTAGAAAGGATCCATTTTAGCAACGAATAACTTGCCTTCGGATCTGTGATAGAAGGTGTACCCAATAGTTACCTTTGGGTATTCTATGAAGACGCACTTCTTCGGTTTGTGTTCGAGCTTATCAGGTTGAAACTTTTTCACATAAGCATCATAGCCCCTAACTTTAAGAAACGACAACTTTGGTTTCTTGCCAAACCATAGTTCATAAGGCGTCGTCTCAACAGATTTTGATGGTGCCCTATTTAACGTGAATGCGGCCGTCTCTAAAGCATAACCCCAAAACGATAGTGGTAAATCGGTAAGAGACATCATAGATCGTACCATATCAAGTAAAGTATGATTACGACATTCGGACACACCATTTCGTTGTGGTGTTCCAGGTGGCGTGAGTTGCGAAACTATTCCGCATTGTTTCAAATGTAAACCAAACTCGTAGCTCAAATATTCGTCTCCGCGATCAGATTGCAGAAACTTTATTTTCTTGTTACGATGATTTTTCCACTTCACTCTGAAATTCTTTGGACCTTTCAACTATTTCAGACTTATGTTTCATCAAGTAGATATACCCATATCTGCTCAAATCATCTTGTGAAGGTCAGAAAATAATGATACTTGCCACGAGCCTTCATACTCATTGGTCTGCATACATCAGTATGTATTATTTCCAATAAGTCGGTAGTTCGTTCCATTGTTCCGAAGAACGGAGTTTTAGTCATCTTGCCCAAAAGGCACGGTTCGCAAGCATCAAATGATTCATAACCAAGTGATTCCGAAAATCCATCCTTATGGAGTTTCTTCATGCGCTTTACAATCGATATGACCCAAACGGCAGTGCCACAAATAAGTTGCACTATCATTATTAACTTTGCATCTTTTGGCCTCAATATTATGAATATGTGTATCACTACGATCGAGATCCAACAAACCATTTTCGTTGGTGTGTATGACCATAGAAGGTTTTATTCATGTAAACAGAACAACAATTGTTCTCTAACTTAAATGAATAACCGTATTGCAATAAACATGATCAAATCATATTCATGCTCAACGCAAACACCAAATAACATTTATTTAGGTTCAACACTAATCCCGAAAGTATAGGGAGTGTGCGATGATGATCATATCAATCTTGGAACTACTTCCAACACTCATCGTTACTTTCCCTTCAACTAGTCTCTGTTTATTCTGTAACTCCTGTTTCGAGTTACTAATCTTAGCAACCGAACAAGTATCAAATACTCAGGGGCTACTATAAACACTAGTAAGGCACATATCAAGAACCTGTATATCAAATATACCTTTGTTCACTTTGCCATCCTTCTTATCCACCAAATGTTCAGGGCATTTCCACTTCCAGTGACCATTTCCTTTGCAGTGTAAGCACTCAGTTTCAGGCTATGGTCCAGCTTTGGGCTTCTTACAGGAGTGACAACTTGCTTGTCTTTCCACTTGAAGTTCCCTTTCTTTCCCTTTGCCCTTTTCTTGAAACTAGTGGTCTTGTCAATCATAACCACTTGATGCTCTTTCTTGATTTCTACCTTCGTCGATTTTAATATCACGAAGAGCTCGGGAATCGTTTTTGTCATCCCTTGCATACTATAGTTCATCACGAAGTTCTAGTAACTTAGTGATGGTGACTAGAGAATTCTGTCAATCACTATCTTATCTTGAAGATTAACTCCCACTTGATTCAAACGATTGAAGTACCCAGACAATCTGAGCACATGCTCACTAGTTGAGCGATTCTCCTCCATCTTTTAGCTATAGAACTTGTTGGAGACTTCATATCTCTCAACTCGGGTATTTGCTTGAAATATTAACTTGAATTCCTGGAACATCTCATATGGTCCATGACGTTCAAAACGTCTTTGAAGTCCCGATTCTAAGCCGTTAAGCATGGTGCACTAAACTATCAAGTAGTCATCATATTGAGCTAGCCAAACGTTCATAACATCTGCATCTGCTCCTGCAATAGGTTTGTCACCTAGCGGTGCATCAAGGACATAATTCTTCTGTGCAGCAATGAGGATAAACCTCAGATCACGGATCCAATCCGCATCATTGCTACTAACATTTTTCAACACAATTTTCTCTAGGAACATATCAAAATAAACATATGAAAGCAACAACGCGGGCTATTGATCTAAAACATAATTTGCAAAATACTACCAGGACTAAGTTCATGATAAACTAAAGTTCAATTAATCATATTACTTAAGAACTCCCACTTAGATAGACATCCCTCTAATCTTCTAAGTGATCACGTGATCCAAATCAACTAAACCATGTCCGATCATCACGTGAGATGGAGTAGTTTTAATGGTGAACATCACTATGTTGATCATATCTACTATATGATTCACGTTCGACCTTTCGGTCTCCGTGTTCCGAGGCCATATCTGTATATGCTAGGCTCGTCAAGTATAACCTGAGTATTCCGCGTGTGCAACTGTTTTGCACCCGTTGTATTTGAACGTAGAGCCTATCACACCCGATCATCACGTGGTGTCTCAGCACGAAGAACTTTCGCAACGGTGCATACTCAGGGAGAACACTTCTTGATAATTAGTGAGAGATCATCTTAAAATGCTACCGTCAATCAAAGCAAGAATAAGATGTATAACAGATAAACATCATATGCAATCAAAATATGTGACATGATATGGCCATGATCATCTTGCGCCTTTGATCTCCATCTCCAAAGTACTGTCATGATCTTTATCGTCACCGGCACGACACCATGATCTTCATCATCTTGATCTATATCAATGTGTCGTCACATGGTCGTCTCGCCAACTATTGCTCTTGCAACTATTGCTATCGCATAGCGATAAAGTAAAGCAATTATTTGGCACTTGCATCTTATGCAACAAAGAGACAACCATAGAGCTTCTGCCAGTTACCGATGACTTCAACAAAACATGATCATCTCATACAACAACTTATATCTCATCACGTTTTGACCATATCACATCACAACATGCCCTGCAAAAACAAGTTAGGCGTCCTCTACTTTGTTGTTGCAAGTTTTACGTGGCTGCTACAGGCTGAGCAAGAACCGTTCTTACCTACGCATCAAAACCACAACGATAGTTTGTCAAATAGACTTTGTTTTAACCTTCGCAAGGACCGGGCGTAGCCACACTTGGTTCAACTAAAGTTGGAGAAAATGACACCCGCCAGCCACCTGTGTGCAAAGCACGTCGGTAGAACCAGTCTCGCGTAAGCGTCTGGCGTAATGTCGGTCCGGCCGCTTCATCCAACAATACCGCCGAACCAAAGTATGACATGCTGGTAGGCAGTATGACTTATATCGTCCACAACTCATTTGTGTTCTACTCGTGCATATAACATCAACGCATAAAACCTAGGCTCGGATGCCACTGTAGGGGAACATAGTAATTTCAAAAAATTTCCTACGCACACGCAAGATCATGGTGATGATATAGCAACGAGAGGGGAGAGTGTATGTCCACGTACCCTCGTAGACCGTAAGCGGAAGCGTTAGCACAACGCGGTTGATGTAGTCGTACATCTTCATGATCGACCGATCCAAGCACCGAACATACGGAGCCTCCGAGTTCAACACACGTTCAGCTCGATGACGTCCCTCGAACTCCGATCCAGCCAAGTGTCGAGGGAGAGTTCCGTCAGCACGACAGCGTGGTGACGATCTTGATGTTCTACCGGCGCAGGGCTTCACCTAAGCTTCGCGACGATATGACCGAGGTGGAATATGGTGGAAGGGGGCACCGCACACGGCTAAGGAACGATCCGTAGATCAACTTCTGTGTCCATGGGGTGCCCCCTACCCCCGTATATAAAGGAGTGGAGGAGGGGAGGGCCGACCCTCTTCTATGGCGCGCCTAGGGGAGTCCTACTCCCACCGGGAGTAGGATTCCCCCTTTCCTAGTCCAACTAGGAGTCCTTCCATGTATTAGGAGTAGGAGACAAGGAAGGGGAAGAGAGAAGGGAAGGAAGGAGGGGGTGCGGCCCCTCCCCCTAGTCCAATTCGGACTAGGCCATGGGGGGGCGCGCGGCCTGCCCTAGGCAGCCCCTCTCTCTTTCCCGCAGGGCCCAATAAGGCCCAATACTTCTCCCCGGCGAATTCCCGTAACTCTCCGGTACTCCGAAAAATACCCGAATCACTCGGAACCTTTCCGAACTCCGAATATAGTCGTCCAATATATCGATCTTTACGTCTCGACCATTTCGAGACTCCTCGTCATGTCCCTGATCTCATCCGGGACTCCGAACTTCTTCGGTACATCAAAACTCATAAACTCATAATATAACTGTCATCGAAACCTTAAGCGTGCAGACCCTACGGGTTTGAGAACTATGTAGACATGACCTAGAACTATTCTCGATCAATAACCAATAGCGGGACCTGGATGCCCATATTTGCTCCTACATATTCTACGAAGATCTTTATCGCTCAAACCGCATAACAACATACGTTGTTCCCTTTGTCATCGGTATGTTACTTGCCCGAGATTCGATCGTTGGTATCCAATACCTAGTTCAATCTCGTTACCGGCAAGTCTCTTTACTCGTTCCGTAATACATCATCTCATAGCTAACTCATTAGTTACAATGCTTGCAAGGCTTAGGTGATGAGTATTACCGAGAGGGCCCAGAGATACCTCTCCGACAATCGGAGTGACAAATCCTAATCTCGAATTATGCCAACTCAACATGTACCTTTGGAGACACCTGTAGAGCACCTTTATAATCACCCAGTTACGTTGTGATGTTTGGTAGCACACAAAGTGTTCCTTCGGTAAACGGGAGTTGCACAATCTCATAGTTGCAGGAACATGTATAAGTCATGAAGAAAGCAATAGCAACCTACTAAACGATCAAGTGCTAAGCTAACGGAATGGGTCAAGTCAATCACATCATTCTCCTAATGATGTGATCCCGTTAATCAAATGACAACTCTTTTGTCCATGGCTAGGAAACATAACCATCTCTGATAAACGAGCTAGTCAAGTAGAGGCATACTAGTGACACTATGTTTGTCTATGTATTCACACATGTATTATGTTTCCGGTTAATACAATTCTAGCATGAATAATAAACATTTATCATGAAATAAGGAAATAAATAATAACTTTATTGTTGCCTCTAGGGCATATTTCCTTCACATTGTCCTTCTCCTTCGGCCACAAGGGGTTCCTCAATGGGTAGGATATGACCCACACCCATTCTTCTTATGGCTTGGGGAGGAATTTCATCACCTACATCACAAGTACCACTTTGCCCCACTTGGGAGCCGTTATTTTCGTCAAACTCCTCGTTACACGTCTCCTCAATGAGTCCAGTGGACTTGTTGAGGACACGGTAAGCATGAGAGTTTGTAGCATAACCAACAAATATGCCCTCATAAGCTCTAGCCTCAAATTTAGACAAGCGAACACCTTTCTTGAGAATGAAACACTTACACCCGAACACCCGGAAGTACTTGATGTTGGGCTTGTTACCGGTAAGTATTTCATAAGGAGTCTTGTTCAAGCCTTTGCGGAGATAGAGCCGATTCGATGCATGACATGCTGTGTTGATGGCTTCATCCCAAAAGTTGTATGGAGACTTGAACTCCGCCATCATGGTCCTTGCTGCATCCATCAACGCCCGGTTCTTCCTCTCTGCGACACCATTTTGTTGAGGGGTATATGGTGCAACATATTGATGCTTGATCCCCTCATCACTAAGAAACTCATCCAAGGAGTAGTTCTTGAACTCAGTGCCGTTGTCACTTCTTATTGTCAAGATCTTTGCATCATGTTGACGTTGAGCTTCATTTGCAAAGTCAATGACGGTTTGTTGAGTCTCACTCTTCCTCTTGAAGAAAAATACCCAAGTGTACCTTGAATAATCATCCACAATCACCAAGCAATACTTTCTACCTCCAAGACTATCAAAGGATGGAGGCCCAAAGAGATCCATGTGAAGGAGCTCCAAGGGTCTCTTCGAGTAGATAATAGTCGTGGGAGGGTGAGCCTTTTCATGGAGCTTTCCTTCGATACAAGCACTGCAAGCACGATCTTTGGCAAAACTAACATTTGTTAGTCCACAAACATGGTCCCCCTTGAGAAGACTTTGCAAAGATCTCATATTGACGTGGGCTAAACGGCGATGCCAAAGCCATCCCACATCAACTTTAGCCATTAGGAATGTCGTGGTCTTAGTGGGTCGCTCTGAAAAGTTAATCACATAGAGACCATTCTCGACATGCCCAACAAAGGCTACTTTAAGAGTCTTGCTCCACAAGAGGGCCACGGTATCAATATCAAAGAAAGTGGCAAAGCCCATGAGTGCAAGTTGACGAATGGAAAGTAGATTGTACGCAAGGGACTCAACAAGCATGACTTTCTCGATCGTTAGATCATGACAAATGACAACCTTGCCAATACCCAATACCTTAGAAGACGAGGCATCACCCCACTCGACATTGGTGGGCATAGATGGGATCTTGTGCACGTCCACCACCAAGTCCTTGCTCCGGTCATATGATTTGTTGCTCCACTATCGAGCAACCATGATCCCCCACCGGAAGCAAACACCTACAAGAGATCAATGCTTTGTTTTAGGTACCCATTTAGTAATGGGTCCTTTTATGTTAGTAACAAGGGTCTTAGGAACCCAAATAGACCATTCAATGTACTCATAAGGAGAACCAACAAATTTAGCATAAACATTCCCATCACTAGCACAGCACAACACATAAGAAGGGTTAAAGTCGCCGGCTTTGTTGGAAGAGGTGGCTTTGCCCTTTTTGACATCACCACCCTTCACATTGTTTTCTTCTTCTTAGGAGCACCCTCTCCCTCTTTCACAAAAGTTTGCTTGAGAGGAGGAGGTCGTTTGGTCTTGTCGTTCTTCTTCTTGTTCTTGGACTTGGGTGCGAACCTAACTCCCTCCTTGGCCACAACTTCCTTTTGATTGCTCAAAAGGCCGTTGAGGTTCTTCTCACCTTGTATGCATGTCACAAGGCCTTTCTCAAGTTGCTCCTTCAACTTGGCATTCTCCTCCACAAGATGCACATGCTCACAACACGGGTTAGTGGCATTTGCATTATCAATTAATACCATATGAGGAAAGATGGTCTTTTCTTTGGTTAGCTTAACTTGTAGTTGAGCATGAGACTCCTTGAGGCTAGCATGAGCACCCTTCAAGACCTTGTGGGCCTTGTCAAGTAAATCAAACTCCTCCTTGAGTCTAGCATGGTCAACGCCAAGTTTACCCTTCTCGGAAGTTAGCACACAAGACACAAGAAGAGCATGATCAAGATCTTTCTTTAACTTAGCATGGTCATCAT
The DNA here is from genome assembly GCA_021437245.1 of Aegilops speltoides. NCBI lineage: Eukaryota > Viridiplantae > Streptophyta > Magnoliopsida > Poales > Poaceae > Aegilops > Aegilops speltoides. The sequence continues at coordinate 423,069,934 of CM038141.1, read as the reverse complement.
TGTGTGACTCCTCAAGAGCCAAACGATGCCCACACTCTTCCTCAAGAGCATTAGAGAGATCTGATATCTCGTCGGCATAGTCACGACTATGACCATCCATCTTAGACATGGTTTCTTCATGAGCCTCGATCATGTCATTGGCTTCACCAAGTTGTTCCAAGAGAGCAACAAAGTGCTTCTTGGATTTGCCCTTGAGCTTACTCATAAAAGACTCAAATTCATTCACTTCCTCATTAGACCCCTCACTTTCATCAATGCCATCCGTCAAGGAGGGATTAGTAATGATAGTGGTTTTGATGTTGGAGGTTACCTTGTTGGTGTCTTTAGCCATGAGACACTTGGCGGTGATGTTCTCATTGGGTGAGTCGAAAAGGGACACCCGTGGAGTTGTGGCAATGGCAACGGAGGCCATGGCCATGGCTTCACTATTTTCATCATCAACGTCATCCTCATGGTATTCTTCTTGAACCACCAACCCTCGAGTAGGAGTCTTTCTGGTGAAGTTGTTTTTGTTGGGGAAGGACTTGGCTTTGTCCTTTCGGATGAGCTTGCCACCATTGTCTTCCCGCTTCTCATAAGGGCAATCCACAACAAAATGGCTCACATTGCCACAATTGTAAGAAGTTCTCACATGTTGCTTGCCCTTGAACCCACTTGAGTTGTTCTTGTTAAAGTTGGGCCTTGTGTTCTTCTTGCTCCAAAATTGCCTTGAAGCAAGAGCCATGTGCTCATGATAATCATATTTTGTATCTTCGGGGTTGCTCTCCTCATCTTCCTCTTCTTCCTCTTCTTCCACAATAACCTTGGCCTTCAAGGCAAGGTTGGGCTTCTTTACCCTTTGAGATTGCAACATCGCGTTGTCACCGGTCTTGTCCAAGATCCTCATTGCCACAAACTCATCCAACACTTCATTTGAGATCAAGGAGTGGAAGTCCGGTCTTTGACGTATGACGGTGGACAAGGCCTTGTGGAAAGGCATCATTGCTTTGAGGAACTTGCGCTTGATCCAATTGTCATCCGTGTCCTTGCTCCCATGATCTCGGAGTGAGACCGCAAGTTTGGTTACTCTCCGAAAGAGCTCACGAGGTTCTTCATCTTCTTTCATTGCAAACTCATCGGCTTCATCTTGCACCACTTCATAGTTGGAGCGTTGAATGCTTGCACTTCCCTTATAGAGGGAAACAACAAAATGCCATGCGTCTTTGGCCATGGCGAAGGGTCGAAGATGAGGGAGATCTTCGAGTAGAACTGCATCTTGAATGATGAAGAGAGCATTCTCATTGAATTGATGATCCACGGCTTCTCTAGGGGTGAAGTTGCTTCGGTCATGTGGGTGAAAACCTTCTTCAATGATTCTCCAAAGATTAGTGTTCACATGATTTAAATGACGCTTGAAGCGATATACCCAAGAATCAAGTCCTCATTTTTCATAGTCTTAGGAGGAGGGCCGGCATGATTTAAATGAGTAGAAGGAATCGTTCCTCCATAAATTGGAGGTGCCACATGGGCAAAGATGCTAGTGCCATTTCTACCACTAGTAGAAGGATCCTTTTCACTAGTAGCTTCCCCCTTGTCGGAGTTAGCATCCCTCACCTTGTCAGTGGGATCACCCACTTTCAACGGCGAGGTAGATAGTTTAAGTCCTTCTAAGAATTTATTAAATATGCTTTCAACCTCGGTTGTCATGGAGGTTTTCAATGTGTCCAAGGCCACATTGAATTCCTCACGAGACATTGCGGTACCCCCATCACCCATAGACAAGCTCGGATTCAAACAGGAGTGCTCCTCCCTACCGTCTATGGTGTCAACCATACTTTTCGGATGGCAAAGTCCTTAATTAAGAGACGAGGCTCTGATACCAATTGAAAGGATCGATATAGTTGACTAGAGGGGGGGTGAATAGGCAACTAACGATTTTTAGCTTTTCTTTACCAAATTAAACTTTGCATCAAAGTAGGTTGTCTAAATATGCAACTAGGTGAGCAACCTATATGATGCAACAACACAAGCAAGCAAGGGATACAACACAAATAAGCTTGCACAAGTAAAGGCACGAGATAACCAAGAGTGGAGCCGGTGAAGATGAGGATGTGTTACCGAAGTTCCTTCCTTTTGAGGGGAAGTACGTCTCCGTTAGAGCGGTGTGGAGGCACAATGCTACCCAAGAAGCCACTAGGGCCATCGTATTCTCCTCACGCCCTCACACAATGCGAGATGCCGTGATTCCACTATTGGTTCCCTTGAAGGCGGCGACCGAACCTTTACAAACAAGGTTGGGGCAATCTCCACAACTTAATTGGAGGCTCCCAACGACACCATGAAGCTTCACCACAATGGACTATGGCTCCGCGGTGACCTCAATCGTCTAGAGTGCTCAAACACCCAAGAGTAACAAGATCCGCTAGGGATTAGTGGGGGGAATCAAATTTCTCTTGGTGGAAGTGTAGATCGGGGCCTTCTCAACCAATCCCGAGCAAATCAACAAGTTTGATTGGCTAGGGAGAGAGATCGGGCAAAAATGGAGCTTGGAGCAACAATGGAGCTTTTGGGGGAAGAGGTAGGTCAACTTTGGGGAAGAAGACCTCCTTATATAGTGGGGGAACAATCCAACCGTTACCCCCCAAAGCAGCCCCGCAGAGAGCGGTACTACCGCAGGGGTGGGTGGTACTACCGATGTGGCCAGCGGTACTACCGTCCCACCTCGCGGTACTGCCGCGCAAAAGAGGGGAGCGAGGAGCAAAGGGAGGACCAGGACCCAGAGCGGTACTACTGTGGGGGTAAGGGCGGTACTACCGCCTCTACTGCCGCAACTAGTGCCACAAAACCTGACACGAGAAAAGAGCCCTCGAGTCGAGGCGGTAGGAGCACGGAGCCGCAACGGTACTACGGCGGAGGGCTTCAAGCGGTACTACCGTTGTGGAGCGGCACTGCCGATTGGAGCACTCGGGCGGTACTACCGCTGTGGCCCGCGGTACTACCGCTGGGACCAAACGATGCATATAAGACTGGGAATGAGCTCTCCATTGAAGCGGAAAGGCTCAGAGGGTGTGACAAGGATGTGTACGTGTTGATTCCACCCTAGCCTTACCAAAGCGGACCCCCTCTTGATAGTACAGTGACTCCTACGAAACTAGTCCACCAAAATAGAAACAAAAGAGCTGCACCGTCTTGAATAACACTCCGAGGGGAGGGAATCGTCTCGTGCCAAAGGATGAATCCTTGAAAACTCAACGCACACGATTAGTCCGCAAAATCATTGTCATCAATCACCAAAACACCTTAGGGATAAATATGCCCTTACAGGAAGCCAAAAAATGCAAGCGTTTGAATTTCCCCAACCAAATATTGGAATGTTTCTAGCATTTCTTGCATAACATCTACCAAGGCACTTGAAAACTAAAATATGTATTCTAAATTGTTAGCTTTTTTAATAGGATTTTTATCATTTATGCCACTAGTTGTGTCTCACTACTCACTTTTGCCACTAGAAGTTTCAACTGCTCAAACATATGCCATCGGTCCATTAGGCGCTTGCTCAAAAATGCGACTAGACACCATTGTTATATGACCAATACACATGCACCCACATGTCAGCTCTTCCTCTATCTCACTATGATTAAGTGTGAGTCCCATTTGATCCCCAACACTATTCTTATTTCCCCCTAAATGTATTTGCTTGCTTACTCATGAAAAGTGAGGCCCACACTTATCACTGTGAGATAGACGGAGCTGATACGCGGGTCTAGAGGTATTTTCGTCGTATAACTTGGTCAACAGGTTTGACCTGATAGTAATGGTGTCTAATGGCATTTTTGAGCGAACATATAACGGCATGATGGCATTTTTTTATGTCTCTAATGGTATTTTTGAGCAAGCATCTTACAAAATAATGACATTTTTGAGCAGTTGTAAATTCTAATGGCAAAACTGAGTAGTGTGACATAACTAGTGGCACAAACGATAAAACCCCTTAAATATACCTGTAGTTCAATTTTAAATTATCTACAGTAAATTCCTATAAATTCATTTAAAGTCTAAACAATACCCCCTCCATTCACAAATCAAAGATGTTCTAACTTTTTTTCCTTAATCAAATGTATATAGGCATGTTAGTGTCACTAGTAGAAAAAGGGCCTAATGTGAAGCACATTAGTCCCGGTTTGTAACTGAACCGGCACTAATGTGACCATTGGTGTCGGTTCCAACGGCTAGGCGGGTGGCGCTCATTACTATCGGTTCGTGGCTATCCTTTAGTACCGGCTCGGGCCACGAACCGGTACTAAAGAGGTGGTGGCAGGCTGTTGTCAGGCTGGGGCCCCACCAGCACCTTTAGTACCGGTTCATACCACGAACCGGTACTAGAGATGAACCTTTAGTTGATTATTTTTGCTATTGAAGAATATTATAGCTTTGTTTAAGTGGATCATAACAAAAATAGTCTCACCTCGCCAAGCGAGAGGGACTGGCTGCGGTTTATAAGCCCTGAGTGCAGAGTCGGGGAACGATGAAGGAGAGGTGCAATGCTTACCGGCACGTTGCTTAGCTTCAGGCCTTGAGAAACTACACACGGAGCTATGTGTATTTTCTTAAGGCCTGAAGCTAAGCAACGTGCCGGTGAGCATTACTCCTCTCCTTCATTTTTAATAACTTATTTTCACTTTGGACTTTTTGTGTGTTCATTATGCACTAACAAAGGCACATCATCAATGTTCAACTCTTTTCTGCCTTCATTTGCTATTTTTCATGCATTTAATGATTTTTTTGAGCTAAATGACCCTAAAATTGAAAAGCACTACAAATGAATTATGAAAAAATTGAAACTTGGCATGGTATATCATAATTTCACCCACATGGCATGTGTTAAAAAGTTGAGAGGGTTACGGCAAAAACTGGATGCACTTCGTGTACTAACTGGACAATCTTTTTCAGAGTATCAGGGTTTCGGATGAAACTCATCTATTATAAAAGAGATTTCATTTTTAATAACTTATTTTAACTTCAGACTTTTTGTGTGTTCAATATGCACCATTCAAAGACACATCATCAATTTTCAACCCTCTTTTTGACTTTATTTGCTAATTTTAAGCTCATTTATGGATTTTTTTTAGCTAAATGACCCTGAAATTAAAAAGCACTACAAATGAACTTTGAAAAGGTTGAAACTTGGGATGGTAACATAATTTCACCCACATAGCATGTGCTAACAATTTGAGAGGGTTATGGCAAAAACTAGATGCACTTCGTGTACAAACTAGACAATCTCTTTCGAAGTATCAGAGTTTCGAACGAAAATAATCTATTATAAAAGGGATTTCATCTTTAATAATTAACTTATACAACTCCAGACGTTTTGTGCATTCAGGATGCATCATTCAAAGACACATCATTAAATTTCGACCCTTTCTGACATCATTTGCTAATTTTCAGCTCATTTACTGATTTTTTTAGCTAAACAACCCTGAAATTGAAAAGCACTACAAATGAACTCTGAAAAAGTTGAAAGTTGGCATGGTACCATCATTTCACCCACATAGCATGTGCAAAAACGTAGAGAGGGTTACGGAAAAAACTAGATGCACTTCGTGTACAAACTGGACAATCTCTTTCGAAGTATCAAGGTTTCACACGAAAACTCATCTGTTACAAAGACATTTCATTTTTTTAACTTATTACAACTCCAGACTTTTGTGCGTTTAGTATGCACCATTCAAAGCCACTTCATCAACTTTCAACCCTTTGTGACATCATTTGCTATTTTTTAGCTCATTTACTGATTTTTTTAGCTAAATGACTCTGGAATTGAAAATCACTACAAATGAACTCTGAAAAGGTTAAAAGTTGGTATGGTATCATCATTTCACCCACACAGCATGTGCAAAAAAGTAGAGAGGGTTACGGCAAAAACTGGATGCACTTCGTGTAGAAAAATGGACAATCTCTTTCGAAGTATCAGGGTTTCGGACGAAAACTCATCTATTATAAAAGGGATTTCATTCTTAATAAGTTATTTTAACTCCAGACTTTTTGTGTGTTCAATATGCACCATCCAAAGGCACATCATCATTTTTCAACCCTTTTCTGACTTCACTTGCTAATTTTCAGCTCATTAACTGATTTTTTTTAGCTAAATGACCCTGAAATTGAAAAGCACTACAAATAAACTCTGAAAAGGTTGAAAGTTGGCATGGTATCATAATTTCACCCATATAACATGTGCAAAAAATAGAGAGGGTTACGGCAAAAACTGGATGCACATCATGTACAAAATGGACAATCTCTTTCGAAATATCAATGTTTCGGACGAAAACTCATCTGTTACAAAGGCAATTATTTTTTTTAACTTATTACAACTCCAGACTTTTTGTGCCTTAAGTATGCACCATTCAAAGCCACATCATCGACTTTCAACCCTTTCTGACATCATTTGCTAATTTTCGGCTCATTTACTAATTTTTATAGCTAAATAACCCTGAAATTGAAAAGCACTACAAATAAACTTTAAAAATGTTGAAACTTGGAATGGTATCATCATTTCACCCACATAGCATGTGCAAAAAAGTAGAGAGAGTTCCGGCAAAAACTGGATGCACTTCGTGTACAAAATGGACAATCTCTGTCGAAGTATCACGGTTTCGGATGAAAACTAATCTGTTACAAAGGCGTTTCATTTTTTTGAACTTATTACAACTCCAGACTTTTTGTGCATTCAGTATGCACCATTCAAAGCCACATCATCAACTTTCAACCCATTCTGATATCATTTGCTAATTTTCAGCTCATTTAAATAACCTAAGTATTACCAAATTAAATATAACGATAAAACACACTAATATTAAACATAAGAAAAAGAATCACTGGAAAATCTATTTTAAATTAAAGTTATTCCCAAACTAGTGATTCAAACAAATTTTAAATAATTCAAATTTAAACTATTCAAATTTGAAAACTACTAGCACTAACGGAAGGTTTGTAATTTTTTGTACCTAAAGCAAAAATATTCACAAAGAAATTCTAAATACAGCAAAAAACAACTCAGAAATAAATAAAAGAAAATAAATAAAGCAGAAAAGAAAAAAAAGAAAAAAAAAGACCGCCTACTGGGCCACAGCGGCGTACATACGACTAGAAACCCAACCTGTAGTTGTGCCAGGATGCATGCCCGCAAGCCCAGTAGGCCCAACAGGGCAGGGAAGCACAGGTAGGCCCAGAAGGCCTGCTTTAGAGAGGAGCTCGAAGGAGCAACCGCGGCTGTGTTTATAAATCAGTGCGGCTGCTTTTTGCTCGGAGAGGTGGGACTAAACTTTAAGCACCGCACCTGGGCCAACACACCCCTTTTAGTACCGGTTGGTGGCTCCAACCAGTACTAAAGGGGGGTCTTTAGTACCGGTTGCAGCCTTGACCCGGTACTAAAGGGGGGTCACTTCTCGCCGCTTCGCCTGGCCAAATTTGACCTTTAGTACCGGTTGGTGGATCCAGCCGGTACTAAAGGTCCATCCTATATAAGCAGCCCTTACGAAATTTGCTTGTTCCTCTGCTTCAACCTCATCGACGTTGCCCGTCCCTGTCGCCGCCCCCATCACGCGCGGTCGCCGTCGCCATCCCCATCGACGCGCCCATCCCCGTCATCGCGCGCGCCCGTTCCCTTCGCCTCCCCCCGTCGCCTCGCATCGCCAGCCGCCGCCCCACTGTAAGACCGCCCCCTGTCGCGCCATGGCCGCCCTCACACACAGTGCACGCACACACACACATTACACACAGAGAGAGAAATGTTAGATATTAATGTCAAGTGTTTGATGAATTAGATAGAAATGTTAGATATTAATGTCAAATATTAGATGAATTAGATAAAAATGTTAGATTAATAGAACTAGTTTTTGTACTTTTGTCAAATTAATAGAACTAGTTGAATTCTATATGAGATTTGAATTAGTAAGTGCTTAGTTGAATTAGTAAGAAAATTAATAAGTGCTTAGTTGAATTAGTAAGTGCTTACTTGAATTAGTAAGAAAACTAATTGTTTTTATTTATAGTAAGTGCTTAGTTGAACTAGTTAAATTGATATAACTAGTTTATTACTATAGAACTAGTTTATTTATAGTAGGTGCTTAGTTGAATTATCGAGCTATCTCTACTTCCTCTACACCCGAGTCGGTGAGTTAAAAGTCCACCTCCTCCTTCTCCACTCCTCGGTGTTGAATATAGAAGAACTAGGGTATTTAGTTATGCTTCTTAACCAAATGAAATGTTCGGATTATAAGATTTTCAATTAATGTTTCAACTATGAACATAGGAAATGTCTGACGACGAAAAGGAATTTGGTATGTACGAATAGTGTGAAGACGAGCGCGATCTCTGCGACAGGCCTCACCTAGTAGGTGGTAGGCGCTTCAACATCAAGCTGGATGACACCTTCGAAGTGGATACAGTAAGTCACAATGACAAGTCTTTTTCGTAATTAAGCATGACTTCTGCTTCTTTTGCTTCAACTTATAATTTTATTTTTTTACTATTCTAATAGCGTATCCCCTGCCATGCAAGAATGTATGTCTTAGATAAGGTTGGTTTCATTACTATGGAAACTATGGAGGTAAAAAGAGTTAACTTGAGGACTGAGCATGGTTATAGTTTTGCCGCAAAATTATACAATCCAGACACCTACACCCATTTTGAATGCAAACAATGGAGAGCGCTATGCAAGGCTTATGCATTTGAGCCTGATATGCTTATCACCTTTTGATATTCGTCCGGAAGATGATATTGAAGATAATATCGACATCTGGGTTGATGTGCAGATGCCTCCAGTTCTATCATTATGTGAGTTTCTCAACCATATTTATGTCTTAGATATTGTTTATTCAAAAATAGTTGACAACTAATTTCTATTGACAGCTTATTTTCATTCAAGCAAACATGTCTGGTGCTTGGTAGACATGACGTACTACTGTCCCGGGGCTGAACTAAATTGCGTGGAGATAAGTCATTATGTTTCATGGCTTGAGGATCTTCATACTGTCAAGACAAATTATTTTCCTGAACTTGAAAATCTTAGTACTCAAAACGTGCGACCAGTAGTGTTCGTACAGAACTAAGGTCACATCTATTTAGGAAAGATGGTAAGATTTTTACTATTTGTCCTCAGTGCATCTTTTGCATACATTATTTTTTAAGCTAAACTTCATTGCTAAGTATGTTACTACGATGTTCTTCAACTGGGACTCCCGATGATAGTTGTGCCTCAGTGGGTCGAGACTAAAGGTCGCATGTCCATCGTTAGCTTATGGTCAAGACATCCTACATTGCACATGAGTGCATTCAGGATTTCTAAAAACGAGCAAGTCTTAATTGTGAAAGACTGGAACAAAATTGTGAAGGATCGCAGAGAAGTACTAGGGGTACCAATCGGAAGCGCAACCCATAATTAGGAGACAGGTTCATCTGCATGCTCCAATATGATGAATTAGGAGTCCCACACATGTTCTATGCTATTTTACCTGAAAGAGAAAGAGAGCAGCATGAGTGATTATTAGCTTGTTGGTGATGATATGATGTGCTACAATACTATAATGATTATTAGCTTGTTGGTGATGATATGATACAAGAGTTTTTATATATATTAATATGATGATGATGACGACGACGATGACGATGATGATGAGTTATTACATAATTGGGTGAAAGAACCGCGGATAGTTTAGGACACCTAGGTGCCCAGACTCCTTGCCTTTGGATCGCTCGATTGCATTTGTGTTCTCGTATTACATTACAATTGATTGATTTGGAAATAATTATGGCAGAATACCTATCATAAATATGGCCATTAGTAGCATGCAAAGCAATAATTATTTAGTAGTAGCAAATAGGAAAGGGAATGTCACGCATGGCAACATTGCATATTTGAGAGCTATTAATAGACATAGGAGAGACACAAATCAGAAATTAATGTGTATGAAGACATTTTTCACATGTGTATTAGTAAGAGGTATATTGTACTCATCCGTGGAACATGCTTTTTTTACATTAGGTATACGATATATTGAGTGTATGATATAGGACGTTGGGTACGACTCGGTCTTAATGTTTATCTAAAGCCATATACCTTGAAAATTGATTCATTAGAAACATAAATACGAACATCCATTGGGTATACGATATCATAGGTATATCCAATGTATACCTAATAGGTATGTACGTACAATTTGGAGATTAGGGTATATGATAAACTGGGTATACAAAATAGGAGGTATGTTGTACTCTTATCGTCATAGGGTATATTATAGCTTGGGTATCATACATTAGTCATACGATATACTTAATATATATTAGAAACATATGTACGAACAAAATGTAATAGTTCATCCCGCAAAAAAATGTAATAGTTCAAAAAATAAATTATTGAATATATATACGCTCCTGCGTATACATATAATTTCGTTCGTAGGTATTAGATACCCGTATTAGGAAACAAAAATATGTGTATTAGATACCCGCAGCAATTCAAAACAAATCAACATTAATACGATTTATTGTATGACAAGTCTTGCATGCCTAATATTTAGAAAACAAAAATAAAATGTAAGCATGGAAAGTCTTGCATGAAGAATAATTAGGAAACAAATTAAATATACCACATACTTTCCAAAACAATCAAGGTGCCCAGGCACCTAGGTGCCCCATCTATTATATGTAAACTAGTAGAATGCCCGTGCGTTGCTACGGGCTACAATGCATATAAATAAAATAAACAAATAATTAAGGTCATCTCTAAGGTCGAAGCTCATTTTTTCCTCATACGTCCAGGCATGTTCGAACACTAATAAACGTCCATTGAGCTCCCCAAAATCCAACCGCCTGGACCCCCAATTCAAGCCCATATAGAGGGTTCTGGTTATCCGAACAATTCACCATGTTATCTCAAACACATGGTCCCCACAACAAAAACACAACCCCATGCCGCACTTTCCCTTTTCCTGCCGAACCCTTCCCTTCCCACTCGATTTCCCGCTAGAGCCCTATCCTTTAAAACCGTATGATGCCCACGCCACTTTCGTCATGTCACTTCTTTCCTTCACACCGTACTTTCCCATAGACCGTCAAGGAGGAGCCCCTCCCCACCAACCACCCCGCTCTTTGCCCTGATCCCCTCCCCCCCTGGTGTTCATGCCGATCTGCCACCATCATCAAGAAGGACGAGGCGTGTGCCTCACCACAAAGCCAAGATGACAAATCCAATGTCTCATGAGCAATTGCCACATTGTAACATACAGTTGAATGTCGTGCATTATCACGAAGCAAAATATGATGTCCATTATTGGGCATGCAACTGATATGCTACCATGTCCATTATTAACTCTTGAAGCAATCAACCAATGCATTTACCCTTCTATCCTAACCAGAAAATTGTATGACTTGATCAAAAACAATATATGAATTGCTTGCTCATGCAATTTGCTTCAAAGCGATCTGTAATGAAATGCAATTTGCCATATTTTTTTAAAGTAGGGAAATTATTTCGCTCATAACTAAACAGACCAATCCCAGCACCCGCCCCACTCACTCTAAACCCTCACTCTTATTAAAAAAATCCAGTAACTCATGTTCTTAGTGAGCCAGTGATCGATGATGCCGCGGTAGGACAACAAGGGACAAGGACAGCAACCACCTTCCTATCTTAGTTCTAGTACCTCCTAGTTCTAAATTATACCAACCGTTCATCCCAGGCTCTACCACAACAGCGGAACACAAAATATTTTCAAACAATGTACCAACATTTTTGTTCTTCGAGCATGGAGGTGTGAGCTTTTCAAGTGGAGCAAGGCACTGTGATAAGGATACCAACAACTTTTTTTCACCACAAGGATACCAACAACTTAATAAAAGGGACCAACTGTGTGAACTACAAGGAATATAACCTCCAAGGGAGTGAGTAAATAGTTTAACCTTTGTAATGCGCAGACATTTACTGAGACATTTTCATTCCAGTGTTTTTCCTAGAGTATGTGTAAGAATAAAATCTTATAGATTGACGGTGGATTTTCATCCTAACATGCATTTTCTATTCGTGGTCAAGTACAGTTCTCTGTAATAACAAGCATAAATGGACTGAAGTTAGTTAGAGTAAACGGCAAAATCACAGTATGAAAATTGTTCGAGCATATGGGCCCATAAGAAAAGAAGGGAAAGCCAATAGGCCATAATCACAATATGGACAAAGAAATAGGAAGAAAAACTTTAGAAGATGCAACATGAGGCATTCTAATAAAATAGGTTATTGCCCGTGTGTTGCAACCGGGGCATCAACAATTGTGTCAACCATGTATTTTAGTATTGTCAACTTATTTACCAACTCATCACGCTTTTTCTTCTTCCTCTGCCCACCATCTCCGCCTATCTAATACATTCTTGTAACCATACTCAATGGCACATCCAGCTAACAATCAAATTTCAATATACATGATATTTTAGTAGATTGAAAGAAGTATATTGGGATGAATATGAAATATACATAGTTCTCAATAAATAAAGCTAATGGAAAGGTACATCCTGTTATAATTTACATTGAAGCTACATATAATTTACATCTTGTTATAATTTACATTGTAGACAACAGCATTGACTGCGGCACCAGCTAGACTCAGGGAGGTGACGGGAGGCGAGGGGAAAGGGGAAAGGGAGGACATGCACCTCTCACACCGAAGCAATATGCCACAGAAGACACTTGGTGATCCCATTGATCCATACCACATCCTGTGTGAGGTTAAATAGTACCACTTTCTCTGTAAAATCTGCATGACCAAAAAAAATTCCAGTCAACAGGATTTGGCATGACCAAACATAATAGTTCGAATCAACAGTAAGAGGCGAATCATGAATAGAAACATAACACCAGTGTACCAGAACCATTCTTCTAGACCTGTAATCAGTAAAATTTCCAGCTCAACTAAATACTAAGAAAAGATAACCAAACAAACTCAAAAATTAAAATTGAAATGAAGTCATTGGCATCAACTGCAGGATTCACCTACAATAGCTTAAAAAAATGCTGTGTAGCTCAAATTTTCAGCACAACAACACATTCTCCACAATAGCATCGAATTTCCGCACCTTATTTGGAAAATAATAAACAACATAAACAAGAGATTGAGAGGGGAAGATAGTTCATCATCGTTACCTTGTGGTTACTGACGGATAGAGCAGCACGTTGCATAGGAGATCAGAGCGTGCTGCAGGGAGGAGGACCGTGGCACAAATGAGATCGAGGCGGAGCTAGAACTCGAAGGAGGCTTCAGAACATCTGACATAACATCATAAACATTTTCAGAGACTGGAGATGCTGCTGGCACTCGAGATTCATTTTTCACAACAGCATCTGAATCCTCCAACTCCAGTAACACACTGCACGAGTGGAAATCCTAAATCGATGCCTACTTATTCATGTCTCCAGTCCGAACTAAGAGTAATCTAGGTTACACACGTAGTGTAACGTGTCCAGTTAGGAAAATTTGGAAAGGTTAGGAATTTTTTTATTGTGAGAGTAAAAAAATCAACGTGAGGAGATATGGTGGTGGGATGTGAGACAAAAATAAACCGAACGAAAATAAACCAGACGAAATATAGCCAGATGAAAAAAATCATGGATGCAATCCTACCAACTCCTTTATTAGGAGTAGAGATCAGCAAAAGGAAAAATATATTGTGCCAGGGTGATATGGAAGCGAAGGAAACAAAAGGTTCCCTAACGAAGGGGCAGAATATTTTACCTGAGAAACATAACCACAAAGGATTGCACATAGCACCAAAGTGATGAACCTGACGTCTCCTGCTTCTGTAAAGGCCCAAAATAGCCCTCCAAAGCCGAGCAGAAGAGAAACGTTTGCAGCATATTGTGTCACTGCCCAACTGCACAGCAGGTCACACTCTGAAATGTTTCATTTCTAAATACACGTATGCAAGCATTTAGAATGTTACTACTACTCGGCACTGGAAACGAGCAGTACCTGCCAACAATGTTGACGACAGATTCTTTCTTGTTCTTATCAGCGCCAGTATCTGAATCATAAACGTCATTGCTGCTAGTATAAAAATACAATACGTTCAGAGCAGGGAAATTAATGGTTGAACACTGCTATTGATATCAACATCGATTTACTTGTCAGAGTGTATGTTGTAGTAGTATTTTTATGCATGTGAGTTTTACCTCAGATTGAGCCAGGTGATCACAAGGATAGCAGCAGCCAAGAGGCCAAAGTAGCGTCTGGCAAAGAACAGCCCGCATGGTTATAAGCAGCAGCAGTGCCTACCTGCAAGTGCAAGCAACCGTCAATGCAAAAGTGTAAGGTGATCGTAGTTGCAAACCACCAAATACTGCGATCAATACTCATTCTGATTTGCATGCCAGCACACCAACAGGTTATGCAATTCTGAATTGCAGAGCGAAGCATTGGCAAGGGCAATGGGGAGGGAAGAATTTGGGGAACTCACGGTGAGTGGCACGAGCGCCACGGAGTAGATGGGCAGCTTGGCCGCTCTCCAGAGCAGCGTCGCGCGTGAGAGCTCGCCGGCGTCCCCGTCTCCGCCGGACGCCGCTGCGGCCGAGCACCGCACTCGCCGTAGCGCGCGACGCCTTCTCGCGGCCTCTACAGAGACGGCGACGCTGCCACGGGGAGAGGAAGGCGCGTGAGGGGAGACGATGAGAGGCGCGAGGGCAATGCCGGCGAGCGGCATCGGCTCGGAGGCGTTGGCTGGGGGAGCTTAGCTTTGTTCAGGAGCGGCACTCCATCTCCGTCGGCAGCTGGGAGCGCGGGTGCATGGATAAGGCTGAGGGGAACGGAGACGTCGACGCGCGGCAGGCCGTGGGCGGGCGGGCGAAGCGAGAAAGGTTTTTCTTGAGGGTTTTTTTAGCTCGTCACGTAGCGCGGCCTCCTCATTGCCGGCTGCCACCCCGCGCTACCGCCTCCGTGCGCAGGTTCCGCTCGTGGAGCGTGACGAGCGCATGGCCTACCTTCACGGCGGCCTAGTCCTCCCCACTATCGTGAAGCTGGCACGCATCGCCGCCGCAATTGCCCAGGATGACGGATGAAGATCCTGCTGCGGCGACGTGGGTGAGGATGCAGCCGACGATGGAGGATGATTTCCGTGGCTAACCCCTCTCCATAACAACCACTTAGAAAAGGCAAAGATCAATGCATTAGGAAAATTAATTTGAAATTGATTGTCATAAAACTAAATTTTATTAATCGATAACGTGCTATCGGTTCCTGCCCGTTTATAACGTGTCTAGTTAGGAAACTTTGAAGAAGTTAGGAAAGTTTTTATTGTGAGGGTAAAAAAATCAACGTGAGGAGATATGATGGTGGGTTGTGAGACGAAAATAAACCTTTGCGAGGATATAACAACCACTTAGAAAAGGCAAAGATCAATGCATTAGGAAAATTAGGATTTGGAATTGATTGTCATAAAACTAAATTTTATTAATCGATAACGTGCTATCGGTTCCTGCCCGTTTATAACGTGTCTAGTTAGGAAACTTTGAAAAAGTTAGGAAAGTTTTTATTGTGAGGGTAAAAAAATCAACGTGAGGAGATATGATGGTGGGATGTGAGACGAAAATAAACCGGACGAAAATAAACCAGGCGAAATATAACCAGACGAAAATAAACCGTGGTCGCAATCCTACCAACTCAGACATTAGGAGTAGAGAATTATGTGGGGCACCTAGTTGCGTGGGCACCTAGTTCCCAATATAGCAGGTAATATTTGTAGTGCATGATGTAAAATTCATGAGATAGTAACTTTCCAAATTTTATTTGCATGCACTGCATGATGTAAAATTCATGAGATAGTAACTTTTCAAATTTTATTTGCATGCACTACGACCATCAATGGTCAATGATTACTTTCCAAAATATTAATATACTACTAGTTTCCTATTATGATTCATTTCCAAACAAAAATGGTACGTATATACACTTTTATTCTTTAAGATATCAGATATGACAAATAATACGAAACGTCATCCCAAAGGGTGCTATGTATATTAATATTAAGGATATTCTTATGCATTTTTCTAAAGTTTTTACTTTTCAATGATCTAGTATTTTAAAAATTACGGTTGGGTCACACTTTTAATGGTTAACACTTCTATACAATTAAGGTGACCAAAATAATATAAAATGCAATCCTAATTATTATTTTACTTGTAGGAATATATGATACCCACGCATGATTTTTTTTCTTACGTACATATACCCACCCATGATTCTTTTTAGTTTTAGGAATGTATGTTACATATATCAACATACGATCCTATGTATTTACTGTATCAGGGTATACTCATAAATTTTATGTCGAGGTATGTAAATACTATGAGTATGCGCATACAAGAAAATATATTGTGTACTCTAGGTATATACATACACAAAAATCTAATGGGTATGAATTAAATAAGTGAATTCATACATACCTAATCTAATGGGTATGTACAAAATATTCTGGGTATATACATACACAGAAAATATAATGTGTTATATACTAAATATTTTCAGTATATACATACCAAAAAACTCTTATGAATGTGTACCAAATAAACGAATCCGTACATACCTGATATAATTGGAACGTACTGGATATTCTAGGTATATACATAGACAAAAATCTAATGCGTAAGTACTAATTATTCTAGGTATATATGTATAAAATTCAAACAGGTACATAATAAATAAATAAGTTCATGCATACAGAATTAGTACATGTATGAAATAAATATTCATATACCTAAGGTGTAGTATTTTTTTTCCTTCTAAAGATATGTTAACATGCATGGCGTGCTTAATGTCATGCATTAAATGATACGAGCCATAACTGTTTCCAAATTTGATTGTTTCAGAACTGGTAATTACTAATGCATTGATCAGTTACCTTATATATATGGGAAACAAATTAAATGCCGGCAAATGAAAAAAATTAAATGGAAAACACAAAACTAAAGGAAAAATAAATAATAAAATCAAAACCCCTAAACCTTTTAGTATCGGTTTGGTGTTACCAACCGGTACTAATGGCCTCCCCGCTCCCGACGCTGGCTCGTGCCACGTGGTGGCCCTTTAGTTGCGGTTCGTGTTGAACCTGTACTAAAGAGGGGGGGGGCTTTAGTCCCCATCCTTTAGTGCCGGTTGTTGCCTTACGAACCGGTGCTAAAATCCGGTTCTGCACTAGTGTGTGTTTATTCACTCATTCCAGTTCGTATGTAGTCCATATTAAAATATCCAAAATATCATATATTTCTAAACGGAGGGAGTGGCAGACGATTTCAGAAAAATGCCGAACTTTGACAAGAACAATGTAACGCTACATGTTCCATGTTGAAAAGGTCTAGAGCATTTCCTATAGAACTTTTTGGAAGCCACTACACATGGTACCTAAAGTTACAAGTTTTAAAAATAGGAATAATAGTAGTAAATTTTGAAAAGTCCATAAATCGGACGTGAATAGTCGAATATAGCATGTTCCATGTAGGATATATATGAGCACTCTAGAAAAATATTTTTGGAACGTTAGCACATCAGTTTAAAGAAGGTGTAAATGAAATATAAGTGCTCACATGTAGTTTGCCCAAAAATATTAATATTTTCCTGCATAGGAGCGAAACTTGAAAAAAATGTGTTCATAAGTAAATTACCACACGGCATGTGTGGTCAGCTCTTCATATTGATGAGTATTTGAGCATTTGTGGAAGAAGAAGAAGAAAAATGGCAGGAAAGAGACGAATAAAAAAAGTAAATGAAAAAAAAGTGCTTGTAGGTATTTTTGTAATGTAAATTTGAAACAAATAGTTTATTGGAATCGATGGCAAATAACTTGATTGTGAGGAGAGCATGCATAAAGACGTTGCTCTTGATATACCAAGCCGAAAAGGCATGATGATTAGATTGCACCCACAACCGATCTAGAGCAACGTTCCCAGCTAGTAGCAGCTAGCGGGTCACAGTAACTGCTCACTGACCCATGGTCGCGGCAAGGTGACCGACAGGCGAAGCGAAAACCAAATAAAACAGTCATCCTGAAGATCCAAAACGACGTCTTTTCCGGTGAACAGGTGTCCCCGGGTGAACATGATGATTACTAGTAGATAGCAACCAACTGACCTAGAATAGCAAAAAGTCAGTTTGGAGGACGGCTGCATTGAAGCCCTATATTTTGAATAGTGCCAAAATGCTATTTTCAAGTTTCAAAAAATCCTGAAAATAAATCAATATGTTTATATGGATGTATATTACACATGTGCAAATTTTGATTCTGAAATAAGTAGCCATGTGAGTTACACAAAAATGAAAAAATTGTGATTTTGAAAAGATGAATAGTGCATGTATTATTCATTATTTAGAAATCATCAATTTATTATTTTTCTATAGCTTACATGTTTAATTATTTCATCACCAAACTTTACACATCTGTAATATACATCCATATTATCACGTGTAATTCTTTGTGAAATTTTTTGGAACTTTAAATGTGATTTTTAAAGTATTTAAAATAAGGTCCTCCAATACACCCAGGTTCCAAAAATCTACTTACAGTTGCAACAACGTTTCATCTACTCCATCCGTTCTACATATAAGTCTTTTAATAAATTTCAATGCAGACTACATGCGAATGCATAGACATATTTTAAAATGTAGATTCACTCATTTTACTTCGTATGTAGTCCACACTGAAATAAATACTTAGGCCTCCTTTGGTTCATAGTGTAGGAAAATCGTAGGAATAGAAAGGTCATACAAAATGAGATGACATGTATCTCAAATCCTAAGAGTAAGAATAGGAAAGGAGATGCCCTTTGATTCACATAATAGGATTTTTTTTTTCATTGAGTCTAGGTTAACGTTTATTTTTTTATAAAATGTGAAGGGTAAGAAGAATTCCTCCATAGAAATAGGATTTCATTCCTACAAATCAAAGAGCTCTAAAAGATTTTTTCTAATCAATATCATATCCTATGAAATTTCTACAAGATTCTTCTAAACCAAAAGAGGCCTTATACTCCCTAAAATAAAATAAGTGACTAACTTTGTCTAACTTTCTTGACTAAAAGCTAGTACAAAGTTGAGTCACTTATTTTGGGACGGAGGGAATATTTTTTAAGAACGGTCACTGCTCACTGACCCATCGCCGCGGCAAGGTGGCCGAGAGGCGAAAACCAAATAAAACATCCATCCTGAAGATAAAAAATGACGTCTTTTCCCATGACCAGGTGTCCCGGTGGGCACCTACGTGCGCCGTATGTCAGGACGAGAGTATTTTGGAGGAGGTACGGAGGTCACTTTCGATCGCCCCCAATAATACAAGAATCGTATGAATTCTCGCTATACCGATCCCTCGGTGATAGCACCCATTTTGTTAGAAATTGGAGAGCTAGCTCCTGGTTTTATGTCTTTTTCTATTCAACATGTAATAAGAACAGCGAACGGTCCTGCACATCTTTGTGCTAAACGCGCTTTGACGCTTACAGTGACTGATAGCTGGGTAGATTCTACTCCAAGCTTCTTGATCAGTAGCCTATTGGCGGACTGTTTGGCGAATGCTTTCGTTGAATAAAGCTCTCACAAGTTCCCTGAAAAAAAAGAATGAAATTACCGCACGAGGCCACGTAGCGATGACACAGCCAGATTCCCAGCAGCTTCCTCGGCGATTTTTTACGATTTCGTTTGCGGGATCGCCATCGATGCCCGTCTCCATCAGCCCGCGGCACCGGACGGATTCCGGGACTGGTCCCTGTCATCTCGTCTCGTCTCGTCCCGGCCCGAAATCTTTCTATGTTTGGCGACCACACACGCAGCTCGTTGACGTTTCTTTGTTCCATCATCAGTCGTTCGCTTTCGCTGTTCCATTCGTTGCTTTTAAAAAGATTGTTCGTGTGTGTGTGTGGCCCCCTCGCTCGCTACGGGGTGAGATGCCGATGGCGGCATCGCCCGGTGCGTGGCGGCGGACTCATGCATGCGTGCGTATATTACCAGCGTGCGGATGCGGCCGGGTACGTGTGCGCGTGCGTGCGTGCGTATATTACCAGCATGTTATAATCACGCTTAAACAATCTAAATCGGCCATTTTTCTGACTTGATAGTTTTTAGGCAAAGATTAGAACAAAAGTGATAGTTTTCCGTATAAATTTGTAAATTGATAGGTTTTAGGTACGGTTTTCCCGAATTGTGGTAGTTTTTTGTTAAATACTCGTATGTACGTATGTATGAGTGTCTATGTTTGTATTTTGTGTAGAGAAAAAAAGTTGTTTATGTCGACCATGAGTTCTTATCCGCAGAATAATTTTTTGCTCCATCCTCAATTTCTTTTTCTCCACCTACACATGGTTGATAGTCATGGTATAACAGAGAATTTGCCTGTCCTTGTGCAAGACTATCTTTCACTCGCCAACCACCGTCACTTTGAAGGTTTTTCATTTTTCTTTTTAACTTTGGCTTTGACCGTAGATATGTACGTCGGTTTCAACTGTCACAAATAAGATACTACTCTCTCTATCCCATAATATAAGAATGTTTTCTCAAGTTATATGAGACGGAGGGAGTACGACGCACTTGCACCACGTACTACGTCATCTACAATCCATCAAAGCTCGCAAACACTGTATATTAGCGCAAGTGAACAACAGGGGAATTAATACCCAATTATTTAATCAACTTGCGATTATCCACTACAAATTAAACGTTGTTTACAAAAGCTAACCTGCTCCTTAAGAAAAAGATAAGAATACTGAGTGAGTGGTGGTTCTTTTTGTCTCCATCCGGAGAAGCTGTCTTGTCCGGTGCACAACCGATCGAGATCGAGCACGTGAGGATTGAGAAGGGGCCGGGAAGCTTGGTATCTGAACGTAGTAGTCGCCAGATCGATCCTGCGGTTAGTGGCAACTTTGTTCTGTACGTGCATCGTCGTCCTGAATTATTCATTCCTGCATGATAACGAAAGCAACACGATCGATGTACTGCCGACAAATTGCCCAGTAGTTCCGATTCGCTTACATGCATACGCATGCATGCGTTGCGTTCATCGATCCCAGGCTCCCAGCTCCCACACGACCACATGCTAGCTTGTTGAACGGGTCTGTTCAGATCACTGCAGCCATAATATAAGCGAAGCGAACTGTTTGATAAGTCCGATGTGCACACCTACTATACAGTACTCCCTCTGTGATCAAGAAAGTTTGCACTCCCTCTATTCCATAATGCAGTGCGTCCGCGTTTTCCGAGATCTAAGTTTAACTCTAAATTTAGTCAACAAGACCGACCGTTGCGTGAGCAAATATTATATCACTAAATTTGTATGATACGAATTCAGTGATATAATTTTGCTCCCGCCACAGTCGATCTCGTTGGTTAAATTTATGATCCCTTTCATATATAAATGATCCAAATTATCTCAAATATCTCTACTAACTTATTTATTTTTTATAATGGACAGGCGCGGCGCGCCTTTATTTATTTTTTGAAATGAGGCAAAAGATTTGCCATTTTCATTGATTAAGAAGAAGAGAATTGCCCGGTTAATTAACGGAAAACCGGGCTAAAATCGATACAACTCAACCCACATGACATGGGCACCACCGGCCAACCTGACCACCGACATGGGACACAAAGCTGCAAAGAAGAAAGGCACTCGCCGAGGAGTCGCATGCGTCATCGTCATCACCGGTTGCCTCGAACGAGCGACTCCGACTTCATCATAGAGCTCCAACCTCGAAGCCAACCTGCAAACAGCTGCATAGAAGCCTCGACGGCACATGCCACTGGATGGCCACACGCGCAAGCAACCGACAGCTCCGACTTCGACGACGAGCCTCACCAGGAAAATATGCAGGACTTGCGCCGACCATGCCCTAAGAGCACCTCGGACAGGCCGGGAAGAACCGACTATCGAAGTCCACGCCGTGACCCGAGCTCCTCTCGACGCCATCATCGTTTTTTAGAAAAGGAGGATGACCCCCGGCCTCTGCATCTGGGAGATGCATACGACCACTTTATTGATTATTCTCAAGGACCTTACAAAGTATTACAACAATGTGCCTGAATCCACCATCTTGACAACATATGCCGCTACTCCTATCCAAAATGATGAAGGGGTGCTAGCTGGGCCACTACCCAAACCACTCACCTAAGCCTAACATCAAAAGCCGGAAGCCGAAACTCATTCGGAAGCCCCAGCCGAGCCACATACCGGGTCTGGGGCACAATCCGGTCAGACGCACTCATGTGTCGTCGCCGTCATCTTCCACAGGTCTTCAGATCATATTGAGGCTTCTACATTGTCTGGCCACTCTGCCATAGACGTCACCATCGGACGCCCAGTCTCCACAGCGCCATGCCATCGATCTCCGCCGCCATCAAAGTGTGAGATGAAACAACGCTCCACCATCCCTCCAGCCAGCACTTCCTCCAAGACGATGCCCCCAGAAGGGAAAGCGATAGAACGCCATCATTGTCGGTGTCAAAACCGGCGGATCTCGGGTAGGGGGTCCCGAACTGTGCGTCTAGGCGGATGGTAACAGGAGACAAGGGACACGACGTTTCTACCCAGGTTCGGGCCCTCTCGATGGAGGTAAAACCCTAATCCTGCTTGATTGATATTGATGATATGGGTAGTACAAGAGTAGATCTACCATGAGATCAAAGAGGCTAAACCCTAGAAGCTAGCCTATGGTATGATTGTTATTTGTCCTACGGACTAAAACCCTCCGGTTTATATATACACCGGAGTGTTGGGGAACGTAGTAATTTCAAAAAAACTCCTACGCACACGCAAGATCATGGTGATGCATAGCAACGAGAGGGGAGAGTGTTGTCCACGTACACTCGTAGACCGTAAGCGGAAGCGTTATGACAACGCGGTTGATGTAGTCGTACGTCTTCACGATCCGACCGATCCAAGTACCGAGCGTCGGCACCTCCGAGTTCAGACACGTTCAGCTCGATGGCGATCCCGGACTCGATCTAGCAAAGTGTCGGGGATGAGTTCCATCAGCACGACGGCGTGGTGACGATGATGATGCTCTACCGGTGCAGGGCTTCGCCTAAACTCCGCGATGATATGACCGAGGTGGAATATGGTGGAGGGGGGCACCGCACACGGCTAAGGAACGATCCGTAGATCAACTTGTGTGTCTATGGGGTGCCCCCTGCCCCCGTATATAAAGGAGTGAAGGAGGGGGAGGGCCGGCCCTCTCTATGGCGCGCCCTAGGGGAGTCCTACTCCCACCGGGAGTAGGATTCCCCCTTTCCTAGTAGAACTAGGAACCCTTCCATGTAGTAGGAGTAGGAGAGAAGGAAAGGGAAGAGAGAAGGAGAAGGAAGGAAGGGCGCCCCCCTAGTCCAATTCGGACTAGTCCAAGGGGAGGGGTGCGGCCACCCTTTTGGCCCTTTCTCTCCTTTCCCGTATGGCCCATTGAGGCCCAATACGAATTCCCGTAACTCTCCGATACTTCGAAAAATACCCGAATCACTCAGAACCTTTACGAACTCCGCATATGGTCGTACAATATATCGATTTTTACGTCTCGACCATTTTGAGACTCCTCGTCATGTCCCCGATCTCATCCGGGACTCCGAACTCCTTCGGTACATCAAAACTCATAAACTCATAATAAAACTGTCATCGAAACCTTAAGCGTGCGGACCCTACGGGTTCGAGAACTATGTAGACATGACCGAGACACGTTTCGGTCAATAACCAATAGCGAACACCTGGATGCTCATATTGGTTCCTACATATTCTATGAAGATCTTTATCGGTCAAACCGCATAACAACATCGTTGTTCCTTTGTCATCGGTATGTTACTTACCCGAGATTCGATCGTCGGTATCCAATACCTAGTTCAATCTCGTTACCGGCAAGTCTCTTTACTCGTTACGTAATGCATCATTCCGTAACTAACTCATTAGCTACATTGCTTGCAAGGCTTATAGTGATGTGCATTACCGAGAGGGCCCAGAGATACCTCTCCGACAATCGGAGTGACAAATCCTAATCTCGAAATACGCCAACTCAACATGTACCTTTGGAGACACCGGTAGAGCTCCTTTATAATCACCCTGTTACGTTGTGATGTTTGGTAGCACACAAAGTGTTCCTCCGGTAAACGGGAGTTGCATAATCTCATAGTCATAGGAACATGTATAAGTCATGAAGAAAGCAATAGCAACATACTAAACAATCAAGTGCTAAGCTAACTGAATGGGTCAAGTCAATCACATTATTCTCCTAATGATGTGATCCCGTTAATCAAATGACAACTCATGTCTATGGCTAGGAAACTTAACCATCTTTGATTCACGAGCTAGTCAAGTAGAGGCATACTAGTGACACTATGTTTGTCTATGTATTCACACATGTATTATGTTTCCGGTTAATACAATTCTAACATGAATAATAAACATTTATCATGAAATAAGGAAATAAGTAATAACTTTATTATTGCCTCTAGGGCATATTTCCTTCAGTCTTTCACTTGCACTAGAGTCAATAATTTAGTTCACATCGCCATGTGATTTAACACTAATATTCACATCTGCATGTGATTAACACCCATAGTTCACATCGTCATGTGACCAACACCCAAAAGGTTTACTAGAGTCAATAATCTAGTTCACATCGCTATGTGATTAACACCCAAAGAGTACTAAGGTGTGATCATGTTTTGTTCGTGAGAGAAGCTTAGTCAACGGGTCTGTCACATTCAGAGCCGTATATATTTTGCAAATATACAATGTCTACAATGCTCTGCACGGAGCTACTATAGCTAATTGCTCCCACTTTCAATATGTATCCAGATTGAGACTTAGAGTCTCTGGATCGGTGTAAAAGCTTGCACTGATGTAACTCTTTACGACGGGCTCTTTTATCACCTCCATAATCGAGAAATATTTCCTTAGTCCTTACTAAGGATATTCTTGACCAATGTCCAGGGATCTACTCCTAGATCACTATTGTACTCCCTTGCCAAATTCAGAGCAAGGTATACAATAGGTCTGGTACATAGCATAGCATACTTTATAGAACCTATGACTGAGGCATAGGGAATGACTTTCATTCTCTTTTCTATTTTCTGCCGTGGTCGGGATTTAAGTCTTACTCAATTTCACACCTTTGCATTACAGGCAAGAACTCTTTCTTTGACTGATCCATTTTGAACTATTTCAAAATCTTGACAAGGTATGTACTCATTGAAAATCTTATCAAGCGTCTTGATCTATCTCAATAGATCTTGATGCTCAATATGTAAGTAGCTTTACTGAGGTCTTTCTTTTAAAAAACTCCTTTCAAATACTCCTTTATGCTTTCTAGAAAAATTATACATCATTTCTGATCAACAATATGTTACTCACATATATTTATCAGAAAGACGGTAGTGCTCCCACTCACTTTATTGTAAATAAAGGCTTCATCGCAAGTCTGTATAAAACTATATGCTTTGATCAACTTATCAAAGCGTATATTCCAACTCTGAGATGCTTGCACCAGTCCATAGATGGATCGCTGGAGCTTGCACATTTTGTTAGCACCTTTAGGATTGATAAAACCTTTTGGTTGTATCATATACAACTCTTCTTTAATAAATCCATTAAGGAATGTAGTTTTGACATTCATTTGCCAAATTTCATAAAATGTGGCAATTGCTAACATGATTCAGACAGACTTTTAAGCATCGATACGAGTGAGAAAATCTCATTGTATTCAACACCTTGAATTTTGTCAAAAACCTTTTTTCGACAAGTCTAGCTTTGTAGATAGTAACACTACTATCAGCATATGTCTTCCTCTTGAAGATCCATTTATACAATATAGCTTGCCGATCATCAGGCAACTCCACCAAAGTCCACACTTTGTTCTCATACATGGATCCCATCTCAGATTTCATGGCCTCAAGCCATTTTGCGGAATCTGGGCTCATCATCGCTTCCTCATAGTTTGTAGGTTTATCATGGTCTAGTAACATGACTTCCAGAACATGAGTACCGTACCACTCTGGTGCAGAACGTACTTTTGGAAGACCTACGAGGTTTTTGTAGTAACTATATCTGAAGTTTCATGATCATCATCATTAGCTTCCTCACTAATTGGTGTAGGAATCACTGGAACTGATTTCTGTGATGAACTACTTTCCAATTCGGGAGAAGGTACAAATTACCTTATCAAGCTCTTACTTTCCTCCCACTCACTTCTTTCGAGAGAAACTCCTTCTCTAGAAAGGATCCATTCTTAGCAACGAATGTTTTGCCTTCGGATCTGTGATGGAAGGAGTACCCAACAGTTTCCTTTGGGTATTCTATGAAGACGCACTTCTCCGATTTGGGTTCGAGCTTATCAGGTTGAAAAACTTTTTTCGTATAAGCATCGCAACTCCAAATTTTAAGAAATGACAGCTTAGGTTTACTGTTAAACCATAGTTCATACGGTGTCGTCTCAACGGATTTAGATGGTGCCCTATTAAACGTGAATGCAGCTGTCTCTAATGCATAACCCCAAAACGATAGTGGTAAACTGATAACAGATATCATAGATCGCACCATATCTAGTAAAGTACAATTACGACATTCGGACACACCATTACATTATGGTGTTCCAGGTGGCGTGAGTTTGTGAAACTATTCCACATTGTTTTAATTGAAGACCAAACTCGTAACTCAAATATTTGTCTCCGCGATCAAATCACAGAAACTTTATTTTCTTGTTACGATGATTATCCACTTCACTCTGAAATTCTTTGAACTTTTCAAATGTTTCAAACTTGTGCTTCATTAAGTAGATATACTCATATCTGCTCAAATCATCTTTGTGAAGGTCAAAAAATAATGATACCTGCCACGAGCATCAATACTCATTGGATCGCATACATCGGTATGTATTATTTCCAACAAGTCAGTAGCTCGTTCTATTGTTGTGAAGAACGGAGTTTTGGTCATCTTGGCCAAAAGGCACGGTTTGCAAGCATCAAATGATTCATAACCAAGTGATTCTGAAAATCCATCTTTTGGAGTTTCTTCATGCGCTTTACACCGATATGGCCCAAACGGCAGTGCCACAAATAAGTTGCACTATCATTATAAACTTTGCATCTTTTGGCATCAATATTATGAATATGTGTATCACTACGATCGAGATCCAACAAACTATTTTCATTGGGTGTATGACCATTTGAAGGTTTTATTTATGTAAACAGAACAACAATTATTCTCTGACTTTAAATGAATAACCGTATTGCAATAAACATGATCAAATCATATTCATGCTCAACGCAAATGCCAAATAACATTTATTTAGGTTTAACACTAATCCTGAAAGTATAGGGAGTGTGTGATGATGATCATATCAATCTTGGAACTACTTCCAACACTCATCGTCACTTCCCCTCAACTAGTCTCTATTTATTATGTAACTCCTTTTCGATTTACTAATCTTAGCAACCGAACAAGTATCAAATACTCAGGGGCTACTATAAACACTAGCAAGGCACACATCAATAACATGTATATCAAATATACCCTTGTTCACTTTGCCATCCTTCTTATCCACCAAATATTCAGGGCATTCCTGCTTCCAGTGACCATTTCCTTTGCAGTGGAAGCACGCAGTTTTAGGCTTTGGTCCAGCTTTGGTCTTCTTCACGGGAGTGACAACTTGTTTGCCATTCTACTTGAAGTTTCCCTTTCTTTCCCTTTGCCCTTTTCTTGAAACTAGTGGTCTTGTCAATCATCAACATTTGATGCTCTTTCTTGATTTCTACCTTCGTCGATTTGAACATCACGAAGAGCTCGGGAATCGTTTTCGTCATCCCTTACATACTATAGTTCATCACGAAGTTCTAGTAACTTAGTGATGGTGACTAGAGAATTCATCAATCACTATCTTATCTCGGAAGATTAACTCCCACTTGATTCAAGCAATTGAAGTACCTGACAATCTGAGCACATGCTCACTAGTTGAGCGATTCTCCTCCATCTTTTAGCTATAGAACTTGTTGGAGACTTCATATCTCTCAACTCGGGTATTTGCTTGAAATATTAACTTCAATTCCTGGCACATCTTATATGGTCCATGACGTTCAAAACGTCTTTGAAGTCCCGATTCTAAGCCGTTAAGCATGGTGCACTAAACTATCAAGTAGTCATCATATTGAGCTAGCCAAACGTTCATAACGTCTGCATCTGCTCCTGCAATAGGTCTGTCACCTAGCGGTGCATTAAGGACATAATTCTTCTGTGTAGCAATGAGGATAAACCTCAGATCACGGATCCAATCCGCATCATTGCTACTAACATCTTTCAACACAATTTGCTCTAGGAACAGATCAAAAGTAAACATATGAAAGCAACAACGCGAGCTATTGATCTACAACATAATTTGCAAAATACTACCAGGACTAAGTTCATGATAAATTTAAGTTCAATTAATCATATTACTTAAGAACTCCCACTTAGATAGACATCCCTCTAATTCTCTAAGTGATTACGTGATCCATATCAACTACACCATGTCCGATCGTCACGTGAGATGGAGTAGTTTCAATGGTGAACATCAATATGCTGATCATATCTACTATATGATTCACGCTCGACCTTTCGGTCTCCGTGTTCCAAGGCCATATATGTTATATGCTAGGCTCGTCAAGTTTAACCTGAGTATTCCGCATGTGCAACTGTTTTGCACCCGTTGTATTTGAACGTAGAGCCTATCACACCCGATCATCACGTGGTGTCTGAGCATGAAGAACTTTTGCAACGGTGCATACTCAGGGAGAACACTTCTTGATAATTTTAGTGAGAGATCATCTTAAAATGCTACCGTCAATCAAAGCAAGATAAGTTGCATAAAGGATAAACATCACATGCAATCAATATAAGTGATATGATATGGCCATCATCATCTTGTGCTTGTGATCTCCATCTTCGAAGCACCGTCGTGATCACCATCGTCATCGGCGCGACACCTTGATCTCCATCGTAGCATCGTTGTCGTAACGCCATCTATTGCTTCTACGACTATCACTACCGCTTAGTGATAAAGTAAAGCAATTACAGGGCATTTGCATTTCATACAATAAAGCGACAACCATATGGCTCCTGCTAGTTGCCGATAACTTCGGTTACAAAACATGACCATCTCATACAATAAAATATAGCATCACGTCTTGACCATATCACATCACAACATGCCCTGCAAAAACAAGTTAGACGTTCTCTACTTTGTTGTTGCAAATTTTACGTGGCTGCTACGGGCTTAGCAAGAACTGTTCTTACCTACGCATCAAAACCTCAACGATAGTTCGTCAAGTTAATGCTGTTTTAACCTTCGCAAGGACCGGGCGTAGCCACACTCGATTCAGCTAAAGTGAGAGAGACAGACACCCGCCAACCACCTTTAAGCATGAGTGCTCGTAACGGTGAAACCAGTCTCGCGTAAGCGTACGCATAATGTCGGTCCGGGCCGCTTCATCTCACAATACCGCCGAACCAAAGTATGACATGTTGGTAAGCAGTATGACTTGTATCGCCCACAACTCACTTGTGTTCTACTCGTGCATATCACATCTACGCATAAAACCTGGCTCTGATACCACTGTTGGGGAACGTAGTAATTTCAAAAAAATTCCTACGCACACGCAAGATCATGGTGATGCATATCAACGAGAGGGGAGAGTGTTGTCCATGTACCCTCGTAGACCGTAAGCGGAAGCGTTATGACAATGCGATTGATGTAGTCGTACGTCTTCACGATTCGACCAATCCAAGTACCGAACGTACGGCACCTCCGAGTTTAGCACACGTTCAGCTCGATGACTATCCCCGGACTCCGATCCAGCAAAGTGTCGGGGATGAGTTCCATCAGCATGACGGCGTGGTGACGATGATGATGCTCTACCGGCGCAGGGCTTCGCCTAAACTCTGCGACGATATGACCGAGGTGGAATATGGTGGAGGGGGGCACCGCACACGGCTAAGGAACGATCCGTAGATCAACTTGTGTGTCTATGGGGTGCCCCTGCCCCCGTATATAAAGGAGTGGAGGAGGGGGAGGGCCGGCCCTCTCTATGGCGCCCCTAGGGGAGTCCTACTCCCACCAGAGTAGGATTCCCCTTTCCTACTAGAACTAGGAACCCTTCCATGTAGTAGGAGTAGGAGAGAAGGAAAGGGAAGAGAGAAGGAGAAGGAAGGAAGGGGGCGCCCCCCCTCCCTAGTCCAGTTCGGACTAGTCCAAGGGGAGGGGTGCAGCCACCCTTTTGGCCCTTTCTCTCCTTTCCCGTATGGCCCATTGAGGCCCAATACGAATTCCCGTAACTCTCCGGTACTCCGAAAAATACCTGAATCACTCGGAACCTTTCCGAACTCCGAATATGGTCGTCCAATATATCGATCTTTACGTCTCGACCATTTCGAGACTCTTCGTCATGTCCCCGATCTCATCCGGGACTCCGAACTCCTTCGGTACATCAAAACTCATAAACTCATAATAAATGTCATCGAAACCTTAAGCGTGCGGACCCTACGGGTTCGAGAACTATGTAGACATGACCGAGACACGTTTCCGGTCAATAACCAATAGCGGAACCTGGATGCCCATATTGGTTCCTACATATTCTACGAAGATCTTTATCGGTCAAACCGCATAACAACATACGTTGTTCCCTTTGTCATCGATATGTTACTTGCCCGAGATTCGATCGTCGGTATCCAATACCTAGTTCAATCTCGTTACCGGCAAGTCTCTTTACTCGTTACGTAATGCATCATTACGTAACTAACTCATTAGCTACATTGCTTGCAAGGCTTATAGTGATGTGCATTACCGAGAGGGCCCAGAGATACCTCTCCGACAATCGGAGTGACAAATCCTAATCTCGAAATACGCCAACTCAACATGTACCTTTGGAGACACCTGTAGAGCTCCTTTATAATCACCCAGTTACGTTGTGACGTTTGGTAGCACACAAAGTGTTCCTCCGATAAACGAGAGTTGCATAATGTCATAGTCATAGGAACATGTATAAGTCATGAAGAAAGCAATAGCAACATACTAAACGATCAAGTACTAAGCTAACTGAATGGGTCAAGTCAATCACATTATTCTCCTAATGATGTGATCCCGTTAATCAAATGACAACTCATGTCTATGGCTAGGAAACTTAACCATCTTTGATTCACGAGCTAGTCAAGTAGAGGCATACTAGTGACACTATGTTTGTCTATGTATTCACATATGTATTATGTTTCCGGTTAATACAATTCTAACATGAATAATAAACATTTATCGTGAAATAAGGAAATAAGTAATAACTTTATTATTGCCTCTAGGGCATTTCCTTCACGGAGAGGGCTAGGGTTACACAGAGTCGGTTACAATGGTAGGAGATCTACATATCCGTATTGCCAAGCTTGCCTTCCATGCCAAGGAAAGTCCCATCCGGACACGGGACAGAGTCTTCAATCCTGTATCTTCATAGTCTTGGAGTCCAACCAATGATGATAGTTCGGCTATCCCGGACACCCCCTAGTCCAGGACTCCCTCAGTAGCCCCCGAACCAGGCTTTAGTGACGACGAGTCCGACGTGCATATTGTCTTCGGCATTGCAAGGCGGGTTCCCCTCCAAATTCCATGTGCTTACCGAATAGTGTCCGGCTTCCCTATAAATGTTGCGCTTCTTGGCTTACACGTC
Organism: Aegilops speltoides; assembly: GCA_021437245.1. Taxonomy (NCBI): domain Eukaryota; kingdom Viridiplantae; phylum Streptophyta; class Magnoliopsida; order Poales; family Poaceae; genus Aegilops; species Aegilops speltoides. The sequence goes on along the minus strand of CM038141.1, from coordinate 423,038,225 downwards.
CAATAATGGCCCTCTTCCACGTGTCGTACGAATGCGAAAAGCCAAGGTATTTTTATATTTTACCCCATAGCTGCGTGAATAAACTGCCTATAAGACAGGCGAGGATCTAGATCCGAATCACACCATCCTCCTCCCACGAGTATTCATCGAAGTGCCTCTGACAAAAATCCATTCCATCATGGACAGTTGACGCGGCTCCTCCTCTCGCGCTCCCAGCCCTCAGCCAAGAGATTGGGGGAGATGTTCAGTCCCGCATGGCAAGCTGGTGACGCTCCAAGTAGAGGGATATCTTCCCCTAGCCTTCATGGTTCCGGTTCGAGCCGGATTGGCCACCAACAAGGGCGGAAAGCAGGCGAGAGCGTCCCCAATCCCTCCAAAGGAGAGCGGGTATGCTTCGTCCCTTATCTAATAAGGGGACTCGGATTTCCCATACATCCATTTCTCCGAGGGCTCCTGGAGTTCTATGGGCTCCAGCTCCACCACCTCACGCCTGCCTCCATTCTGCACATCGCAGGCTTCGTGGCCCTTTGCGAGCTGTTCTTGGGAATCAAGGCCCATTTTGCGCTGTGGAAGAGATTGTTTTGCCTCGTACCCCGTTCTCATGAGGGGTCGATATATAAAGTGGGCGGAGCCAAAATATGGCGCATCGCCGGGACCGGATATCTATCCGGAACCCCGAAGAAGGCGTCCGAAGACTGGCCTTCGGAATGGTTTTATATGGAAGACGCCCCGCTATCGGACCCAGTTCGGATCGGCCTCCCGGAGTTCAGCAACACTCCTCTGAAGAAACGCCTGAGTTGGCGCCCACGGAGCCCTCAACGGGAGAATGATGTGGATGTTCAATATCTGATGGGCCGAATAAGGTTATTGGCTCATTCCGGATTAACCATGATTGGAGTCATGGCCACGTGCATCATGCGAGGGGTGCAGCCGCTACAGTATATGGGCCACCCCATGTGGGATTTCAACGGGGAGGATGATGCCACCCGTCATGGCCGCAAGGGGCCGAGATCGGTTGCCGATCTGGTGAAGATCCTGTCCGGCTTGTACAAGGGGGAGAAGGACTTCCTCCGTGCGAGTCCATTGAATGGATTTTCGATGAACAACCCTCGAAGCTGGGTAAGCGGACGTTTGTCTACCCGATCCATATTCCCAAAGTTAAGTGTCTCACTTTGTGATTTCGACGCAGGAACTGCGCCGGGCCGTAGAGGATATAGATAGCCTGGCTCCACAACCAGAGGATCCAGAACGATCCCTTGATCCGGCCTCCGAAGAGGATCCGGACATAAAGGTGGAGCTGATCGATGGGGTGTTCCACCAACTCAGCATGGACAATGCTTTGGTCGCCATTACGGCCGACTACCCCGGTATATCTCTGGCTTCCCAGGTAACTGTGACCAGAGTCTTGATACCATTACTCATCCATGCTTATCTCTGACCACCGTATACCAATGGTGCTCCGCAGGAGGTGCCTTTGAGGCGGGAAGCCGAACCCGCGGCGACTGACCAACAAGGGGCAGCTCGGCCTAGCAGGCGGAAGAGAAGTGCGGCGCGAATCGAGACGTCGCCGCAACGGTATGGCGCGCCCCCATATTTCCGAAAAGGATTCCTAGAAGGCGTACTAATGCTCGTGGTTTTTTCAGGAGAAAGAGCGCTCACCGGACTGTGCCCGGAGAGGTTGCCAATCCTGCCTCCACCAGCCAGGCTCCAACGCCAGGTTCGGAGGGGGAGGCGAACGCAGGGCGCGTGTCGGGTGCTCCTCCAATGGAGGACGCCGACAGGTTGTCCACCACCAAATCTGAGGTGGAGAGCGCCATGAATCACAGGCGCCGCCGGACAGTTCTTCGTGATGCATGCTTATCCCCGGAGGCGTTAAATGCCTTCAATTCGGGAGATACACACCTCTGTGCTGCTCAAGATGGTCTAGCTAGAGCCACGGAGCAGTATGTAAAAGACATACGGGTGAGTAATTTTGACAGTTATATATGCCAGTAGCCCCGAGACTTAAAATAGTTAGAATAACTGATTTAAGGATCATTTGTTATGCAAGATCTTATGGAGAAGAATACCCACCTGTCCCAGGAGCTGCAAGAGTGCAAGGCCCAACTTGTGGCCGCACTAGCCGCCGCAGGGGGAGCCACAAAGACCCCCTCTGGTAATACATACTTCAAAAGATAAGTAGTTTGTGAAGTGTGGCGTGTGTATAAGTCTGACAATAATATTGCAGATGGTGCCGGACTAGATCCGGACAGGCAACAGCTGCTACGCCAGCTAAAGGCCGGCGAGAAGGTGCTGACAAGGGTGCGGCAGGAGAAAAATAACCTCGAAGATGCCAACACTCAGCTGGGCGAGGAACTAAAATATGTTCGGGTCCAGCTGTCTTACTCCGTGAAGGAGAATCTGCGGCTTCGTCGCGGCATTTATAGTAAGTGCTTGAACGAACTTTTGAAAAGAAGAGTTCGGCGAGGAAGTCGATTAACATGAATATGCCTGTAGGTATGCTCACAGGCCATCCTGCAGAGGAGATGCCCGGTTCAACGGGTGACCAACTTCCCGAGCTGCTGCAATTGCACGAGCGAGTTCGGCAGGTGATGAGTGGCGTCACCCAGGCCTTATGGCCGTCCGTCTCCCTACCCGAGGGTCTTGGAGGGCTTACGGAGAAGCTTCAGGGAGCACGGCGGCGCTTCCGTCTGTGGAAGATATCGGCCTGCCGTCAAGGCGCCAGGGAGGCCTGGGCCATGGTGAAGACGCGGTACACGAAGGCTGATCCAAACCACATGGCGAGTCGGACTGTGGGGCCCGATGGGAAGGAGATCCTGTGAGCTTAATGTGCGGCCAAGTAGAGTTGGCGCAAGTATTCTAAGCGGGATCTGTAAACTAGACAGCCTGCTAGATGGGATTGAAGAGGAGTACAATCAGTCAATTTGACTATGTAATTTAAAATGACATGAAAAATGCCTTCTAGCAGGATTGTAGATCGTTTGTCTTTGCGGACCTTTTCGCTTCAACCTCGGGACCCGACAATCCGGAGTGTGTCCGAATACCCTCACGGTTATGTAAAAACCGGGGTATGCATGGAGACCAGGCGTAGGGGTCATTAGTGCTTTATCAGACAAGTGCCCAACTAGTTATGTTATATTACATGGTTAGTAAGAAACATCTTCCAGGGAGAATAGTTCCGTTAGGGGTTCCTTTCCCTGGGAGGCATGCCCTAAAGTGCATGTCCGGACTGCGAAAAGAGCAGAAAAGCATCTGGGGGCAGATAAATAGATAAGTAAGAAATCATCTTTCAAGTCACCGACCGAATATTCCCTTAAGAATGCTAGCTTTCGGCTTCACCGGTCCGAGGTACACATCCGGTGACCCAGCAGAATAATCGCAGAGGTGCTCCTTTACCTCCTAGCCGAACAATCGGGAGCGTGGGGGTAAGCACAGAGCCAGCAACCCAGCTTGGCCAAAACTTAAGTCATATCGATGCATATAATGGTGAATAAAAGGTACATGCGGAAGTGTGACACATGTGTTGGGAATGAAGCCCGTATAAATAAGCTTCTGTTAAAGAAGCCCCCAGGTATAATGAGTCCAAGCAACACGTCAAGTGTGTGCGAATAATGCGCAAATCAGCCTCCAAAGGCTTTAGGAAAAAATGAGGGAGAAAGAGAGAAACAAAAGACAGCTAAAGTATAAAATGTGGACGGAGGAAGGAGACGAACTCGAGTCCGGCGCTAAGCGTATAATTTTGGAGACGGAGACTGCGTTCCATGGGTTCGCTCGAGTCTGTTTGTCCGATGCATTCCGCAGACGGTATGCTCCGCCGGTCGAGACTTGGTCGATGATGAAGGACCTTCCCATTTGGGTTTGAGTTTGTCCTTTTCTTGTCCGTGAGCGTAGAACTAGTTCGCCAACATTGTAAGTTTTGCACGTGCTTCTCTGCTTTGATATCTTGAACCTCTTGTTGATAGAATGCGGAACAAGCTTTTGCCACGTTGCGCTCCTCCTCTAAGGCATCCAAACTGTCCTGCCGATCCAGCTCGGCTTCTCTTTCTTCGTACATGCGCACGCGAGGTGAGTCATGAATTATGTCGCAGGGCAAGACTGCCTTTGCGCCGTATACCATAAAAATGGTGTGAATCTGGTAGTGCGATTCGGCGTGGTCCGCAGCCCCAGAGTACGGAGTCGAGCTCCTCTACCTAGTGCATGTTGGATTCTTTGAGGGACCGCACTAGTCTGGGTTTAATGCCGCTCATGATTAGACCATTTGCACGCTCAACTTGACCGTTAGTTTGAGGGTGATAGACTGAAGCGTAGTCGAGCTTGATGCCCATGTTTTTGCACCAGAGTTTAACCTCGTCGGCCGTGAAGTTTGTGTCGTTATCAGTGATGATGCTATATGGGACACCGTAACGGTGTACTACCCCTGATATGAAGTCTATCACGGGTCTGGATTCGGACGTCTTAACTGGCTTGGCCTCTATCCATTTGGTGAATTTGTCTACCATGACCAATAGGTATTTTTGCTTATGGGTTCCCCCTTTAAGGGTTCCAACCATGTCAAGCCCCCAGACCGTAAACGGCCAGGTGATGGGTATAGTTTTGAGGGTGGTGGGTGGCATGTGGCTCTGATTAGCGAAGAGCTGGCAACCAACGCATCGTTGGAGTAAGTCCTGAGCATCTGCCCGGGCCGTCGGCCAATAAAATCCTGTACGGAAGGCCTTGCCTACAAGGGCCCGGGCTGCGGCGTGGTACCCGCCAAGTCCGGCGTGAATTTCAGCCAGAAGATTTCGCCCTTCCTCTTCGGAGATGCACCTTTGAAGGACTCCGGTTGTGCTTTTCTTATAAAGCTCTCCCTCATGGACCTTGTAGGCTTTAGATCGCCATACTATGCAGCGGGCCTCATTTTGGTCTTCGAGAAGTTCCTGCCTGTTTAAGTAGGCTAGGAATGGTTCCGTACACGGGGCAATGATTGCCATTATTTCGTGGGCTGAAGGTGTTATTTCATTGGCAGAGCCATCGATTGTGTCAGGGTGTTCGGTGTTGGGTGGTGCGGTTGGTTTCGGGTTGTTGTTTCCGAACTCCCCTTCCCATAATACGGATGGCTTGAAAAGCCGCTCCAGGAAGATGTTGGGAGGGACGGCGTCGCTTATGCTGATGCGTGCCAACACGTCGACCGCTGGTTATTATCGAGCTATATGGTGGAATTGAGTCCTTGAACCGGTGACATTTTAAGATGGCGTTATGGTAGGCTGCCATTTTCGGATCCTTGGCGTCAAAGTCTCCATTTATTTGGGATATTGCGAGGTTTGAATCCCCGCGGACCTCTAGGCATTGAATGCCCATGGAGATTGCCATTCGGAGACCATGTAGAATGGCCTCGTATTCGGCTGCATTGTTGGAGTCCGTGTACATTATCTGGTGTACGTATTGGACTGTGTCTCCAGTTGGGGACGTCAGAACGACGCCAGCCCCCAGACCGGCCAACATTTTGGAGCCGTCGAAGTGCATGATCCAATTGGAGTATGTGCAGTACTCTTTAGGGAGTTCGGCTTTGGTCCATTCAGTGATGAAGTCCGCTAAAACTTGCGACTTGATGGCTCGCCGTGGTTTGTAGGTTATGTCAAATGGTAGCAGCTCGATGGCCCATTTTGCAATCCTGCCCATCGCGTCGCGGTTGTTTATAATGTCGTTAAGAGGTACTTCGGAGGCTACTGTTATCGAACACTCTTGAAAGTAGTGTCGCAGCTTCCGGGATGCAATGAACACCGCGTACGCTATCTTTTGATAATGTGGATACCGGGACTTGCATAGAGTTAGGACAGTGGATACGTAGCACACTGGTTTTTGAAGAGGCAATTTGTGTCCTTCCGTTTCTCGTTCGACGACGAGCACCGCGCTTACAACTTGATGTGTTGCCGCGATGTATAATAACATTGGTTCGCCCAAGTTGGGCGCGGCCAGGACCGGATTTGTTGCCAATATGGCCTTTATTTCTTCGAGTCTGGCCGTGGCGGCATCCGTTCATTCGTAGTGTTCGGTGCGCCGGAGGAGGCGATAAAGGGGTAATGCCTTTTCTCCCAAGCGGGAGATGAAGCGGCTTAGAGCCGCCACGCATCCAGTCAATTTTTGTATTTGCGTGAGGTCTTTTGGGATATCCAATTGTGACAGAGCTCGGATCTTGGCTGGGTTTGCTTCAATTCCTCTACTGGATACAATGAAGCCCAAGAGCTTTCCGGCTGGTACGCCGAAAACGCATTTTTCCGGGTTGAGCTTAGTGTCATATGCTTGGAGGTTGTCAAATGTGAGCCTCAAATCGTCTACTAGAGTTTCGACGTGTTTAGACTTGACGACCACATCGTCTACGTATGCCTCCACTGTTTTGCCGATCTGGGTTGCCAGACATGTCTGAATCATGCGCTGATATGTTGTGCCAGCGTTTTTGAGCCCGAAGGGCATTGTATTGAAGCAGAATGGTCCGTATGGAGTAATGAATGCCGTTGCGGCTTGGTCTGGCTCCGCCATCTTGATTTGATGGCAGCCGGAGTATGCGTCGAGAAAGCACAATGAATCATGCCCTGCGGTAGCATCTATAATTTGATCGATGCGGGGAAGGGGGAAAGGATCCTTTGGACAAGCCTTGTTAAGGTCCTTGAAATCGACACACAGGCGCCAGGATTTGTCCTTCTTTGGTACCATTACCAAGTTTGCTAGCCAGTCCGGATGTTTTATGTCTCTGATGAATCCGGCTTCTAATAGTTTGGCTAGCTCCTCTCCCATTGCCTGTATTTTGGGTTCAAAAAATCGCCGAAGAGCCTGTTTGACTGGCTTGAATCCTTTTAGGATATTTAGGCTGTGCTCTGCCAACCTTCGTGGGATTCCTGGCATGTCTGAAGGGTGCCAGGCAAAGATGTCCCAATTTTCCCGAAGGAATTCTCGTAGTGCGGCATCTACATCAGGGTTTAATTATGCCCCAATGGAGTCCGTCTTTGTGGGGTCCGTTGGATGGACTTGGAATTTGACTATTTCGTCCGCTGGCTTAAAAGAGGTGGACTTGGATCTCTTATCGAGTATCACGTCGTCCCTGTTCACCGTGGAGCGCAGCGCAGTGAGTTCCTCGGCCGCTAGGGCTTCGGATAGTGCCTCTAGGGCTAGTGCGGCTGTCTTATTTTCGGCGCGGAGTGCTATGTCCGGATCACTGTCAAGAGTGATGATTCCGTTGGGCCCGGGCATTTTGAGCTTCATGTACCCGTAACGGGGTATAGCTTGAAAAATTGTGAATGCCTCTCGCCCTAATAAAGCATGATATCCGCTACTGAACGGGGCCACTTGGGACGTGACTTCCTCGGACCTGTAATTGTCCGGCGAGCTGAACACCACATCTAGTGTAATTTTTCCTGTGCAGCGTGCTTCCCGACTAGAGATTATTCCTCTAAAGGTTGTGCTGCTTCGCTCAATGCGGCTCCAGTCTATTTCCATTTTTCGAAGGGTTTCCTCGTAGATGAGGTTTAATCCGCTGCCGCCATCCATGAGTACCTTAGTAAGGCGAAAGCCGTCCACTATTGGACTGAGGACCAATGCGGCTGGTGCTCGGGCTGTTCGTAACTTAGGTTCGTCACTGGCGTTGAAGGTAATAGCCGTGTCGCTCCATGGATTTATTGTTGCTACTTGGTAGACTTCGGCGAGGCTGCGGAGTGTTCGTTTCCGCATATTATTTGATGCGAAAGTCTCAAAGACTGTTAATACCGTACTGGTACTGCTGGGTTGGTTCTCTGGGGCTAGAAGCTCTTCGCCACTTTTGGCCACCTGCCGTAGTATCCAACATGCTCGAAGGCTATGTGTTGGAGTGGCGTCCTCTGTACTATGGATTTTACAGGGTCCGTTGAGCCATCCCTCCAGTACGGTTCCATGCCCTTTAGGGGGTTTTTGCTTTTTGGTTTTTAACCCAGGTGCCTGAATATGATGCACCCTTTTATTTCGGACTAGGGTTGTGTTCGGAGCCGGAATGTCCCAAAATTTGGTTTCGGTTTTCCACGCACTCTCCATCGCACAAGATTTTCAGACTATGGACGCCAAGTCGTGGCGTGTAATATCACGACGACTTATGGCGTTCACGATTCCCTTGTCCGTGCAATTGTTGCGAAAAATTGAAATTGCGCTTTCCTCACGGCGATCCTTTATCCCGTCCATAACCGGGAGAATCGGCCCAATAATGATGTCTTGTTTCAGCGGGCTCTTGCGGATTCGAGATAGATCGCTTGTGTTTGGGTGGGCGGGTGGAATTAAATTGAACCCGCCCAATCTAAGACTCAAGGGCGAAAAGTTTCGAACTTGGAAGCTTGGATTGTTGGATGTTGTCCAACGAATCGCCCACGCCGACTTTTGGTTCGATGCTTGATTGACGTCCGTCCCTCCGAGGGAATCCGGCATGGAGGGTCGGAATTCGGACATAGCTCGTCCTTAATGTAGAAGAGGAGTCGCTGTCTTTGTTCCTCCACCACAAAGAACGTGGTGGGTAGCACGGGACGATTGATCTCTCTCGGATCGGTTTTAGGCCCGATCGATCGTAGTCTATGGCGACTCCTGTGCGTCACGGTCCAAGAGCTCGTTTACGGAAGAGAGCTCCATCGGACCTAGCTGCTCGGCGAGTTCCGAGTTGACGTGAAGATCGCTTTTGATGACCCGAGAGGTCATCGTCGGCGCGGCAGCCGAACAGGCAGTCATAAGAAAACCACCTAGCCGGATAGTTTGGCCGGTGGCCAAAGCTCCTTTGGCAATGGTACCGTCTTTAAAGATGGGACGAGGCATCCTTCCTGATTGCGACGGCACAGAGGAACTCTCAATGAAAGCACCAATGTCGGTGTCAAAACCGGCGGATCTCGGGTAGGGGGTCCCGAACTGTGCGTCTAGGCGGATGGTAACAGGAGACAAGGGACAAGATGTTTTTACCCAGGTTCGGGCCCTCTCGATGGAGGTAAAACCCTACTCCTGCTTGATTGATATTGATGATATGGGTAGTACAAGAGTAGATCTACCACGAGATCAAGGAGGCTAAACCCTAGAAGCGAGCCTATGGTATGATTGTTATCTGTCCTACGGACTAAAACCCTCTGGTTTATATAGACACCGGAGAGGGCTAGGGTTACACGGAGTCGGTTACAATGGTAGGAGATCTACATATCCGTATTGCCAAGCTTGCCTCCACGCCAAGGAAAGTCCCATCCGGACACGGGACGAAGTCTTCAATCTTGTATCTTCATAGTCTTGGAGTCCGCCAATGATGATAGTTCGGCTATCCGACACCCCTAGTCCAGACTCCTCAATCATCATCGATCCGGAAGACCTAGATCCGGGGTTTCCTGAGCACCCGAACTCGATGGCGTGAGATCGCCGCGATGTCTCGACCATCGGCAGTAGCTCCACCAGACGAGCGTTGCCTACGTCGCCGCAGCCTCCAAGATGAAGCTGACCAGAATGCATGTGTCGACACCGAACCGCCGCCACTTCCACCGCCACTTGAGCAGCCCCCGAGCAACGCCTTCAGGAAGGAGAACGGCACCGTGGTGTCGTCGTCGCTTGGAACAGGGGTGGATGGAAGGAGGTCCTCTCCGAAGCCTCCAATGAGGGAAGCAACACCCAAAGGCACTGCCATCGGAGTGGCCGCCACGCCGGCTAAGAGATTCCCCTGGAACCCTTCTAGCCACCGGATCTGCAAGGCCAGCACCCAAGAACGGTGACCGAAGCCACCAAGGGCCAGATCCGCTGCAGATCGGAGTAGATCGGGGGCGAGGACGAACATCACCATGGCCACCAACATCCAGCGATCATCGTTGCCATCTCGTTGCCAAACAGAAACCAGCGCCCCGCCTCAGAAACCAGCTCCTCTCGCGGCGCGCCTTTATGTTCTAGTAATAAAGAGATAAGAGAAAGAGCCCTGCCGATGGATCGGTTTTCGGGTGGTTGTAGAGGTGGCCTTTTAATTTAGGATCATAGAGGCGGTGGGATGTGACTGTGGATTTATATTCCCGTTGTATTGCTCGATATAGGCTGATTTCGTAATAAGTCTACTTCGGGTTGGACTGTACTTGTCACTAGGTGGGCCTAGATTGGTTAATCGACCAGGCTAGCACGAGCACTATGTTTCGCTTAGTAGAAGTCTTGTACGACTCACTCGCATCAGTTTCCTGCGTGGCCCGGCCTATCTCCGCCAGTTTTTCTTTTTTCTGTTTAATATTTATTTGTAATTTTCTATTTTTTCTTTCTGCTTCTGTTTTTCTTTTAAGTTCATGTTCTACTTATTTAATATTTTTATTACCTTTGGTTTTTACTCGGTGAACGAATTTTAAGATTTGAAACTTTTTTTGAATCATGGGCATTTTTAATCTGTATATTTTTCACACGATGATCAATTTTTAAAATCCTGAAACATTTTCCAAAATCAAAGATTCAAAAAAATTGAGCATTTTGAATCTGAACCATTTTACAATTTTTAAATCTGAACCTGTTTCGAAATCATTTTTTTAAACTAAACATTATTTAGTCATGAACTTTTTAAATCTGAAACTTTAAAAATAAGGAACACATTTAAAATATTTTAACTTTTTATAAAAATCATGAACATTGCTTACAAAATAAAAGAAAATAAACACCTTACCTAACGTCAAAACGATTCTACCGTGTCAGCTGGGCAAAAAAATGAAGAGAAAACATGCTTTTACCATGTATTGGGCCGGCCTATGCGTAATCCTACTGTGACTGTGAGCGAGCGGTCCCTCGTGCTCGCTTCAATACATATAGGGCGACACCCAGGTAGGGTTTGCCCTAATCCTTAAAAAAAAAAGGTAGGCGCTCACAGCAACGATGATCCGTGCGGCGGCGGTCATGAGTGAAGGTTCCGAAGGGGAAGGGGAGGAGATCTTCATCGACGACGAAGACATCATCAATGAGATACCCCTGGACGAGGAAGGTCAATATATACTACTACCTATACAAGTACCATGTCATACACAGAAACAGCTTGTAGTCTCTCCTTAGTTCTGCTTGCCCCATGCTTAATTTTTCCTCGCTCAGATCTCCCCGACCAAGACGATGATGACGAGCAGGACCAAGACATGATGGGTATGTGCCTTTTTTGTTGTTACTACCTCCGAACCATAAAAAGTGTCGGAGAAAACAACTAGCTCATCTACAATTTAGACAGTATAATGTGCTAGTAATTCAGGTGCCCTTTAATTTATGTTGTTTCAGATGAGGTTGAGGATCATTCAGCATATGCATTTCATGGGCATACAGGCAAGATCTCGCTGAACCAACTAGCTTACAATGTCTTGTGACTATGATCTATTGTTTGCACTTATACGTTTGATACACAATGCAATTTGTCGTCTCTTGTATCATCCGCTTCCGGAGTACCTTTGCATTGAGAATCACATATGTTGATAGCTCCTCTTGATATTTTGGGTACAGATGAGGTATTTGCTGCTGCGTGCAGTCCTGTAGATGCATCACTTGTTGTTTCTGGAGGTAAAGATGACAGAGGGTTTCTTTGGAGGATTGGATCTGCAGAGGATGTTCAAGAGCTGCCTGGTATGCTTGACTCATTTTCTTAGTTTAATTGGGATATTCCTTAGTCGATTTGTTGTATGTAAATGTTTCTCGGGACTTTTCCTATGCTTATCACTTTTACTATTAGTTCTCAAATGTGCTGTTTCTATTTCTGTTGGCTATAACTCCAAACATATTATTGATATATTGCAGCAAGTCTTCTTCTTTGTTTTTTTTAGGAAAATCTTTATATTTATGTTCCTGTTGCATCCGCTTTTGTACCTTAATTTACGGATGCATCACTAGAAATTGTCTATGAAGCTTATATAATATCTGTTGCCGATACAGGACATAACGATACCGTCAGCACTGTGGCTTTCAGTTCAGATGGGAAATTAGTGGCTTGTGGAAGTATGGATGGACAGATAAATGTATGGAATACATCTACACGAACACTTCAGGGAACCCTTGAGGGCTCTGAATCAGGCTTTGAGGTGAGATGCTGCTGATCACTTTAATCCGTTTAGCTGAACATACCCCCTAACTGTCTCAATTGCAAAACCCCTTTGTCCTGCTGTTAAACTGTATATATAGGTACTCGATGATTAATTATATGCCTCTGGTTTTGTAGTGGCTTAAATGGCATCTGCACTTTATAATTGCTGGATCAGAGGACTTCAACATATGGATGTGGAATGCGGACACCAATGCCTTTGTGAATACATTTGCTGGCCACAGTAACACAGTGACATGTGGTGATTTTACACCTGATGGTACTGAGTAATTTTCTCTAATGCTATTTAATTTGATATATGTTAAAGTTATGAAGCTGCCTCTTAGTATGGTATAAAATATATCACCCCAGTCTGGAATTTATTGGGTCCTGTTTTTTGGAACGTCACACATGAAAATTTTCACCTTATGTGACAATCTGTTTTTAGCTATCAACATATTTGTTCAGATTTCAGAGGAACTTATGGATCATGGTGTATTTAATATTTCTGCTACTAACTTGTGTTCTAAGTTAATCTCAGTGAAACCAGAAGTTGATCATAAATGTAAATAACAGAATGACTTCTATGATGGTTTAACATCTTAGATCCATTTTCACCAGCTTACTTGATGTTCAGATCCCCGATGTAGCATACCCTTTTTTAGCTAACTCACATGTTTCCTTTCCAAGGTAAGTTTATTTGTAGCGGATCAGATGATGCAACACTAAGGATATGGGACCTTGAAAGTGCACACTGCAGACATGTTGTTCAAGGTAAATTATTGTCTATGTTGCAATTACTCCTCTGTTAACCTGAATGTTATTTTCTGACCGTTTTACCATGGAGTACCATATATTCATATTGTTGTTTTTCTGTGTCCTCTGTTAACCTGAATGTTATTTTCTGACCGTTTTACCGCCATCCAGGTCATGGTTATCATACTCAAGGACTGACATGTTTAGCTATTACATGGGACTCCCAATCAATTGTTAGTGGCTCTCAGGATAGTTCTGTGCACGTCGTGAGCATAAAATCTGGCCAGGTGGGTGTATGTCGTGATTCTGCACTATTTTTTAACAAAAAGGTTAATGAGTCACTCCCATACATGCTGAATGAGCTTTGAATCCTTCTCATCCAAGTTGGCTTACAATGGAAAGTATTTGATGCAGTTTATGGCTCTACCTTTATAAATTTTTTTTGCATTGTAGATCATGTAAAATAAATAAATTATTGATCACCTTATTTGCTTGTAGTGATTTTTGCAGAGTTTTTTTTTTTTGAAATGAAAGGGGTTTCCCCCCGCCCCAACTTTTATTGAAAGCCAAGGCAAAACCAACAACCGCAAAGACTGTTCAACAGCGCTCGGCAACAGCCTGAAAGTAGCTGCCACAGACATAACCCAACCAAGATCGATCTACCCTATTACATCAGGAGTTTTATCAGAACCAGGTCCAGGAACTAGATGCATAACTAGTAAAAGCAAAAGCCCTAGCTATGGAGCCAGCTCCCCTCCTCACTTTATTCCTTCTTCACATCCAGGCGATTCTAAGCAACTCCCCCCTTCGGTAGTCCAGCAACCTTAAGCACCGGAGAAGTAGAGCACCCTGAGCTTCTGAGCATAAAATTTTCCACAGCCTGACCGTAGCTCCCAACAGATTCAAGGCACAGTGAATATTTCGCCATCTTCGCCCCTGGAAAACAAAATCATTGCGCAAGCGCCATAAGCTCCACAAGGTAGCAGCCGTAACTATATTCGAAGCTTCACATTGTTTTTGTTTCCTCCAAAAAGAAGATAACATAGCAAAATAAACAGGTATGTCAATTGAAAAGGATTCAGCCACAAAGGCCCAGACCTGCTTAGCAACAATGCAGTCAAAAAACAGGTGTTGAATAGTTTCTAGTTCATCACAAAAGACACATGTCTTATCTTCTACATGTCTGCGTTCGGCCAAGTTGTCTCTGGTTAGACTCTTATTGTAGTAGATCAGCCAAAGGAATACATGGATATTAGGTGGAACTTTAATTCTCCAGATGTCATCTTTGATCACAGAAATGATCCCCCCAAAATTGATCAGCTTATAAAAAGACCTAACTGAATATTTGCCAGAAGGGTCCAGCCTCCAGACAGGTTGATCTGGTGTATTGGACAGCACCACTTGCTTCACAATATTCACCAGATCCTCCCATCTGGTCAAAGTCTCCCCATTCACACATCTCCTGAAAGTTAATCTAAGCTCACCCCCAGCCCACACTTGGGCCAGAGTAGCATCTTGTTGTTGACAGATGTCAAACAGGTCCTAAAAGGCAGTTTTTAGGGAACAATCCCCAGCCCAAGTGTCATGCCAAAAGGCAATGTTCTTACCATCCCCAGGGATCCATCTATAAAAGTTTTTTGCAGCTGCCAGAGCCCAAGCTAGGCTTTTCACAAAAGGAGATCCCAAGGTAGGTCTAATACTAAACAGATTGGGACTATCAACATTATATTTGTATGCCAAGATTTTTTTCCAATCACTAGTTCTTTCATCAAAAAACATTTTCCCCCAAGAAGCTAGGAGAGCCATGTTAAAATCCCTAAGATTAGGGACCCCAAGACCACCAAATTCCTTCCTTCTGGAAATAGCTCCCCAGTTAGCAAGGTGATACTTATGATTATCTCCCATATTCCCCCAAAAGAAATGTGACATCTGGGAAGTAATCATATCAATAGCCCATTTAGGAAATTTAACAATAGACATCAAATAAGTAGGGATACTGGCAATACATGTAGTAAGCAGGATTAGTTTGCCTCTATAGGTGAGAAACCTCCCCAACCATCCAGCTATATTCTTAATAATCCTATCTATGATGGGTTGAAGGTCTGCAGAGTTTTTTTGTTTTTGAGATACTGTAGGATTTGTTTTCTTAGGATAGTCGCATACTCACAGTTGGTAGTTTTTAAACTTTTAGAAGCATGTGCCATTGTTTTGCATCTAACCAACTCTGAAGGTAAGATCTGATTTGTGTGTAACAAGTTTTGTTGGTTATTTTTGCAGGTTGTCGGTTCATTAGTTGGCCACACTAATTCCGTCGAGTGCATTGGCATCTCACCGAGGTACTTTTTCATGATACGTTCTTGGAATGTTGCAATCTGTATGATAGATCTGTTGCACAATAATACATATGGCCTTCCTGTTGACCTAGCTAGCTTCACCCCTCTTCTCCGCAGGTACAACTGGGTGGCTACAGGGAGCATTGACGAGACTCTCATCATCTGGGACCTCACTCATCAAGCAATTCGATCCATTTGCGAGCATGATGTGGGTGTAGAGATCAGCTGACCTTTATTATGGTTCTCTTGTATTTTTATTTTGTTGCTGTGAGTGAACTTATTGCTGTTGGTGGTGTTTGACAAGCTGCAGGACGGCGTGACTTGCCTGGCGTGGATAGGTTCGTCGAGGTATGTAGCATCAGGATGCATCGACGGCACGGTGCGCATCTGGGACAGCCTCTCTGGGGAGCTGGCTCGCATACTGAGCGGGCACCGTGACGCCGTGCAGTCGCTGGCCGTCTCCGCTGATTGCAACTCCATTGTCTCGGTCTCCTCGGATAACTCTGCTCGCGTCTTTGACATATCCATGTTCAAGTAAAAATACCGAGTTTGGTTTCATTGGCTTGCATCGTCAGGAAATGTATGTACTTGTGGTCATCGTGGGGATCCCGGAACTTGGCACTCATCTTTGAGATGTACTCCTTCCGTCCCATAATACAAGAGCATTTTTTACACTACAGTCAGTTGTGCAAGCTGAACAAGGATGTAAGATAAGGGACTTTGTTTTAAAATGTAAGTTAAGGGACTTAATGTTATGTTTGAAATGGCTTGGTATTTTGCTGCATTCCACGTATCTCTGCTGGAAGCAACATAAGTTTACTACTGTTGAACACCGAACAGAACTGCCCTTTCTGGCTGTGGATTACTCCCTCAGTCCGAAATTACTTGTCGTAAAAAGGATCAAAACGAATGTATCTAAAACTAAAATAAATCTAGATACATCCATTTCTTCAACAAGTATTTCTGTACGGAAGGAGTACATGGCTGCTGGATATGCTTGAAAAGCATAAAGCATAAAGCGCACACTTTTCTTTTTTTGAAATTTTTGCTTGCCCACTTTGTGCAGGATCACGATCTTGAATGTATTCTCGATTGCGGTAGCATCGTCCGAATGTTTATTAGCTACCGTGGGTAACCAAAACTTATCCATATCAGAAACCTCTTGTAGACCGGAAATGCTATTTTGATCTTGGGTGCATATGCTCCCTTTATCTAAAAAACATATTTTGAATCGGCAAAAAATTCCGGAAAAAAAATTTCGCATGAACAACTCGACATTCTATGTGTGCATGTGAAATTTCGCGAAAAACCGATATTTTTTGTAGCTTGTGTGAAAAGACAAAGAAAATATCTCAAGGAAGACTTTTTTAGCACCACATTTTTGTCCTTTTTACACTAGTCAAGACAAAAGTTGGATTTACGTAGAACGACTTTGTGCGCACATAGCATGTCGAGGTGAACACAAGAACTTTATTTCACATGAATTTTGAACATTTCAAAATGCGTTTAAAATATATTTCAAATAAAGGGAGCATGTGCTCCTGAGAGCAAAAACACAGCTCCCCTTATTTCAACATTAATATGGGAACTTGTTTTTTGTGCTTCTAGCTCTCTCTGGAAAGGATCCACGTTCAATGTGTGTTGTTGAATGGGCCCATGGATAACATATAATTATAGGATTAACGTCAAAATTATTGGGAAATTTATCTTCCCAACTTGAACCCCTGTACTCCCTCCGTTCTGAATTACTTGTCTTGGATTTGTCTAGATACATGTATCTAGACTCATTTTAGTGTTAGATACATCCATATATAGATAAATCTAAGACAAGTAATTCAGAACGGAGGGAATATATATATAGACGCCACATGGATAGTAGGGCACTTAGTGGTAGTAAGGCACTTATGTTGCATTTAGTATTGAGTTAGATTATGATAACCCCGTTTAATATATCCGATCTTCTTGTTTCAGCGTTTATTTGAGTTGCTTATTTCTACTTTTTGGGTGAATTTTCATGCCAGATTATAAAATAAACATAGCACGACATAATTTTAACAAGTATAAACTAAGACTTAGGAGGAGGATTTTCTATCATGACTTACCACATAACTTGTTAAGGTTTTGACGGTGTAAAATTCCCAAAAATCATGAAAAAAAAAATACACTGGAACAACACACCCATAATATAAGATGATCTAGCTGGCCAATTGAAACAATACGCCTGTATATACCCTGGACGAAAAAAACACATAGTTGAGTATACAATTATGTCGTAGTGAGTTGAATTGATTGTTTTTTTCCTGAAGGCACGTAAACGCATATTTAACAATCGCTCTGTTGGATCATCTTATAACTTTGGAGTGACGTTCCACTATTTATTTCATATTTTTTGATAAACTTTAAACCATTACAAACTTAACAAGCCTTAACAAGTTATATAGACAACAATGATAGACACAATTTTACCCTAATCCTTAAAGGTAGTAGTTTGGTTCCCCTAATTTGACATGACAACGTTTGGCAATGTTTCAGCAATAAGAAAAATTTCTAGTGTTTTTATGTGTGATGTGAGAACTTAGAGCTATGAGCAAGTTGTTTGATTCTAGTTGGCATACTCATTTGGCTCTCACTAACACTAACACAATTTGTGCAATCCTTCTGTAAGTGGTTCTGCTTTATCATATAGAATGTCATATTACTTACCATATTTATACATATATTAATGTCGTAGATTGGCAACATGTTTTGTTAGTTAGTTGAAATATTGTTAATGATAAATATTTGTTGTTTCTAGTATTTATAAGGGTGTAGAGGTTTTTGAGCTCAACATTACAAATTGCATAATGGATTCTTCGTGATTGGTTCAATTTTATACTTTAATCTGATGAAGAAAAATAAAGAATCAAAAATAAGATAAATCAAGTTGGAGAAGGATGCTGCTGAGAGATCTCTATATGATAGTCAAAGGTCTATAAAAAAAGTTTCAGTGATTAAGGATTTAAAGAAGTTGATAATTCGAAGTTGAGAAAGGAAATAGTGGTCGATAACAAAACTTTAAGTCTTACGATTGACAAAGGATGCAAAACAAAATAGTTAGAGCATCTACAGCTGGGTGCTTCAAACCCGCCTCATACGTCCGGGCGGGCCGCCTGGTCACTAACCGGTCATGAAATTTCGACCCAGACGGGCACCTCAATCGCCTGGGCTGACTGCCACCCCTCATACCCAGTCCAAATATGGGGCGGATATGGGGGCGCCCGGGCGCGTCCGCCACGTCAGACTGACGTCGGGGTCCCACGCGGAATCGCCTGGAAACCTGGCAGTCCGAAGCTCGGACCAATGTGGCCGCGTGGTGTTGCTCCGGCGGCCGCGTAGTTCCTAGCCCGGCTATTTAAGCCGACTGCCGACATCGAAACCCTACCCCACCACATTTTCCTCCGCCCATCCGCCTCTGTCGCCACTTTCCACTCCCCATCCGCCACCACTAGTAGTCATGCCCCCACGTCGCCGGATAAGGGGCTACCCATTTCTAACGCCGGAGCACCGGCTGCAGCTCCTTGAGCAGATCCGGGCAAGGCGCGAAGCTCGGATCGTAGCGGGGCTACCTCTGGATGCAGTGGATCCGTAAGAGGAGTTGGAGGAGGAGGAGGAGGAGGTGGTGGTGGTGGTGGTGGGGGCGATGGGGACGTGGATCTGCAGGCAGAGCAGCAGGCCATCCTCGATTTCCTCCGCTCGGAGTCGGATGCGGAGGCGACACGTCGTCACCGGCAAGAGATGGAGGCGCAGCACGTCGTGGAGGAGGAGGAGGTGTTCGCCTACATGGATGAGGTCGAGCAGAAGGAGGAGCCGGAGCTCTCCTACGCGCCCGTCCACCCGGGGCCAGGCACGGATGTCGTGGTCATCTCTGACAACCAAGCTGGCTAGGGTAGTACATAGTATGTACTCCCTCCGTTCCGTAATATAAGAACGTTTTTGACACTAGAGTAGTGTCAAAAACGTTCTTATATTATGGGATAGAGGGAGTAGTACGCAGGATTTCTTTTGCATGCTTTGTATGGATTTAGGAGTTGAAATATGAGATCTCAGATGCAGAGTAGCTAATTTGAGGCGTGACTGGTCACTATCTGCAGACACGCCTGATCGCGTCCGCGGGCGTTTGAGGGTCGGACTTTTACCTAATACAGTGATATTTTCTTCCCGATCAAATATCATTTGCCATCATGAATCATGTTCCCCTTCATAGGCCATCTAGCTGACATTGTTTTTACATTGTTGAGTATAGTGGAGCATCTGTTCTCCCTCATGGAAGATCATTTTCTATCTTCAATCCCTTTACGCTTCGAGGTCCAGCTAGCTTACGTTGTCGATTACACTGGAGCATCTTCTTCCTCGACGAGGACCATTTGCTCTCTCAATCATGTTCCACTTGGAAGGCAAGGCTAGCTAGCTCCGTCTTTTTCCGTTCGGATGAAAGATGTCGACTGCCCGGTCGTCCTCGAGCTTGGAGCGGCGATACACCATTGAGGCGGGGTTTGCGAGGCACGAGCTACAACAGTGAGCCTGGCGGCGGGTGCGTGCCGGCGACGAAGAAGCGGCCGGAGGCGGCGTCCTGGCTGGCGTAGTAGACGGTGCTGGGGCTGACGTGGCTGTGCGTGCCCTCGTACGTGGTCACCACGTACGCCGGGTCGTCCCGGTCCCGCTCCACCCGCTTCTTCACGCTGCACCCTTCCGTCGAGCACCGGTAGTAGTTCCTTGGGTTGGGGCTGTTCTTGACGGACTTCTTGCCGTACTTGCGCCACTTGTAGCCGTCGTCGAGGATCTCGACCTCCGACCTCGTCCGGAACGCGATGCGCTCCGTCCGCGGGCGCTCCGCCGCCGCCGCCGCCGACTCGGCGCTCCTCGCAGTCGCCGCGGTCCCCGAACTTGCAGCAGCCGCGCCAACGGCCGGCACGGCGACGACGGGCGGGAGCGTTGCGGCGAACGCGCCCTCGTCGAAGAGGTACTCGGAGATGTCGAACTGTGCCGCGGGGTCTGCGGCGATCGCCGGTGCAGCGGGCGGCGTGGCGCCGAGCGCGGCGGAGAAGCTGGACGCCGGGCTGGAGGCGTTCGAGCTGGCTTCCCCGTTAGAGAAGTAGGCGGACATGAAAGAGAAGTAGCAGCCGTCGCCCGCCGCCTGCGCCTGCTGCTGGTAGAGCAGTGGTGCCGCTCCGACTGCCGCCATGACTGAGTTTGGCACCGGCGAGAGCGCTTCGTATTTATAAGACCCTCTAAATCGCCGTTGCTCAGCTGCTGCTGCATGGATTGGGTTGGGAAGTGGATTTGGCGGGTAGATTTGTAGTGGTAGGAGGAGGCGCTGGCCGTGAGCCCTCGAGGATTTTGGGCGGCTTCCCGGTGAGCTTCGTGCTGAGAAGGTTCGGCGATGGTGGGTGGGTTGCCCGCCCGCCGCCGCAGACAGGCTCCTCGTGCCACTTAGGCTGGTCACAGTGGGGAGAAACTTAGGAGTAACATCACACACTCCAATAAAACTTTGCTTATGTGGCACGTATTTAATGAAGAGAGAGGTGCTTGTGGTAACTAGCTAAGTTACCGGAACATCACACACTCCAAGAAACAATGAGTCTATAACCTAATAAATGCATTGTTGCATGACACTACATAGATGTTCCTACCCACTATGAAGGTAGTAACATAGTCTAGGGAAATGTGTAAGTTACTAGCTTATGTTCTTGCCCATTGTGACCAGCCTTATCACCTATGGCAGGGTGGGGTGGGAGAATTGTCTCCGGAACAAAGACATGAAGAAATTCTTCCTTGGCCACGTAGGAGTGTGTGTGGTCCATCCGATTCGACTCAATTCAAACAATCAAGCCGCATTCTTTCGTTTGCGTTGTGCTTAAAACATTTTCCGGGACCAGTTTTTTTTTTTACGAAAAGGCTTTCATGGCTAGCTTTATTAACCTCAAATAATGCTTTACATCGTCAGCTAAAAATTTAGCAATAGTAACCGTAGGTGCATCCAACCATGAAGAAGGAGTGTTTACGCGCTCCCACTCAGCTAGCTCGTGGGCAACTACATTTGATTCTCTATTACAGTGCTCAATAGTAACCTTCCCAAACTCTCGTAATAACTCTCTGCAATCATCTAAAACTGGAACCGCCACCATAGTATGTCCCTCATTCAGATGTATAGCATCGGCCACAACAGAATTATCCATCCTTGCCAAGACATTATTGCACCCCATACTCTGAAGTAACTTTAAACCTTCAAGTAGTGCCGCCTCTTTACTTGATGTGGAAAGCCAGCACATTCCAAATCCATAGCAGTAGATCCCTTCTAAATTAATTAAAGTTTTAGCCTTATTCTAATTCATTTTTTAAGTTCATAGAAACAGATGTCAACATGCAGAACTTTAGAGTCTTTATAAAATAAATTTTCGTACTGTGAATACATGATGTAGATTTTATCATATTTTCCATAAATTTGGTCAAATTTAAATGTTTTTGGAGCTAAGACAAACATAGAACTTCTTGAGCCTAAAAAAGAAGAGACAAACATAGAACTTCTGTTAGTTTGGGATGGAGGGAGTATTTGTTATACCAAGCCATATTCATTGAATTCCTATACTTGATCGGACAACTTCCAATTTTTTGCTACACTGTGGTTGACTGAAATTTCATAAATTTGTAGTTTCCCTTGGTTGTTTGATTCTTCCCGGCAACAGCGGTAAGCTTAGACCAAGTCAAAGTTGGTGATGACACAAAGCTTGTGCAAGGCAAGGCTTCTGTTTGGGGGTGGGTGGAGGGGGGGGGGGGTTGAGTTTGGACCAAGCTAGATGGAGCGACAACGTTGAGAAGGGGTGAAGAGGGATTTGAGGTACAAGTTAAGGACTGGCGATCACGTCACTACACTAACGATGGGGCATAGGAATCAACAATCAAGGGAGAGTCATCAAAACCAACGGCCCAAATATCTAATCCCTCTAGTCGCATATTTATATCATTTTGTTCACCAATCAAACATTCTTCTTTTTACCGAAGGCCATGAGCCATATATTATGAAGTCACGAGCCTTGCAAGAACACCCCAGACATAAGTAGAAGTCACAAACAAACCCAATAAAAATTTGTCGTCGTCTCCGACCTGTACAAGCCAACAACACGCCTTAATAAGCCTAACTAGATGCCCCACCTGCTTTGCATCCCTGGAGCCAGTGAATCTTTGGAAGCACAACCATAAATCAACTGTGCGTTTCTGGGATACACCATCGATGATGATTCGAAGCACAAATCATCAACCTGGAGAAAAAGGTGAAAGCCTTGTTGGGTTGAATCCTCTTCATGGGCCTACCTCGGGGGATCTTTCCGTCACTGACAAATCGGTTATGAAAAAACCAAACCTCGCACGCCCCATAGCAATGCTCGAACCAGCGACACGACGATGGGGATGACGGTGAATGTACTTATTCCACTGTATCGTCGCTTCCAGCACTCGGACGACTAACACGAAGAAACCAAAACCTAACAAACCAAAGCAAGACTCCCCTTGAGCACGAAGATCCATGGTCTGCCCCGCCTCCGGATGCCAAAATCGGCCGCCGGATGCGAGGAAGGCTGATAAATCAGACAGCGAGGAAGAGGACTTTGTGGTGGCGAGAAACATTCTTTATAGTAATCCATCGCCGTGGAAAAACTAACCAATATTTACAACATGCAATTGGTACTATTATACTCCCTCCGTCCGGAAATACTTGTCAGAGAAATGGATGTATCTAGACGTATTTGTGTTCTAGATACATCTATTTTTATCCATTTCTCCGGCAAGTATTTCTGGACGGATAGAGTATTTGATACAAAATACTTTTACAGGAGTCGAGATCAAAACTTCGTTCATCACATGGAGCCCGTCGTCGTCCAAGACGACATTCATCTGTCTTATCACGGCCTCACATGTGTAGAGAGCAACTACAGAACCTTTGGTTAACAGCATGGCCTCCACCGGCACTACAGAGCTGATCGATGCTGCCGCAGCACGTAGTAGGCAGTAGCGCCAAACTGCTCACTGCTCACTAACCCGTTGCCGCCGGAAGGCGCAGTGCAAACCAACCAAATCAAAAAGAAAAAAAATTATCCGAGTGAAGCAGCAGCTAGCTAGGTACGCCATCATCCTGAACGACGTGAGGTCAGGTCTCAGGTGCACTGTATATCAGACGTCTCTAATACAACTGTTGAGCGAATGAAATTACCGCACGAGGCCACGTAGGTAACGATGGCAAACAGAAGATATATAGAGCGATCTACCACTAGAAAGCACCGTCAGATTCCCAGCAGCTTCCTCGGCGATCGATCTTTTACAGTTTTGTTTGCAAGGAAGGATCACCATCGACGCCCGTCGCGTCACGGTACCGGACGAATTCCGGGAGTCCCTGTCGTGCCGGCCCGAATCTTTCTATGTTTGGCGATCACACACGCAGCTCGCTGACCTCTGTTTGTTTTATCATCCGTCGCCTGATCGGTTCGGCTTTCGCGGCTCGTTCCTTTTCTGTTTATGTGTGTGCTATGCCCTCCTCCCTGCTGGTGCTGGATTCGGCGTCACGGCGAGAGCATCGGCTGGTGCGTGGTGATGGGCGCGCGTCATGTCCGTCCAGCCGCACCCCTTGCCGTGCCGCCCTTCAGACGTAACTGAACTTGGGCACGATAGCAACACAAGTGTTACGCCACCAGCTCTAAAATTTCTTGATCGCACGTGCGACGACGTTGGCCGCTGCTGCCTCCCTAGCTCCCTTCTCGGAAGCCTCGGCCGGCGCACCTACGCACACGACGACAGCAAATTGTCGTCGGAACCGGGGCCGGGCCCGGGGCGTCCACTCCACGTCGCCGCCGGCTGTCGCTCCCGCCCCGATACGATCGAAAAGCGGTGGCGCTGCTGGATCCTCCGGCCGGCGTCCCTGTCGCTCGAGGCTCCGTATGGATTTCTGCCTATCCACACACACACAACCAATGCATGGCTCCAGTGCGGCGACACACAGGGGGAGGGCGCTGTCGCGCTCGATCGACTGATCGATGGGAACCTGCTACGAACGCCGGCTGGGTTTGGGTCCGATGCTCGCGCTGGCGCTACATCGATCAGCTTGCGCGCGCATGGGCATAGCGGATAGCGCCGTCATCTTGTTGACGTCTGCTCTCCACGCTTTCGGAGTAGCCGAATATCGCTGGCTGTTTATGCCGATTATGACTTTTTACCGCACTGAATAAACAAAATATTACTCCACCTACCTGGTTGATGGTGACGACTGACGTGATAATTAATAACAGGGAAATTACCGTGCTTGTTACTGTACCATCTAAGAAGACTAGCTTTGCACTCGATCGCCAACAACCGTCCCTTTGAAGTTCTTATCTACTATCTACTACCACTATAAAAGAAAGAGAGCGGCAGATCCAAACAATCACACTCATTCATCATCAAAATCTAATTGCCCTTAATCATTCCGTGTTTAACGCTACCAACCTCGCAACAAGCCACAATCGATCGCTAATCGCCCCGCACTAAAAATCGTCCCGCAGTCAAAAAAAGAAGAAAACTGCCCCCTGCACGACCTCCTCCTCCTCCTGCAGACCGCCGCCCCCCCCCTCCCCCGGCCGCACGACCTCCTCCTCCTCCCGTAGCCGCGCCGTTCGCCTCTGCCTCGCGCCCATGGTCGCCGGAGCCTCCCAGCCGTGGGAGCCCGTCCCGCCAGAGCGCCCGCCTGGTCGCCGCCTCGCCCGCGCCCTTCACGCTGCCTCGCGCTGGTCGCCGAAACCTCCCAGCCATGGAGCCCGTCCCACCAGAGCCGCCCGCCGCTGGTCGCCGCCTCCGCCGCGCCCGCCGCCTCGCCTCGCGCGCCGCTGGTCGCCGGAACCTCCCACCAGGAGCCTGCCCCGCAGAGCCGCCCGCCCGCTGGTTGCCGCCTCCGCTTCGCGCCCTTCACTGCTGCCTCGCGCTGCGTCGCCGAAACCTCCCAGCCGCGAGAGCCCGTCCCACCAGAGCCGCCCGCCGCTGGTCGCCGCCTCGCCGCGCCCTTCACGCTGCCTCGCCTGCTGGTCGCTGGAGCCTCCCACCCCGCGAACCTGTCCCGCCAGCCGCCCGCCTGCTGGTCGCCGCCTCCGTCGCGCCCTTCACGCGGCCTCGCGCTGCTGGTCGCCGGAAACCTCCCAGCCGCGGAGCCCGTCCCGCCAGAGCCGCCCGCCCGCTGGTCGCCGCCTCGCCGCGCCCTTCACGCTGCCTCGACGCGGGTCGCCGGAGCCTCCCACCCGCGGGAGTCCGTCCCGCCAGAGCCTCCCAGCGGGAGCCCGTCTGCCAGAGCCGCCCGCCGCGGTCGCCGCCTCCGCCACGCCCTTCACGCTGCCTCGCGCCGCTAGAGCCACGGGAAGCGGCAGCTGGTCGCCGGGAGCCCGCCCGCCATGGTCGCCGGGAGGCTCCCAGCCGCGAGCCGCCCGCCATGGTCGCCGCCTCCGCCAAGCCGACACGCCGCCACACCGCCACGCTGCCACTCCGCCGGAGTCGCAAGTAAGTTTCTATACTCAAAAGACCAAGCAAACCAATTTCATATTCTGCCATCAGGATTCCTGAAATTTATGAGGACATATTGAATTAGTGAGGATTTCGGAAATTTGTAGTCCAAGCAACTCATATTTTGAAGTTTTGTTGCTTACCTTCCCATCCCATTGTGTTGCTATGCTCCTGAAGTTGCCTAAGTTTTGCTATATTGGGTTATCCACAATAGTATCGGCAGCGATGTTTTGTTTTGTGACAACTACTCAAATAAATAAAAACCACGTGTTTTGTTGTTTCAAGAGATTGAGTCATGGGCTGTGAGCAAGCATTATATTTTGACATGAAAGGTAGGTCTATTTTCAAATGAATGGTAGAGCATGAAGGTTTGCGCACCGTGATGCAAAGGCCGTATGCATCGACGAGGCGAAGGTGGGGCTTACCGGGATGGGTTGAGAGGAGGCAGTGGAGAGACGAAATGGAAGAGGCGGATGGTGAATATAGGACGTGAAAAATGATGCATCTACATAGTCCTTCTGTTGAATGCATATGCAAAGAGGTGAATTACATTTTGGGCATATGTTCATGTACTATTTAGGCTCAGAATTATTTTTAGCAGTTTTTTTGACATTCTTCCTCACGGACCTGCCTATTATAGTATTATTTTTTATGAGAAAATAATGCAACTTTTGAACTAAGCCTGTAATCATCAACCTCTGCCTACTGTAAGTTTGAGCTCTACATTGGAGTTGCTTTGATTGACTATCAATTAGCATGCACCGCTGAATGCAACCGTGATGGCGGGTCGTTCGAAGAAAACATTTATGGATGAATAGATGATTGCTTTCACACGATAAAATTGTTGAATTGTTTGGGTATGTATTTTCTGAAGAAAAAAGGTGGGATTTCCACTAAAAGCCATAATAGTTCTGTTGAGGTCTTCTTGCTGTGTGTCACCACTTTTGGTTAAATTTGAAATTTACCTGCAAGTAATTCATTTGCATGTGCATGAACTTGTTGCATATGGTGCCTGATGTTTCATCTTGTTGCAGTGCTGATTCTATATCTCGAGCAAAGCAGATTCTTACCTCGATGCATGGAAGAGCAAGAGGAGCATACGGCCATAGCCACTTATTATTGCTTCACATACTGATACAAATCTAGGAGATTGGTCTTTTCTGGACACCTACTGCGACACTAAGTACTATTTCACATTTTCCTTTTAAATTTTCAGTGAGAATGAACGCAAGGGCATATGCTTTGTTGGGTGACATTCATTTACTTGCTTTATCCATAGGAACTGGAGTTCAAGAAGCAACACTACTGAGCTTGATTTCTCCTGTGACCATTGCAAAGAGGTGAATTACATTTTGGGCATATGTTCATGTATTACTATTCTTGATTGGAGCTATAGCTTTTTTGGTAATTTGATAACACCACGAGCAGTAATCGTGTTTAAAAGCCAAAAACATACATAATGTGTAAACTGTTTTGATGTACTGTCAGTTTAGGAGCAAAGTAACCATTAGTAAACAGTCTAGGAAATCTGGATGCATCTGCACGTCAATGTGATCTTCTGTTCATCCCTTGTACTGATTCTAACATTGATGGGTTTTTGCGGACAATGTTTTAATGCTAGCTGTTGTAAGTAGTCACTATGGTTTAGCATGATGCTTGCTGTATGGAGTTTACAGTATCAGTTTGACGCATAAGCCTTTTGAAATTAATTCAACTTGACTGAATTTTACTTTCCTCTCTTCTCTCATGCTTAAATTTCTTGCTTGTGTTTAGTATGATGCGCAAGAGAGTTGATGCTCGCCACATTCCAACTCTGAGGGATGTGCATCCACACACGAAATGGAGTTTATGTCTCAGAGTATACCACAAATTCCACATTGAATGAATTGGCTTTGGGAGGAGGAGACTAAACTTGGTCGTGTTGGACACAGAGGTAAAGCTCGGGACATTGAACATTGAACGAATTGGCTTTGGGAGGAAGAGACTAAACTTGGTCGTGTTGGACACAGAGGTAAAGCTCGGGACACACGAAATGGAGTTTATGTCTCAGAGTATACCCCAAATTCCACATTGAACGAATTGGCTTTGGGAGGAAGAGACTAAACTTGGTCGTGTTGGACACAGAGGTAAAGCTCGGGACATCTTTTTTTCCTATAATGATTAACCATTTTGTTTATTCCTTGGAATTTTAAGCTGAAAATAGTAGGAGAAGTGCCTAATCTACTACCACTATAAAAGGAAGAGAGGGGCAGATCCAAACAATCACATCCATCAATCGTCAAGATCTAATGGCCCTTAATTCTTTCGTGTTTAACGCTACAAGCCACGCATTAAGCCACTACATCAAACGCACGCCTCCATCGAGTCATCCATAAGAAAACCGCCCCTCGCACGCACGATACCCACTCGCCCATACGCCACCGCCCTCGCTCGCTCACCCCCTACACGGCCGGCCGCCGCCGCCGCCCCACGCCACCGCTCCTCCGCTTGGCCGCTGCCCCACAGATGCGATCGCCGTTGCCGTCCACAGCTCCTCCGCTAGGTTGCTGCCGCATGGATGCGGTCGCCGTCCGTCGTTCGGCTGATGTGTGATGTCCAGTCACCGCCTCCTTTGCTACGGCGAGCCGCCGCCGACCTCCTCGGCCTGTTAGACGTGCCAGCGCCCTCCTCCTCCCTTCTCTCTCCCTATCCTCACTAATCTCTCTCCCTCTCCCCGTTCCCGTGCTGCAGAACACCATGGCCATGGAGCAAGCTCTGCCAGACCTTCTCTCGCGACTTCCGGCCTTCCTCTCGACCAGATCGACGACGGGACGCCCAGATCTGACATGACGCCGTTCGTTTCCGGCTAGCCTAGCCGCACCGAGCATCCGAACCACCTCCCCAGACAGCGCCGCCATCGTCGCCAAGGCGGCGCCAGTCTCGGCCACGGCGCAGGAGGTGCCATCGTCACTGTCCTTGTCGTCATCTGGCTGGGCCGTCGAGGATCTCCTGCAGTTCTCCCTACGGGCACCGTCGAGGGCACAGATCGTCTATCACAAGTCAATCAGGTGAACTTTTAATGCAAATCAATCTGGTGATTTTTTTGGTGTGTTATTAATCAGCTTCCATCGTAAGTAGTAGAGTTGGAGGGATCCTCACGTTTTCAATTTTCTGGTGCTAATCAATCAGATCTCCGTCTGGTATAGTAGCTTATGAGCACACGTACCCCGCGGCATCAAACAAATACTCGGTTTCAGAGTTAATTTCTGTACGTCTGGCTCACCTAAATACTCATTTGATTCACTGTTGGGTAATTGAATAGGGATAAGAAAAGCGAGGTGCAACTCAAGCGAATAAACAGTAGAAGAATGAAGAAGTAAGCAGGGAGTGCATGTAGATCCTCCAAGGGACCATCAAGGTAAGGCATTAAACTGAATTTGTGGCACTACTGAATATATGAATTGGCTTGTTAGGACCAACTTATCTGAAACTAATGTGTGAAAAGCTGGACAGGGCGAAATAATTTGTAAGTATGATACAAACCTGTACGGAAAATCTTATGGAAATTTTCCTATTGATGCTTCTAGGTACTGGTTGTGCCCACCTGTTGTGGGATTGCTTCTACCTAAACCATGTGGATTACTCTTCGTACAATTTTCTCGCAGTCAGTGTCGGGAACTCTGTGTACTTGTGAAATGCATGCAGCAACAAGGTCTGCCAACCATTGTCATTGTTGCAAGATTACTTTTCTAAAAGTTGTAAAGAGAACGAGAGATAGAACTAAGTAAGTTGCTCTAGCTCTCACCAAGCTATGTCATTGAGCAGGTCACTAAGCTTTGCTATTCGGGTGCATATGACACTAATTATTCAGTGGGTTGGGCACAACATGGCGCTCAGCAGCCCGTAGGAAAGAAATGGTTCTCTAAGTTGGGATGGTGTTGTGATTAATTGTTGGCTTGTTGCCATCAGATTTACTTACATGGTCAGCTTCCAGTGTTCAACTGTTATATGTAGCACCGCAGATGCATATATTACTATTTAGTGTATACTAAAGTGTTTATTTTATAGAAGAAATGCATGGTACAGATGGTGTTACTTGCTATTCTAGGTGTGGTGATCTCAACATTTTTGCTTGGCGCTGCTGTAAAGGTATGTATGTGCCCGGATTGATAACGGACATAGTGAAAGTGCTAGTATCGACTAGAGGGGGGTGAATAGGCGATTTTTATGAAAGTCTTCAAAACTTGGAAGTTTCGAATACAAACAACAGAAATAACCTAATTGATATGCAGCGGAAGATAAACTACCCTGAACAAGCCATAGTCAAGTATGTAATGATATGAAAGTACAGGACTAATAGCAGTTAGGCAGTAAGGATCAAGATGGAAGATAGTGTGAAGCCAATCAACAATAGTAGTCAGGCAATGAAGTCAAACAGATACACAGATAGGCAATGACTTCACGAAGACAAACTTAAGTAAGGTTGGCAGGGATAGAACCAGTTGCTTGTTGAAGACACAGATTTGTTGGACCAGTTCGATTCTTTGTGACAACTCTATGCGTCTGTTAGGGAGGCTGAGATTTAACTCGAAGACTGTGTCTTCACCTTATTCCCTTGAGATAAGGACACCCAGTCCTCGCTCAATCACTCTGTAAGTCTTCAAGGAGACTTCCAAACCTTCACAGACTTCGTTCACGGCAATCCACAATGACTCTTGGATGCTCGAACGCGACGCCTAACCGGCCGGAGGATTCACAGTCCTCAAGTGTAATAAGTCTTCAGTCACATGCATGTAAAGACTTCATGATGCCTAACACTCTTTGGCTCGGGTGTTTGGGCTTTGTCCTCGCAAGGATCTTTCTCTCTCAAATGCTTCAAGGTGGGTTGCTCTCAAGCGACAAAAGCCGTGCACAAACTCTGAGCAGCCACCAATTTATGGTGTAGGGGTGGGCTATTTATAGCCACAAGGCAACCCGATCTGATTTGTCCAAAATGACCCTGGTCACTAAGGAACCGACACGTGTTCCAACGGTCGATTTCAAACACACGCGCAACTTTACTTGGGCTACAAGCAAAGCGACTCATCCAGCTCTGGATAAGATTTGCTCTCATTGTCTTCGCTCAAAGACATAGGATTTGAGTTGAGCATCACTTCAGTCACTCTGACTTAGTTCACTTGGACCCCACTTAACAGTACGGTGGTTCCTATGACTCAACAAAGAAGAAAGGAAACAACGAAACCACACAGTCTTCGCGCTCCAAAGTCTTCACACAATGTCTTCTCATGTCATAGACTTCAATATGAATATCTTCTCTTACCACCATGTCTTCAATGTCTTCATACATTTTAGGGTCATCTCCGGTAGGTAAACCGAATCAATGAGGGACACTACTGCGTTATCCCGCAATTCTCACAAGCGCATTAGTCCCCAACCAACTTTGTCGTCAATACTCCAAAACCAACTAGGGTGGCACTAGATGCACTTACAATCTCCCCTTTTGGTGATTGATGACAAACTGGTTGAAGTTTTCAACGGGATAAAGTATGTGAAATTGTAGGGATAGGGAATTGTCTTCATAAGTTGCAAGGGCTCCCCCTGAAGATGTGCATATAAGTAATTTGCTTTTGGAATGCAAATGCACATGGCAGGTTGTACTTGTGGAGATCCACTTCAACTTATGAAGATAATTCATCATGCATGAAATGATATAGCAAGTAGAATGACATGCATAATGAAAAATGGACGTCTGCAGAATGATCTAAGTGCGGAAGTTATCATCGCACATGCGGAATTTATCATCGCATCATAGTAGAGCAAATAAGTAGCAGAAGTAGTAGACGACCATCAAGTTTAGGTGTTACAACTCAAAGAACCAAATGTTTCAAAATGCAAGAGTTGTAAGTACGCAGCAAAATATAATGCAACCGCCCATATGAACCCGCTTGAAGACTATCAACTCATACGGTTCTCCCCCTTTTGTCAGTAATGACCAAAAAGGTTTGAAGACATAGAGCATCTACTCGTCATGAGTAGGTGAAGCAGCTAGGTCGTTGTCGTTGGTTGGCGGTGCAGATGAACTTGGTGCAGTGTCGATGCGCGCCGTAGCAGGAGGTGGCGAAGTAGCGTCATCTTCATCATCGATCACTCTGTCATTAACTGTTGCCGCGGAAGAAGAATATTCAGAGTCTTCAAGAGATGGGGTGCGACGTAAGACAGTAGTCCGTGGAGGAGTGGAGTCAAACTGG
Source organism: Aegilops speltoides (assembly GCA_021437245.1). Lineage (NCBI taxonomy): Eukaryota > Viridiplantae > Streptophyta > Magnoliopsida > Poales > Poaceae > Aegilops > Aegilops speltoides. The sequence goes on along the minus strand of CM038141.1, from coordinate 423,006,333 downwards.
AATCTTTCATTGAAGCCATCATCTTGAAGATCAGCTTCAGCGCTGAGCAGGGTCAAACTCTTCCATGATCGCCGGCAAGTTTCATGAGCAACAAAGGCATTCTTGGTGGCAGGGTTGCGAATGCGATTGACATCCACCAAGAGGCTTTGCATCTGTCGCTTGAGCTAGAAATGATGCTTATCCTGTTTCTGATGAAGAGCCACAAGAAGTTCTCGGTCATTGAGAACGTGAGAACGCTTCCGAGGCCTTTGTGCAATGGTGCTTTCAGTGGCTTCAGTGGGCGCTCTGTGAGGCAGACAAGTGTTACCAGCCAGTGGATAGATTCGTGTCACTGCTTGAACACCTTCAATAGGCTGAGTGAAGCTTTCGTGCTCAATATTCTGAAGACAAAGTGGCGTCTTGGCAGGGTCAGAGTATATAGCATCAATCGACATATCAACCTCTGGCGAAATATTATATGATTGCGGCGGAGGGCTGATAATTGATGATGAGTGTCGCTGATGAGGCGCATGACCTGTGGAGCATAAAACTTCGACCAAATAGGTCGGGCCGAAGCGACAAGTTGCCTTATGAAGAATTCTTGCGTGTTGAAGCGATGCCATTGAGAATATAGAAGACCAAAGTCTTCATAGCTCCTTCAAGCTTGGTCACGATGAGTGTCCTTTGGTAGCCATAGAGTTAGCTGATGATATGATATATGGTGCGAGGCGATACTCAAGGTCTTCAACAAAGAAATGTGTGGGATACTCTGCGTCGGATGGCAAAGGCTTCATCATGCTCAACATCCGCTCATATTGAGTTACGGCTTATGAAAGATGCTTTCCACAAAGATTGCGGTGTAGGCGACAGTCAGGTTCATATAGTTCTCCAGGAGTGGCTAGCCCAGTAAGCTCAATGATATCCATAGCTTTGGCTTCATGATGAACATTTCCAGTCATCCACTCGAGAACCCATGTCTTGATGTCCCTGTAGTAGCCGCGAATGTGCAGAGTGGCATAGAATTGAAGCAATAGCTCTTCATTCCAATGTTCTTTGTTTGTCGCAAAGTGGAGCAGACCAGCATCACGAAAGCAATCAAGTGCTTCTTCTAAGCACGGCAGTCCAGCAATGGCTTCAGTATCAAGACGCATATGAGAGAAAATGCGCCCTTGATCATATAGCACGCATGAGTAATAGGTTCTCTGCTGATAGCTCCAGAACCGATCTGATGAAATCCTTGGCTTGGAGTAGGGGTTCTTGGCGCTGTCAAAGAAGGTATTGTGGCTTTTGAAGCCATTAGCATTGAAGGACCCGGGTGAGTTGGCAGTACCTGGAAACCTTGGCAACCTTGGCTTTGGCTTCTGAACCTGAGGCCTATGCTCAACATGATAGTCAAATTGAGGTCCTGAGGCAGAGGACGGAGGCACCAGAATGGGCCATCGGACAGTGGTAAGCTGACCATGATTGTATGCTTGCTCAATGGTGTGAGGCCTTGGTGGCGGAACAGGAGCAGGGGCAACAGCTGAGGCGTCAGGCTGCACAACAGGTGCTTCGGGAGCAGTTGTCATATTTGCTTCAGGTGCAGCATCCTCATGGGCTTCAGGTGCAGCATCCTCATTGGTTTTAGGTTCAGTGGCCACATTTTCTTCAGGCACGCTAGTTGGCGCAGGCTCCTCTTGACGAACAGGAGGGTTGGGCACAGGCACGTTCACATCTGGAACAGCTTCTTCTTCAATCGCTGGGGGAGTAGGTACACGTACTTCTTCTTCATTTTCCTCGGCTGATGCAGCCGGAATGTCTTCAGCAGCATGTGCTTTAGACTCAGAGACATTCACTGTTGGAGCAGGCTCAGAAAATACTTGACGTGCAACAGGTGAACGTTGCACTTCTCCTTCTGGAATGCTCGACAGAGGGACTTGAGGCCTTTGTCCTCTGCGAAGCCTTCGAAGTGCTGGCTTCGCCTTAGGAGATGGAGTTGGCTGGGCCTGAAAGTCTTCATCCTCTTCTTGCACGGGGGGTGTAGCTTGTTGTTGTTGTTTGGGAGTACTGGGGGAGTCTTGTTGTTGTGGGTGATCAGCCCACGATGCATCCTGAGCAATTGGCGTCAGAGGACGACCAATGCTGATAAGTTCGCTGTTCGTATGAACAGGCAATGATACCACTTCATGTTCGATCTGAGGAAGAACTTCACCATCAGCTACATTGTCATCATGACCAATTTCCTCAGCAGCGGTGGGTTCAGCTGCTGGAATATCTTCAGCTTCATGAGCCTCTGTGGAAGCAGGCTCATGGACTACCATCTATCGTTCTTGATGTACTGACGCAGGGCGAACCACGGAAATGGGTTCAACGACTAAGGGCTCTGTGAAAGCAGCCCTAGTCTTCTTGGTCTTGCGCTTCTTCTTGGAGGGAGCGGCATCAGAAGCTTCAGTATTCTTTCTCTTTCTCGCTTCAGCCTCGGCAGCCCTCGTCTTCTTTTGTTCTGAAGCAGTTGTGGTGACCTTTAGCTTCGAGCCAGTCATGCTGCTTGGGAAGATAATGCGAGGGGCTTCTTGGCTTGAAGGTTCAGGCTGTTCAGGGTGCTTCTTCTTCTTCTTTGCAGCCATCCTGGGGTCAATGCCAGGACGGCCAAGGGACTTGCGCTTCTCAGCCTTATTGTAGGCAAGCACACACTTATCAGCCAAAATCTTCATGCGCTCTCGAGAGCCCTGAGCTTCTTGGCATTTCTTCAGAAAAGCTTCTTTAAGCTCATGGAGCATGACTTTGAAGTTGCGGACGCCTTGAACACTTAGTTTGGCCACATGCTTCTTGAATTGAGCCTTCTCATAATCAATCTTGTTTTTGAGCTCAACGATGCGCTGAGCGAGAGCTAGCTCAGAAGCAATGGCTCCATTGAAGGAGACACTGAGGCCAATGGGGAGCTGTAAATCTTCAAAGCTGACGTTGGGGGTGTCGAACCACTCATCAATGAAATTGTGAATGATGGCCACATCAAAGAGAGGCAAGTTGCTGAATATTTCTGCTTCTTCCTTGCTCTTTATCAGCTGCTCAAGAGCATCATCAGCTAGATCCTCATCACTTGACAAATCAATGGGTTCTTCGCGCAGAATGGCGGCAGGAGTCAAGGCTCTTTGATCAGATGGTCTGACAAGTTGCTTCTTCTTCTCCGTTCTCTTGGAGACACGGGATTGATCTTCAGACGCACACGGCTTGTGGAGGTGCAAGGCGGTGGCGATTAACCATACGAAGTCTTTGGAGGTGCAGCTGAGGTTGAAGCCTTTGACTTCTTTTGCTTTTGTGGCTTTGGAGGAGGAGTAGGGGCTTCATCGGAGTCATCACCATTGTCAGAGTGATCTACTCTGGCACCTTGGACCATGATGTAGGTGATGAGGCCGTCAACGTTGGAGAAGGGGCCGATCTCATTGGGATTAGCGTCACGGGAGCCGTCAGCACGGGGAGCAGAGGGACCTGGGTTGAAGTCCAAACCCAAGGACTTCTTGTTCTTCTTGGCCGAAGCCACAACAAACTGGTAGTTGCGCTTGAAGAGAGAGTCATCACGACACCATAGTAGTGAGGTGGGATCTGCGTTCGCAGGCTGTGGCCCACGGACCATGCAAGGATAGAAGCCTTGGTCAATGGCTTCAGCTAGGCTCTTGGGTTGAAGGCCTCGATAGAGGATATCACCCCAAGGTCTCTTGATGGCATTCTTTTCTGCATATTCCTTCGTCACAAACTTGTACTTGAACCACTCCTCCTCCCAATAGCGACGAATCCATTGGATTCGCGTCTTCCTTTGTTGATAATTCTCTTCAGGATCTGTCTTGTATAGTTCTGCTAAGTCATCAGGCAGATCTTTGGATGTTCCTTCTCTGCGCTGTCTGCCACCCTTCCTTGCTGATTTTTCTGCAGCCATGAACTTCAAGCTGAAAGGCTTCAATACGTTCAAAGGCTTCAGAGATTTACTCTTGCTGGTCAAGCAGGAACTGGGTTCGGGAGAATTGATATGATCTTGTAAGTATTCGCAAGCGAATGCGCACTATGAGAACCAAGGGATTCTCCACGGACATGTACCGTGATGACATTAGAGATGCGAGGGAAGGGGAAGAGGTCATATGCATTCTCAGAAGATTTTTGAAGATAAATCAGTTTGAAGACATTGACCTCATGATGCGAAGACATTCACTTATATAGGTGAGTTGGTTCCAGATTTGTACCAATCCGTGAATAAGTACAAGTGAGGAATCAAACTAGACAAGAAATCTAAGTGAATCGACTAAGCAGTATGAGATGCAGACGGGATAGATCTAGCTTGAATAGACAGAAACTACTTTCGGTAAACAGGATGAATCTTGAAGATCAAAAAGGTGGTAAAAATAGAGTTATAATTACCGTACAAAGAACTGCTAGATGGAAGAATAGGAGACCGAGCAGTTCAGCCCACCATGCCCTAACTTGGCGACGGAGGACACAAACGACGACGGCGGAGAGGACGATGTCCGCGGCCGGCGTGAGGACGGCGTCGGAGAAGTCGCGGCAGCTAAGCGCTTCGTCGCCGGTGTCGTCGCGAGCTAGTGGTGGCGCTAGGGTTTTGACGGAGGTGGAGAGGTGGAAGAAGGATTTCTTTACCGCAGGGGACAAGTATTTATAAGTAGGTGAGAGACACGGCGCAATTACGCTGGTGCCCCTGGCAGTTCACATCTGAGTGGTACGTGGCAAGCATGCAACACACTCAGGGTTGTCCCACGTTCCCACGCCCGCCAGGCATGTCGGAGAGTTGTTCCGGCTTCTCCGGATTTCAACAATAAAGATAAGCCATTTAAAACAGATTTAATGTTTGTCTCTTTGCCTTCTGCTGACTAGGATGCAGAGAAGACATTCGATAGAGCAATCAAATCATCATAGTGCAGAAAGTCATGAAGACAAATTGAAACTGAAGACAAACCAAATGCGAAGTCATTGCGATATAACGCCTCGAGTGAAACATTTCAAACAAAGAAAGTTGGTGGTGGCGTTACCCACCGTATAGGAAGTATTAGACCCAAACACGGCGCACAATTATCGTGGCGCTCCGAAGTCAAATTCCATGTTAATATATTCACACTCAGAGTGTAAATCTTCATTGATTGAAGATATACATTACTTTGTGTGTTGCACATCTAAGTCATCAACATGCATAAGTGTTAGGATGTGTGCCTGATCACAGGACATTAGAGGATTCCAAGATATTTAGCTCACACCGTAACTTGCAAAACCTTTTCTCATCCAAGGGCTTTGTGAAGATATCGCGATTGCTCTTTAGTGTTGGCGTGAATGATATCGATATCTTTCTTCATGACATGATCTCTGAGAAAGTGATGACGAATTTCAATGTGCTTTGTCTTCGAGTGTTGGACTGGATTGTTGGCTATTTTGATGGCACTTTCGTTGTCGCAGAAGAGAGGTACTTGTTTCAGGTTGATGCCATAATCCTTGAGAGTTTGCTTCATCCATAGAAGCTGAGCACAACAGGATCCAGTAGCAATGTATTCAGATTCAGCAGTTGAGAGTGATACACAGTTCTACTTCTTCGAAGACCAACAGACAAGTGATCGACCAAGAAAATGGTATGTGCCAGATGTAGACTTGCGATCCACCTTGTCACCAGCATAATCAGCATCCGAGAATCCAACCAAATCGAATTGTGAGCCCTTGGGATACCATAATCCGAGTGTTGGGGTGTAAGCCAAATATCGAAGAATTCGCTTCACAGCTAAGTGATGCGATTCCTTTGGTGCCGCTTGGAATCGAGCACACATGCAAACACTAAGCATAATATCTGGCCTAGATGCACATAAATAAAGCAAAGAACCAATCATGGAGCGGTATACCTTTTGATCGAACTCTTTACCATTGTCGTCGGGACCAAGATGGTGTTTGGCTGGCATTGGCGTCGTATAGCCTTTGCAGTCTTCCATTCCAAACTTCTTCAGACAATCTTTGAGGTATTTCTCTTGAGATATAAAGATGCCATTCCTTTGCTGACGAATTTGAAGACCAAGGAAGAACTTCAGCTCACCCATCATGGGCATTTGATATTGCTCTTGCATCATGTACCCAAACTCATCACTGTACTTCTGGTTGGTGTAGCCGAAGATTATGGCATCCACATATATTTGGCACACAAACATTTCACCATCATATGTCTTCGTGAAGAGAGTCGGATCGAGGGATCCAGGTTTGAAGCCTTTGCTCTTCAGGAAGTCTTTGATTGTATCATACCAGGCACGAGGGGCTTGTTTGAGGCCATACAGTGCTTTGTTTAGCTTGTACACCATATCAGGATGTTTTGGGTCTTCAAAGCCAGGTGGTTGTGCGACATATACTTCTTCTTCAATCTTGCCATTGAGAAAAGCACTCTTTACATCCATTTGATATAGCAAGATGTTGTGATGATTAGCGTAGGCTAGCAGTATACGAATAGCTTCAAGCCTAGCAACAGGAGCAAATGTTTCATCGAAGTCAATTCCTTCAACTTGAGTGTATCCTTGAGCTACAAGACGAGCTTTGTTTCTGACGACTTGACCATGCTCATCTTGCTTGTTTCGATATATCCATTTTGTTCCAATAATGTTATGCTTGCGAGGATCAGGTCGCTTGACAAGTTCCCAGACATTATTGAGTTTGAACTGTTGAAGTTCTTCTTGCATGGCTTGAATCCATTCAGGTTCCATAAAAGCTTCAGCAACTTTCTTGGGTTCTGATATTGACACAAATGAAAAGTGCCCACAGAAGTTTGCTAGTTGTTTTGCTCTTGATCGAGTGAGCGGACCAGGTGCATTGATGTTGTCAATTATCTTCTCTATTTGAACTTCATTTGCAACACGTGGATGAATAGGACGAAGGTTTTGTTGGGGAGCGTAGTAATTTCAAAAAATTTCCTACGCACACTCAAGATCATGGTGATGGTATAGCAACGAGAGGAGAGAGTGTTCGTCCACGTACCCTCGTAGACCGTAAGTGCACAACGCGGTTCATGTAGTCGTACGTCTTCACGATCCGACCGATCCAAGCACCGAACGTACGGAGCCTCCGAGTTCAGCACACGTTCAGCTCGATGACGATCTCCGGCCTCCGATCCAGCAGAGCTCCGGAGATGAGTTCCATCAGCACGACGGTGTGGTGACGATGATGATGTTCTACCGGCGCAGGGCTTCGCCTAAACTCCGCGACGATATGACCGAGGTGGAATATGGTGGAGGGGGGCACCGCACACGGCTAAGGAACGATCCGTAGATCAACTTGTGTGTCTATGGGGTGCCCCCTGCCCCCGTATATAAAGGAGGAGAGGAGGAGGGGGCCGGCCTAAGGGGAGGCGCACACTAGGAGGGGGAAACCTACTCCAAGTAGGTTTCCCCCCTCCCTTTCCTAATCCAAGAAGGAGGGGGAAGGAAGGAGTGGGAGAGGGGGAAGGCAAGGGGGGCGCCGCCCCCCTTCCTTGTCCTATTCGGACTCAAGGGGAGGGGGGCGCCACTTGCCCTGGCCGGCCTCTCTCTTTCTCCAATAGGGCCCATCAAGGCCCATTACTTCCCGGGGGGGTTCCGGTAACCCTCCGGTACTCCGTTTTTCTCCGAAAACTCCCGAAAACTTCCGGTGTCCGAATATAGTCGTCCAATATATCAATCTTTATGTCTCGACCATTTCGAGACTCCTCGTCATGTCCGTGATCACATCCGGGACTCCGAACAAACTTCGGTACATCAAAACTTATAAACTCATAATAAAACTGGCATCGAAACGTTAAGCGTGCGGACCCTACGGGTTCGAGAACTATGTAGACATGACCTAGAACCACTCTCGGTCAATAACCAATAGCGGGACCTGGATGCCCATATTGGTTCCTACATATTCTACGAAGATCTTTATCGGTCAAACCGCATAACAACATACTTTGTTCCCTTTGTCATCGGTATGTTACTTGCCCGAGATTTGATCGTCGGTATCCAATACCTAGTTCAATCTCGTTACCGGCAAGTCTCTTTACTCGTTCCGTAATACATCATCTCATAACCAACTCATTAGTTACATGCTTGCAAGGCTTAGGTGATGAGTATTACCGAGAGGGCCCAGAGATACCTCTCCGACATTCGGAGTGACAAAACCTAATCTCGAATTATGCCAACCCAACATGTACCTTCGAAACACCTGAGAGCACCTTTATAATCACCCGATTCGTTGTGACGTTTGGTAGCACACAAAGTGTTCTTCCGTAAACGGAGTTGCACAATCTCATAGTTGCGGAACTTTGTATAAGTCATGAAGAAAGCAATAGCAAGATACTAAGCGATCAAGTGCTAGGCTAACGGAATGGGTCATGTCAATCACATCATTCTCCTAATGATGTGATCCCGTTAATCAAATGGCAACTCTTTTGTCCATGGCTAGGAAACATAACCATCTTTGATAAACGAGCTAGTCAAGTAGAGGCATACTAGTGACACTATGTTTGTCTATGTATTCACACATGTATTATGTTTCCGGTTAATACAATTCTAGCATGAATGATAAACATTTATCATGATATAAGGAAATAAATAATAACTTTATTATTGCCTCTAGGGCATATTTCCTTCAGTCTCCCACTTGCACTAGAGTCAATAATCTAGTTCACATCGCCGTGTGATTTAACATCAATATTCATCTCTGTATATGATTAACACCCATAGTTCACATCGTCATGTGACCAACACCCAAAGGGTTTACTAGATTCAATAATCTAGTTCACATTGCTATGTGATTAACACCCAAAGAGTACTAAGGTGTGATCATGTTTTGCTCGTGAGAGAAGCTTAGTCAACGGGTCTGTCACTTTCAGAGCCGTATGTATTTTGCAAATATTCTATGTCCACAATGCTCTGCACGGAGCTACTCTAGCTAATTGCTCCCACTTTCAATATGTATCCAGATTGAGACTTAGAGTCATCTGGATTGGTGTAAAAGCTTGCGTCATTGTAACTTTTTACGACAGGCTCTTTTATCACCTCCATAATCGAGAAACATCTCCTTAGTTCTCACTAAGGATATTCTTGACTGTTGTCCAGTGATCTACTCTTAGATCAAAATTGTATTCCTTTGTCAAACTCAGAGCAAGGTATACAATAGGTCTGGTTCACAGCATACCATACTTTATAGAACCTATGACTGAGGCATAGGGAATGACTTTTCATTCTCTTACTATTTTCTGCCATGGTCGGGTCTTGAGTCTTACTCAACTTCACACCTTTGCATCACAGGCAAGAACTCTTTGACTGTTCCATTTTGAACTATTCAAAAATTTATCAAGGTATGTACTCATTGAAAGATCTTATCAAGCGTCTTGATCTATCTATATAGATCTTGATGCTCAATGTGTAAGCAGCTTCACCGAGGTCTTGCTTTGAAAAACTCTTTTTCAAGTATCCTTTCATGCTATCCAGAATTTCTATATCATTTCCAATCAACAATATGTCACCCACATATAATATTAGAAATGCTACAGAGCTCCCACTCACTTTCTTGTAAATACAGGCTTCTCAAAAAGTTTGTATAAAACCATATGCTTTGATCAACTCATCAAAGCGTATATTCCAACTCCGAGAGGCTTGCACCAGTCCATAAATGGATTGCTGGAGCTTGCACACTTTGTTAGCATCTTTAGGATTGACAAAACCTTCTGGTTGCATCATATAAAACTCTTCTTTAATAAATCCATTAAGGAATGCAGTTTTTGACATCCATTTGCCAGATTTCATAAAATGTGGCAATTGCTAACATAATTCGGACAGACTTAAGCATCGATACGAGTGAGAAAATCTCATCGTATTCAACCCCTTGAACTTGTTGAAAACCTTTTGCAACAAGTCGAGCTTAGTGGATAGTAACACTACTATCAATGTCCGTCTTCCTCTTGAAGATCCATTTATTTAACATGGCTTGCTGATCATCGAGCAAGTCAATCAAAGTCCATACTTTGTTCTCATACATGGATCATATCTCAGATTTTATGGCCTCAAGCCATTTCGCGGAATCTGGGCTCATCATCGCTACCTCATAGTTCGTAGGTTCATCATGGTCTAGTAACATGACTTTCAGAATAGTATTACTGTACTACTCTGGTGCGGAATGTACTTTGGAAGACCTACGAGGTTTTTTAGTAACTTGATCTGAAGTTTCATGATCATCATCATTAGCTTCCTCACTAATTGGTGTAGGAATCACTGGAACTGATTTATGTGATGAACTACTTTCCAATTCGGGAGAAGGTACAAATTACCTTATCAAGCTCTACTTTCCTCCCACTCACTTCTTTCGAGAGAAACTCCTTCTCTAGAAAGGATCCATTTTTAGCAACGAATGTTTTGCCTTCGGATCTGTGATAGAAGGATTACCCAACAGTTTCCTTTGGGTATTCTATGAAGACGCACTTCTCCGATTTGGGTTTGATCTTATCAGGATGAAATTTTTTTCACATAAGCATCGCAGCCCCAAACTTTAAGAAACGACAACTTGGGTTTCTTGCTAAACCACAGTTCATATAGTGTCGTCTCAACGGATTTAGTTGGTGCCCTTTTAACGTGAATGCAGCTGTCTCTAATGCATAACCCCAAAACAATAATGGTAAATCAATAAGAGACATCATAGATCGCACCATATCCAATAAAGTGTGGTTACGACGTTCGGACACACCATAACGTTGTGGTGTTCTAGGTGGCGTGAGCTGTGAAACTATTCCACATTGTTTTAATTGAAGACCAAACTCGTAACTCAAATATTCGTCTCCGTGATCAGATCGCAGAAACTTTATTTTCTTGTTACGATGATTTTTCCACTTCACTCTAAAATTCTTTGAACCTTTCAACTATTTCAGACTTATGTTTCATCAAGTAGATATACCCATATCTGCTCAAATCATCTTGTGAAGGTCGAAAATAACGATACTTGCCATGAGCCTTCATACTCATTGGTCTCGCATACATCGATGTATTATTTCCAATAAGTCGAGAGCTTCGTTCCATTGTTCCAAGAACGGAGTTTTAGTCATCTTTCCCAAAAGGCACGGTTCGCAAGCATCAAATGATTCATAACCAAGTGATTCCAAAATCCATCTTTATGGAGTTTCTTCATGCGCTTTACACCGATATGACCCAAACGGCGATTACCACAAATAAGTTGCACTATCATTATTAACTTTGCATCTTTTGGCCTCAATATTATGAATATGTGTATCACTACGATCGAGATCCAACAAACTATTTTCATTGGGTGTGTGACCATTGAAGGTTTTATTCATGTAAACAGAACAACTATTATTCTCTGATTTTAAATGAATAATCGTATTGCAATAAACACGATCAAATCATATTCATGCTCAACGCAAATGCCAAATAACATTTATTTAGGTTTAACACTAATCCCGAAAGTATAGGGAGTGTGCGATGATGACCATATCAATCTTGGAACTACTTCCAACACTCATTGTCACTTTCCCTTCAACTAGTCTCTGTTTATTCTGTAACTCCTGTTTCAAGTTACTAATCTTAGCAACCGAACAAGTATCAAATTACTCAGGGGCTACTATAAACACTAGTGAGGTACACATCAATAACCTGTATATCAAATATACCCTTGTTCACTTTGCCATCCTTCTTATCCACCAAATATTCAGGGCATTTCCGCTTCTAGTGACCATTTCCTTTGCAGTGTAAACACTCAGTTGCAGGGTATGGTCCAGCTTTGGGCTTCTTCGCAGGAGTGACAACTTGCTTGTCTTTCCACTTGAAGTTCCCTTTCTTTCCCTTTGCCCTTTTATTGAAACTAGTGGTCTTGTCAATCATCAACACTTGATGCTCTTTCTTGATTTCTACCTTCGTCGATTTCAATATCACGAAGAGCTCAGGAATCGTTTTCGTCATCCCTTGCATACTATAGTTCATCACAAAGTTCTAGTAACTTTAGTGATGGTGACTATGTTGGGGAACGTAGTAATTTCAAAAAACTTCCTACGCACACGCAAGATCATGGTGATGCATAGCAACGAGAGGGGAGAGTGTTGTCTACGCACCCTCGTGAGACCGGCGCATAGCGATCACAACGTAGAGGAAGTAGTCGTCGACGTTCTCCTCGCGATCCAACCGATCCCAGCGCCGTTACTCGGCGCCTCCGAGTTCTTGACACACGTACAGCTCGGTGGCGCTCCTCGAGCTCGATCCAAAAAGCTCCGGGGAGAGAGTTCCGTCGACCGACGGCGTGGTGGACGATCTTGATGTTCTACCGACGCAGGCTTCGCCTAAGCACCGCAACGATATGATCGAGGTGGATTATGGTGGAGGGGCACCGCACACGGCTAAGGAACGATCTCAAGGATCAACTTGTGTGTTCTAGGGTGCCCCCTGCCCCGTATATAAAGGAGCAAGGGCGGGCCGGCCGCCCTAGGAGGCGCGCCAGGGGGGGAGTCCTCCTCCTAGTGGGAGTAGGACTCCCTTTCTAGTCCAACTAGGAAGGAGGAAGGGGAAGGAAGGAGAGGGAGAGAGAGGGGGGGCCGCCCCTCCTGTCCTATTCGGACTCCCACAGGGCGCGCCACCTCCCCGGTGCAGCCTCTCTCTCCCTCTCAGCCCAATAAGGCCCATTACTTCCCGGGGGTTCCGTAACCCTCCCACTCCGGTTTTCTCCGGAAACTTCCGAACCTTTCCGGTGTCCGCATATAGCCGTCAATATATCAATCTTTATGTCTCGACCATTTCGAGACTCCTCGTCATGTCCGTGATCACATCCGGACTCAACTCCTTCGTACATCAAAATACACAAACTCATAATATAACCGCCATCGAAACCTTAAGCGTCACGGACCCTACGGCTCGAGAACAATGTAGTCATGACCGAGACACGTCTCGGTCAATAACCAATAGCGGGACCTGGATGCCCATATTGGCTCCTACATATTCTACGAAGATCTTTATCGGTCGACCGCATAACAACATACGTTGTTCCCTTTGTCATCGGTATGTTACTTGCCCGAGATTCGATCGTCGGTATCCAATACCTAGTTCAATCTCGTTACGCAAGTCTCTTTACTCGTTCCGTAATACATCATCTCACAGCTAACTCATTAGTTGTAATGCTTGCAAGGCTTAAGTGATGTGTATCACCGAGAGGGCCCAGAGATACCTCTCCGACAATCGGAGTGACAAATCCTAATCTCGAAATCGCCAACCCAACATCCGCCTTTGGAGACACCTGTAGTACTCCTTTATAATCACCCGATTCGTTGTGACGTTTGGTAGTACCAAAGTGTTCCTCCGTAAACGGAGTTGCATAATCTCATAGTTATAGGAACATGTATAAGTCATGGATAAAAGCAATAGCAACATACTAAACGATCGGTGCTAAGCTAATGGAATGGGTCATGTCAATCGATCATTCAACTAATGATGTGACCTTGTTAATCAAATAACAACTCCTTTGTCTATGGTTAGGAAACTTAACCATCTTTGATTAACAAGCTAGTCTAGTAGAGGCATACTAGTGACACTGTTTGTCTATGCATTCACACATGTATTATGTTTCGGTTAATACAATTCTAGAATGAATAATAAACATTTATCATGAAATAAGGAAATAAATAATAACTTTATTATTGCCTCTAGGGCATATTTCCTTCAGCTCCCACTTGCACTAGAGTCAATAATCTAGATTACATAGTAATGATTCTAACACCCATGGAGTCTTGGTGCTGATCATGTTTTGCTCGTGGAAGAGGCTTAGTCAACGGTTCTGCTACATTCAGATCCGTATGTATCTTGCAAATCTCTATGTCTCCCACCGGACCAAGTCCGGATGGAATTGAAGCGTCTCTTGATGTGTTTGGTTCTCTTGTGAAATCTGGATTCCTTTGCTAAAGCAATTGCTCGGTGTTGTCACAAAAGATTTTCATTGGACCCGATGCACTAGGTATGACACCTAGATCGGATATGAACTCCTTCATCCGACTCCTTCATTAGCTGCTTCCGGCTGCTATGTACTCCGCTTCACATGTAGATCCCGCCACGACGCTTTGTTTAGAACTGCACTAACCGACAGCTCCTCCGTTTAGTGTAAATACGATCCGGTCTGCGATTTAGAATCGTCTGGATCGTGTCAAAGCTTGCATCAACGTAACCGCTTACGATGAGCTCTTTGTCACCTCCATATCGAGAAACATATCCTTAGTCCTTTTCGTATTTCAGATGTTCTTGACCGCTGTCGATGATCCACTCTGGATTACTTTGGTACCTCCTGCTAAGCTTATAGCAAGGCACACATCAGTCTGGTACACAGCATTGCATACATGATAGAGCCTATGGCTGAAGCATAGGGAACATCTTTCATTTTCTCTCTATCTTCTGCGGTGGTCGGGCATTGAGTCTTACTCAACTTCACACCTTGTAACACAGGCAAGAACCCTTTCTTTGCTTGATCCATTTTGAACTTCTTCAAAATCTTGTCAAGGTATGTGCTTTGTGAAAGTCCAATTAAGCGTCTTGATCTATCTCTATAGATTTTGATGCCTAATATGTAAGCAGCTTCACCGAGGTCCTTCATCGAAAAACTCTTATTCAAGTATCCCTTTATGCTATCCAGAAATTCTATGTCATTTCCGATTAGTAATATGTCATCTACATATAATATCGAAATGCTACTGAGCTCCCACTCACTTTCTTGTAAATACAAAGCTTCTCCAAAAGTCTCAGATAAACCCAAATGCTTTGATCACACTATCAAAGCGTTTATTCCAACTCCGAGATGCTTGCACCAGTCCATAAATGGATCGCTGGAGCTTGCACACTTTGTTAGCTCCTTTGGATCGATAAAACCTTCTCGTTGCATCATATACAACTCTTCTTCCGTAAATCCATTCAGAATGCAGTCTTTACATCCATTTGCCAAATTTCATAATCATAAAATGCGCAATTGCTAACATGATTCGGACAGACTTAAGCATCGCTTCGGGTGAGAAGGTCTCATCGTAGTCAATCCCTTGAACTTGTCGAAAACCCTTTGCGACAAGTCGAGCTTTGTAGACATTAACATTACCGTCGTCGGTCTTCTTCTTGAAGATCCACTTGTTTTCTATTGCTTGCCGACCCTCGGGCAAGTCAACCAAAGTCCACACTTTGTTTTCATACATGGATCCCATCTCGATTTCATGGCCTCAAGCCATTTTATGGAATCTGGGCTCACCATCGCTTCTTCATAGTTCGTAGGTTCATCATGATCTAGTAGCATGACTTCCGAACAGGATTACCGTACCACTCAGTGCGGATCTTACTCGGTTGATCTACGAGGTTCTAGTAACTTGATCTGAAGTTTCATGATCAACATCATCAACTTCCTCACTATTTGGTGTAGATGTCTCGAAACCGGTTTCTGCGATAAACTACTTTCCAATAAGGGAGAAGGTACAGATTACCTCACCAAGTTCTACTTTCCTCCCACTCACTTCTTTCGAGAGAAACTCCTTCTCTAGAAAGGATCCATTCTTAGCAACAAATGTCTTGCCTTCGGATCTGTGATAGAAGGTGTACCCAATCGCTCCTTTGGGTATCCTATGAAGACACATTTCTCCGATTTGGGTTCGAGCTTATCAGTTGAAGCTTTTTCACATAAGCATCGCATCCCCAAACTTTAAGAAACGACAACTTTGGTTTCTTGCTAAACCATAGTTCATAAGGTGTCGCCTCAACGGATTTTGACGGTGTTCTATTCAGCGTGAATGCGGCCGTCTCAAGAGCATAACCCCAAAATGATAGCGGTAAATCTGCAAGAGACATCATAGATCGCACCATATCCAAGAAAGTGCGATTCTGACGCTCGGACACACCATTACGTTGTGGTGTTCCGGTGGCGTGAGTTGCTAAAACTATTCCGCATTGTTTCAAATGTAGACCAAACTCAGAACTCAAATATTCGCCTCCACGATCGATCGTAGAAACTTTATTTTCTTATTACGATGATTTTCAACTTCACTCAAATTCTTTGAACTTTTCAAATGTTTCAGACTTATGCTTCATTAAGTAGATATACCCATATCTGCTTAAATCATCTGTGAAGGTGAGAAAATAACGATATCCGCCACGAGCCTCAACATTCATCGGTCCACATACATCCGTATGTATGATTTCCAACAAATCTTTTGCTCTCTCCATAGTACCGAGAACGGGTTCTAGTCATCTTGCCCATGAGGCACGGTTCATAAGTGCCAAGTGATTCATAATCAAGTGACTCCAAAAGTCCATCAAGATGGAGTTTCTTCATGCGCTTTATACCGATATGACCTAAATGGCGAAGCCACAAATAAGTTGCACTATCATTATCAACTCTGCATCTTTTGGTTTCAACATTATGAATATGTGTATCACTACTATCGAGATTCATCAAGAATAGACCACTCTTCAAGGGTGCATGACCATAAAAGATATTACTCATATAAATAGAACAACCATTATTCTCTGATTTAAATGAATAACCGTCTCGCATCAAACAAGATCCAGATATAATGTTCATGCTCAATGCTGGCACCAAATAACAATTATTTAGGTCTAAAACTAATCCTGAAGGTAGATGTAGAGGTAGCGTGCCGACCGCGATCACATCGACTTTGGAACCATTTCCCACGCCAGATCGTCACCTCGTCCTTTGCCGTGTTCGCTAATCCGTAGTCCCTGCTTGAGTTGCAAATATTAGCAATAGAACCAGATCAAATACCAGTGCTATGCGAGCTCTAGTAAGGTACACATCAATAACATGTATATCACATATACCTTTATTCACCTTGCCATCCTTCTTATCCGCCAAATACTTGGGGCAGTTCCGCTTCCAAAGGACTAGTCGCTTGCGGTAGAAGCACTCAGTTTCAGGTTTAGGTCCGACTTGGGTTTCTTCTCCCGAGCAGAACTTGTTTGCTGTTCTTCTTGAAGTTCCTTCTTCTTCCCTTTGCCTTTCTTATTGAAACTAGTGGTCTTATTGACCATCAACACTTGATGCTCCTTCTGATTTCTACCTCCGCAGCCTTTAGCATTGCGAAGAGCTCGAGCATAGTCTTTACTAATCCTTGCATATTATAGTTCATCACGAAGCCTTTGTAGCTTGGTGGCGGTGATTGAAGAATTCATCAATGACACAATCATCCGGAAGATTAACTCCCGCTTGAGTCAAGTGATTGTAATACCCGGACATTCCGAGTATGTGCTCACCGACACTCCATTCTCCTCCATCTTGCAGCTATAGAACTTATTGGAGACTTCATATCTCTCAATCCGGGCATTCTGTTGAAATATTAACTTCAACTCTGGAACATCTCATATGCTCCATGACGCTCAAAACGTCGTTGAAGACCCGGTTCTAAGCCGTAAAGCATGGCACATCGAACTATAGAGTAGTCATCACTTTGCTCGCCAGACGTTCTTAACGTCGTCGGTTGCATCAGCGGCGGTTCGCACCCAGCGGTGCATCCAGACGTAACTTTTACGTGCAGCAATGAGGATAATCCTCGAGTTACGGACCCGATCCGTGTAATTACTACCATCATCTTTCAACTTTGCTTTCTCAAGGAACGCATTAAAATTCAACGGAACAACAAAGACGAGCTATCTATCTACAAACAAACATAGACAAGCAAGATACTATCAGTACTAAGTTCATGATAAATTTAAGTTCAATTAATCATATTACTTAAGAACTCCCACTTAGATGACATCTCTCCACCATCTAAGTGATCACGTGATCCAAATCAACTAAACCATAACCGATCATCACGTGCGATGGAGTAGTTTTCAATGGTGAACATCTTATGTTGATCATATCTACTATATGATTCACGCTCGACCTTTCGGTCTCCGTGTTCCGAGGCCATATCTCGCATATGCTAGGCTCGTCAAGTATAACTTTGAGTATTCTGCGTGTGCAAAACTGGCTTGCACCCGTTGTAGATGGACGTAGAGCTTATCACACCCGATCATCATGTGGTGTCTCGGCACGATGAACTTTGGCAACGGTGCATACTCAGGGAGAATACTACTTGATAATTTTAGTGAGAGATCATCTTAAAATGCTACCGTCAATCAAAGCAAGATAAGATGAATAAAGGATAAACATCACATGCAATCAATATAAGTGATATGATATGGCCATCATCATCTTGTGCTTGTGATCTCCATCTCCGAAGCACCGTCGTGATCACCATCGTCACCGGTGCGACACCTTGATCTTCATCGTAGCATCGTTGTCGTTTACGCCATCTATTTCTTCTACGACTATCGCTACCGCTTAGTGATAAAGTAAAGCAATTACAGTATGCGTTTGCATTTCATACAATAAGCGACAACCATATGGCTCCAGCCGATTGCCGATAACTTCGTTACAAAACATGATCATCTCATCCAATAAAATATAGCATCACGCCTTGACCATATCACATCACAACATGCCCTGCAAAAACAAGTTAGACGTCCTCTACTTTGTTGTTGCAAATTTTACGTGGCTGCTACGGGCTTAAGCAAGAACCAATCTCACCTCGCATCAAAACCACAACGATATTTCGTCAAATAGACTCCGTTTTAACCTTCACAAGGACCGGGCGAGCCACACTCGGTTCAACTAAAGTGAGAGAGACAGACACCCGCCAGCCACCTTTAAGCACGAGTGCTCGTAACGGTGAAACCAGTCTCGCGTAAGCGTCTGGCGTAATGTCGGTCCGGGCGCTTCATCTCACAATACCGCTGAACCAAAGTATGACATGTTTGGTAGGCGGTATGACTTGTATCGTCCACAACTCACTTGTGTTCTACTCGTGCAAAACATCAAACCATAAAAACCTGGCTCGATACCACCGTTGGGGAACGAGTAATTTCAAAAATTTCCTACGCACACGCAAGATCATGGTGATGCATAGCAACGAGAGGGAGAGTGTTGTCTACGTACCCTCGTGAGACCGGCGAAGCGATCACAACGTAGAGGAAGTAGTCGTATGTTCTCCTCGCGATCCAACCGATCCCAGCGCCGTTACTCCGGCGCCTCGAGTTCTTGACACACGTACAGCTCGGTGGCGCTCCTCGGGCTCCGATCCAGCAAAGCTCCGGGAGAGAGAGTTCCACAAGACGACGGCGTGGTGGCGATCTTGATGTTCTACCGACGCAGGCTTCGCCTAAGCACCGCAACGATATGACCGAGGTGGATTATGGTGGAGGGGGCACCGCTGCGGCTAAGGAACGATCTCAAGGATCAACTTGTGTGTTCTAGGGTGCCCCCCTGCCCCCGTATATAAAGGAGCAAGGGCGAGGGCCGGCCGGCCCTAGGAGGCGCGCCAAAGGAGGGGGGAGTCCTCCTCCTAGTGGGAGTAGGACTCCCCTTTCCTAGTCCAACTAGGAAGGAGGAAGGGGGAAGGAAGGAGAGGGAGAGGGAGAGGGAAAGGGGGCCAAGCCCCCCCCCTCCTTGTCCTATTCAGACTCCCTTGGGGGGGCGCGCGCCACCTCCTGGTGCGGCCCTCTCTCTCCCCTCTCGGCCCAATAAGGCCCATTACTTCCCCGGGGGGTTCCGGTAACCCCTCCGGCACTCTGGTTTTCTCCGAAAACTTCCGGAACCTTTCCGGTGTCCGCATATAGCCGTCCAATATATCAATCTTTATGTCTCGACCATTTCGAGACTCCTCGTCATGTTCGTGATCACATCCGGGACTCCGAACTCCTTCGGTACATCAAAATACACAAACTCATAGTATAACCGTCATCGAAACCTTAAGCGTGCGGACCCTACGGTTTGAGAACAATGTAGTCATGACCGAGACACGTCTCCGGTCAATAACCAATAGCGGGACCTGGATGCCCATATTGGCTCCTACATATTCTACGAAGATCTTTATCGGTCAGACCGCATAACAACATACGTTGTTCCCTTTGTCATCGGTATGTTACTTGCCCGAGATTCGATCGTCGGTATCCAATACCTAGTTCAATCTCGTTACCGGCAAGTCTCTTTACTCGTTCCGTAATACATCATCTCACAGCTAACTCATTAGTTGTAATGCTTGCAAGGCTTAAGTGATGTGTATTACCGAGAGGGCCCAGAGATACCTCTCCGACAATCGGAGTGACAAATCCTAATCTCAAATACGCCAACCCAACATCCGCCTTTGGAGACACCTGTAGTACTCCTTTATAATCACCCGATTACGTTGTGACGTTTGGTAGTACCAAAGTGTTCCTCCGTAAACGGAGTTGCATAATCTCATAGTTATAGGAACATGTATAAGTCATGGATAAAAGCAATAGCAACATACTAAACGATCGGGTGCTAAGCTAATGGAATGGGTCATGTCAATCGATCATTCAACTAATGATGTGACCTTGTTAATCAAATAACAACTCCTTTGTCTATGGTTAGGAAACTTAACCATCTTTGATTAACAAGCTAGTCTAGTAGAGGCATACTAGTGACACTCTGTTTGTCTATGTATTCACACATGTATTCTGTTTCCGGTTAATACAATTCTAGCATGAATAATAAACATTTATCATGAAATAAGGAAATAAATAATAACTTTATTATTGCCTCTAGGGCATATTTCCTTCAGACTAGAGAATTCTGTCAATCACTATCTTATCTAGAAGATTAACTCCCACTTGATTCAAGCAATTGAAGTACCCAGACAATCTGAGCACATGCTCACTAGTTGAGCGATTCTCCTCCATCTTTTAGCTATAGAACTTGTTGGAGACTTCATATCTCTCAAGTCGGGTATTTGATGGAAATATTAACTTCAACTCCTGGAACATCTCATATGGTCCATGACGTTCAAAACGTCTTTGAAGTCCCGATTCTAAGCCATTAAGCATGGTGCACTAAACTATCAAGTAATCATCATTTTGAGCTAGCCGACGCTCATAACTTCGCATCTGCTCCCCGCAATAGGTCCGCTCACCTAGCGGTGCATTAAGGACATAATTCTTCCAGGCAAGAATGAGGATAAACCTCAGGTCACGGATCGAATCCGCATCATTGCTACTAACATTTTTCAACACAATTTTCTAGGAACATATCAAAATAAACATATGAAAGCAACAACGCAAGCTATTGATCTACAACATAATTTGCAAAATACTACCAGGACTAAGTTCATGATAAATTTAAGTTCAATTAATCATATTACTTAAGAACTCCCACTTAGATGACATCTCTCTAGTCATCTAAGTGATCACGTGATCCAAATCAACTAAACCATAACCGATCATCACGTGAGATGGAGTAGTTTTCAATGGTGAACATCACTATGTTGATCATATCTACTATATGATTCACGCTCGACCTTTCAGTCTCCGTGTTCCGAGGCCATATCTGCATATGCTAGGCTCGTCAAGTTTAACCTGAGTATTCTGCGTGTGCAAAACTGGCTTGCACCCGTTGTAGATGGATGTAGAGCTTATCACACCCGATCATCACGTGGTGTCTGGGCACGCCGAACTTTGGCAACGGTGCATACTTAGGGAGAACACTTCTTGATAATTTTTAGTGAGAGATCATCTTAAAATGCTACCATCAAACAAAGCAAGATTAGATGCATAAAGGATAAATATCACATGCAATCAATATAAGTGATATCATATGGCCATCATCATCTTGTGCTTGTGATCTCCATCTCCGAAGCACCATCGTGATCACCATCGTCACCCGCGCGACACCTTGATCTCCATCGTAGCATCGTTGTCGTTTACGCCATCTATTGCTTCTACGACTATCGCTACCGCTTAGTGATAAAGTAAATTAATTACAGGGCGTTTGCATTTCATACAATAAAGCGACAACCATATGGCTCCTGCCAGTTGCCGATAACTTCGGTTACAAAACATGATCATCTCATACAATAAAATATAGCATCACGTCTTGGCCATATCACATCACAACATGCCCTGCAAAAACAAGTTAGACGTTCTCTACTTTGTTGTTGCAAATTTTACGTGGCTGCTACGGGCTTAGCAAGAACCGTTCTTACCTACACATCAAAACCACAACGATAGTTCGTCAAGTTGGTGTTGTTTTAACCTATGCAAGGACCGGGCGTAGCCACACTCGATTCAGCTAAAGTGAGAGAGACAGACACCCGCCAGCCACCTTTAAGCACGAGTGCTCGTAATGGTGAAACCAGTCTCGCGTAAGCATACGCGTAATGTCGGTCCGGGCCGCTTCATCTCACAATACCGCCGAACCAAAGTATGACATGCTGGTAAGCAGGATGAATCGTATCGCCCACAACTCACTTGTGTTCTACTCGTGCATATAACATCAACGCATAAAATCTAGGCTCGGATGCCACTATTGGGGAACGTAGTAATTTCAAAAAAATTCCTACGCACACGCAAGATCATGGTGATGGTATAGCAACGAGAGGAGAGAGTGTTCGTCCACGTACCCTCGTAGACCGTAAGCGGAAGCGTTAGCACAACGCGGTTGATGTAGTCGTACGTCTTCACGATCCGACCGATCCAAGAACCGAACGTACGGAGCCTCCGAGTTCAGCACACGTTCAGCTCGATGACGATCTCCGGCCTCCGATCCAGCAGAGCTCCGGAGATGAGTTCCATCAGCACGACGGCGTGGTGACGATGATGATATTCTACCGGCGCAGGGCTTCGCCTAAACTCCGTGACGATATGATCGAGGTGGAATATGGTGGAGGGGGGCACCGCACACGGCTAAGGAACGATCCGTAGATCAACTTGTGTGTCTATGGGGTGCCCCCTGCCCCCGTATATAAAGGAGGAGAGGAGGAGGGGCCGCCTAAGGGGAGGCGCCCTAGGAGGGGGAAACCTACTCCAGTAGGTTTCCTCCCTTCCTAATCCAAGAAGGAGGGAAGGAAGGAGTGGGAGAGGGGAGGGGCAGGGGGCCGCCCTCCTTCCTTGTCCTATTCGGACTCAAGGGAGGCGCGCCACTTGCCCCGGCCTCTCTCTTTCTCCAATAGGGCCCATCAAGGCCCATTACTTCCCGGGGTTCCGTAACCTCCCGGTACTCGGTTTTCTCCGAAAACTCCCGGAACACTTCCGTGTCCGAATATAGTCGTCTAATATATCAATCTTTATGTCTCGACCATTTCGAGACTCCTCGTCATGTCCGTGATCACATCCGGGACTCCGAACAAACTTCGGTACATCAAAACTTATAAACTCATAATAAAACTGTCATCGAAAAGTTAAGCGTGCGGACCCTACGGGTTCGAGAACTATGTAGACATGACCTAGAACCATTCTCGGTCAATAACCAATGGCGGGACCTGGATGCCCATATTGGTTCCTACATATTCTACGAAGATCTTTATCGGTCAAACCGCATAATAACATACTTTGTTCCCTTTCTCATCGGTATGTTACTTGCCCGAGATTTGATCGTCGGTATCCAATACCTAGTTCAATCTCGTTACCGGCAAGTCTCTTTACTCGTTCCGTAATACATCATCTCATAACCAACTCATTAGTTACATGCTTGCAAGGCTGAGGTGATGAGTATTACCGAGAGGGCCCAGAGATACCTCTCCGACAATCGGAGTGACAAAACCTAATCTCGAATTATGCCAACCCAACATGTACCTTCGGAAACACCTGTAGAGCACCTTTATAATCACCCAGTTACGTTGTGACATTTGGTAGCACACAAAGTGTTATTCCGGTAAATGGGAGTTGCACAATCTCATAGTTGCAGGAACTTTGTATAAGTCATGAAGAAAGCAATAGCAGTATACTAAACGATCAAGTGCTAGGCTAACGGAATGGGTCATGTCAATCACATCATTCTCCTAATGATGTGATCCCATTAATCAAATGACAACTCTTTTGTCCATGGCTAGGAAACATAACCATCTTTGATAAACGAGCTAGTCAAGTAGAGGCATACTAGTGACACTATGTTTGTCTATGTATTCACACATGTATTATGTTTCCGGTTAATACAATTCTAGCATGAATAATAAACATTTATCATGATATAAGGAAATAAATAATAACTTTATTATTGCCTCTAGGGCATATTTCCTTCAGGTTTTGCTCTGGCTCATCATTGTCATCATTGGGAGAATTGTCTTCGGTCTGAGCATTGTCTTCAGGTTGATGTGGTGCAGAGATGATAAGTTCCTCTTCAGGATGTGCTTCAGAGGGCATGATTTCACCAGTTCCCATTAGCTTGATAGACTCGTTTGAAGGAGCTTCATCAAGTGTGCTTGGCAGAATCTCTCTATGTGAACCATTGGTTTCATCAAATTTCACATCCACGGTTTCAATGATTTTGTAGAGATAAAGGTTGAAGACTCTGTAGGAGTGTGAATCCTTTCCATAGCCAAGCATGAAGCCTTCGTGAGCCTTAGGTGCAAATATTGACTTGTGATGGGGATCCTTGATCCAAAGATCTTGCTCCAAATACTCAAGTAATGGCGGCGTTTGGCTTCTTGCCGATAAGTAGCTCATATGATGTTTTGTTCAAGCTTATGAATGTACACACGGTTGATGATATGACATGTTTGTATCAATAGCTTCGTGCGAGAACTTTCTTGGTGTCTTGTACTCATCTAGCATTGTTCGAGCCATCTCAATGAGGGTTCTGCTTTTGCGCTCAACAATGCCGCTTTCTTTGAGGTGTATATGGGCAGAGAACTCATGAGTGATTCCCATTGTATCCAGATCTGATCAAGTCCAAGTTCTTGAATTCAAGCCATTGTCACTTCGATGTGCTTGATCTTCATGCCATAATTGTTCATTGCTTGATTTGTGAAGCGCTGAAGACATCTTGCACTTCAGTCTTGTAAAGAATTATATGAACCCATGTGTATCTTGAGTAGTCATCAACAATGACGGCCATAGAGACAAAGCAGTTGTTGTGAGGGTGGAGTAGTGTGTAGGTCCAAATAAGTCCATGTGTAACAACTCGAAGGGTTGAGATGTTGTCATGATTGTCTTCGAGGGTGCTTTGCCCTTGTCATCTTTCCACTTCACAGGGCACCACACAGATGATCCTTCTTGAACTTGACATCCTCGATGCCAATGACATGCTTCTTCTTGACGAGTGAGTGTAAGTTCCTCATGCCAAGATGACCCAGCCTTCGATGCCAGAGCCAGATTCAAGCTTTTGAGAGAAGACATACGGCAAGTCGTGGACCTCGCCGAGAAATCTACCATGTATAGATCATCTTTTTGATACCCTTCAAAGACTAGAGATTTGTCAGATTCCATTAGTACAAGGCAGCGATATTTGCCAAATATCACAATCATGTTCAAGTCACAAAGCATTGAGACGGACATTAAGTTGAAACTCAAGGGATTCAACAAGCATCACTTTATCCATGTGTTGATCCTTTGAGATTGCAACTCTACCTAGACCCAATACCTTGCTTTTACCAGTGTCAACAAATGTAATGTGACTTTTGTCGGGTGGACGTAAGGTTGAGTCCATGAGAAGACTTCGATCACCAGTCATATGATTTGTCCATCCACTATCCATAATCTATTCTGAAGCATTTGGTGATGTACCCTACAGTGCAGTTAGGAGGATAGGCTTCACAAGAGTGTTGTGAAGCATATGCATTTGATACATATAGGGACAGTCACAGCTTATAACAAAATTAGGACATAGTATAACTGATAAGAAATTCAGATGTGAAGCATATTGAATGACATTTTATCGTGCGTCCTCAATGAGTTTTGGGTCCCCAGCAATAGTATCGGACGCCGTTGATTGCTGGCTGGAGACCGTTTTCTGCAAAAGAGAATTAGTTCTTCTTTGCCACCCACATCTTCAGTGGGGGCTTAGAAGCAATGAGTCTAAGTGCAGCATCTGAGAATTTTGGCTTTGGAGCCCTAGCAAATAGCCTTGCAGGAGATGAATGATACTCATATGAATAAGCAGAAAAGTTCTTAGTCCTATGAACATAGCGGTTCGAAGATACACGCTCATATTCATAAGTCTGAGCATGATTTCCCTGCAAAACATTGGCGTTAGGGTGACTCATATGAGTCCTGTATCTGTATGAAGCCTTTGGGCCACATGAAGCTATTGGTCTGGGGTTTGTCTTCTTCCTTGGTGGTGTCATGACGACATTCACAGGAAGATTCTCAATGTACTGCTTAGGTACCCAGATCTTCTTCATAGGAGGTCCATTCCTGCAGTTAGTACCAATGTACCTGGCAAACACTTCACCATTCTGATTTTTGAACAGCTTATAGTTTGCATCAAAGGATTCATCAGTGATAATAGGATTAGCACAGGTAAAGCCAGATAAGGTGGATGGATCTACTGAAGGTTCCTTTGCAGCAACCCATGTGGTTTTGGGGTACCGCTCGGGCTTCCAATCTGAGCCATCAACATTCATTTTCCTTTCGAACCCAACACCCTCTTTCCTAGGGTTTCGGTTCAGAATCTGCTTTTTGAGGACATCGCAGAGAGTTTGATGTCCCTTCAAACTTTTGTACATCATCGTTTCAAGCAATGTCTTCAACATAGCATTTTCATCAAGAACAACAATGGTATCCTCCGCAGAGGGGTTAGTAACCACATCAAGAGGTGAAGACAATGAAACAATAGCAGCGAAGGAACATTCAAGAACAGATGTAGCGTTATCACGCTCAATGCATTTTAGACATGGTGGTTCAAATCCATCCTGAGCGGAACTGATCTGTTGAGCGCGAAGTGACTCATTCACCTTTTGAAGATCTTCATGAGCCGCTCTCAATTTCTCAAGCTCTTGTTTCCTTTGAAGATAATCATAGGAGAGCCTTTCATAAGTAGTTGAGAGCGATTCATGACGACCTTCAAGTTCTTGGTACTTAGCATGAAGATTTTTTATGTCATCAACTAAGGACTGTGAACATGTCATTTCAGCGTCCAACAGGTCATCGCTTTTGTCTAACAGTTTTTGAGTATGTTCCATAGCCTTTTGTTGTTCAGTTGCAATTTTAGCAAGTGTTTTGTAGCTGGGTTTGGATTCACAATCAGAGTCATCTTCACTTGAAGTTTGAAAGTAAGCATCGCGTGATTTTACCTTGGCACCACGTGCCATGAAGCAGTAGGTGGGAGTAGGATCGTCTTCGTCATTAGCTTCAGCGTTGGTGTGGAAGTCATTGTCTTTAGTGTTGAAGATGGACTTGGCAACATAGGCAGTGGCTAGAGCCAGACTTGCAATGCCAGGGTCAGACTCCTCTCCAGACTCCACCTCCGCCTCCTCCAAAGCAGACTCCTCCTCTGAATCCATTTCCTTGCCAACAAAAGCACGAGCCTTGCCAGATGAGCTCTTCTTGTATGATGAAGACTTGGAAGAAGACTTAGAAGACTTTGAGGATTTCTTCTTCTTCTTGTCATCGGAATCATATTCCTTGCTTTTCTTCTTCTTCTTCTCATTGTCCCACTGTGGAAACTCAGATATGTAGTGACCAGGTTTCTTGCACTTGTGGCAGGTTCTCTTCTTGTGATCATGTGTGGAAGCTTCATCATTCCTTGAGCTAGATCGTGAAGACTTTCTGAAGCCTTTCTTCTTTGTGAATTTCTCGAACTTCTTCACAAGCATAGCAAGTTCCTTCCAATGTCTTCGTGGATCTTCGAATGCAATGATTCTTCTTCAGATGAGGAAGAAACTTTTGCCTTCAAAGCACGAGTTTGGCCATAGTTTGGGCCATAGATATCTCTTTTCTCAGATAGCTGGAATTCATGTGTGTTGAGCCGCTCAAGTATATCAGACGGATCGAGTGTCTTGAAGTCAGGACGTTCTTGTATCATGAGGGCAAGGGTGTCAAAGGAGCTGTCAAGTGATCTTAGCAGTGTTTTGACGATTTCATGCTTGGTAATCTCAGTTGCGCCAAGAGCTTGAAGTTCATTTGTGATATCAGTGAGGCGATCAAACGTGAGCTGGACATTTTCGTTGTCGTTTCTCTTGAAGCGGTTGAAGAGGTTGCGAGGAACACTGATTCTTTGATCTCTCTGGGTTGAAACGCCTTCGTTGACCTTGGATAGACAGTCCCGCACTAGCTTCGACGCTTCAGAGCACTCACACGGCCATACTTGTCCTTTGGTCGATGACCACGATGATGTTCTTTGCAAGAGAGTCCAGTTGAATGAACTTCTTGACATCGATGGGGTGACACCTTCACGGTTTTGGGAACGCCATTCTTGACGACATACCGAGGTCGACATCAATGGCTTCAAGATGCATGCATCTTATTCTTCCAAGAGGGATATTCAGTTCCATCGAACACGGGCAAGCAGCAGAGACCTTGATTATCCTGCAATGACATAGCTGAAACTCCGGTGGTTAAACCGAATCACATAGAACAAGGGAGTACCTTGCTCTGATACCAATTGAAAGTGCTAGTATCGACTAGAGGGGGGTGAATAGGCGATTTTTATGAAAGTCTTCAAAACTTGGAAGTTTCGAAGACAAACAATAGAAATAACCTAATTGATATGCAGCGGAAGATAAACTACCCTGAACAAGCCATAGTCAAGTATGTAATGATATGAAAGTACAGGACTAATAGCGGTAGGCAAGAAGGATCAAGATGGAAGATAGTGTGAAGCCAATCAAAAATAGTAGTCAAGCAATGAAGTCAAATAGATACACAGATAGGCAATGACTTCACGAAGACAAACTTAAGTAAGGTTGGAAGGGATAGAACCAGTTGCTTGTTGAAGACACAGATTTGTTGGACCAGTTCCAGATTCTTTGTGACAACTCGTACGCGTCTGTTAGGGAGGCTGAGATTTAACTCAAGACTGTGTCTTCACCTTATTCCCCTTGAGCTAAGGACACCCAGTCCTCGCTCAATCACTCTGTAAGTCTTCAAGGAGACTTCCAAACCTTCACAGACTTCGCTCACCGCAATCCACAATGACTCTTGGATGCTCGAACGCGATGCCTAACCGGCCGGAGGATTCACAGTCCTCAAGTGTAATAAGCCTTCAGTCACATGCATGTAAAGACTTCATGATGCCTAACACTCTTTGGCTCTGGGTGTTTGGGCTTTGTCCTCGCAAGGATCTTTCTCTCTCAAATGCTTCGAGGTGGGTTGCTCTCAAACGACAAGAGCCGTGCACAAACTCTAAGCAGCCACCAATTTATGGTGTAGGGGGTGGGCTATTTATAGCCACAAGGCAACCCAATCTGATTTGTCCAAAATGACCCTGGGTCACTAAGGAACTGACATGTGTTCCAACGGTCAGATTTCAAACACACGCGGCAACTTTACTTGGGCTACAAGCAAAGCTGACTCATCCAGCTCTGGATAAGATTTGCTCTCATTGTCTTCGCTCGAAGACATAGGATTTGAGTTGAGCATCACTTCAGTCACTCTGACTTAGTTCACTTGGACCCCACTTAACAATACGGTGGTTCCTATGACTCAACAAAGAAGAAAGGAAACAACGAAACCACACAGTCTTCGCGCTCCAAAGTCTTCACACAATGTCTTCTCATGTCATAGACTTCAATATGAATATCTTCTCTTACCACCATTGTCTTCAATGTCTTCATACATTTTTAGGGGTCATCTCCGGTAGGTAAACCGAATCAATGAGGGACACTACCTGCGTTATCCTGCAATTCTCACAAACGCATTAGTCCCTCAACCAACTTTGTCGTCAATACTCCAAAACCAACTAGGGGTGGCACTAGATGCACTTACACATAGGCAATTCAGTTTAATGTTCTGATGCCTAATTTGTCGTAGCTTACTTTTCCGTATGACTGGAACTGGAAAACATCATTCTTGTTCAGTGGACGCTCAGTGCAACCGATCATGTTACTATGATTGCTCTTCTAAAAGACCTAGGCCAAGCAAAAAGCTCAGTACGATAATCGAAGGAGAATCCTTAATGAACGATAGGTATGCTACTTTGACTCCCAAATTGTTCATCTTTTGATTTTTTTTAGAATGCGTGCTTTCCCCTTGTCTGCATGCCCATTCCTGTGTTTTATTGGGAGCAGTTCCATTATGATAATCAAAATGGAATGATTGACATAGTATACAGATTACAAGTCTATTTGGGCTTTAGAATGTATGCTTCACACTAAGAAGTAAAAGTATACATTATATTGGTACACTTGTATGTGAAATTTAATACAAGTGTATTTCCACTTCATTTAAAATAAATCACACCATGTTGGAAAAAAGAGACCAGAGGGGTTTGGGATGTGTGGATGAAACTACTTTTCATATTCTTAAGAAGAAGCAACGGCCAACTCATATTTATTTGATCCGGGAAAATGTAACCGACAATGATAATTCTGCCCACGATTGAACTTTGAAACATAGCCAACACACACCCACCATTGGGTTATTGCATAGTTAAAATTGCGCCATGTACAATTATAAGATTATTTTGTACAATATTCTTACTAAATAATCTTGCATTCTACTGGACTACTATTGTTGTCTATCAGTTTTTATTGAACGGTTCTCGGAAAAACTTCCAGTGCAGGGTCCATAATAAAGTTTTTATCACAAGTTTCACTTGGAGCGTATGTGATTTACAAGTCCAAACTAGATGATACCAAACCATGCTACCAATGCTAATCTGTATCTTCTTTGACCAGTGTTGCCCTGGGCCTTGCATTTGGAATCGCATCTCTACTATGGTTGGGCTTTATTTACGATGGTACAATCATACAGATTTCACTAACACTCGCAGTCAGATATATGGCTTTCTTCACTGTAAGATAATCAGATAACGGGCACTATTTTTATCTCTAGAAGGACATGATTTGCTCAGTGTTTGGAAATGGTTTTTAGCTCGAGTAATAGAATGGTTGTCAAGCAACCCTTTTTGTAACACTGGGATGCTGTTTTAATGGCTTGTGATGGCAATCCAGGGTCATTTCTGGATGCATTCATGTGTGCCAATGAGGTTTCCATGTACTGATGATGTAATATTAGATTTTTTATCTTGTCAATTTCTTACCCTGGCAGTACGACTATGTACTCAGACTGCTAGAAAAGTGTATTTTCTTTTTACTATTTCCCCATGAAAGTATTGTTGGGGAACGTAGTAATTTCAAAAAATTTCCTACGCACACACAAGATCATGGTGATGTATAGCAACGAGAGGGGAGAGTGTTGTCTACATACCCTTGTAGACCCGGCGAAGCGATCACAACGTAGAGGAAGTAGTCGACGTTCTCCTCGCGATCCGACCGATCCCGCGCCAAGTTATTCGGCGCCCGAGTTCTTGACACACGTACAGCTCGATGACGCCCCTCGTACTCGATCCAGCCGAGTGTCAAGGGAGAGTTCCACAAGACGACGGCGTGGGACGATCTTGATGTTTCACCGGCGCAGGGCTTCGCCTAAGCTTCGCGACGGTATAACCGAGGTGGAATATGGTGGAGGGGGGCACCGCACACGGCTAAGGAACGATCCGTAGATCAACTTGTGTGTCCAAGGGTGCCCCCCTGCCCCCGTATATAAAGGAGGGAGGGGGGAGGCCGGCCGGCCTAGCTAGGGCGCGCCGGGAGGAGTCCTACTCCCACCGGGAGTAGGACTCCCCCCCTTTCCTAGTTGGAATAGGATTGGGGGGAGGGGGAAGAGGAGAGGCGCCCCCCTCCTTGTCCTATTCGGACTGGGGGAGAGGCGCGCGGCCACCTCCTGGCCGGCCCCTCCTCTTCTCCCTCGAGGCCCACCAAGGCCCATTTACCCCCGGGGTTCCGTAACCTCCCTACTCCAGAAATTCCGTTTTACCGAACCATTCCAACTCCAAACATAGGCTTCCAATATATCAATCTTTATGTCTCGACCATTCCGAGACTCCTCGTCATGTCCGTGATCACATCCGGACTCAACTTCTTCGGTACATCAAAATTCATAAACTCATAATAACCGCCATCGAAACCTTAAGCGTGCGGACCCTACGGTTCGAGAACAATGTAGACATGACCTAGAACTATTCACGGTCAATAACCAACAGCGGACCTGGATGCCCATATTGGTTCCTACATATTCTACGAAGATCTTTATCGGTCGACCGCATAACAACATACGTTGTTCCTTTGTCATCGGTATGTTACTTGCCCGAGATTCGATCGTCGGTATCCAATACCTAGTTCAATCTCGTTACCGCAAGTCTCTTTACTCGTTCCGTAATACATCATCTCACAACTAACTCATTAGTTGTAGTGCTTGCAAGGCTTCAAAGATGTGCATTACCGAGAGGGCCAGAGATACCTCTCCGACAATCGGAGTGACAAAACCTAATCTCAAATACGCCAACCCAACATCTGCCTTTGGAGACACCTGTAGTACTCCTTTATAATCACCCGATTCGCTGTGACGCTTGGTAGCACCAAAGTGTTCCTCCGTAAACGGAGTTGCATAATCTCATAGTTACAGAACATGTATAAGTCATGGATAAAAGCAGTAGCAACATACTAAACGATCGTGTGCTAAGCTAATGGAATGGGTCATGTCAATCAGATCATTCTACTAATGATGTGACCTTGTTAATCAAATAACAACTCTTTGTTCATGGTCGGAAACATAACCATCTTTGATTAACAAGCTAGTCTAGTAGAGGCATACTAGTGACATCTTGTTTGTTTATGCATTCACACATGTATCATGTTTCCGGTTAATACAATTCTAGCATGAATGATAAACATTTACCATGAAATAAGGAAATAAATAATAACTTTATTATTGCCTCTAGGGCATATTTCCTTCAGTCTCCCACTTGCACTAGAGTCAATAATCTAGATTACATAGTAATGATTCTAACACCCATGGAGTCTTGGTGCTGATCATGTTTTGCTCGTGGAAGAGGCTTAGTCAACGGTCTGCAACATTCAGATCCGTATGTATCTTGCAAATCTCTATGTCTCCCACCGACTAAGTCCCGGATGGAATTGAAGCGTCTCTTGATGTGCTTGGTCCTCTTGTGAAATCTGGATTCCTTCGCTAAGGCAATTGCTCCAAAGATTGTCACGAAAGATTTTCATTGACCCGATGCACTAGGTATGACACCTAGATCGGATATGAACTCCTTCATCCGCACTCCTTCATTAGCTGCTTCCGAAGCTGCTATGTATTCCGCTTCACATGTAGATCCCGCCACGACGCTTTGTTTAGAACTGCACCAACCGACAGCTCCTCCGCTTAGTGTAAATACGATCCGGTCTGCGATTTAGAATCGTCTCGGATCGGTGTCAAAGCTTGCATCAACGTAACCGCCATCGATGAGCTCTTTGTCACCTCCATATACGAAAACATATCCTTAGTCCTTTTCGTATTTCAGATGTTCTTGACCGCTGTCCATGATCCACTCTGGATTACTTTGGTACCTCCTGCTAGGCTTATAGCAAGGCACACATCAGGTCAGTACACAGCATTGCATACATGATAGAGCCTATGGCTGAAGCATAGGAACATCTTTCATTTTCTCTCTATCTTCTGCAGTGGTCGGGCATTGAGTCTTACTCAACTTCACACCTTGTAACACGTGCAAGAACCCTTTCTTTGCTTGATCCATTTTGAACTTCTTCAAAATTTTGTCAAGGTATGTGCTTTGTGAAAGTCCAATTAAGCGCCTTGATCTATCTCTATAGATCTTAATGCCTAATATGTAAGCAGCTTCACCGAGGTCTTTCATTGAAAAACTCTTATTCAAGTATCCCTTTATGCTATCCAGAATTCTATATCATTTCCGATCAGCAATATGTCATCTACATATAATATCGAAATGCTACAGAGCTCCCACTCACTTTCTTGTAAATACAAGCTTCTCCAAAAGTCTCAGATAAACCCAAATGCTTTGATCACACTATCAAAGCATTTATTCCAACTCCGAGATGCTTGCACCAGTCCATAAATGGATCATTGGAGCTTGCACACTTTGTTAGCTCCTTTGGATCGATAAAACCTTTGGTTGCATCATATACAACTCTTCTTCCGTAAATCCATTCAGAATGCAGTCTTTACATCCATTTGCCAAATTTCATAATCATAAAATGCGCAATTGCTAACATGATTCGGACGGACTTAAGCATCGCTACGGGTGAGAAGGTCTCATCGTAGTCAATCCCTTGAACTTGTCGAAACCCTTTGCGACAAGTCGAGCTTTGTAGACGATAACATTACCGTCGTCACGCTTCTTCTTGAAGATCCACTTGTTTTCTATTGCTTGCCTACCCTCGGGCAAGTCAACCAAAGTCCATACTTTGTTTTCATACATGGATCCCATCTCGATTTCATGGCCTCAAGCCATTTTGTGGAATCTGGGCTCACCATCGCTTCTTCATAGTTCGTAGGTTCATCATGATCTAGTAGCATGATTTCCGAACAGGATTACCGTACCACTCAGTGCGGATCTTACTCTGTTGATCTACGAGGTTCTGAGTAACTTGATCTCAAGTTTCATGATCAACATCATCAACTTCCTCATTACTTGGTGTAGGTGTCTCGAAACCGGTTTCTGCGATTTAACTACTTTCAAGTAAGGGAGAAGGTACTATTACCTCATCAAGTTCCACTTTCCTCCCACTCACTTCTTTCGAGAGAAACTCCTTCTCTAGAAAGGATCCATTCTTAGCAACGAATGTCTTGCCTTCGGATCTGTGATAGAAGGTGTACCCAACTGTCTCCTTTGGGTATCCTATGAAGACACATTTCTCCGATTTGGGTTCGAGCTTATCAGTTGAAGTTTTTTCACATAAGCATCGCATCCCCAAACTTTAAGAAACGACAACTTTGGTTTCTTGCCAAACCACAGTTCATAAGGTGTCGCCTCAACGGATTTCGACGGTGTTCTATTCAAGTGTGAATGCGGCCGCCTCTAGAGCATAACCCCAAAACGATAGCGGTACATCAGTAAGAGACATCATAGATCGCACCATATCTAGTAAAGTACGATTCGACGTTCGACACACCATTACGCTGTGGTGTTCCGGTGGCGTGAGTTGCTAAACTATTCCGCATTGTTTCAAATGTAGACCAAACTCGAACTCAAATATTCACCTCCACGATCGATCGTAGAAACTTAATTTTCTTGTTACGATGATTTTCAACTTCACTCTGAAATTCTTTGAACTTTTCAAACGTTTCAGACTTATGTTTCATTAAGTAGATATACCCATATCTGCTTAAGTCATCTGTGAAGGTGAGAAAATAACGATATCCGCCACGAGCCTCAACATTCATCGGACCACATACATCTCAGATGTATGATTTCCAACAAATCTGTTGCTCTCTCCATAGTACCGAGAACGGTGTTCTAGTCATCTTGCCCATGAGGCACGGTTCATAAGTGCCAAGTGATTCATAATCAAGTGACTCCAAAAGTCCATCAAGATGGAGTTTCTTCATGCGCTTTACACCGATATGACCTAAACAGCGAGGCCACAAATAAGTTGCACTTTCATTATCAACTCTGCATCTTTTGGTTTCAACATTATGAATATGTGTATCACTACTATCGAGATTCATCAAAATAGACCATTCCTCAAGGGTGCATGACCATAAAAGATATTACTCATATAAATAGAACAACCATTATTCTCTCGATTTAAATGAATAACCGTCTCGCATCAAACAAGATCCAGATATAATGTTCATGCTCAACGCAGCACCAAATAACAATTATTTAGGTCTAAAACTAATCCCGAAGGTAGATGTAGAGGTAGCGTGCCGACCGCGATCACATCGACTTTGGAACCATTTCCCACGCGCATCGTCACCTCGCCCTTTGCCGAGTTAAGCAATCAGTAGTCCTGCTTCGAGTTGCAAATATTAGCAATGTAACCAAGATCAAATACCCAGTGCTACTACGAGCTCTAGTAAGGTACACATCAATAACATGTATATCACATATACCTTTGTTCACCTTGCCATCCTTCTTATCCGCCAAATACTTGGGGCAGTTCCGCTTCAAAGACTATCCGCTTGCGGTAGAAACACTCGGTTTCAGGTTTAGGGCCGACTTGGGTTTCTTCTCCCGAGCAACAACTTGCTTGCTGTTCTTCTTGAAGTTCCCTTCTTCTTCCCTTTGCCTTTCTTCTTGAAACTAGTGGTCTTATTGACCATCAACACTTGATGCTCCTTCTGATTTCTACCTTCGCAGCCTTTAGCATTGCGAAGAGCTCGTATAGTCTTTACTAACCCTTGCATATTATAGTTCATCACGAAGCCTTTGTAGCTTGGTGGCGTGATTGAAGAATTCATCAATGACACAATCATCCGGAAGATTAACTCCCAATTGTGTCAAGTGATTGTAGTACCCGGACATTACGAGTATATGCTCACTAATGTAACTATTCTCCTCCATCTTGCAGCTATAGAACTTATTGGAGACTTCATATCTCTCAATCCGGGCATTCTGTTGAATATTAACTTCAACTCTGGAACATCTCATATGCTCCATGACGCTCAAAACGTCGTTGAAGTCCCGGTTCTAAGCCGTAAAGCATGGCACATCGAACTATAGAGTAGTCATCAGCTTTGCTCGCCAGACGCTCATAACATCTGCAGTTGCATTAGCAAGAGTTCTGCACCTAGCGGTGCATCCAGACGTAACTCTTCTCAGGCAGCAATGAGGATGATCCTCAAATTACGGACCCAGTCCGTGTAATTGCTACCATCATCTTTCAACTTTGCTTTCTCAAGGAACGCATTAAAATTCAACGGAACAACAAAGACGAGCCATCTATCTACAATCAAACATAAACAAGCAAGATACTATCGGTACTAAGTTCATGATAAATTTAAGTTCAATTAATCATATTACTAAAGAACTCCCACTTAGAAAAATCTCTCTAGTCATCTAAGTGATCACGTGATCCAAATCAACTAAACCATAACCGATCATCACGTGAAATGGAGTAGTTTTCAATGGTGAACATCTTATGTTGATCATATCTACTATATGATTCACGCCGACCTTTCGGTCTCCGTGTTCCGAGGCCATATCTGCATATGCTAGGCTCGTCAAGTATAACCCAGTATTCTGCGTGTGCAAAACTGGCTTACACCGTTGTAGATGGACGAGAGCTTATCACACCCGATCATCACGTGGTGTCCGGGCACGACGAACTTTGGCAACGGTGCATACTGGGAGAACACTTCTTGATAATTTAGTGAGAGATCATCTTATAATGCTACCGTCAATCAAAGCAAGATAAGATGCATAAAAGGATAAACATCACATGCAAATCAATATAAGTGATATGATATGGTCATCATCATCTTGTGCTTCATGATCTCCATCTTGCAAAGACCACCATGATCACCATCGCCACCGGCGCGACACCTTGATCTCCATCGTAGCATCGTTGTCGCCTCGCCAAACTTATGCTTCTACGACTATCGCTACCGCTTAGTGATAAAGTAAAGCATTACAGAAGCGATTGCATTGCATACAATAAAGCGACAACCATATGGCTCCAGCCAGATTGCCGATAACTTCGTTACAAAACATGATCATCTCATACAATAAAATATAGCATCACGCCTTGACCATATCACATCACAACATGCCCTGCAAAAACAAGTTAGACGCCCTCTACTTTGTTGTTGCAAATTTTACGTGGCTGCTACGGGCTTAAGCAAGAACCAGTCTCACCTCGCATCAAAACCACAACGATACTTCGTCAAATAGACTCCGTTTAACCTTCTCAAGGACCGGGCGTAGCCATACTCGGTTCAACTAAAGTGAGAGAGACAGCACCCACCAGTCACCTTTAAGCAACGAGTGCTCGTGGCGGTGAAACCAGTCTCGCGTAAGCGCACGCGTAATGTCGGTCCGGGCCGCTTCATCTCACAATACCGCTGAACCAAAGTATGACATGCTGGTAGGTAGTATGACTTGTATCGCCCACAACTCACTTGTGTTCTACTCGTGCAAAACATCAAACCATAGAAAAACCTAGGCTCGGATGCCATCATGTTGGGAACGTAGTAATTTCAAAAATTTCCTACGCACACACAAGATCATGGTGATGTATAGCAACGAGAGGGAGAGTGTTGTCTACATACCCTTGTAGACCCGGCGGAAGCGATCACAACGTAGAGGAAGTAGTCGACGCTCTCCTCGCGATCCGACCGATCCGGCGCCAAGCATCGGCGCCCGAGTTCTTGACACACGTACAGCTCGATGACGCCCTCGTACTCGATCCAGCCGAGTGTCAAGGAGAGTTCCACAAGACGACGGCGTGGTGACGATCTTGATGTTTCACGGCGCAGGGCTTCGCTTAAGCTTCGCGACGGTATAACCGAGGTGGAATATGGTGGAGGGGGCACCGCACACGGCTAAGGAACGATCCGTAGATCAACTTGTGTGTCAAGGGTGCCCCCTGCCCCGTGATATAAAGGAGGGAGGGGGGCGGCCGGCCGCCTAGCTAGGGCG
Organism: Aegilops speltoides; assembly: GCA_021437245.1. Lineage (NCBI taxonomy): Eukaryota > Viridiplantae > Streptophyta > Magnoliopsida > Poales > Poaceae > Aegilops > Aegilops speltoides. Next base: position 422,967,963 of record CM038141.1, on the reverse strand, counting down.
CTGCTGAGGAGTCCTACTCCCACCGGAGTAGGACTCCCCCTTCCTAGTTGGAATAGGATTGGGGGAAGAGGAGAGGCGCCGCCCCCCTCCTTGTCCTATTCGGACTGGGGGAGAGGGCGCGCGGCCACCTCCTGGCCGGCCCCTCCTCTTCTCCCTCGAGGCCCACTAAGGCCCATTTACCCCCGGGGTTCCGTAACCTCCGGTACTCCGTAAATTCCGCCGAACCATTCCGAACTCCAAACATAGGCTTCCAATATATCAATCTTTATGTCTCGACCATTCCGAGACTCCTCGTCATGTCCGTGATCACATCCGGACTCAACTTCTTCGGTACATCAAAATTCATAAACTCATAATAACATCGCCATCGAAACCTTAAGCGTGCGGACCCTACGGTTCGAGAACAATGTAGACATGACCTAGAACTATTCACGGTCAATAACCAACAGCGGACCTGGATGCCCATATTGGTTCCTACATATTCTACGAAGATCTTTATCGGTCGGACCGCATAACAACATACGTTGTTCCTTTGTCATCGGTATGTTACTTGCCCGAGATTCGATCGTCGGTATCCAATACCTAGTTCAATCTCGTTACCGGCAAGTCTCTTTACTCGTTCCGTAATACATCATCTCACAACTAACTCATTAGTTGTAGTGCTTGCAAGGCTTCAGTGATGTGCATTACCGAGAGGGCCCAGAGATACCTCTCCGACAATCGGAGTGACAAAACCTAATCTCAAATACGCCAACCCAACATCCGCCTTTGGAGACACCTGTAGTACTCCTTTATAATCACCCGATTCGTTGTGACGCTTGGTAGCACCAAAGTGTTCCTCCGTAAACGGAGTTGCATAATCTCATAGTTACAGAACATGTATAAGTCATGGATAAAAGCAGTAGCAACATACTAAACGATCGTGTGCTAAGCTAATGGAATGGGTCATGTCAATCAGATCATTCTACTAATGATGTGACCTTGTTAATCAAATAACAACTCTTTGTTCATGGTCAGGAAACATAACCATCTTTGATTAACAAGCTAGTCTAGTAGAGGCATACTAGTGACATCTTGTTTGTTTATGCATTCACACATGTATCATGTTTCCGGTTAATACAATTCTAGCATGAATGATAAACATTTACCATGAAATAAGGAAATAAATAATAACTTTATTATTGCCTCTAGGGCATATTTCCTTCAAGTATGTACTCCCTCCTTAAAGAAATATAAGAGCATTTAGATCACTATCTGAACGCTTTTATATTTCTTTATAGAGGGAGTACTATTTATATCTAATATTGTGTGTTGATTGTTGAACAACTTAATAACTTTTAAGTAATGACTCAGGATAAAATGATGAAGTAGAGAACATAATCTTGGTGAACGCATCTCAGTGGAGATGGGACAGTATCTATTCATTTATGTTATATTCCTACCCATAGTCTATTCTGTGAGCAATTGTTTATCTTTTTAATAGTTTACCAGGGATGATGAATTAGTATTACACATTAGTGATTTTGAATGCATGGTTTTTGTAGTTTACTTATGTGTGCATGATTGAGAGTAGGTGCTTCTCAGATAATAAAATTGATTGTCTCATCATTTCATTTGCTCATTATATTGTTTTTGTACTAATCGAGGCGTGCATTGCACGTGCAAGCTTACTAGTTTTAAAAAATAACTTTTGGTTTTGACCCTGGCTATATGTGTCCCAATCTGTCACAAATAGGACACGATGCATAGTGGGTTGAGTTGATTATGGAGTGTGTCTCCTCGGTGAGTTACAGGATCAGATTTAATAACATAGAGACGGAGGAGTTTATTCACACTAGAGGCCTAAGACAGTGTGACCCATTGTCACCATACTTGTTCCTGCTATGTTCTGAGCGGCTCTCTAGTATGCTAGATCACAAGGAGGTAATCGGTGGAATTGAAGGTATCCGTGTGTGCAGAGATGCCCCTTCTATTTCTCACCTTTTGTTTGCAGATGATTCTCTTATTCTGGTGAGAGCAAATGATCAGAATGCAGCTACCTTGAAGAGGATTCTAGACACTTATTGCACAAGCTCAGGGCAACGTGTAAATACAACAAAATCTACTAGTATTTATTTCAGCCCCTAACACCGGTGCCATGGCTAGGGAAAGCGTCTGTAGTATATTGGACATCTTAACGGAAGCTCTATCAGACAAATATCTTGGTCTCCCAACCATGGTGGGGGTGGACCGCACCTCATTGACAGGGTATGCCAACGCTTGAAAGGATGGAAGGATAAAATACTCTTAGTACAACGTAAAGAAATTCTATTGAAATATGTTGCACAAGCTATTCGGTCCTATGCCATGTCGGTATTTAAATTGCCTAAAGGAACTTGCAAATCAATTACCGATGAGATATCGGGGTTTTGGTGGGGAGATGAAGAAGAGAAGAGAAAGATTCACTGGTTTGCTTGGTGGAAAATGTGCGTTCCGAAGAAGAAGGGTGAAATGGGGTTTATGGACCTTCACAGCTTTAACCTAGCTATGTTAGCAAAGCAATGTTGGCGACTTCTCCAAAATCCTGAATCTTTATGTGCGCGAGTTCTAAGAGCCAAGTATTATACGGACGGTGACATACTTTCAGCAGGTCCAAAGAAAGGGTCTTTTACTTGGCAGAGTATTGTCGCTGGTATTCAAACTTTCAAGAGAGGGTGTATATGGCGAGTTGGTCCAGGCTCACGTATCAAAATTTGGGAAGACCCTTGGGTTCCATCTACTGAAACAAGAAGAATCATTACCAACAGAGGAGTAACAATGTTATCCAAGGTGGAAGAACTTATTGACCCTCACACGGGACAGTGGGACGAGGAGCTTATTAATGATGTGTTTTCACCTGTTGATGCAAACAGAATTTTGCAAATCCCGCTTCATGTTGATGTTGTAGAGGACTTCGTGGCTTGGCATTTTACACGTCCAGGTACCTTTTCAGTAAGGTCGGCTTATCATGTGGAATTCAACCATCAGTTTGGTCACCGCTTGCTAGAGCTAACTGTCCTTGGAGATCTGAGTTAAACCCGGTCTGGAAAGAACTACGGCATATGCGCATACCTGGAAAGATTAAGCATTTTGGATGAAAGGTGCTCAAGGGCGTCCTACCATGCCTAGGACACTACTAGAAAAAGGACTGTTAGTGGCACACCTATTTTTGCCATTAATGGCGCATTATAGGTGCCCCACTATTACCACACCACTAGTAACAAATACTAATGGTGCACCTCTGGTGCGCCATTAATATTGCAGGTAACAGTGGCACACCTTGTAGTGCGCCGTTACTATTTCTACAGGTGCGCCACTGGTAACTTTTTTTTTGAAATTTTTTGATTTTTTTTTAAATTTTGAAGGCGGGAAAATAGTAGTGGCGCACCGTCTGACCCCCACCATGCGCCATTGCTATTTTTGAATTTTGAATTTGGATCTGGATCTAGATCCGGCTCATTTTTTGGCTTGTTTTTTTGCTCTTTTTTTTGCTAGAATTTTTTCCAAATTTCGTTCTCGCCGGGGATCTGGTACGTTCTTTATGCTGGGGGAGCTCCACATGTGGCCGGAAGTAGAGGAGGTGGGAGGAGAGACCGTGAGGAGGAGAGGAGGGAGGAGAGAACGTGAGGATCAGGAGAGGAGAGAGGAGGAGGTCGCCGGAGAGGAGGAGGACCGTGAGCAGGAGAGGAAGGAGGAGCACCGTGAGGAGGAGAGGAGGGAGGAGGAGGTTGCCAGAGGAGGAGAGGAGGGAGGAGGAGGTCGCCGGAGGAGGAGCACCGTGAGGAGGAGGTCACCTGAGGAGGAGCACCGTGAGGAGGAGGTCGTCGGAGAGGAGGAGATGGAGTGGAGGAGAGGAGGAGGAGAATGAAGGGGTAAGTGGCTGGCCGGCCCTTTTAAACTTCTGTCCCAACTTAGCAGTGGCGCACCGTGCACTGGTGCGCCATTGCTATTTTTTTGAATTGTGAAGACGGGAAAATAGTAGTGGCGCATTATTCATAAGGTGCGCCATTGCTAATGTTTTTTATTTTTGTAGGCCGCCGAATTCGGATGCAATTTTTTGAGTAGATGATTTTTCATCTAAAAAACTTTTTCGTCGGAGGTCGTATGCAAAAGTTACGGCCATTTTACCGAAACACGACGACCTTTTGCAAAAAAAAAATCAAAATTCATGTTTGTTAATTTTCCTAATAACTAGAACACATAACACATGGGCATCTATTTTTTTGACTCTTTTATCATTTTCTTTTATTTTTTAAAAACCTAAAAGGCGATCCAACGGGAGGGGGGGTGTGTTTGTGTGTGTGAGACCTTAGTAATGGCGCACCCTCCCTGGTGCGCCATTGCTAACCCTAGCAATGGCGCACTGGGAGGTGTGCCATTACTAACCTCACACACACACGCGGGCACACCCCCACCAGACATAGCAATGGCGCACCACGCGAAGGTGCGCCACTACTATGCAGCATAGCAGTGGCGCGCCTAGGTGTGGTGCGCCATTGCTATGTTTGGTTGTGGGGGGAGGGGGGATGGACCAAAAAAATAGCAATGGCGCACTACTCATATGGTGCGTCATTAGTAAAAATATAGCAATGACGCACCTGATTCTGGTGCGCCACTGCTATATAGCAGTTAGCAGTGGCGCACCATCATCATGGTGCGTCACTAGTAGAGATATTGGGGATAAGCCTTTTTCTAGTAGTAGGAGTCCTAGCGGGCAGACACATCCCCCTAGTGCCTCAATGCCCACATTGTAAGGTTGGACTGGAGGACATACAACACTGTCTATTTACATGCTCACTAGCAGTTGATGTTTGGACTGAATTAAAACTGATGGAAACCATCAAGTCTGCAGTGGCTCAGGACCGGTCGGGCTCAATAAATCTAGAGTTTCTCCTCTAAGATCACTCCGTGGTCCATGAACTACCAGCAGCCGAGTTGGTCATTGTGGCCATGTGGTATATTTGGTGGCAGAGACGTCAAGGCGTGAAAGGAGAGACTATCCGGTCCCCGGAACGTACAGCAATGTATATCTGTGTTCTTGCTACTAACTTTATCCGCAGTTGTACGCCTAACCAGCCTACCCGGAAGATCGATCATGTCTGGAAGAAACCGATCAGTGGGGTTGTCAAAATCAACGTCGATGCATCATTTCATGCTGAAAACTTGTCAGGTGTGTGCGGTGCTGTGGCGCGCGATGAACATGGAATCTTTATTGCAGCAACGACCTGGACGTTACCCCACGTATCTACTGTAGAATCAGCGGAAATAAAGGATATCCGTAATGGAATAATCCTAGCAGCTAATCTTGGATGCTCTCAGGTGGTCATAGAATCTGACAGCAAGCTCGTTTTAGAGGCAATCTCAAACCCGGAAACTTATATGGGTGCAGATGTTCCGGTGATCACGGAAGCCTCTCTCCATGCGTTGGACTTTTCCGGTGTTTCTTTTATTCATTGCTGCAGGGAAATTAATTTAGTAGCAGATAGTCTAGCAAAACACTGTTTTAATTGTAGCTTGTCTGAACATTGGGATGCCAATGCGCCTGCTTTATTCTTCCACATCTTGTAAACGATATGGCAATCGTATGAGGAATAAAATTTGATACTTTTCAAAAATAAAAAGACATGAACGCACTCGCGCCACCACATCATCCGGAACTGCAATAAGTGATCAAAAGCTCGCACAAAATAGTATAATAGCACAAGTGATCAATCACCCAATCAATGAACTTGCTATTATCCACCCCAAACGTTGTTTACAACAAGTTCACCTGCTACTTAAAATAAGATAACTGGATCAATTAAACGAATGGTTATATTCGTCTCCATCAGCATCAGGAGGAGTGTCTTGTCCGGCGCACAACCGGTCGATCGAGCACGTGAGGATTAATTGAGAAGGGGCGTGGAAGGTTAGTCTTTTAATTTAGTAGCAAGATCCTGCGGGTAGTGCCAACGTTATGCGATTATTCTTTCCTGCATGATAACGAAAGCGGCACGAGTTTTTATTCCTTTGAATTTTGTTGCTCACGAAGACGAGACGATAGCGGCACACCTTTATGCAAGATTCAATACGAATATATTTTCAATACAAATAACATCTCAACATATGCATCCAAAGCATGTCTTTTCAATACAAATAAACTAAAATAGTGTTACAAAATAATTACATATCATCTACAAATCTTAAAGTCCCACAAATCTATATATATGCAACATTCTGATCTAATCAAACAAGGGTTCCACAAATCTTCAAAATAAGATACATTATATGGATATAAAGAAGGGGATCAGAGGAGAGTACCTTGTAGGATGGAATGGTGTAGAATTCCACGGACCAAATCGCCAGATCTGAAGATTTTCGGAGAGGGGATTGAGAGGGGAAGAGGAGCCAGCCGCCGCCGCGATGCTTTTGTAACTGCTGGAAGAATGGGGTGGGTGGGGGAGGGCTAGCGCTCGGCGGCTGCATCTAAGTCACAAAGGTAACGCCTTACGGACAAGCGCACGCACATTACATGTGCTAATGCTTAGCTTCTCAAGATCGTGACCGTGGGTGCGGGGCACTGGGTGTCATCTTGGCCAGATGTCTGCACGCTGCGCGCTTGCGCGCTGCGCGGTAGGTGTCGCCTTCGTGTTGGGTGCCACTCAAAACGGTCAGGCGAGTGAATTTTTTTTCAAAACCGTCAGATTCCCAGCAGCTTCCTCGGCGATCGATCTTTTACGGTTTTGTTTGCAGGAAGGATCACCATCGGTGGCCGTCGCGTCACGGCACCGGACGAATTCCGGGAGTCCCTGTCGCCCCGGCCCAGAATCTTTCTATGTTTGGCGATCACACACGCAGCTCGCTGACCCTCTGTTTTACCATCCGTTGCCCGATCGGTTCGCTTTCGCGGCTCGTTCCTTTTCTGTTTGTGTGTGTGCTATGCCCTCCTCACTTGCTGCTGGAGCCTGGATTCGGTGTCTCGGCGAGAGCATACTAGATGCCGATGGCATCGGCTGGTGCGTGGTGATGGGCGCGCGTCACGTCCGTCCGGCCGCGCACCTTGCCGTGCCGCCCTTCAGACGCGACTTAACTTGGGCAAGACAGCAACACAAGCGGTACGCCACCTAGCTCTCTTCTCGGAAGGCTCCGGCCGGCCCACCTACGCCCACGGGCGCGCGCGCACGCACACGACGGGACAGCAGTTTGTCCTCGGAACCGGGCCCGGGGCTCCACACCACGTCGCTCGCGTATGAGCCCGTCGCCGTCGGCTGTCGTTCCCGTGCCGATACGATCGAAAAGCGGTGGCGCTGCTGGATCCTCCGGTCGATCGGGTTCATTTAACGGCCCCGCTTTCGATCAGTTCACCTGGCCCGGCCGGCCCGCCGGCGTCCCTGTCGCTCGAGGCTGGCCGGCCGTATGGATCTCTGCCTATCCACACACACACACATCCAATGCATGGCTCCTGTGCGGCGACACAGTGGGGCGTCGACGTCGCGCTCGATCGACTGATCCATGGGAACCTGCTACGAACGCCGGCTGGGTTTGGGCCCGATGCTGGCGCTGGCGTTACATCGATCAGCTTGCGCGCGCATAGCTGATAGCGCTACATCGGTCATCTTGTTGACGTCTGCTCTCCACGCTGTCGGACTAGTAGAAGATCGCTGGCTGTTTATGCCGATCACGAGTTCTTACCACACTGAATGAATAACATTACTTCACCTACCTGGTTGATGGTGATGGGATAATTAACAGAGAGATTACCCCCCTCGCTACCATCTAACAAGACTAGCTTTGCACTTGATCGTCAACAACCGTCCCACTGAAGTTCTTTCTTTTAAGGGGTGGCTAGGTATCAGTCGATTGAGATTAATCAAGTCTCGGTCAAGTAACATAACATGCAAGAGAGAAAACGAAAAAAACTGAAAAGAAAATTTTGCACGGATCTCAATGTAACATCTTACGGATATAGCATCGACTCAGACTTAGTTAATCAAGACTTTTTTCGGGTCAAAGGAAGATTTTATTTCATCAATTAAGACATAAGTCATTCTTATAGATATCATGGACGTCTCCTGATCCCGAACCCAACCACACCGCAGTGCAAGACTGTTTTTTATAACTTTTGGTTTTGACCGTGGCTATACGTGTCCCAATCTGTCACAAACAAGACCCGACGCACTCGCGCCACCAAATCATCTGCAACTGCAATAAATGATAAAAGCTCGCAAAAATGGTATAGTATATTAGCGCAACTGCGCAAGTGATCAAGCACCCAATCAATCAACTTGCTTTTATCCACCCAAACGTTGTTTACAAAAAGCTCGCCTGCTCCTTAAAATAAGGTAAGCGGATCCATTGGAGAACTAACTACGATTCGGCTGTTATTTTCGTCTTGTCCGGCCGGCGCACAACCGATCAATCTAGCACGTGAGGATTAATTGAGAAGGGGCCTGGAAGCTCAGTCTTTTATTAATTTAGTAGCAAAATCTTCCGGGTGGTGGCAACTTTATTTTGTACTCTCTCTGTTTCAAAATAGATAACCTAACTTTATACTAACTTTGTACTAAAATTAGGTCATCTATTTTGGAACCGAGGGAGTACGTATTGTACATCGTTATCCTGGACCAGAATTATTCATTCCTTTCCTGCATGATAACGAAAGCGGCACGATGTGCTTCCAACCAGATTCATAGTGGATTATGTGATTATGCGGATTCAGTGTGGTAAAAAGTCACTTTCCGTCCGCGGGAGCGTCCGCGGGCATTTGAGGGTCAAAATTTGCAACCTTCGGCTCTAGATCACTGCAGCCATAGTCGAATGGATCTGTTCAAATCACTGCAGCCATAGTATAAGCAAACGACTGTTTGACAAGTCCAATATGCACACCCACTAATACCTACGTTCGGCTAAACTGTGAACAGATCGAATTACAGACACCCAACGGCGTGCTACTGATACCATGCAGCACGGTCGCACGACCGAACCGGACGGATGCCGGTCGCTTATACACGTGGCAGCACATGCCCACTAGCTAGCCTTTCAATCCAGAGAGCCGATCGAATCGTGGAAAGCTCGCCGACTCCGATGCATGGCCACGGTCCGACGGTTTGACCTCCGGCGCCACCGGCGGGGCTCGTGCCTCGTTTTTTCTTCCGAAGCTTCTGGCCTGCGACGCGGCAGGGTCCGGGAAGCAGTGACACGGATGGCCAGGCTAGCTAGCTAGATCCACCTTTTTCACTAAAGAAGATCAAACGGCGACGGCGACGCGGCGACCGACCGGTGCAACGGCAAGGCCTGCAGGCGTTTTTTTTTTACAGGAAAGTGCGCGCAGATATTAATTAGAGCTAATATCACTGAGAGTCATAGAACTTACGCCTGGATGTTCAATTTGGTGCCAGAACTTTAAAAATACGGATTTGTGGTCATCTAACTTGACTCAAACGTGCAAATATGGTCACAGCACGCGTATGTAGACAGATCTGTGTGTACGGCCCCAGCTGTCAGTGAGTGTGTGGTGTATTTTTGCCCAAAACACCCTTATACTATTATTTTTGGGAAGAAGTCAAATGTGGCGATGATTTTTTGCACGAAACATCATCACATTTTTTATTTGTGGAATGCTCATAAATGAGCAAATTAACAAGAAAAAAGGGGACGCCAGGTCTCCAACATCCGCGGCCAACAATCTACAAGCGAGCCACTACACAAGTCAAGTTCTACAGTCTAAAATGGATAACTATATCTATTGAACCAAGCCTATTGTGGAGCTTAAACGGCTGAACATACTGCAGCCTCTTTTGCACGCGCTATTTTCTTTAAGATAAACTGTAAAACGTAGGAAATAAGTTATGCTCAAATATTTGTCTGTTCAAAATATATATACAAACAATGATTAGTAAATAAAAATTCAAATATAAACCGGTGTATTATATAAAAAATTAGTTAATGCGTACATTAAAAATGTTTATCAAATAAATATGTAGTTTTATTTATCAAATAAATATGTTTAATGTATCAAAAAAATGTGAAGTTAATGTGGATTTTTTTTACTCATCACACCATTGAATGTCCATATCAACAGTTTAATTTTTTAATAATATGTTTAATCTATCCTAAAATTTTATGTAATTTCAATATTGCACAAGATTGAATATCCATATCAGCTGTTCAAATTTTAAAATTTGGAATATTTTAATTATATGAACACTGGACTACAAAAATGTGTGTAGAATTATTGAAATATTTGTATAATTAAATTAATATGTTTGAATTGTAATTTTACAAATATTTGTATTATTTAAAAATAAATTCATAAATATTTTTAGTATATATACATTTTAAAATAATATTACATAAAAAATTAAAAGTAAGTTATTTCATTGGTATTTACAATATTTATAATTCATGAATATTTAAACATTAATTTTATTACTAAGATCATAATTTTAGATGGTAAGTCATTTATGAACAATATTTAAATGTTTTATTTACTTATCACCGTTTGTATGTATATTTTTAACACACAAATATATGGGCATAACCTACGTTTTACAATTATCTTAAAGAAAATAGCGAGTGCAAAATTGGCTGCAGTACCTGCAGCCTGTTTAAGGTCCACACGCTGCTTGGTTCAATAGATTTTTATAGAGAGTACAACGTGAATGGTGTAGTTTTTATAACGACTCGTTTAATGCTTTTTGGTGGCGTGTTCGAAACCTGGCTACCACTTTTTTTATGTTGATTTGCTCTTTTATAAGCAGTACAGTGGTCTGTCTTTCTCACAAAAATTCATCATACTGTTTGGCTTTTCTCAAAAAAGAGTAATACAAGGGTGTTATGTGAAAAAATGCATCGCTCACTCAGGGGTAGATGGGGCCGTATATAATAATGCGTCTGTATATGCGTATTGTGACCGTATCTGAACGTTTAGTCAAGTTAGATGACCACAAAAATCTGTATTTTCAAAATTCTAGCATCAAATTGAACATCCAACGCAAGTTCGACTCCCGGTGATATTACCTCTATTAATTACTTGCTCCGTCGCGTAATATATAACATTATTTTTCATATGTGCGTTGGGTACTCACAGCAACGTCAACAAAGTACATTGATTGCCGCGGAGTCGTGGGCAAGCTCCTGTCCTGCCTCCTGGCTTCACAACAGCCCGGCAGTACGTCGGTCTTCAAGCCCGTTATTTTCGACTTGCTGCTCCTGCTTCGAGGTCAATCTATTTTCTTAATTTTGTTTGAAGCCTGTTTAACGTTGGCTGTTTTTTTAATCCATTTTCTGCAAATCTAAAAGAAAAAAGTCTGCGTGTTTTTTTAGTCTGTTGTATGTTTGTAAATTGTATTAGAGTGCAAAGATTTCAGTATTATATGTTCATTCTTGCATATTATTAAAAAAAATACAATTTATGTTCAATTGTGTGCAAGTTTTGTTACTAGTTTTTTTTCTTCATTTTATTGCTTCTCTAAGGTAATATCAATGCCACTAATTCATCCTTATTAAAGAATATCATTGTGTGTGTGTGTGTGTGTGTGTGTGTGTGTGTGTGTGTGTGTGTGTGTGTGTGTGTGTGTGTAAATATACACACAAGTTTCCTGCAAAAGAAACATACACGTACATTATAATATGCGTGTAAGTTGCAATAGTGTGAAAATTGCATTATTGTATGTTTATTCTTGCATATATTTATAAACTGTGCAAATTGTGTGCATGTTTTTTTCATTTTAATATTTCCTTAAGGGCAATATCAAAGCCACTAACCCATTATTTCTCATAAAACCTTGTGTTCTATTTTTGTGTGTGTAAGTATACACACAAGTATTGTACTATATGTGTGTAAATTATACTAGAGCGTGAAATTACACTATTATATGCTTATTATTTCCATACTACAAAACGTGTTATTTTAGTGATGGTTTTTGTGCAAGCTTTTAATTTCTTCTTTAAGGGTAATAACAATGCCACTAATTCACTCTATTTTTATTTCATTCCTTTCTTCTTTAAGGGTAATAACAATGCACTAATTCATTCTATTTTTGTTTCATTTCTTTCTTCTTTATGGGCAACATCATTGTCACTAATTCATTTTTTCTTACAAAAACTTCTTTTTACGAAAAAATCGCTATTATATAGGGGGGCTGGCCGCCGCCGGAACTAGGGTTCCCCCTGGACGCCTGAGAGGGCGACGCGGAGACAACTCTTGGCTATATACTAGCCTAACCCGCGCGGCGGCACGCCGCGCTCGATGATCACTCCCAAATGTGCAATCTACTGATTCAAGAGCGGATCAGTGCACGCTGATTTAATCTCAGAATAATATATAGAGACATTGAAGAAATCGAACATACAAAGCTATTGAAATGTTGCAAATGTAGGGATACAAAGGTACAAATTAAAAGTAACACAATTCAGAAGTAAACCAGTTATTCAATCTACGTACAGTTCACTGCAAATAGAGAATTGTATATAAAAACACAAACACACTACATAAATAAGCTAGAAGTAGTTGCTAGTGGATTAGATCTTTCTAGTATATCCTCCTGAAGGATTGGTGCTTGTGATAAAGTGGTAAAGATTTTGTGAATTCCTGCACACGTCCGATGGGAGGGTGCGCGGCCGTGTATGTGATAATGGGATCGTCGCTATCTGGACGCGGGGGATACATGCGAAGTGGTAATATATATGGAGTGATATGATATTCGAAACATTGCCACATATCATTGCCAACATTTTAGTCTGCCTTGTGAATTGACCTTGTTGAGCATTGTTATGTTGGCAAGGATTTTCTTCTTCTTCACAAAGTAGTAGTGTCTTCTTTCTTTTGCGAGAAAAAAGAGATTTCATTGCTTAACCAGTGTGGTTACAATCGTTTGAATACAACAAATCAAATCTCAGAGGGAACCGATCTAAGCCACACCGCAGTGCGCTTAGATACATCCGTATCTAGATAAATCCGAGTCAACTAATTTGAAACGGAGGGAGTAGGTCTGAGGAAGACAAAACTAATGTCAACTAAAAGAGACAAATACTTCCTAACTTGCTTCTTTTTCAGACATGTCCGTTTCATAGCTATGCTCATGTAGTAACGATGCAGAAATGTCTTATGCCCTTAGTGTCTTAAGCTTTATGTAACTGAGGGAACACGATATATACTAATCCAACAATGATAAGTGGCCTTGGTACCTTTGATAGTAGACTAAATAGAGATCCTGGAATCATGAGTCAAGTTATAAGCCATGTATCTTGAAATAGGGGTCTGAGTTCTGCGTGAACCGAGAATTACTGTTATTGAACCTGACTAAATGTGAGTGTACTTCATTACTTTTATCAACCATGGCTTGATAACAATCTTTTTTCCGCTCTAGAGCTCATATAGCATCATATTAGGATTGGCGGTTAGTGCATACGTGAGAAATTACACTCCAAATAAAGTGCCTACACGAGAAATTATACTCCAAAAATCGTTTCCAATATTGTTTTGATTATATTAAAATTTTGGAACTTGCATTTAGTGATGCTTGTGACAGATGAGGATACCCCAAAATTTACATTGACTTCAAGGCAAAGGGAAGTGTGCTCCCAGGAGCAAGTGCTCCTGCGCATAAAAATATTTTCAGAATGTCAAAAAAATTCAACAAGAAGTCTATGTGTTCTTCGTCACATCCGAATGCTACATACAAATTTATAGGCAAAAAAATTAAACATTTTGGCCTGTGAAAAAAGAACAAAATAAACACCAAATATTATACCACACATGTCACGCAAAATTTATTTTTTCCACCGAAGAAACGCCGCTGCTCCATTTCTCATGAAAATTTGCAAAGATACTTGTGACACTAACACGAACGTCTAAAAAAATTCAAAACTTTTGGAAACATTCACTATATTTTTGTTTTGTTTATTATTCATGCGGGAGCGTACGCTCCCGGGAGCCAAAACGCCATTCAAGCGGAAGCCACGTTTCCTATTACCAGGAGTACGCACGCACGAACGTAAGTAGAAATGGCAGCTCGGCAGACCATAGTATCAAGGAAACCGTACTAAATTTCAGTAGTTAGACATGAAAAATATGTTTATAACCCAAATAAACTGCCAGGACAGTTGAAATCCCAGGTTATGTGTTACAACACAGCCATAGTACGCAGAAATATCATGAACCACTTCGAAATATATAGATGAAGCTTGATTCTAGTATTACATTAACAGTTATGCAGCTCGTGTTTTGCTATTGATCTCCATTAATTTGTGTTCCAAGATGAGAACCAACCTGTATGATGATGTGTCAGTAGTTCACTATATGATTCCTAAAGACGGGCATCAAAATCTTATATGAATTTCATTGCAACTCTATAAAATTCCCTTATGAGCATTAGTCCTTTGGACAGTACAACACCAAAAGGAAAATGATGGATAAGTCGGAGGAATTTCTTTCATTCTATCAGGACACATCTCTAGGATACTGCTGCGTTCCACTTCCTAAAAATAATGTCATAGTGCAAAACTATATGTAGAAGTACCTCATTTAGTATCATAAACTGAGAAGGCTCTACTAATTAGAATGTACATACATGGCCCCAAATTTCAGATGTGATATGAAGAAACTGCATGCACCCAAGACTGAAAACTTCAGAAAAAACTTCGAAGAAGCTATGAAGAGACATTTTTCAAGTATGGAGTTTTATCAAAGCAGAAATGAATGGAAGAAACATAGAAAGAGAGAACCTGCAATGAACATCATTTTGGTTCTACAGAATGCATTATATGTTATATCACAGATTCAAGAAATAACCATAAAAGATGTAAAACATTGTAGCAGATTACACTCCGTCCAACCATCCTTCTAGTACACTCCGTCCAATCAAGCTAGCTCCATTAACAAAAATAGAACTTGTCCTCCATTAGGTATATTTTGGTGTATAAATAAAATGCACAGAGAGCATCGGGGTTGGGCTGAGCATACAGACCTTGCCGCCACTGGAGGTGATGGAGCTGAGCTGCTTCGTGAGGCTTGCCATCCATTTGTTGCTACAACCTGAGAGTGAGAAGGGAGGATAGCACATCCAAGAACTGCAGTAGGAAAGACTGATCGCCAACAGATAATAAAATACAGACACTAAAAAAGGTGTATGTATTTTGTGAGGAATTGTTTGTATTAGAGCTAGGCAAATATTGCACGACAACTATTCTAATTGAAAGTATTTTGCAAGAAATGGTACTGCACAACGGAAGTCGAACATGCAACTGTCTGCTCTTAGGTTTCAACTCGTTTTAAGCTGCACTTATTCAGAAAAACATGCTTCAGTAATAAGGTTCTTCTTTATTCAGAGATGTACATGTAAACTTGTACAATCAACGGAAAAATGCATGTGATAGTAGTTAGAACTACTGTTCTAATAATCTCTCATAGTCACGTGCTCGTGCTATGAGATATATATTTCTAAGAAACTACTAATTGTCTCTGAAAGTAAGGATATACGGTAGCTGGAACCTGCTATGTACAATGGCATGAACCCACTTGCATGCTACTACAATACATGTACTTCCTCTGAAATTAGATGTACATGTAAAGAAAAAGAATTGTGCTTGGGATGGAACACGCATATAACCTTTGATCGTTTATCATCAACACTATAAGAGGAAACATGTCATCAACTTTGCAGCGGAAATCATAAACATGATAATAAGAGAATAACTAAGTTAATAAAGAGAAAAATGAATGTGGAAACAATATATGGTGCATGGTTTAGGAAGTCCTTTTGATCTATTAATGGTGAAGTAAAATATCTTGGAAGAACACAAAATTAGGAGTATAGCAACACAGTTTCTGGATAGAACTTATTTTCTTTTACCTACAGCCATCGAAACATTACGTCAAACACTTGGTGGGCGTTGGAACAGTCAACTTGCAGGGCAGTGGGCAGCCGCGTCCAGCCTCCAGAGCGATGCTCGATCCATGGCGAGTCCCTCCACGTTGAGCTCCCCGCGCAGGGGCAGCAGAAAGCCACCGAAAGTGGTGGGTGAGGCATGGTGTCACGGGACTGGCCATGGTCGTCATGTTGGGGAACGTAGTAATTTCAAAAAAAATTCTACACACACAAGATCATGGTGATGCATAGCAACGAGAGGGGGTGTGCATCTTCATACCCTTGAAGATCGCTAAGCGAAAGCGTTTTGTCAATGCGGTTGATGTAGTCGTACGTCTTCACGATCCGACCGATCCAAGTACCAAACGCACGGCACCTCCGAGTTCTGCACACGTTCAGCTCGATGACGTCCTCGCCTTCTCGATCTAGTAAGACGGGCGAAGTAGTAGATGAGTTCCGGCAGCACGACGACGTGGTGACGGTGTTGGTGAAGAACAATCTCCGCAGGGCTTCGCCTAAGCACTACGGAAACTATGACGGAGGATAAACTAGAGGGGCGGGTTGCGGCACACGGCTTGGTGTTTCTTGATGTCTTTTGGTGCTAGCCCTGCCTCTATTTATATGTTGAGCCTTGGGGTCGAAACTTGGAGTAAAAGCCTCCACAAAGTCGGTTTCACCCGAAAGGCAAGAGTCCTTCTCGATTCGGGGCGAGACGCCAGGTTCCTGCGTCTCGACCTGCACGCCAGGACCCTAGCGTCGCCCTGGACTCCATAAAACATTCTTTGCGCTTCCAAAAACCTTGTGGGCTTTCCCTTTGGCCCAAATAACGTGTTCTCGCACCCAAACATTTCGGGAAACATCCGAACCTATTCCGTGAATTCGAACCCTTCCGGAGATCAAACACTATTATCCCATATATCAAACTTTATCTCCGGACCATTCGGAGTTCCTCGTCATGTCCATGATCTCATCCGGACTCAACAACATTCGTTACCAACATACATAAGTCATATAATACTATATCGTCAACGAAACGTTAAGCGTGCGGACCCTACGGGTTCGAGAACTATGTAGACATGACCGAGACACGTTTCCGGTCAATAACCAATAGCGGGACCTGGATGCCCATATTGGCTCCCACATATTCTATGAAGATCTTTATCGGTCAAACCGCATAACAACATACGTTGTTCCCTTTGTCAACGGTATGTTACTTGCCCGAGATTCGATCGTCGGTATCTCAATACCTAGTTCAATCTTGTTACCGGCAAGTCTCTTTACTCGTTACGTAATGCATCATTCCGTAACTAACTCTTTAGCTACATTGCTTGCAAGGCTTATAGTGATGTGCATTACCGAGAGGGCCCAGAGATACCTCTCCGACAATCGGAGAGACAAAAGCTAATCTCAAAATACGCCAACTCAACATGTACCTTTGGAGACACCTGTAGAGCTCCTTTATAATCACCCAGTTACGTTGTGATGTTTGGTAGCACACAAAGTGTTCCTCCAGTAAACGGGGGTTGCATAATCTCATAGTAGTAGGAACATGTATAAGACATGAAGAAAGCAATAGCAACATACTAAACGATCAAGTGCTAAGCTAACGGAATGGGTCATGTCAATCACATCATTCTCCTAATGATGTGATCGCGTTAATCAAATGACAACTCATGTCTATGGTTAGGAAACATAACCATCTTTGATTAATGAGCTAGTCAAATAGAGGCATACTAGTGACATTAAGTTTGTCTATGTATTCACACATGTATCATGTTTCCTGTTAATACAATTCTAGCATGAATAATAAACATTTATCATGATATGAGGAAATAAATAATAACTTTATTATTGCCTCTAGGGCATATTTCCTTCAGTCTCCCACTTGCACTAGAGTCAATAATCTAGATTACACAGTAATGATTCTAACACCCATGGAGTCTTGGTTTTGATCATGTTTTGCTCGTGGAAGAGGCTTAGTCAACGGGTCTGCAACATTCAAATCCGTATATATCTTGCAAATCTCTATGTCTCCCACCTGGACTTGGTCCCGGATGGAATTGAAGCGTCTCTTGATGTGCTTGGTCCTTGAGGGAGTCCTGGACTAGGGGGTGTCCGGACAGCCGGACTATCGTCGACAGCCGGACTGTCATCGTCAGCCGGACTCCAAGACTATGAAGATACAAGATTGAAGACTTCGTCCCGTGTCCGGAGGGGACTTTCCTTGGCGTGGAAGGCAAGCTTGGCGAAACGGATATGTAGATCTCCTACCATTGTAACCGACTCTGTGTAACCCTAGTGTTGGGGAACGTAGTAATTTCAAAATTTTCCTACGCACACGCAAGATCATGGTGATGATATAGCAATGAGGGGAGAGTGTTGTCTACGTACCCTCATAGACCGAAACGGAAGCGTTGACACAGCGTAGAGGAAGTAGTCGTATGTCTTCCCGGTTCAACCGATCCAAGCACCGTTACTCCGGCACCTCCGAGTTCTTGACACGCGTACAACTCGATGACGCACCCTCGATCTCCGATCCAGCAGAGGCGCCGAGGGGGAGTTCCGTCAGCACGACGGCGTGGTGACGATCTTGATGTTCTCCTGTCGCAGGGCTTCGCCTAAGCACCGCTACAATATGACCGAGGTGTAATATCGTGGAGGGGGCACCGCACACGGCTAAGGAACGATCAATGATCAACTTGTGTGTTCTAGGGTGCCCCTTACCCCGTATATAAAGGAGGGAGGAGGAGGTGGCCGCCCAAGGGAGGCGCGCCATAGGGAGGAGAAACCTACCCCAAGTAGGTTTCCCCTTTTCCTAATCTTATTTGGAGGGAAGGAAGGAGTACTAGTATTAGGAAGTAGTACTAGTAGTAGTAGGAAGGAAGAGAGGAAGGAGAAAGGAAGGGGGCCGCCCCTTCCCCAATTCGATTGGGCTTGGGGCGCGCCCCTCCCTTGCTCCTTCTCTCTTCCTCCTACATGGGCCCAATAAGGCCCATATACCTCCCGGGGTTCCAGAACCTCCGGAGCTCCAAACTTCTCCTAACCTTTCCGTGTCCAAATATATCCGTCCAATATATCAATCTTTATGTCTCGACCATTTCGAGACTCCTCGTCATGTCCGTGATCATATCCGGGACTCCGAACAAACTTCGGTACATCAAAATACATAAACTCATAATATAATTGTCATCGAAACCTTAAGCGTGCGGACCCTACGGTTCGAGAATGATGTAGACATGACTGAGACACGTCTCTGGTCAATAACCAATAGCGGGACCTGGATGCCCATATTGGTTCCTACATATTCTACGAAGATCTTTATCGGTCAAACCGCATAACAACATACGTTGTTCCCTTTGTCATCGGTATGTTACTTGTCCGAGATTCGATCGTCGGTATCCAATACCTAGTTCAATCTCGTTACCGACAAGTCTCTTTACTTGTTCTATAATACTTCATCTCATAACTAACTCATTAGTTATATGCTTGCAAGGCTTAGGTGATGAGCATTACCGAGAGGGCCCAGAGATACCTCTCCGACAATCGGAGTGACAAAACCTAATCTCGAATTATGCTAACTCAACATGTACCTTCGGAGACACCTGTAGTACTCCTTTATAATCACCCGATTCGCTTGTGATGTTTGGTAGTACCCAAAGTGTTCCTCCGTAAACGGAGTTACACAATTCTCATAGTTACTGGAACATGTATAAGTCATGAAGGAAGCAATAGCAGAATACTAAACGATCAAGTGCTAAGCTAACGGGATGGGCCATGTCAATCACCTCATTCTCCTAATGATGTGATCCCATTAATCAAATGACAACACATGTCTATGGTTAGGAAACATAACCATCTTTGATTAATGAGCTAGTCAAGTAGAGGCATACTAGTGACTATATGTTTGTCTATGTATTCACACATGTATCATGTTTCCGGTTAATACAATTCTAGCATGAATGATAAACATTTATCATGATATGAGGAAATAAATAATAACTTTATTATTGCCTCTAGGGCATATTTCCTTCACCTAGCCCTCTCCGGTGTCTATATAAACTGGAGGGTTTTAGTCCGTAGGACAAGATAACCATTACAACAATCATACCGTAGGCTAGCTTCTAGGGTTTAGCCTCCTTGATCTCGTGGTAGATCCACTCTTGTACTACCCATATCATCAATATAAATCAAGCAGAGTAGGGTTTTACCTCCATCGAGAGGGCCCGAACACAGGTAAAACATCGTGTCCCTTGTCTCCTGTTACCATCCGCCTAGACGCACAGTTCGGGACCCCTACCCGAGATCCGCCGGTTTTGACACCGACATTGGTGCTTTCATTGATAGTTCCTCCGTGCCGCCACCGATAGGAAGGATGCCTCTTCCGCCTTCAAGGACGGTATCTTCGCCAAAGGAGCCTTGGCCGCCGCCAAACTATCCGCTAGGTGGTTTTCATGACCGCTGTTCGCCACCGCTTCGACAATGACCTCTCGTGTCGTCAAAAGCAACCTTCACGTCACTCGAGATTCGCCGAGCGGCTGGATCCAATAGAGCTCTCGTCCAGAACGGGCTCTTGGATTGCATCGCCGCCACGAGTCGCTATGACTACAATCAGATTGGGCTTAAAACCGATCGAGAGAGATTAACTCTCCCAGTCACCCACCACGCTGCGGTGGTAGAGGAACAACGCGCGACTCTTCTCCTGTATTGAAAACTAGTCATGTCCGGGCTCCCGAACCCTCCATGTCGGATTCCCGCGGAGGGACGGACTTCGATCAAGCACTGAACCTAAAGTCAGGCATTGGACCGGACTCGTTGGACAACATCCAGCAATCCAAGCTTCCAAATTTGGAAACTTCTCGGCCCTTGAACCTCGAGATGGGTAGGCTTAATTCCACGCACCCGCCCAGACATATGCGATCTATCCCTAATCCGGCAAGAGCCCGCTGAATCAAGACATCACTCTCGGGCCGATTCTCTTGGTTATGGACAGGATAAAGGATGCCGAGAGGAAAACGCAATCTCAATTTTTGCAATAATTGCACGGACGAGGGATCTTGAACGTCGTCACCGTCAGGAAATTACACGCCATTAATCAAGGCCCATAGTACAAAAGTATCACGCGATGGAGAGTTTCGAAAACCAAAATTAAGTTTTGGGACAATCCGGCCCCGAATACAACCCTAGTCCACAACAAAAGGGTGCATTACACTCAGGCACCAGGTGCAAAAACCAAAAAGCAAAAACCCCATAAAGGGCACGGAACCGTACTGGAGGGATGGCTTAGCGGACCGTGTAAAATTCACAATACAGAGGGCGCCACCCCAACACATATCCTTCGAGCATGTTGGATATTACGGCAGGTGGCCAAAAGTGGCGAGGAGCTTCTAGCCCCGGAAAACCACTCCAACAATACCGGTACGGTATCAACAGTCTTCGAGACTTCCGCATCAAATAATATGCGGAAAAGAACAATCCGCAGCCTCGCCGAAGTCTACCAAGTAGCAACAACAAATCCATGGAGCGACACAGCCATCACCTTCAACGCCAGCGATTTAACCTAAATTCAACAGCCCGAGCACCAGCCGCATTGGTCCTCGGTCCAATAGTGGACGCCTTCGCCTTACCAAGGTACTCATGGATGGCGGCAGCGACTAAACCTCATTTACGAGGAAACTCTTCAAAAATGGAAATAGATGGAACCGCATTGAGCAGAGCAGCACAACCTTCAGAGGAACAATCCCTAGCCAGAAGCGCTGCTGTCACCGAAAAATCACACTTGATGTGGTGTTCGCTCACGGACAATTACAGTCCGAAGAAGTCACGCCCAAGTGGCCCCGCTCAGCAGCGGATATCACGCTATATTAGGACGAGAGGCATTCACAATTTTTCAAGCCGCACCCCATTACGGGTACATGAAGCTCAAAATGCCCGGGCCCGGCGGAATAATCACTCGTTAGTGATCCGACATACCACTCGCGCGAAAACAAGACAGCCGCATTAGCCCCGGAGGCACTATCCAAGCCCTAGCGGCAGAAGAACTCACCGCGCTACGCCCATCGTGAATAGAGACGACGTGATACTCGATAAGAGATCCAAGTCCACATCCTTTAAACCAGCGGACGAAATAGTAAAATTCCAGGTCCATCCAACGGACCGACAAAGACGGCCTCCATCGGGCACAAATGAACCCCGATGTAGACGCCAAGACTGCAAGAATTCCTTCGAAAATTGGGACATCTTTGCTCGAACCCTTCAGACATGCCAGAATCCCACACAAAGTTGGCGTAACATAGCCTAAACATCCTAAAAGGATTCAAGCCACCAAACAGTTCTTCGACGATTTTCCAACCCAAAAGACATGCAATGGGAGAAGAGCTAGCCAAACTATTGGAAGCCGGATTCATCGAGACATCAAACATCCGGATTGGCTAGCAAACCTGGTAATGGTACCAAAGAAGGACAAATCCTCGGCGCCTATGTGTCGATTTTAAAGACCTCAACAAGGCCTCGCCTAAAGGATCCTTCCCCCCCAAGATCGACCAAATAATCGATGCTACCGCAGGCACGATTCATTGTGCTTCCTGGACGCATACTCCGGCTACCATCAAATCAAGATGGCGGAAGCGGACCAAGCCGCAACGACATTCATCACTCCATAAGGACCATTTTGCTTCAACACGATGCCCTTCAGACTTAAAAACACCGGCGCAACATACCAGCGCATGATTCAAACATGTCTGGCTACCCAGATCGGCAAAACAGTAGAGGCATACGTAGACGACGTAGTCATCAAAACCAAACACGTCGAAACTCTAGTAGACGATTTGAGGCTCACATTCGACAACCTCAGAGCATATGACATCAAGCTAAATCCGGAAAAATGCGTTTTCGGCGTACCAGCCGGAAAGCTCCTAGGCTTCATTGTATCCGGCAGAGGAATTGAAGCGAACACAGCTAAGATCCGAGCTCTATCACAACTGGATATCCCAAAGGACCTCAAACAAATACAAAAATTGACTGGATGCATGGCGGCTCTGAGCCACTTTATCTCCTGCTTAGGAGAAAAGGCATTGCACCTCTATCGCCTCCTCAGGCGCACCGAACACTTCGAGTGAACGGATGCTGCCACTGCCGGACTTGAAGAAATAAAAGCCATATTGGCAACAAATCTGGTCCTGGCTGCGCCCAACCTGGGCGAACCAATGTTGTTATACATCGTGGCAACACATCAAGTTGTAAGCGCGGTACTCGTCGTCGAACGAGAAACAGAAGGGCATAAATGAAGGAAATATGCCCTAGAGGCAATAATAAAGTTATTATTTATTTCCTTATTTCATGATAAATGTTTATTATTCATGCTAGAATTGTATTAACCGGAAACATAATACATGTGTGAATACATAGACAAACATAGTGTCACTAGTATGCCTCTACTTGACTAGCTCGTTTATCAGAGATGGTTATGTTTCCTAGCCATGGACAAAAGAGTTGTCATTTGATTAACGGGATCACATCATTAGGAGAATGATGTGATTGACTTAACCCATTCCGTAGCTTAGCACTTGATCGTTTAGTATGTTGCTATTGCTTTCTTCATGACTTATACAAAGTTCCAGCAACTATGAGATTGTGCAACTCCCGTTTACCGGAAGAACACTTTGTGTGCTACCAAACGTCACAACGTAACTGGGTGATTATAAAGGTGATCTACAGGTGTTTCCGAAGGTACATGTTGGGTTGGCATAATTCAATGTTAGGATTTGTCACTCCGATTGTCGGAGAGGTATCTCTGGGCCCTCTCGGTAATACTCATCACCTAAGCCTTGCAAGCATGTAACTAATGAGTTAGTTATGAGATGATGTATTACGGAACGAGTAAAGAGACTTGCCGGTAACGAGATTGAACTAGGTATTGATACCGACGATCAAATCTCGGGCAAGTAACATACCGATGACAAAGGAACAACGATGTTGTTATGCGGTCCGACCGATAAAGATCTTCGAGAATATGTAGGAACCAATATGGGCATCCAGGTCCCGCTATTGGTTATTGACCGAGACGGTCTCGGTCATGTCTACATTGTTCTCGAACCGTAGGGTCCGCACGCTTAAGGTTTCGATGATGCTTATATTATGAGTTTATGAGTTTTGATGTACCGAAGGAGTTCGAGTCCCGGATGAGATCGGGACATGACGAGGAGTCTCGAAATGGTCGAGACGTAAAGATCGATATATTGGACGACTATATTCGAGTTCGAAAAGGTTCCGAGTCATTCGGTATTTATCGAGTACCGGAGAGTTACGGAATTCGCCGGGAGAAGTATTGGGCCTTATTGGGCCTGCGGGAAAGAGAGAGGCTGCCTAGGGCAGGCCGCGCTTCCCCAAGGCCTAGTCCGAATTGGACTAGGGGGAGGGCCGCACCCCCTCCTTCCTTCCCTTCTCTCTTCCCCTTCCTAGTCTCCTACTCCTACTACATGGAAGGATCCCTAGTTGGACTAGAAAAAGGGGAATCCTACTCCCGGTGGGCTCCCCTATGGCGCGCCTCCTCCCTAGGCCGGCCTCCTCCTCCCTCCCTCCTTTATATACGGGGGCGGGGGGCACCCTAGACACACAAGTTGATCATTGAGATCGTTCCTTAGCCGTGTGCGGTGCCCCCTCCACGATATTACACCTCGGTCATATTGTAGCGGTGCTTAGGCGAAGTCCTGCGACAGGAGAACATCAAGATCGTCACCACGCCGTCGTGCTGACGGAACTCCTCCCCGCACCTCTGCTGGATCGGAGATTGGGGTGCCGGAGTAACGGTGCTTGGATCGGTTGGACCGGGAGGACGTACGACTACTTCCTCTACGTTGCGTCAACGCTTCCGCTTCAGATCTACGAGGGTACGTAGACAATACTCTCCCCTCTCGTTGCTATGCATCACCATGATCTTGCGTGTGTGTAGGAAAATTTTGAAATTACTACGTTCCCCAACAGTGGCATCCGAGCCTAGGTTTTATGCGTTGATGTTATATGCGCGAGTAGAACACAAGTGAGTTGTGGACGATATAAGTCATACTGCCTACTAGCATGTCATACTTTGGTTCAGCGGTATTGTTGGATGAAGCGGCCCGGACCGACATTACGCGTACGCTTACGCGAGACTGGTTTTACCGCCGTGCTTTGCACACAGGTGACTAGCGGGTGTCTGCTTTCTCCAACTTTAGTTGAACCGAGTGTAGCTACGCCCGTCCTTGTGAAGGTTAAAACGGAGTCTATTTGACAAACTATCATTGTGGTTTTGATGCGTAGGTAAGAACGGTTCTTGCTAAGCCCGTAGCAGCCACGTAAAATTTGCAACAACAAAGTAGTGGACGTCTAACTTGTTTTTGCAAGGCATGTTGTGATGTGATATGGTCAAGACATGATGCTATATTTTATTGTATGAGATGATCATGTTTTGTAACCGGTTATCGGCAATCGGCAGGAGCCATATGGTTGTCGCTTATTGTATGAAATGCAACGCATCTGTAATTGCTTTACTTTATCACTAAGCGGTAGCGATAGTCGTAGAAGCAATAGATGGCGTAAACGACAACGATGCTACGATGGAGATCAAGGTGTCGCGCCGGTGACGATGGTGATCACGACGGTGCTTCAAAGATGGAGATCACAAGCACAAGATGATGATGGCCATATCATATCACTTATATTGATTGAATGTGATGTTTATCCTTTATGCATCTTATCTTGCTTTGATTGACGGTAGCATTTTAAGATGATCTCTCACTAAAATTATCAAGAAGTGTTCTCCCTGAGTATGCACCGTTGCCAAAGTTCGTCGTGCCGAGACACCACGTGATGATCGGGTGTGATAAGCTCTACGTCCATCTACAACGGGTGCAAGCCAGTTTTGCACACTCGGAATACTCAGGTTATACTTGACGAGCCTAGCATATGCAGATATGGCCTCGGAACACGGAGACCGAAAGGTCGAGCGTGAATCATATAGTAGATATGATCAACATAGTGATGTTCACCATTGAAAACTACTCCATCTCACGTGATGATCGGTCATGGTTTAGTTGATTTGGATCACGAATCACTTAGATGACTAGAGAGATGTCTGTCTAAGTGGGAGTTCTTAAGTAATATGATTAATTGAACTTTAATTTATCATGAACTTAGTCCTAGTAGTATTTTGCAAATTATGTTGTCGATCAATAGCTTGCGTTGTTGCTTTCATATGTTTATTTTGATATGTTCCTAGAGAAAATTGTGTTGAAAAATGTTAGTAGCAATGATGCGGATTTGATCCGTGATCTGAGGTTTATCCTCATTGCTGCACAGAAGAATTATGTCCTTGATGCACCGCTAGATGACAGACCTATTGCAGGAACAGATGCAAACGTTATGAACGTTTGGCTAGCTCAATATGATGACTACTTGATAGTTTAGTGCACCATGCTTAACGGCTTAGAATCGGGACTTCAAAGACGTTTTGAACATCATGGAACATATAAGATGTTCCAGGAGTTGAAGTTAATATTTCAAGCAAATACCCGAGTTGAGAGATATGAATTCTCCAACAAGTTCTATAGCTAAAAATGGAGGAGAATCGCTCAACTAGTGAGCATGTGCTCGATTGTCCAGGTACTTCAATCGCTTGAATCAAGTGGGAGTTAATCTTCCGATAAGATAGTGATTGACGAATTCTCTAGTCACCATCACTAAGTTACTAGAACCTCGTGATGAACTATAGTATGCAAGGGATGACAAAAACTATTCCCGAGCTCTTCGTGATGTTGAAATCAACGAAGGTAGAAATCAATAAAAGACCATCAAGTGTTGATGATTGACAAGACCACTAGTTTCAAGAGAAGGGCAAAGGAAAGAAAGGAACTTCAAGTGGAAAGACAAGCAAGTTGTCACTCCCGCAAAGAAGCCCAAAGCTGGACCATAGCCTGAAACCGAGTGTTTACAATCGCAAAGGAAATGGTCACTGGAAGCGGAAATGCCCTGAATATTTGGTGGATAAGAAGGATGGCAAAGTGAACAAGGGTATATTTGATATACAGATTATCGATGTGTGCCTTACTAGTGTTTATAGTAGCCCCTGAGTATTTGATACTTGTTCGATTGCTAAGATTAGTAACTCGAAACAGGAGTTACAGAATAAACAGAGACTAGTTGAAGGGAAAGTGACGATGAGTGTTGGAAGTAGTTCCAAGATTGATATGACCATCATCGCACACTCCCTATACTTTCGGGATTAGTGTTAAAACCTAAATAAATGTTATTTAGCATTTGCGTTAAGCATGAATATGATT
Organism: Aegilops speltoides; assembly: GCA_021437245.1. Taxonomy (NCBI): domain Eukaryota; kingdom Viridiplantae; phylum Streptophyta; class Magnoliopsida; order Poales; family Poaceae; genus Aegilops; species Aegilops speltoides. The sequence goes on along the minus strand of CM038141.1, from coordinate 422,940,785 downwards.
TGATCATGTTTATTGCAATACGGTTATTCATTTAAAGTCAGAGAATAATTGTTGTTCTATTTACATGAATAAAACCTTCAATGGTCATACACCCAATGAAAATAGTTTGTTGGATCTCGATCGTAGTGATACACATATTCGTAATATTGATGCCAAAAGATGCAAAGTTAATAATGATAGTGCAACTTATTTGTGGCACTCGCCGCTTGGGTCATATCGGTAGAGCGATGAAGAAACTCCATAAAGATGGATTTTCGAATCACTTGGTTATGAATCATTTGATGCTTGCGAACCGTGCCTTTTGGGCAAGATGACTAAAACTCCGTTCTTGAACAATGGAACGAGCAACAAACTTGTTGGAAATAATACATACCGATGTATGCGCACCAATGAGTATTAAGGCTCGTGGCGAGTATCGTTATTTTCTAACCTTCACAGATGATTTAAGCGAGATATGGGTATATCTACTTGATGAAACATAAGTCTGAAATAGTTGAAGGGTTCAAAGAATTTCAGAGTGAAGTGGAAAATCATCGTAACAAGAAAATAAAGTTTCGCGATCCGATCGTGGAGGAGAATATTTGAGTTACGAGTTTGGCCTTCATATAAAACAAATGTGGAATAGTTTCACATTCACGCCACCGAACACTACAACATTATGGTGTGTCCGAACGTCAGAATCGTATTTTATAAGATATGGTGCGATCTATGATGTCTCTTACCGGTTTACCACTATCGTTTTGGGGTTATGCATTAGAGACAGCTGCATTCACTTGAAATAGGGCACCATCCAAATCTGTTGAGACGACACCGTATGAACTATGGTTTAGCAGTAAACCTAAGCTGTCGTTTCTTAAAGTTTGGGGCTACGATGCTTATGTGAAAAAGTTTCATCCTGATAAGCTCAAACCCAAATCGGAGAAGTGCGTCTTCATAGAATACCCAAAGGAAACTGTTGGGTACACCTTCTATCACAGATCCGAAGGCAAGATATTCATTGCTAAAAATGGATCCTTTCTAGAGAAGGAGTTTCTCTCGAAAGAAGTGAGTGGGAGGAAAGTAGAACTTGATGAGGTAATTGTACCCGTTCCCTTGTTGGAAAGTAGTTCATCACAGAAATCAGTTCCTGTGACAAATACACCAATTAGTGAGGAAGCTAATGATATTGATCATGAAACTTCAGATCAAGTTACTACAGAACCTCGTAGGACTTCCAGAGTAAGATCCACACCAGAGTGGTGTAGTAATCATGTTCTGGAAGTCATGTTACTAGACCATGATGAACCTACGAACTATGAGGAAGCGATGATGAGCCCAGATTCCGCGAAATGGCTCGAGGCCATAAAATCTGAGATATGATCCATGTATGAGAACAAAGTATGGACTTTGATTGACTTGCTCGATGATCAGCAAGCCATGTTAAATAAATGGATCTTCAAGAGGAAGACGGACACTGATAGTAGTATTACTATCTACCAAGCTCGACTTGTTGCGAAAGGTTTTCAACAAGTTCAAGGTGTTGAATACGATGAGATTTTCTCACTCGTATCGATGCTTAACTCTATCTGAATCATGTTAGCAATTGCCACATTTTATGAAATCTGGCAAATGGATGTCAAAACTGCATTCCTTAATGGATTTATTAAAGAAGAGTTGTATATGATGCAACCGAAGGTTTTGTTAATCCTAAAGGTGCTAACAAAATATGCAAGCTCCAAATGATCCATCTATGGACTCGTGCAAGCATCTCGAGTTGGAATATACGCTTTGATAAGTTGATCAAAGCATATAGTTTTATATGGACTTACGATGAAGCCTCAGATTTACAATAAAGTGAGTGGGAGCACTACAGCCTTTCGATTAGTATATGTGACCGACATATTGTTGATCGAAAATGATGTAGAATTTTTCTCGCAAAGCATAAAGGAGTGTTTTAAAGGAGTTCTTTAAAAGAAAAGACCTCAAGAAAAGCTACATACATATTGAGCATCAAGATCTATTGAGATAGATCAAGACGCTCGATAAGATTTTCAATGAGTACATACCTTGGTAAGATTTTGAAATAGTTCAAAATGGAACAAATAAAGAAAGAGTTCTTGCATGTGTTGCAAAGGTATGAAATTGAGTAAAGACTCAAATCCCGACCACAGCAGAAAATAGAAAGAGAATGAAAAGTCATTCCCTATGCCTCACCATAGGTTCTATAAAGTATGCTATGCTATGTACTGCACCTATTGTATACCTTGCTCAATCTGGCAGAGGAATGCGATAGTGATCTAGGAGTAGATCATCGGACATTGGTCAAGAATATCCTTAGTAAGGACTAGGGAGATGTTTCTCGATTATGGAGGTGATAAAGAGTTTGTTGTAAAAGTTACATCAGTGCAAACTTTTACACCAATCCGAAGACTCTAAGTCTCAACTGGATACATATTGAAAGTGGGAGCAATTAGCTAGAGTAGCTCCGTGCAAGAGCATTGTGGACATAAAATATTTGCAAAATACATACGGCTCAATGTGATGTAACCCGTTGACTAAGCTTCTCTCACGAGCAAAACATGATCACACCTTAAACCCTTTGGATGTTGGTCACATGATGATGTGAACTATGGGTGTTAATCATATACAGATATGAATATTGGTGTTAAATCACATGGCGATGTGAACTAGATTATTGACTCTAGCGCAAGTGGGAGACTGAAGGAAATATGCCCTAGAGGCAATAATAAAGTTATTATTTATTTCCTTATTTCATGATAAATGTTTATTATTCATGCTAGAATTGTATTAACCGGAGACATAATACATGTGTGAATACATAGACAAACATAGTGTCACTAGTATGCCTCTACTTGACTAGCTCGTTTATCAGAGATGGTTATGTTTCCTAGCCATGGACAAAAGAGTTGTCATTTGATTAACGGGATCACATCATTAGGAGAATGATGTGATTGACTTGACCCATTCCGTTAGCTTAGCACTTGATCGTTTAGTATGTTGCTATTGCTTTCTTCATGACTTATACAAAGTTCCTGCAACTATGAGATTGTGCAACTCCCGTTTACCGGAAGAACACTTTGTGTGCTACCAAACGTCACAACATAACTGGGTGATTATAAAGGTGCTCTACAGGTGTTTCCGAAGGTACATGTTGGGTTGGCATAATTCGAGATTAGGATTTGTCACTCCGATTGTCGGAGAGGTATCTCTGGGCCCTCTCGGTAATACTCATCACCTAAGCCTTGCAAGCATGTAACTAATGAGTTAGTTATGAGATGATGTATTACGGAACGAGTAAAGAGACTTGCCGGTAACGAGATTGAACTAGGTATTGGATACCGACGATCAAATCTCGGGCAAGTAACATACCGATGACAAAGGGAACAACGTATGTTGTTATGCGGTCCGACCGATAAAGATCTTCGTACAATATGTAGGAACCAATATGGGCATCCAGGTCCCGCTATTGGTTATTGACCGAGACGTGTCTCGGTCATGTCTGCATTGTTCTCGAACCGTAGGGTCCGCACGCTTAAGGTTTCGATGGATGCTTATATTATGAGTTTATGAGTTTTGATGTACCGAAGGAGTTCGAGTCCCGAATGAGATCGGGGACATGACGAGGAGTCTCGAAATGGTCGAGACGTAAAGATCGATATATTGGACGACTATATTCGAGTTCGGAAAGGTTCCGAGTCATTCGGTATTTATCGAGTACCGGAGAGTTACGGAATTCGCCGGGAGAAGTATTGGGCCTTATTGGGCCTGCGCAGAAAGAGAGAGGGCTGCCTAGGGCAGGCCGCGCTTCCCAAGGCCTAGTCCGAATTGACTAGGGGAGGGCCGCACCCCTCCTTCCTTCCTTCTCTCTTCCCTTCCTAGTCTCCTACTCCTACTACATGGAAGGATCCCTAGTTGGACTTGAAAAATGGGAATCCTACTCCCGGTGGGAGTAGGACTCCCCTATGGCGCGCCTCCTCCCTAGGCCGGCCTCCTCCTCCCTCCCTCCTTTATATACGGGGGCGGGGGGGGCACCCTAGACACACAAGTTGATCATTGAGATCGTTCCTTAGCCGTGTGCGGTGCCCCCCTCCACGATATTACACCTCGGTCATATTGTAGCGGTGCTTAGGCGAAGCCCTGCGACAGGAGAACATCAAGATCGTCAGCACGCCGTCGTGCTGACGGAACTCCTCCCCGCACCTCTGCTGGATCGGAGATTGGGGTGCGTCATCGAGCTGTACGTGTGTCAAGAACTCGGAGGTGCCGGAGTAACGGTGCTTGGATCGGTTGGACCGGGAGGACGTACGACTACTTCCTCTACGTTGCGTCAACGCTTCCGCTTCAGGTCTACGAGGGTACGTAGACAATACTCTCCCCTCTCGTTGCTATGCATCACCATGATCTTGCGTGTGCGTAGGAAAATTTTGAAATTACTACGTTCCCAACAATAAATTCCCTCTTCAAAAACCAGTGTACTACGTATCCACTGTGTTAACCCCCTGCAAGTCCCGCTACCCGTACTATCAAAAGATAGCGTATGCGGTGTTCATGGCGTCCCGGAAGCTCCGACACTACTTTCAGGAGTGTTCGATAAAGTGGCCTCCGAAGTACCCCTCAACGACATTATAAACAACCGCGACGCGACGGGCAGGATTGCAAAATGGGCCATTGAGCTCTTGCCATTCGATATAACTTACAAACCTCGGCGAGCTATAAAGTCGCAAGTTTTGGCTGACTTATCGCTGAATGGATCGAAGCCGAACTCCCTAAAGAGTACGGCGCATACTCCAATTGGATTATGCACTTCGACGGCTCTAAAATGTTGGCCGGATTGGGGGCTGGCGTCGTATTGACGTCCCCAACCGGGACACATCCAATACGTGCCGAGATAATGTACACGGACTCCAACAACGCAGCCGAATACGAGGCCCTTTTACATGGCCTCCGGATGGCAATCTCCATGGGCATTTAGCGCCTAGAGGTGCGCGGGGATTCAAACCTCGCAATATCCCAAGTAAATGGAGACTTTGATGCCAAGGATCCGAAAATGGCAGCCTATCGTAACGCTGTCCTAAAAATGTCAGCTCGGTTTGATGGACTTGAATTCCACCATGTAGCCCGGGATAATAACCAAGCAGCCGACATATTGGCATGCATTGGCGCAAAACATGACGCTGTCCCTCCAAACATCTTCCTGGAACAGCTCTTTAAGCCATCCGTACTATGGGAAGAGGAGTCTGGAAATAACACACCAGCAGCAGCCGCATCAACCGAGAAAAAACAATCTGACATAATTGGCGACTCAGCCGATGAAATAACACCTTCAGCCCACGAGATAATGGCGGTAATCGCCCCGTGGACAGAACCATTCCTAGCCTACTTGCTTAGGCAGGAACTCCCCGAAGACCAAAACGAGGCCCGCTGCATAGTTTGGCGATCGAAAGCCTACAAGGTCCATGAGGGAGAACTTTATAAGAAAAGCACAACCGGAGTCCTTCAAAGGTGTATCTCCGAAGAGGAAGGGCGAGACCTTCTGGATGAAATTCATGCCGGACTAGGCGGACACGACGCCGCAGCTCGGGCCCTTGTAGGAAAGGCATTCCTTATAGGATTTTATTGGCCGACGGCCCGGGCAGACGCTCAGGACTTAGTCCAAAGATGCGTCGGTTGTCAGCTCTTTGCTAATCAGAGCCATATGCCACCCACCGCCCTCAAAACTATACCCATTACCCGCCGTCATGTGCAGGGGCTTGACATGGTTGGACCCTTAAAGGAGGAACCCACAAGCAAAGGTACCTATTGGTCATGGTGGATAAATTCACCAAATGGATAGAGGCCAAGCCAGTTAAAACGGCAGAGTCCGGACCAGTGATAGACTTCATATCCGGGGTAGTACACTGTTATGGTGTCCCCCATAGCATCATTACCGATAACAGCACGAACTTCACGGCCGACGAGGTTAAATGATGGTGCAAAAATATGGGCATTAAGCTAGATTACGCTTCAGTCTATCATCCTCAAACCAACGGTCAAGTGGAACGAGCAAATGGTCTAATAATGAGCGGCATCAAACCCAGGCTAGTGCGATCCCTGACGAAATCGGACACGCACTGGGTGGAGGAGCTCGACTCCGTACTCTGGGGGCTGCGGACAACGCCAAACCGCACTACCGGATTCACACCATTCTTTATGGTATACGGCGCAGAGGCAGTTCTGCCCTGCGACATCATTCATGACTCACCTCGAGTGCGCATGTACGAAGAAAGAGAGACCGAGTTGGATCGGCAAGACAGCTTGGATACATTGGAGGAAGAACGTGACGTTGCCAAAGCTCGTTCCGCATTCTATCAGCAGCAGGCTCGAAGATACCAAAGCAGAGAAGTACGGGCCAAAACCTACAATGTTGGCGAACTAGTTCTACGCTCTTGGACAAGAAAAAGGACAAGCTCAAGCCCAAATGGGAAGGCCCTTCATTATCGATCAAGTCTTGACCGGTAGGCGTACTGCTCTGCAAATCGCGCCGACAACCGACTCGAGCCAAACCCATGGAACGCAGCCCGCCTCCAAAGATTCTATGCCTAGCGCCGGACTAAGAGTTCGTCCCCTTCCCCCGCCCAAATTTTTTACACTTTAGCTGCCTTTTTGTTTCTCTTTTTTTCTCTTGACCCTTTTCATAAAGGCCCTAAAAGGCCTACTTGCGCATTTGTTCGCACACAATTGATGTGCTATCTGCACTCATTATACCTGGGGGCTTCTTTACCAGAAGTTTAATTATAAGGGCTTCATGCCCAACACACGTGTCACACTTCCACGTGTACCTTTTATTCACCATTATATGCATCGATATGACTTAAGTTTTGGCCAAGCTGGGTTGCCTGGCTCCTGTGCTTACCCCTACGTTCCCGATTGTTCGGCTAGGAGGTAAAGAGAGCACCTCTGCGATTGTTACTGCCGGGTCAGCCGGATATGTACCTCAGACTGGGTGAAGCCGAAAGCTAGCGTTCTTAAGGGAATACTCGGTCGGTGACTTGAAAGATGATTTTTTTACCTATTTATTTCCCTGCCCCCAGATGTTTTCCTGCTCTTTTCGCAGTCCGGACATGCACTTTAGGGCATGCCTCCCAGGGAAAGGAACCCCTAACGGAACTATTCTCCCTGGAAGATGTTTCTTACAAACCATGTAATATAACATAACTAGTTGGGCACTTGTCTGATAAAGCACTAATGACCCCTACGCCTGGTCTCCATGCATGCCCAGGTTGTTTCTTAACCGAGAAGGTATTCGGACACATTCCGGACTCTAGGGTCCCGAGGTTGAAGCGAAAAGGTCGGCAAAGACAAACGATCTACAATCCAGCTAGAAGGCATTTTACATGTCATTTTACAATACATTGTCAAATCAATGATCAGATTCTTCCTCAATCCATCTAACAGCTGTCTAATTCTGATCCCGTTGGGAAAATTTAGCAGCCAACTCTACTTGGCGTATTCTAAACTCACAGGATCTCCTTCCCATCGGGCCCCACAGTCCGACTTGACCATGTGGTTGGGATCCGCCTTCTTGTACCGCGTCTTCACCATGGCCTGTGCCTCCTCAGCACCTTGGCGGCAGTCGAAATCTTCCATAAACGGAAGCGCTGCCGCTCTCTCAAACTTCTCCGCAAGCTCTCCAAGGCCCTCGGGTAGGGAGAGGGACGGTCATAAAGCCCGGACGACGCCGCCATTGCTGCCGAACTTCGTTCGGCAGCTTGCACCAACTTCGAAGCCGATCACCCGCTGATACGGGCATCTCCTCCGCAGGCGACACTGTGAGCATAGCTGCATATATATTTTGTCACTTGACTTCCTCGCCGAACTCTTCTTTTCAAAGGAGTTCGCTCAAGCACTTACCATAGATGCCGCGACGAAGCCGCTGATTCTCCTTAACGGAGCCAGACAGCTCGGCCCGAACGCCTTTCAGCTCCTCTCCAAGCTAGGCGTGGACATCCTGGAGCTTGTTCCTTTCCTGCTGCACCCTCGTCGGCACTCTCTCGCCGGCCTTCAGCTGGCGCAGTAGTTCTTGCCTATCCGGATCCTGTCCGGCAGCACCTGCAAAGTCATTTTTAGACTTGTGCGCACACCGCACACCACTTACCTTTTTAACAAAAATATATTAATGTGTTTCCAGGAGGGGTCCCTGTGTCTCCTCCTGCGGCAGCCAGTGCGGCCTCAAGTTGGGCCTTACACACTTGCAGCTCCTGGGACAGTTGGGTATTCTTCTTTGTAAGATCCTACATTTCAATTGATCCTTAAATCAGTTAATACAACTACTTTAAGTCTCGGGGGCTACTGGTATATACAACTATTAAAATCTCTTACCCGTATGTCTTTTACATACTGCTCCATGGCTCTGGTTAAATCATCTTGAGCAGCACGGAGGTGCGCGTCCCCCACGTTAAAGGCATCCAATGCCTCAGGGGAGAAGCACGCGTCACGAAAGACTGTCCGGCGGCGCCTGTGGTTTATGGCGCTCTCCACCTCAGATTTGGTGGCGAACAGTCTGTCGGCATCCTCCGTCGGAGAAGTATCCGGCTCGCGCCTTGCGCTCGCCTCCCCCTCCAGACTAGGTGCTGGAGCTTGGCTGGTAGAGGCTGGGTTGGTAACCTCTACGTCCGCAGTCCGGCGGGCGCTTTTTCTCCTACAAAAGTCATGAGCATTCAAACACTTCCTAGGAATGTTGCTCTAAATAACAAACCGTGAGCTATACCTTTGCGGTGATGTTTCAATCCGCGCCGCGCTCCTCTTCCGCCTACTTGGCCGAACTGACCCTTGTTGGTCAGCCGCCGTGGATTCGGCTTCCCGCCTTGAAGGAGCCTCTTGCAAAACACCGTCGTATACGGTGGTCAGAAATAAGCAAGGAAGAAATAATGGTGTCAGGACTTCGGTCACAATCACCTGGGAAGCCGGATATAGTCCGGGGTAGTCAGCCGTAATGGCGACTAAAGCATTATCCATGCTGAGTTGGTGGAACACCCCGTCGATAAGCTCCACCTTTATGTGCGGGTCCTCTTCGGAGGCCGGATGATCTCTCCGGATCCTCGGGTTGCGGAGCCGGACTATGCATGCCCTCCACATCCCGATGCAGCTCCTGCATCGAAAGCTTGAAATGTGAGAAACTTAAATTTTGAAAGCATGGGTCGGACACGCAAAGTGTTCGCTTACCCAACACCGAGGGTTATTCATGGAAAACCCATTCAACGGGCTCGTCTAGAGGAAATCCTCTTTCTCCCCCTTATACAGGCCGGACAGGATCTTCATCAGATCCTCAGCCGATCCCGGCCCTTTTCGGCCGTGGCGAGTGGCGTCGTCCTCCCCGTTGAAGTCCCACATAGGGTGGCCCCTGTATTGCAGCGGCTGCACCCCCCGCATAATGCATGTTGCCATGACTCCAATCATGGTCAACCCGAATGGGCCAAGAACCTTATCCGCCCATCAAATAATGGACGCTCTTGTCTTCCTCCGGTTAGGGGCTCCGTGGGCGCCAAATAAGGCGTTCTTCAAAGGAGCATTATTAAACTCCGGAGGCCGATCCAACAGGTTCGTGGCGGACGTCTTCTATGTAAAACCATTCTGAAGGCCAGTCTTCGGACGCCTTCTTAGGGCTTCCGGATGGATATCCGGTCCCAGCGATGCGCCATATTTCGGCACCGCCCACTTGATATATGGACCCCTCGTGAGAGCGGGGTACGAGGCAAAACAACCTCTTCCACAACGCAAAATGGGGCTCTACACCCAGAAATAGCTCGCAAAGGGCTACGTAACCTGCGATATGCAGGATAGAGGCGGGCGTGAGGTGATGGAGCTGGAGTCCGTAGAACTCCAGGAGCCCGTGGAGGAATGGATGTACGGGAAATCCGAGCCCCCTTATCAGATAGGGGACGAAACATACCCGCTCCCCTTTGTTGGGACTTGGGGTAGCCTCCGCTTGTTTCCCACCTTTGTAGGTGGCCAGCCCGGCTCGAACCGGAACCATGAAGGCCGGAGGGAGATATCCCTCCGCTTGGAGCGTCACCAGCTCGTTGTGCGGGACAGAACATCTCCACCAATCTCCCGGCAGAGGTCTGGGAGCGCGAGAGGAGGAGCCGCGTCGACGGTCCATGATGGAATGGATTTTTGGTCAGAAGCGCTCCGATGAGTACTCGCGGAAGGAAGACGGTGTGATTTGGATCTGGATTCTTGCCTCTCTTATAGGCAGATTATTTGTGCAGCTAGGGGGTAAAACACAAAAGATACCCTGGCTTTTCGCATTCGTGCGACGCGTGGAAGAAGGCCATTATTGGGCGTGGAAGCCAAGAAGCGCAACATTGATAAAGAAGCCGGACACTATTCGGCAGGTACATGGAACTTAAAGGAGAACCCGCCTTGCAACGCCGAAGACTATATACGCGCTGGACTTATCGTCATTGAAGCCTGGTTCGGGGGCTACTGAGGGAGTCCTGGACTAGGGGGTGTCCGGACAGCCGGACTATCATCGACAGTCGGACTGTCATCGTCAGCCGGACTCCAAGACTATGAAGATACAGGATTGAAGACTCCGTCCCGTGTCCAGAGGGGACTTTCCTTGGCGTGGAAGGCAAGCTTGGCGATACGGATATGTAGATCTCCTACCATTGTAACCGACTCTGTGTAACCCTAGCCCTCTCCGGTGTCTATATAAACCGGAGGGTTTTAGTCCGTAGGACAAGATAACCATTACAACAATCATACCATAGGCTAGCTTCTAGGGTTTAGCCTACTTGATCTCGTGGTAGATCCACTCTTGTACTACCCATATCATCAATATCAATCAAGCAGGAGTAGGGTTTTACCTCCATCGAGAGGGCCCAACTCAGGTAAAAACATCGTGTCCCTTGTCTCCTGTTACCATCCGCCTAGACGCACAGTTCGGGACCCCCTACCCGAGATCCGCCAGTTTTGACACTGACAGTCCTCTTGTGAAATCTGGATTCCTTTGCCAAGGCAATTGCACCAGTATTGTCACAGAAGATTTTCATTAGCCCCAATGCACTAGGTATGACACCTAGATCAGAAATGAACTCCTTCATCCACACTCCTTCATTTGCTGCTTCTGAAGCAGCTATGTACTCCGCTTCGCATGTAGATCCCGCCACGACGCTTTGTTTAGAACTGCACCAACCTACAGCTCCATCGTTTAATAAAAACACGTATCCGGTTTGCGATTTAGAATCGTCCGGATCAGTGTCAAAGCTTGCATTGACGTAGCCACTTACGACTAGCTCTTTGTCACCTCCATAAACGAGAAACATATCCTTAGTCCTTTTCAGGTATTTCAGGATGTTCTTGACCGCTGTCGAGTGATCCACTCCTGGATTACTTTGGTACCTACCTGCCAAGATTATTGCTAAGCATATGTCAGGTCTGGTACACAGCATTGCATACATGATAGAGCCTATGGCTGAAGCATAGGGAACACCTTTCATTTTCTCTCTATCTTCTCCTGTAGTCCAGCATTGAGTCTGACTCAATTTCACACCTTGTAATACAGGTAAGAACCCTTTCTTTACCTGATCCATTTTGAACTTTTTCAAAACTTTATCAAGGTATGTGCTTTGTGAAAGTCCAATTAAGCGTCTTGATCTATCTCTATAGATCTTGATGCCCAATATGTAAGCAGCTTCACCGAGGTCTTTCATTGAAAAACTTTTATTCAAGTATGCCTTTATGCTATCCAGAAATTCTATATCATTTCCAATTAACAATATGTCATCTACATATAATATCGTAAATGCTACTGAGCTCCCATTCACTTTCTTGTAAATACAAAGCTTCTCCAAAAGTCTCAGATAAAACCATATGCTTTGATCACACTATCAAAGCGTTTATTCCAACTCCGAGATGCTTGCACCAGTCCATAAATGGATCGCTGGAGCTTGCACACTTTGTTAGCACCTTTTGGATCGACAAAACCTTCCGGTTGCATCATATACAACTCTTGTTCCAGAAATCCATTCAGGAATGCAGTTTTGACATCCATTTACCAAATTTCATAATCATAAAATGCGGCAATTGAACATGATTCGGACAAACTTAAGCATCGCTACGGGTGAGAAAGTCTCATCGTAGTCAACCCCTTGAACTTGTCGAAAACCTTTCGCAACAACTCGAGCTTTGTAGACAGTTACATTACCATCAGCGTCAGTCTTCTTCTTGAAGATCCATTTATTCTCGATGGCTTGCCGATCATTGGGCAAGTCAACCAAAGTCCATACTTTGTTCTCATACATGGATCCCATCTCAGATTTCATGGCTTCAAGCCATTTTGCAGAATCTAGGCTCATCATCGCTTCCTCATAGTTCGTAGGTTTGCCATGGTCAAGTAACATGACTTCCAGAATAGGATTACCATACCACTCTGGTGTGGATCTTACTCTGGTAGACCTACGAGGTTCAGTAGTAACTTGATCTGAAGTTTCATGATAAATATCATTGTTTTCCTCACTTATTGGTGTAGTTGTCACAGGAGCCGGTTCTTGTGATGAACTACTTTCCAATAAGGGAGCAGGTACAGTTACCTCATCAAGTTCTACTTTCCTCCCACTCACTTCTTTCGAGAGAAACTCCTTCTCTAGAAAGGATCCAAATTTAGCAACGAAAATCTTGCCTTCAGATCTGTGATAGAAGGTGTACCCAATATTCTCTTTTGGGTATCCTCTGAAGACATATTTCTCTGATTTGGGTTCGAGCTTATCTGGTTGAAGTTTCTTCACATAAGCATCGCAGCCCCAAACTTTTAGAAATGATAACTTTGGTTTCTTGCCAAACCACAGTTCATAAGGCGTCGTCTCAACGGATTTTGATTATGCCACATTTAACATGAATGCGGCCGTCTCTAAAGCATAACCCCAAAAAGATAGCGGTAAATCAGTAAGAGACATCATAGATCACACCATATCTAGTAAAGTATGATTACGACGTTCAGACACACCATTTCGTTCTGGTGTTCCGGGTGGCGTGAGTTGTGAAACTATTCCGCATTGTTTCAAATGTAGACCAAACTCGTAACTCAAATATTCTCCTCCACGATCAGATCGTAGAAATTTTATTTTCTTGTTATGATGATTTTCCACTTCACTCTGAATTTTTTTGAACTTTTCAAATGTTTCAGACTTGTGTTTCATCAAGTAGATACACCCATATCTGCTCAAATCATCTGTGAAGGTGAGAAAATAACGATACCCACCGCGAGCTTCAATATTCATTGCACCACATACATCAGTATATATGATTTCCAATAAATCATTTGCTCGCTCCATAGTTCCGGAGAACGACGTTTTAGTCATCTTGCCCATGAGGCACGGTTTGCAAGTACCAAGTGATTCATAATCAAGTGATTCCAAAAGTCCATCAGTATGGAGTTTCTTCATGCGCTTTACACCGATATGACCTAAACGGCAGTGCCAAAAATAAGTTGCACTATCATTATCAACTCTGCATCTTTTGGTTTCAACATTATGAATATGTGTATCACTACTATCGAGATTTAATAAAAATAGACCACTCTTCAAGGGTGCATGACCATAAAAGATATTACTCATATAAATAGAACAACCATTATTCTCTGATTTAAATGAATAACCGTCTCGGATCGAACAAGATCTATAATGTTCATGCTCAACACTGGCACCAAATAACAATTATTTAGGTCTAAAACTAATCCGGTGATAGATGTAGAGGTAGCGTGCCGACCGCGATCACATCGAATTTGGAACCATTTACCACGCGCATCGTCACCTCGTCCTTAGCTAATCTTCGCTTAATCCGTAGTCCCTGTTTCGAGTTGCAAATATTAGCAATGTAACCAGATCAAATACCCAGTGCTACTGCGACATTAGTAAGGTACACATCAATAACATGTATATCACATATACCTTTGTTCACTTTGCCATCCTTCTTATCCGCCAAATACTTGGGGCAGGCTTCCAGCATCCAGTCTGCTTACAGTAGAAGCACTCAGTCTTAGGCTTAGGTCAAGACTTGGGTTTCTTCTCTTGAGCAACAACTTGTTTGCTGTTCTTCTTGAAGTTCCCCTTCTTCTTCCCTTTGCCCTTTTTCTTGAAACTGGTGGTCTTATTGACCATCAACACTTGATGCTCCTTCTTGATTTCTACCTCCGCAGCCTTTAGCATTGCGAAGAGCTCGGGAATAGTCTTGTCCATCCCTTGCATATTATAGTTCATCACGAAGCTCTTGTAGCTTGGTGGCGATGATTGAAGAATTACATCGAATGACACTATCATCGTGAAGATTAACTCCCAGTTGAATCAAGTGATTATTATACCCGCACATTTTGAGTATATGTTCACCGAAACTATTCTCCTCCATTTTACAGCTATAGAACTTATTGGAGACTTCATATCTCTCAATCCGGGCATTTGCTTGAAATATTAACTTCAACTCTGAAACATCTCATATGATCCATGACGTTCAAAATGTCGTTGAAGACCGGTTCCAAACCGTAAAGCATGGCACATTGAACTATCGAGTAGTCATCGCTTTTGCTCGCCAGACGTTCTTAACGTCGTCGGTTACATCTGCAACAGGCACGCACATAGCGGTGCTTCGGGGCGTAATTCTTACAGGCGGATACGTCTCCAACGTATCTATAATTTTGATTGCTCCATGCTACTTTATCTACTGTTTTGGACTATATTGGGCTTTATTTTTCACTTTTATATTACTTTTGGGACTAACCTATTATCCGGAGGCCCAGCCTGCACTTTTTTTGCCTTTTTCAAGATTTTGAAGAAATGAATATCAAGCGGAGTCCAAACGGAATGAAACCTTCGGGATCGTGATTTTCCAACGAGCGTGATCCAGAGACTTGGACCCTACTCCAAGAAGCTTCCGAGGAGGTCACGAGGTGGAGGGCGCCCGACGCGCCCCCTACCTCATGGGCCCCTCGGAGCTCCACCGACGTACTCCTTCCTCCTATATATATCTACGTATCCCCGTATGATCAAAGGGGAGCCAAAAAACCTAATTCCACCACCACAACCTTCTGTATCCACGAGATCCCATCTTGGGGCCTGTTCCGGAGCTCCGCCGGAGGGGGCATCCACCATGGAGGGCTTCTACATCATCACCATAGCCCCTCCGATGAAGTGTGAGTAGTTTACTTCAGACCTTTGGGTCCATAGCTAGTAGCTAGATGGCTTCTTCTCTCTTTTTGGATCTCAATACAATGTTCTCCCCCTCTCTTCTGGAGATCTATTCGATGTAATCTTATTTTTGCGGTGTGTTTGTTGAGACCGATGAATTGTGGGTTTATGATCCAGTATTATCTATGGAAAATATTTGATTCTCTCTGAATTCTTTTATGTATGATTGAGTTATCTTTGCAAGTCTCTTCGAATTATCCGTTTGGTTTGACCAACTAGATTGGTAGTTCTTGCAATGGGAGAAGGCCATGGCTTTGGGTTCAATCTTGCGGTGTCCTTATTCAGTGACAGAAAGAGTTGCAAGGCACGTATTGTATTGTTGCCATCGAGGATAACAAGATGGGGTTTTTATCATATTGCATGAATTTATCCCTCTACATCATGTCATCTTGCTTAAAGCGTTACTCTGTTTTTAACTTAATACTCTAGATGCATCTTTGGATAGCGGTCGATGAGTGGAGTAATAGTAGTAGATGCGAATCATTTTGATCTACTTGTCACGGACGTGATGCCTATATACATGATCATTGCCTAGATATACTCATAACTATGCTCGATTCATCAATTGCTCAACAATAATTTGTTCACCCACCGTAGAATACTTATGCTCTTGAGAGAAGCCACTAGTAAAACCTATGGCCCCGGTCTATTCTCATCATATCAATCTATATCACTTTATTTACTTGCTTTGTTTTTACTTTGCCTTTACTTTTTACTTTGCATCTATCTATCAAAAATACCAAAATATTATCTCTATCAGATCTCACTCTAAGTAAGTGACCGTGAAGGGATTGACAACCCCTAAGCATTGGTTGCGAGTTGCTATCGTGTTGTGCAGTCACGAGGACTTGCGCGTGACCTCCTCTTGGATTGATACCTTGGTTCTCAAAAACTGAGGGAAATACTTACGCTACTGTGCTGCATCATCCTATCCTCTTTGGGGAAAACCAACGCAAGCTCGAGACGTAGCAAGAAGAATTTCTGGCGCCATTGCCGGGGAGGCTTACGCAAAAGTCAACATACCAAGTACCCATCACAATCCCTATCTCTCGCATTACATTATTTGCCATTTGCCTCTCGTTTTCCTCCCCCCACTTCACCCTTGCCGTTTTATTCGCCCTCTCTTTTTCGTTCGCCTTCTTCCCGTATGTATCTTTGTTTGTGTTTCCTTGTGCCTTCTATATGCTTGCATCTTCGCTTGCTGAAAATCTATTGATATGGATCCACTTAAAGTGTTCTACTTGGATCATCTTGATCCTTATGTGCTCGTCTTTGAAACCCCAACTAGCCTAGTTGATGGGAAATCTTTAGATGAGCATGCTCATTTTGTGCGTCATCGTTTGTCTGAAAAGGGGAGACTCTTACGGTATCATACAAATAGTTTGCTATGCTATGCTGGGAATCTTTGTGAAATGTGTGATTTTACTTGTTGCTCTGAGAACCCTAAAAAACACCTTCCCTACCTATGTGAGTTCAATGATAATGAAATTTTATCTTCTTATGCAAAGGGTGTTTATAGTTACTATGATATCGAACAAATTGAAGAATTTGTCGTTTTTAAGGGTGCACATGAAGTTGCTTCTTTGATTGAAAAGTATGATTTTACTCTCAACAAATCTGAAAATTCCATCATACTTAAATATTGCAATGAAAACCTTGCTCATAATGTCTATGTCCAAGAGTTTATTGAAAGAATGAACGTTGCTTTGGAAGAAAATAATGATATGCATGAATCTATAGATAATGATGATTCCGATGATTTGATTGAAATATCCCTTGATGAACATGATGCTTGCTATCCTTGTGGCCATGATGCCAATATTTATGAAGATGAATTTGCTATAGTTCCTTATGTTAAACATGAGATCGTTGCTATTGCACCCATACTTGATAGTTCCTTCGATGAAAAGCATGATTGCAATGATTTTACTATAAATCCTCTTGATGTCAATTATGCTAATAATATGCAAAACCCTAAGCTTGGGGATGCTAGTTTTGTTGTGTCCACTATTTGTGGCAATGATCATGATTGGGGTGATTTTTCTTATGGTCTTGAAAATTTATTTAATCCCCATGATGAATATGAGATTGATAATATTGTTTGCAATAATATTGAAAGTGGGTTTGGGAGAGTGTCAACTTTAGATCCCACATATTTGGAGAATGTTCAATCTTATGGTATTTTTGATAAAAGTGGGTTTGGAGAGGTCATGACTTTAGTTAATGTTAATCCCACTATTTTGGAAGAGTGTCAACTTTACATGCATGTGGATCGTGTTGAGAATATGTTATGTGATAGCTATTTTGTTGAATTTGCTTATGATCCTACATATAATTATTATGAGAGAGGAAAATATGGTTGTAGAAATTTTCATGTTACTAAATTACCTCTCTTCATGTTGAGATTGCTATCATCTCTTTGTTCTTTCTTGCATATACTAGTTTTTGTTTGCCTTGCAAATTTATTTGCCTATAATATGCCTATGCATAGGAAGTATGTTAGACTTAGATGTGTTTGCCACGTGTTTCATGATGCTCTCTTTGCGCTTCAATTCTTGTCTTTCTTGTGAGCATCATTAAAATTCTCAATGCCTAGCTAGGGGCGTTAAACGATAGCGCTTGTTGGGAGGCAACCCAATTTTATTTTGTGTTTTTTGTTTTTTCTTCTGTTTAGGAATAAATAATCCATCTACCTTCTGTTTGGATGTGGTTTTATGTTTTAATTAGTGTTTGTGCCAAGTAGGACCTATAGGATAACCTACGATGATAGTTGATTTGATTTTGCTGAAAAACAGAAACTTTAGCGCTCACGAGATTAGCTGCCATTTTTTTTACTGGAGAGTGCTTTTAGGTTGATTCTTTTTGCTGCTGATCAATACACAAATTGTCCAGGACTTCCTATTTTGTTAGAATTTTTAGAGTTCCAGAAGTTTGCGTTAGTTACAGATTACTACAGACTTTTCTGTTTTTGACAGATTCTGTTTTTCGTGTGTTGTTTGCTTATTTTGATGAATCTATGGCTAGTAAAATAGTTTATAAACCATAGAGAAGTTGGAATACAGTAGGTTTAACACCAATATAAATAAAGAATGAGTTCATTACAGAACCTTGAAGTATTCTTTTGTTTTCTTTCTCTAACGGAGCTCACGAGATTTCTGTTGAGTTTTGTGTTGTGAAGTTTTCAAGTTTTGGGTGAATTCTTTTGATGGATTATGGAACAAGGAGTGGCAAGAGCCTAAGCTTGGGGATGACCATGGCACCCCCAAGATAATCCAAGGACACCAAAAATTCAAAGCTTGGGGATGCCCTGAAGGCATCCCTCTTTAAATCCACTTCCATCGGTAATTTACTTGGAGCTATATTTTATTCACCAACATGATATGTGTTTTGCTTGGAGCGTCTTGTATTATTTGTGTCTTTGCTTGTTAGTTTACCACAATCATCTTTGCTGTACACACCTTTTGAGAGAGCCATACATGAATTGAAATTTGTTAGAATACTCTATGTTCTTCACTTATATCTTTTGAGCTTGATAGTTTGCTCATAGTGCTTCGCTTATATCTTTTTGAGCGTGATAATTTTTGCTCTAGTGCTTCACTTAGATCTTTTTGAGCAGGTGGTGGATTTGTTTTAAAGAAACTTGATCTCTCATGCTTCACTTAGATTATTTTGAGAGTCATTAATAGCATGGTAATTTGCTTAATGTTAATATACTTGGTATTCAAGATATGTGAAACTTTCTTTTGAGTGCGTTGAATACTAAGATAAGTTTGATGCTTGATAATTGTTTTGAAATGTGGAGGTAATAATATCATAGTCGTGCTAGTTGGGTGATTATGAATTTGAGAAATACTTGTGTTGAAGTTAGCAAGTCCCGTAGCATGCACGTATGGTTAAAGTTATGTAACAAATTTGAAACATGAAGTGTACCTGGCTTGTGCATCCTTATGAGTGGCGGTCGGGGACGGCGATGGTCTTTTCCTACCAATCTATCCCCCTAGGAGCATGTGTGTAGTATTTGAATTTTTGATGACTTCTAAATTTTTCCAATAAGTATATGAGTTCTTTTGACTAATGTTGAGTCCATGGATTATACGCACTCTCATCTTTCCACCTTTGCTAGCCTCTTCGGTACCATGCATTGCCCTTTCTCACCTTGAGAGTTGGTGCAAACTTAGCGGTGCATCAAACCCCGTGATACGATCGCTCTATCACACATAAACCTCTTTATATCTTCCTCAAAACAGCCACCATACCTACCTATCATGGCATTGCCATAGCCATTCCGAGATATATTGCCATGCAACTTCCACCATCATCATCGTGACATGCATTACTTTTG
This sequence comes from Aegilops speltoides, assembly GCA_021437245.1. Taxonomy (NCBI): domain Eukaryota; kingdom Viridiplantae; phylum Streptophyta; class Magnoliopsida; order Poales; family Poaceae; genus Aegilops; species Aegilops speltoides. Next base: position 422,921,225 of record CM038141.1, on the reverse strand, counting down.
TCATATTGCCATTGCATGATCTTGTAGTTGACATCGTATTTGTGGCAAAGCCACCTTGCATTATTTTTTCATACATGTCACTCTTGATTCATTGCACCATCCCGGTACACCGCCGGAGGCATTCATATAGAGTCATATCTTGTTCTAGTATCGAGTTGTAATTCGTATGTTGTAATGAAAGTGTGATGATCATCATTAGAGCATTGCCCAAATAAAAAAAGAAAGGCCAAAATAAAAAAAGAGAAAGGCCCAAAAAAATATATAAAAAAGGGCAATGCTACTATCTCTTTTTCCACACTTGTGCTTCAAAGTAGCACCTTGTTCTTTATGTAGTGAGTCTCTTAAGTTGTCTTTTTATACTAGTGGGAATTTTTCATTATAGAACTTGGCTTGTATATTCCTACGATGGGCTTCCTCAAATGCCCTAGGTCTTCGTGAGCAAGCGAGTTGGATGCACACCCACTAGTTTTCTTTTGTTGAGCATTCATAGCTCTAGTGCATCCGTTGCATGGCAATCCCTACTCCTTGCATTAACATCAATCGATGGGCATCTCCATAGCTCATTGATTAGCCTCGTTGATGTGAGACTTTCTCCTTTTTTGTCTTCTCCACAAATCCCCATCATCATATTCGATTCCACCCATAGTGCTATATCCATGGCTCACGCTCATGTATTGCGTGAACGTTGAAAAAGTTTGAGATTATTTAAGTATGAAACAATTGCTTGGCTTGTCATCGGGGGTATAGAAGTTGGGAACATCTTTGTGTGACGAAAATGAAGCATAGCCTAACTATATGATTTTGTAGGGATGAACTTTCTTTTGCCATGTTATTTTGAGAAGACATGATTGCTTTGATTAGTATGCTTGAAGTATTATTATTTTTGTGTCAATATGAACTTTTGTCTCGAATCTTTCGGATCTGAATATTCATATCACAATTAAGAATATTTACATTGAAATTATGTCAAAGAATCACTCCGCATCAAAAATTCTTCTTTTATCATTTACCTACTCGAGGACGAGCAGGAATTAAGCTTGGGGATGCTTGATACGTCTCCAACGTATCTATATTTTTGATTGCTCCATGCTACTTTATCTATTGTTTTGGACTATATTGGGCTTTATTTTTCACTTTTATATTACTTTTGGGACTAACCTATTAACCGGAGGCCCAGCCCAGAATTGCTGTTTTTTGCCTTTTTCAGTATTTTGAAGAAACAGAATATCAAACGGAGTCCAAACGGAATGAAACCTTCAGGATCGTGATTTTCCAACCGAACGTGATCTAGGAGACTTGGACCCTACTCCAAGAAGCTTCCGAGGAGGTCACGAGGGTGGAGGGCGCCCCCCTGGGCACGCCCCCCTACCTCATGAGCCCCTCGGAGCTCCACCGACGTACTCCTTCCTCCTATATATACCTACGTATCCCCGTATGATCAAAGGGGAGCCAAAAAACCTAATTCCACCGCTGCAACCTTATGTATCCACGAGATCCCATCTTGGGGCCTGTTCCAGAGCTCCGCCGGAGGGGGCATCCACCATGGAGGGCTTCTACATCATCACCATAGCCCCTCTGATGAAGTGTGAGTAGTTTACTTCAGACCTTCGGGTCCATAGCTAGTAGCTAGATGGCTTCTTCTCTCTTTTTGGATCTCAATACAATGTTCTCCCCCTCTCTTCTAGAGATCTATTCAATGTAATCTTCTTTTTGCGGTGTGTTTGTTGAGACCGATGAATTGTGGGTTTATGATCCAGTATTATCTATGGAAAATATTTGATTCTTCTCTGAATTATTTTATGTATGATTGAGTTATGTTTGCAAGTCTCTTCGAATTATCCGTTTGGTTTGGCCAACTAGATTGGTAGTTATTGCAATGGGAGAAGTGCATGGCTTTGGGTTCAATCTTGCGGTGTCCTTACTCGATGTGAAAAGAGTTGCAAGGCACGTATTGTATTGTTGCCATCGAGGATAACAAGATGGGGTTTTATCATATTGCATGAATTTATCCTCTACATCATGTCATCTTGCTTAAAGCGTTACTTTGTTTTAACTTAATACTTTAGATGCATCTTTGGATAGCGGTCGATGAGTGGAGTAATAGTAGTAGATGCAGAATCGTTTTGATCTACTTGTCACGGACGTGATGCCTATATACATGATCATTGCCTAGATATACTCATAACTATGCTCAATTCCGTCAATTGCTCAACAGTAATTTGTTCACCCACCGTAGAATACTTATGCTCTTGAGAGAAGCCACTAGTGAAACCTATGGCCCCCGGGTCTATTCTCATCATATCAATCTATATCACTTTATTTACTTGCTTTGTTTTTACTTTGCCTTTACTTTTTACTTTGCATCTATCTATCAAAAATACCAAAAATATTATCTCTATCATATCTCACTCTCGTAAGTGACCGTGAAGGGATTGACAACCCCTAAGCGTTGGTTGCGAGTTGCTATCGTGTTGTGCAGGTACGAGGGACTTGCGCGTGACCTCCTACTGGATTGATACCTTGGTTCTCAAAAACTGAGGGAAATACTTACACTAATGTGCTGCATCATCCTCTCCTCTTCGGGGAAAACCAATGCAAGCTCGAGACGTAGCATGCAGCAATGAGGATTATCCTCTGGTTACGGACCCAGTCCGTGTAATTTCTACCATCATCTTTCAACTTAGCTTTCTCAAGGAACGCATTAAAATTCAACGGAACAACAGCACGAGCCATCTATCTACAACAAACATAGACAAGCAAAATACTATAAGGTACTAAGTTCATGATAAATTTAAGTTCAATTAATCATCTTACTTAAGAACTCCCACTTAGACAGACATCTCTCTAGTCATCTAAGTGATCACGTGATCCAAATCAACTAAACCATGTCCGATCATCACGTGAGATGGAGTAGTTTAAATGGTGAACATCTCTATGTTGATCATATCTACTATATGATTCACGTTCGACCTTTCGGTCTCCGTGTTCCGAGGCCATATATGAGTAAGAACATCTCTATGCAGATATGGCCTCCGAACACGAACAAAACAATGGTAAATTTATCATGAATAATCAACATGATATTCATTCTTATGATTGAATCCATGAATTTTATTGAAACAAATGAATGATGATCCGAATCAAGGATTATCCTCATTGTTGCATAGAAGAGTTACGTCTGGATGCACCGCTGGGTGCCAGCCTGCTGCTTGATGCAACCGATGACGTTAAGAACGTCTGCGAGCAAAGCTGATGACTACTCTATAGTTCGATGTGCCATGCTTTACGGCTTAGAACCGGGTCTTCAACGGCGTTTTGAGCGTCATGGAGCATATGAGATGTTCCAGAGTTGAAGTTGATATTTCAACAGAATGCCCGGATTGAGAGATATGAAGTCTCCAATAAGTTCTATAGCTGCAAGATGGAAGAGAATGGAGTGCATCGGTGAGCACATACTCGAGAATGTCCGGGTATTACAATCACTTGACTCAACCGGGAGTTAATCTTCCGGATGATTGTGTCATTGATGAATTCTTCAATCACTGCCACCAAGCTACAAAGGCTTCGTGATGAACAATAATATGCAAGGGTTAGTAAAGACTATGCTCGAGCTCTTCGCAATGCTAAAGGCTGCGGAGGTAGAAATCAGAAGGAGCATCAAGTGTTGATGGTCAATAAGACCACTAGTTTCAAGAAGAAAGGCAAAGGGAAGAAGAAGGAACTTCAAGAAGAACAGCAAGCAAGTTGCTGCTCAGAGAAAAACCCAAGTCGGACCTAAACCTGAAACGAGTGCTTCTCTTTAAGCGGATAGTCCTTTGGAAGCGGAACTGCCCCAAGTATTTGGCGGATAAGAAGGATGGCAAGGTGAACAAAGGTATATGTGATATACATGTTATTGATGTGTAGCTTACTAGAGCTCGCAGAGCACCTGGGTATTTGATCTTTGTTACATTGCTAATATTTGCAACTCGAAACATGGACTACGGATTAAGCGAACACTGGCAAAGGACGAGGTGACGATGCGCGTGGGAAATGGTTCCAAAGTCGATGTGATCGCGGTCGGCACGCTACCTCTACATCTACCTTTGGGATTAGTTTTAGATCTAAATAATTGTTATTTGGTGCCAGCGTTGAGCATGAACATTATATCTGGATCTTGTTTGATGCGAGACGGTTATTCATTTAAATCAGAGAATAATGGTTGTTCTATTTATATGAGTAATATCTTTTATGGTCATGCACCCTTGAAGAGTGGTCTATTTTTAATGAATCTCGATAGTAGTGATACACATATTCATAATGTTGAAACCAAAAGATGTAGAGTTGATAATGATAGTGCAACTTATTTGTGGCACTGCCGTTTAGGTCATATCGGTATAAAGCGCATGAAGAAACTCCATACTGATGGACTTTTGGAGTCACTTGATTACTGAATCACTTGGCACTTGCGAACCGTGCCTCATGGGCAAGATGACTAAAACCCGTTCTCGGTACTATGGAGAGAGCAACAGATTTGTTGGAAATCATACATACTGATGTATGTGGTCCGATGAATGTTGAGGCTCGTGGCGGATATCGTTATTTTCTCACCTTCACGGATGATTTAAGCAAATATGGGTATATCTACTTAATGAAACATAAGTCCGAAACATTTGAAAAGTTCAAAGAATTTCAGAGTGAAGTTGAAAATCATCGTAATAAGAAAAAAGTTTCTACGATCGATCGTGGAGGCGAATATTTGAGTTCTGAGTTTGGTCTACATTTAAAACAATGCGGAATAGTTTAAGCAACTCACGCCACCCGAACACCACAGCATAATGGTGTGTCCGAGCGTCGAATCGCACTTTACTAGATATGGTGCGATCTATGATGTCTCTTCTGATTTACCGCTATCGTTTTGGGGTTATGCTCTTGAGGCGGCTGCATTCACACTGAATAGAACACCGTCAAAATCCGTTGAGATGACACCTTATGAACTATGGTTTAGCAAGAAACCAAAGTTGTCGTTTCTTAAAGTTTGGGGATGCGATGCTTATGTGAAAAAGCTTCAACCTGATAAGCTCGAACCCAAATCGGAGAAATGTGTCTTCATAGGATACCCAAAGGAGACAGTTGGGTACACCTTCTATCACAGATCCGAAGGCAAGACATTTGTTGCTAAGAATGGATCCTTTCTAGAGAAGGAGTTTCTCTCAAAAGAAGTGAGTGGGAGGAAAGTAGAACTTGATGAGGTAACTGTACCTTCTCCCTTATTTGAAAGTAGTTTATCACAGAAACCGGTTTCTGCGACATCTACACCAAATAGTGAGGAAGTTGATGATGTTGATCATGAAACTTTAGATCAAGTTACTCTGAACCTCGTAGATCAACGAGTAAGATCCGCACTGAGTGATGCGGTAATCCTGTTCGGAAGTCATGCTACTAGATCATGATGAACCTCGAACTATGAAGAAGCGATGGTGAGCCCAGATTCATAAAATGGCTTGAGGCCATGAAATCGAGATGGGATCCATGTATGAAAACAAAGTGTGGACTTTGGTTGACTTGCCGAGGGTCGGCAAGCAATAGAAAACAAGTGGATCTTCAAGAAGAAGACCGACGCCGACGGTAATATTATCGTCTACAAAGCTCGACTTGTCGCAAAGGGTTTCGACAAGTTCAAGGGATTGACTACGATGAGACCTTCTCACCCGTAGCGATGCTTAAGTCTGTCCGAATCATGTTAGCAATTGCCGCATTTTATGATTATGAAATTTGGCAAATGGATGTAAAGACTGCATTCTGAATGGATTTACGGAAGAAGAGTTGTATATGATGCAACCGAAGGTTTTATCGATCCAAAGGAGCTAACAAAGTGTGCGAGCTCCAGCGATCCATTTATGGACTGGTGCAAGCATCTCGGAGTTGGAATAAATGCTTTGATAGTGTGATCAAAGCATTTGGGTTTATCTGAACTTTTGGAGAAGCTTGTATTTACAAGAAAGTGAGTGGGAGCTCTGTAGCATTTCGATATTATATGTAGATGACATATTACTAATCGGAAATGATATAGAATTCTAGATAGCATAAAGGGATACTTGAATAAGAGTTTTTCGATGAAGGACCTCGGTGAAGCTGCTTACATATTGGGCATCAAAATCTATAGAGATAGATCAAGGCGCTTAATTGGACTTTCACAAAGCACATACCTTGACAAAATTTTGAAGAAGTTCAAAATGGATCAAGCAAAGAAAGGGTTCTTGCCTGTGTTACAAGGTGTGAAGTTGAGTAAGACTCAATGCCCGACCACCGCAGAAGATAGAGAGAAAATGAAAGATGTTCCCTATGCCTCACCATAGGCTCTATCATGTATGCAATCTTGTGTACCAGACTGATGTGTGCCTTGCTATAAACTTAGCAGGAGGTACCAAAGTAATCCAGAGTGGATCATCGGACAGCGGTCAAGAACATCCTGAAATACCTGAAAAGGACTAAGGATATGTTTCTCGTATATGGAGGTGACAAAGAGCTCATCGTAAATGGTTACGTTGATGCAAGCTTTGACACTGATCCGGACGATTCTAAATCGCAAACCGGATACGTATTTACACTAAACGGAGGAGCTGTCAGTTGGTGCAGTTCTAAACAAAGCGTCGTAGCGGGATCTACATGTGAAGCGGAGTACATAGCAGCTTCGGAAGCAGCTAATGAAGGAGTGCGGATGAAGGAGTTCATATCGATCTAGGTGTCATACCTAGTGCATCGGGTCCAATGAAAATCTTACGTGACAATCTTTGGAGCAATTGCTTTAGCGAAGGAATCCAGATTTCACAAGAGAACCAAACACATCAAGAGGCGCTTCAATTCCATCCGGGACTTGGTCGGTGGGAGACATAGAGATTTGCAAGATACATACGGATCTGAATGTAGCAGACCCATTGACTAAGCCTCTTCCACGAGCAAAACATGATCAGCACCAAGACTCCATGGGTGTTAGAATCATTACTATGTAATCTAGATTATTGACTCTAGTGCAAGTGGGAGACTGGAGGAAATATGCCCTAGAGGCAATAATAAAGTTATTATTTATTTCCTTACTTCATGATAAATGTTTATTATTCATGCTAGAATTGTATTAACCGGAAACATAATACATGTGTGAATACATAGACAAACAGAGTGTCACTAGTATGCCTCTACTAGACTAGCTTGTTAATCAAAGATGGTTAAAGTTTCCTAACCATAGACAAAGGAGTTGTCATTTGATTAACAAGGTCACATCATTAGTTGAATGATGTGATTGACATGACCCATTCCATTAGCTTAGCACCCGATCGTTTAGTATGTTGCTATTGCTTTTATCCATGACTTATACATGTTCCTATAACTATGAGATTATGCAACTCCCGTTTACCGGAGGAACACTTTGGGTACTACCAAACATCACAACGTAACTGGGTGATTATAAAGGAGTACTACAGTGTCTCCAAAGGCGGATGTTGGGTTGGCGTATTTCGAGATTAGGATTTGTCACTCGATTGTCGGAGAGGTATCTCGGGCCCTCTCGGTAATGCACATCACTTAAGCCTTGCAAGCATTACAACTAATGAGTTAGCTGTGAGATGATGTATTACGGAGCGAGTAAAGAGACTTTCGATAACGAGATTGAACTAGGTATTGGATACCGACGATCGAATCTCGGGCAAGTAACATACCAATGACAAAGGAACAACGTATGTTGTTATGCGGTCGACCGATAAAGATCTTCGTAGAATATGTAGGAACCAATATGGGCATCCGGTCCCGCTATTGGTTATTGACGGAGACGTGTCTCGGTCATGTCTACATTGTTCTCGAACCGTAGGGTCCGCACGCTTAAGGTTTCGATGGCGGTTATATTATGAGTTTGTGTATTTTGATGTACCGAAGGAGTTCGAGTCCGGATGTGATCACGGACATGACGAGGAGTCTCGAAATGGTCGAGACATAAAGATTGATATATTGGGCGGCTATATTCGGACACCGGAAAGGTTCGGAAGTTTCAGAGAAAACGGAGTGCCGGGGGGTTACGGAACCCCGGGAAGTAATGGGCCTTAATGGGCCAAGAGGGAGAGAGAGGGCCGCACCAGGAGGTGGAGCACGCCCCCCCATGGGGAGTCCGAATAGGACAAGGAGGGCGCGCCCCCTTCCCTCTCCTCTCCTCTCCTTCCTTCCCCTTCCTCCTTCCTAGTTGGACTAGGAAAGGGGAGTCCTACTCCCACTAGGAGGAGGACTTCCCCCTCCCTTGGCGCGCCTCCTAGGGCCGGCCGGCCCTCCCCCTTGCTCCTTTATACACGGGGACAGGGGGGCACCCTAGAACACACAAGTTGATCCTTGAGATCGTTCCTTAGCAGTGTGCGGTGCCCCCCCTCCACCATAATCCACCTCGGTCATATCGTTGCGGTGCTTAGGCGAAGCCCTGCGTCGGAAGAACATCAAGATCGTCACCACGCCGTCGTCTTGTGGAACCCTCTCTCCCGGAGCTTTGCTGGATCGGAGCCCAAGGAGCGTCACCGAGCAGTCGTGTGTCAAGAACTTCGGAGGCGCCGAGTAACGGCGCTGGGATCGGTTGGATCGCGAGGAGAACATACAACTACTTCCTCTACGTTGTGATCGCTTCCGCTTCGGTCTACGAGGGTACGTAGACAACACTCTCCCCTCTCGTTGCTATGCATCACCATGATCTTGCGTGTGCGTAGGAATTTTTTTGAAATTACTACGTTCCCTAACAGCTCCCACATATTCTACGAAGATCTTTATCGGTCAAACCGCATAACAACATACGTTGTTCCCTTTGTCAACGGTATGTTACTTGCCCGAGATTCGATCGTCGGTATCTCAATACCTAGTTCAATCTTGTTACCGGCAAGTCTCTTTACTCGTTACTTAATGCATCATTCCGTAACTAACTCTTTAGCTACATTGCTTGCAAGGCTTATAGTGATGTGCATTACCGAGAGGGCCCAGAGATACCTCTCCGACAATTGGAGTGACAAAACCTAATCTCGAAATATGCCAACTCAACATGTACCTTTGGAGACACCTGTAGAGCTCCTTTATAATCACCCGATTCGTTGTGACGTTTGGTAGCACACAAAGTGTTCCTCCATGAACGGAGTTGCATAATCTCATAGTTGTAGGAACATGTATAAGACATGAAGAAAGCAATAGCAATATACTAAACGATCAAGTGCTAAGCTAACGGAATGGGTCATGTCAATCACATCATTCTCCTAATGATGTGATCCCGTTAATCAAATGACAACTCATGTCTATGGTTAGGAAACATAACCATCTTTGATTAATGAGCTAGTCAGGTAGAGGCATACTAGTGACATTAAGTTTGTCTATGTATTCACACATGTATCATGTTTCCGGTTAATACAATTCTAGCATGAATAATAAACATTTATCATGATATGAGGAAATAAATAATAACTTTATTATTGCCTCTAGGGCATATTTCCTTCACGTCACTGCCCTCATTCTCGTCCCACATGTGGAGGCTCACCGGATGTAGCGGGGACAGGGTACAGGGAGTGATCTAGGCACGTACAGGAGACACCGGTGGAAGGTGCAGAGCGCCAGCAACAGTACCGTCGAGTACCATGGCAAGCCACCGCGCCGTGCAACCAAAGGTTGGCCGTCGTCTCTGTCGCGAGGGCAGCATGGAGCACATCAGGGGAGGGGTAGAAAAGGTTAGAAGGAGTCAGGGGAGGGGTAGAAAAGGGAAGGAGCAGAGGAGGTTGGGGGATCCATGGTCATGGCAGCTCCTCACCTTGGCACACTCCAGCCGAGGCGGATGAAGGGAACGGGAGCTCGGCTGTGGAGCGGGGAGGAAGGTGGGGCGGAGCGAAGGAAGTCTATTTATAGTGTTGTTCGGCGGTGCCGTGGTGGCCTTGACATCGACACGTCTCTCTCGAAGCACCTAGAGCTAGCGATTTCAGCGGCAACCGACTACAGGAACGTAACAAACCAGTCAATTGCAATCTATAGTCAACAGCCAAATTTTGACCATCTATCCACAGCAAAATCGCTAAACGCACCCAGAAGCGCACCCCGCCAGCTCCCCCACAAATTAACGTGTCACTACCCTATTGGCCCGATTTTTACTGATAGAAAAAAGTCGAAAAAAATCTGGTAAACTAAACCTGGCTAGATTTAGTATATTTAGAATTCATACACATTTCTAACTATTTTTTGCAACCAAGCAGATTATCTGGAACCATGCATGAATTGAGCTAAGCTGCAAAAAAAATTACTATTTCCAAAAATAGTCAATTCAATGATGTGGCAGGGGCGGAGCTTTGTAGGGGCCGAACTGGGCCGTGGCACGCCCAGGAATTTAGCAAAAACAAATTAGCTATGCATCTTCCAAGCCCAGCCCAGCCCAGCCCACCGGCAGCAGGTACCAGGCCATCCTATCCTCTCCCCGTATATATATAGTTCCTCCAAAAAAAAAAAACTCTCCCCGTAACGACCGTGCAGAGCACCGGAGGGAGCAGGCGCCGCCCGTCGGCGTCACCCGCCGTTTCGCGGAGCAGGGCCGCCACCCACCAAAATCTCTCGTCGCCTTGCGGATCTTGCATCGCGCAACCCACCAGGGGAGGTAAACTAATGTCCTTTCTCAAATTCCCCATCTGACTTGAAATAGCCTTAATTCTGTCCAGTTCCTTGCATCTAGTGATTTTGTTTTGTTCCTCACGTCTAGTCCGCCACTCCTCATGTACTATATTTCCTTACATCTAGTCAGGATTGCAATTAGGTAGTCAGGGCAAAAAAATCAGACTTAGAGAAGAACTGATTTGGTTTTTTAAAGGAAAAGAACCTTGCCCTCACAGCTCTTAGCATCGTTCGTAACCACCAGTACTTAAAGGAGCTCGCTATGAAGCAGCTCACGTTCCCCGAACTGGTGCGGAGCACGGACAAGAATGAACTGGCCGCTATGCACAAGGAAAAGGTCGTGGCGCTCAAGGTCCACGACCCAAGAGGCAGGCCCTCGTCGCCGGCCGCTTCTGCAGCTTCCACCTAGCCGGCTTCGACCTCGACGAAAAGTGTGAGCATCTATCTATCTATCTAGACCCTATATTCACAGCCATCAACTTCTTTCTAGTCTGATGAACGAAACCTTCATCCTCTTGCACGTTTGCGCTGATTTGTACTAGCGCGTATCTCTGCTCTTGATTAATTTGCAGCAAATGTGGAACTTGGGCCACCGTACGACCCTGATGTGAGGAAGGGGACGGCTTCAACCATGAATGTCATTTCCTTGAGGGTGGTTAGAGTTGGTCCTGATTACACATACCCGGTTGAGGTTTACGGTAGGGTTATTGCAAGGGATGAGGTTGACTACAAATGTGTCTACCTGTTCGACCGTCAAAGGGAGGATGCCCAGCTCATCAATTAGGAGGTACATTTTATTTTCCTTAGTTATGTTTGCTCATTTAATTCCATCTATATGTTCATCGAATCCAGATGATGTGGTTATCCTCTCCACTGTAGTTATCCAGAATGCTGTGAGTAATTGTCTAGTCCAATGTGTTCACCGGGATAACCTATTTGGTCCAACAGAAGTGATGTTGACTATAATTTTGAAATCGTTTAGATTTATCCCATGGTTTTCATTTTCAATGTAATTTTATTGAAATTTTGTAAATTTCATTCATTTCTGTACGTACGTAAATAATTGTCTTCGGTGAAAATGTTTCGGTATACACACAAAATTTGAATATATGTATTTTTGAAAAAATGATTGAATCTCAGTCGAACTTAACTGGAATCCTTTGGCCAAAATGAAAACAAAAATCAGTGAAATTCGGTGATTTTTGGCTGTGGCTGGAATATTTCAAAAACCGAAATTCAAAACAATGATCCAACCAGGGGTCGTATTTTGATTCTAACTGTTTCTCTAAAACCCTTTGCACAGAAGGATATGTTAGCTCTAACAGGTCCATACCGGCCATTGGCTACTCGTGCTTTCATGTGCTTTGAGCTCGATTTAAAGATCAAGGGCAAGGGTGAGCAGGATGCCGAAGTACAGTTCAGCAAAGGCGTAATACCGTACCATCACAACCCGTATCACAAGCGTGTCATCGACCAGCTACCTAGTTTCCAGAGCACGGTAAAATTGGCACTGCAACAAGTGACAGGACCGGTGGCGGCGAGCCTCGAAGTCAGAGTCATGAGAGAAGGGTCCGATGACCCTATTGTCCACTTCAACGGTAAAATAACTGTTGGGACTACTAGAAATTATAGACATCATATGGTTGTATATGATAGCAGCGTGCCTATTGGGGGATTGGTGAGGGAAGATGGCTCTCTTGTGTTAAGTCGCAATCTAGTAACTGTCCAGGGGCCTATTCAAGACCCCGCGTTCGCGGATGACGAACAAATGATGCTCTATGTTTGTTTTCTTGATGCGGGTTGTGAGATTGAGGATGATGATATGATTAGCCTTGAACTAGAGGATGAGGATGATGACGAGATTGAGCCTGGCAAAGAGGAAGACATAATCGAAGCGGAAGGCAATGAAGAAGATAGCGAAGAAGTGAATGAGGAGGACCCTAAGAATACTGTCACTCTCGAATACCCTACAGCTGAGACTGTGTGGGAACACGGTTCCCCCAAACTGAAGGTGAAGGTCGACTGGACTGCCATCTTTGATGCGTCGCTGGATTACTATTTAACGAGATGGTATGCCCTTCCTAAAGGTTTTAAGTCGCCTAATTATCGATTTGGTGGGTTCTTTGAGTGAGAGTGGTTTTATGTTTTGTTGGTTTCCTATATGTCTATTCTGCTGCTCCAAACTCTTATGTACTATTATGGGACGGAGGGAGTAGTTGTTATTTACCAATCGTATATATTCTGACTCCCCCTTGGTTACATGTTACAACCGACGAAGAATTAGTTCGACAATAATTCCTTGGTTGGAACTGTTTACATTTTATTGCCCAGCTAAGGGAGCACAGCTTGCAACTGTTGATCAGTCACTAACTATCGTATGGTACATTACATTCAAGAGTGGATACAGTGCGATAATGTAGCAGAATTGTAGCCTTATACTGAACAGTAATGCCAAGATGCTAGCCTAGCACGCGCATCCGCTCGTCTGTTCGTCAGGTTTAGGGCCTTGTTCTGCAACTGAATTGAAGTAGCTGGGGACAGAAAAAGAAACACGGTTAAGACACTAGTGAATTAAGTAACGGCAGTCCAGGCTTCCAGGCTCTGCATACCCTCTAGCATGTAGGCCTTGAGATAACCTGATAAACTCACTGCATCTGGCAAACATCTCAAGATCGGGCATGGGTTGCGTTCACTTACATGTCTTGATCGTGCTCATGCTCCAAAGCGAGCTTGGCGATGCACAGGAAAGCGGTGTCGACATTGTAGTCGTCCTTGGCCGAGGTTTCGAAATACGGAATGTCGCCCTTGGAGACGCACCAGTCTTTTGCTTTCTTCTCAGGAACCTGTGCATAGCATCACAGTAAAGAAATAGAAAATGCAGAGCACGACAGTGAAGAAACTGAAATCGTAATTCAGGTAAATAACTGACCACTCGTCTGCTTCCAGCGTCCAGATCGACCTTGTTCCCGACCAAAATGAAGGGGAATTGCTTGGGGTCTGATGGCCCAGCCTGAAAGTGAAAATGGCAAAAAATGCTTCTGGCGATTACAATCTTTTGATGCCATAGACAGCTAACATTGTACGGCAAAGTGTGGCACTCTTAGGCCTAGAACCAAACAGCCCCGTAGTATATTGTGCATGATCAACTTATCAAAGGACTAAACAACCACCGTTGTTTTTTTGATTTACACTGAGAATTTGAAAGCAGAAGAGACTATTGTAAGCATACGCATTATGAATTTCTCATGCGCATCGCGACTAACTGATTGTTCCAACATGTGTTTCTGCTTTGTCAGAATGGGCAAAAGACGAGCAAGTTACCTGGTTGATGAACTCGTCATGCCAGGTGCCAAGCGTGTTAAATGTTCTTTTAGCATTGACGTCGTAGACTAGCACGCAGCAGTCAGCTCCCCTGTAGAAGGCCACGCCGAGGCTCTGGAACCTCTCCTGCCCTGCCGTATCCCAAATCTACAGCAAAACAGGGCAGCGCATAATGATCGATGATGTTAAGCACCGCGTACGGCATGTTTGGTCTTCCAAAATACAAATGAATGGAGGAGGAGGCTGACGAACCTGCAAGGTGACGAGCCTGTCCTCGATGAGGACCTCCTTGGTGAGGAAGTCGGCGCCGATCGTCGCCTTGTACTGCTGGCTGAACTTCTTGTTCACATACCTAATGATCCATGTCAAGGGAAATGCAAGCAAAGCAGGCCCCATTTGATCGAGCACCTTGCGGGCAGCAGCTATACTACTAAATCCCCACTGGCAAAACCCGATGTTGCCGCGACGACAGCCCGGCGTGGGCAGCATTTTTCTAATGCTTGCTTAATAAAGTGAAGGAAGCATGATCACCCAACAGAATCGAGCATTGACTAGAAGTGAAACTGAAGCTAGCAGAGCCAATGAGATTGATGAAAGTCAAACCGGCCGGACTAGTCCTAGATCAGAGCAAGCAGCTCGGAACGGAAGGGAAGCACCCCCGCGCAAAGGTGCGCCTTGAACCTACCCAATCTACTGCGTCTACTAGAAAAGAATTCAACGAGTGAAGCACCATCGATGGATGATGCCGCGCACGGGAAGGATACTGGTTCATCAGCGACGTCTTGCCGACCCTGCACGCAAAGCCGAATGATTCCAAGTCAAACAAAGTTAGAAAAGCACGCCCAAACCAAGGCCAGAAGAATGGCCGGCGAGGGAAAAGATATGGGTGGCTGACTGACCCGCTGTCGCCGAGGACGATGACCTTGAGCAGCGTCCGCCTCCTCGGCGCCATCGCCATGGCCGGCCGGCTGCGACGGACGGGCTGATGGATGCGCGCGGCGGGCGGGGCCGGTGGGCGATCGATCGGTCGGTCTCTCGCTCTCTTGCTGTCAACTCCTCCTCCTCCTCCCGCCCCTATCTACTCCACCACCAGTGCAGTTGTGTCACGGGGCGGTGCACGGGGAGCGAGGGAAAAGGAGCTGCGAGTTGAGACACTTCGGAGGGCGATCCATCCGGTCAGAGTATTAGCAAGTGGGGGGCAGTGACCTGACAAAACAAATACAAATTTTTTTTTTTTTGAGGGCACAAAACAAATACAAATGGGTCAGAGAATCCGGCCCGTGGGCCACTGCACCGGCACCGACCGACGACGACGTCCGAGGCTTAGCGGGCCGAGATGGAGCCCGGTCCATACGCGACCCGTTCGTGCGCCTCGACCGACCGTGGATCGCGGCAGCTTTTTTTACGTTATCGCCACGGGGAGCTGAGTCAGGCACTCAGGCTCGTGCTATCCCTGTACCCGCGGCCGATGAGGTGGCTTGTCGGTAGCGCGTGGAAAGCTGCAGCTTTCCGTGATCGGCTCGCGAACGTGTCAGCACCACGTTGGTGTGGCTCGCTCGCAGATCGTACCAGCGGGGCCCAAGAAACAGTTAATGCGTCCAATGCGTTTGTTCACATTGTGATGACGTCTTGCCCTTCTTTGTCCTCTTAATTTTCCCGTACCAACGAGTTCGCACGAGTTCCCCCCCGCAAAAAAAAGAAGAGTTCGTACGAATTTTGTCTGGTCCCTAAACAGTCATGTGAATCTGTTAACTTTTGCCTCGTCCAACTGTGAATGTGCAACGAACCAAAAAAAAAACAAAAAAACTGGGAGGACGGTGAGTTGCACGTTTTTACCAAATGGATAATGTTAGTTTTCTTTCGAGGCATGCAGACAAATTGCATGTAAATGTATAAAAAGATAGAGGAAATCAAGGTTTCAAACTACTCCCTCCGTTTCAAAATAGATGACCCAACTTTGTACTAAAGTTAATATAAAGTTGAGTCATCTATTTTGGAATGGAGGGAGTATCATTTTCGATGATGATGTAAGAGTATCTACAACCAGCATTTTTAAACCCTCCTCACGTCAGCAGACACGATCGGTCGGTGACCGGACAAGAGAGATAAGGAAAAAAGTGACACAACCAGATCTCTCATATCATCCCTATATGTCTGGCTATCCTCGAAGCCTCATATTGAGGACAAATGTAGAGAGGATATGAGGATTGCAGACGTCCCTGACAGTCTGCCACATAGGACGCGGCCTAGGCCCACCCGGATCACCTTTATTCTTTCTTTTCCTTCTATCTCTTCATCTCTCTATTTTGCGGCATTTTTGCAGCTTCGAATCTCATAAACCATAATTTTTTTTCACGATAGCTACACGTCAGTTGATTTTGGTTGAAGGAGAAACAACTGGAGAGGAGGAAGAAGCTCGCTGGTAGGCTACTTCATCATCTATCTTAGGGTGGGGGTGGGGGTGGCAGCACGACAACGGCACAACGGTGGTGAAGGTTTCGTCGGACAAACAATAGGCGAGGGCCGGGGCTAGAGGGATGGCCGGGGGCCGTGGCGGCATGGCGGGAGGTTCCGGAAGGGCGAAGCGAGAGGCATGAGAGTGTCGCCGATCATGGCGATGGTGGCCGTGATGCGCCGGTGGTCCATGGGGCGGCTGGGGGAAGGAATTGTCGAAGGTAGAAGAATGTCCCAACGTTGAAGAAGGGACGGGCTGTTCATTTTGCAGCGGACGGCTGAAAAGAATCGACTAACCGAGTTTAATTTGGACCCCAATAAATCCCGAACGTTCGAATTTTAAGCATATCATTCCGAACGTTTTTCCGTTACAATTTTAGTTGACGAGAGGTGACAATTTTAGTTAAACATGACAACTTTGTTCAAGTTTGTTTTTTTCTTCAAAAAATTGCCATGTATTTTAACCTTGCGTGAAGTAAAGTTGCCATAAAAAAGGTTAGTGTTGCCATGCTTAAAATCCGAACGCTCGGGATTTATCATTTCCGTTTAAATTTTCATTTGACTTTCACTTGGCCACTTCCTAATTTTTTGAAGGGAATAAACCATATTTAAAACGGCTCCCTACAATCATACGGAAGTACAGTGCGCTTAATTTTCCCTTATAAAATCGACCAGAGGGGCACAGACTGCAGTGAGCGAGCCGACGACGTCACTCCATCCAAGTCGAACCACACACCACACTGCCGCCGCGTCCCGTGCTCCCAGGTGAGATCGAGCGCGAGTAGCCAGCCGATGAGCCGCCTCGTTTCCCGGCGGCACCTCGCCGCCGCCGCGGCCCTCCGACGATCCCCCGCCGCGTTCGCTTCCAGGTGACCCGCCTCCGCCTCTCACCCCTGCTCCTTTTTTTTTTGTCGCGATCCGGCTCCGTTCAAGCTTATCATCACCCGTGGCGTGCGCGGGGGAAACTGTCTGACGCCGTCGGGTGGTCTGATGCGAATTTCATACATACACGAGAGCTGGAATCGCATGCTCCGTGACCGCGATTGCAGGCGCGATCTGGGCTGGGTTGTGAGGGGGCCTGCAATTGATTTGCTACCGCTCGATTCTGCACTGACCGCGGACCATTTGGTTTGTATTTGGGCGGTTACTGACAGTTTTGGGCGATGCGCAGGTGGCTGCACACGCCGGCATTTGCGACGGTGTCCCCCGAGGAGATCTCCGGTTCAAGCCCGGCGGAAGTGCAGAATTTTGGTGAGATGGCCGGCATTTGGGGGGATCTGCTTGTATGGGCTGCTTTAAATTGGTCCTGCTTGCTTGCTAGCTTTGTCATGGAGACGCTTCAGAGCTGTCTCTGTCCAGCGGGTTACCGATTACTGCTTTTGATGTTTAAGAGCGATGTGTAGGAACAGGGTTATTTTTATGGTGAAGGTGGGTAGAAATAATTTTACTCGAGAAGGAGCTTTCCATCGCGTATGATTTGTGCTATGGGTATCAGACTTCATTCCTGTGAAGTTCCTACTGGGCCGAATGGGCAAGATGTGTTTGGTCACTGTGGTGTTTTGTTTTTTAGGCTCGTGTTATGATTACTTGCTCACACCTAGTTCTGTACTGTACTAGTGTTGAGCATTCAGTACTGTACTACTGTTGAGCAAGTATGTTTAAAAGTACGGGACCTTAAATTGAATGACTAGAACATGGAATCATTCATTCGGCTTCTTTGTAGTTTCATCTATGACCATCATGTTCCCTGACGAAGTAAAATATGCTATTTCACCATATCCATTGACGAAGTTAAGTTCAGTGCAGGGAAAATGGATAAAGTCTGCTAACTGGAACTGGATAGTCGATCCTTTAAATGGAGACAAATTTATCAAAGTTGCTGAGGTTCAGGGATCTGAAATAAAGGTATTGATGCTTTGGGGTGCTTCTCTTTTGATCTCCATGTTACAGTGCTACGAGTGCAATTTAGTCATATCTATCAATTTTTGTGAATTTTTCTCAGCTTAAAATATAAAGACTGACTTTTCCTTGTTTAAACTTTACTGGTATTGTCGTGTGTCTATTAGCTCCAAAGTGTGTTCTCAAACAATATGCAATATTTTTGTGGTGCAGCCATTTGTGGAGAGTTTATCTAAATGCCCAAAGCATGGACTTCATAACCCACTTAGAGCTCCAGAGAGGTATGCGCTATTTTCCTGTACCATGGATGTAAGTCGGCTAACGTATTTCATAGCAATACTGTTTTTTTGGCTGCCTGATGTTTCTGACCTCATGTTTCAAAATTAACTTAACTAGTTAATTTCCGGTTGGAGAAATTTATTTGGCTGGTCTGCTTATCCGATTATCAACCTTTTAATCTATAAATGAAATCACAATTTACAAAGGTTTTCCTCACCATTTAGTACTTGGTCACTGAAGTTTTTACTATACAAACCTTTGTACACACGTTAGTTGCGGCATTATAATTTATGCACATTCGTCACCAGACAGCACCTCCTAAAAAGTATTCTGTAGCTACTTTATACTTCCCCTGACAACATCATTGCCAGTATTCCGTAGCTATTGTCTTCACTTCTCTGTCTCTGTGATGCATTCTGCCATTATTTTTACTGTAAATGCTTTTAGCAACTATTTGAAAGTATGAATTACAAAAGTTGTACACATTACTTTCATGTCACATATCTAAATATTTTGTAAAATACTAATGACCAGATATCAAAAGGTTCAACCATGCTTCCAGCAGTAGCATGTTTTTGTGACTTGAAAGTGTAGTCAGCAAACATGGTATATGAACAAACCCATATGCCCTGTATAAAATTGTGCTGATAATAGTAGTATCTGGTACTATCAGCATTTGTACCTTGCTGAATTTTGGAACCTCCAATATGCAGGTATCTCATGTATGGAGATATATCTACAAAAGCTGCACACATGCTTGGTCAACCTGAGGTATGCCATCTTTAAACAAAGATGATGTGACTTTCTTCTACTCAGATCTTCTTTTAAACGACTCTACACGGGCATGGACCAATTTGCCATGTGATTCAGCTCTTAATGCAAATAGGGGCATCCCGTCCGGACTTTGCGGCCCCTTCATAGAGGAGAGAAGAGTGATAGCACCTTTTTTTTTCTCATGTAATTCTCCACTCATTATTGTCACTGGTGATTGACAGGTCTTAGATTTCTTTGCTAAGCTTGTTCAAAGGGTTTCTCCGAAGAGCTATCAACAAGCACTTTTGGAAGTTCAAGTTTCTCAAAAGTTCTTGGAGAACTTCTGTGGAGATCAGGTACGTACAGATCATTTTCTTCATTTCCCTGTTCAGTTGTTCACAAGTGATGGTACAATTTTATATGAATGCGTGCATGTTTAGCAAGGAGCTGTCATTATGCCCCGGTCTGCAGATTGAAATGAACACCCAATAATAATACTTTCAACTTTAATCTTCTCTCTGGCTGATATAACAGGTGCGCTTTCTGGCTCGGTCATTTGCTGTACCTGGAAATCATGTTGGACAAATGAGTAATGGCTATCGTTGGCCATTTGGTCCAGTAAGTACTCGAAACTTCTTTGGTAAACAAAATGCTGTATTTGAGATTTGTTGCTCCTTTTGGTCCTTCCACATAGCCTGCTAAAGAATTGTTACAGTCTAATTGGATTACCAAAGAATTGTTACGGTCTAATTGGATTCCTGGTACTCGATTTACAAGCTATTGGGCATAGGAATTCAACTGTGTGCAAAAGTGAGCTGTATCTGATACACTAGGCAAAATAATTGCTTAACATAGCCTGCTAGTGTTTTTTTCCCCCTTAACATATTATTTGTTGAATATGCACTGCCATGGTGAAGCTGCTAGACAAAGATCAGGTTCCATCCTTAATCTAATTATTTGGTTATAATAGAGTTAGACCCATTGGAACTACAAAGGAACTTTCATGTGGATGTAAAAACATTTTGCTTGATGAACTTTGAATTTTTCATGAACTCTTTAGCATGTCCTACATTCTTTTGAGAGTGAACCGAAGTACGCTTTGATGGTTTAATTTCTTTTTACTTGCTTCAAATGGTTATTCCAGTAACTGAATGTTAAGCTTTTGATGCACCATGAGTTATTTTTATTACCTGTGACATGTTAGGTCTAATATAATTTTAACTTTGGGCAGGTTGCAATAATCACACCGTTCAATTTCCCATTGGAGATTCCCTTGCTGCAACTGATGGGTGCACTTTATATGGGAAATAAACCAGTCCTCAAAGTTGACAGCAAAGTTAGCATTGTGATGGAACAAATGATCAGGTTGCTTCACGAGTGTGGGTTACCTGCAGAGGACGTGGACTTCATAAATTCTGATGGTATCACAATGAACAAGCTGCTGTTGGAGGTTTGACTTCTATTTTATGACTTTGGGAGAATATTTCCTGTAGCTTTGGAAAGGAATTTCTGCTATAGTAAGATGATATAACTAGTTAATCAATCTGTGACAAGACAATTCTATGTTTGGACATATACATGTAGATTCTTTTTCACATGTTAGTGATAAGCAGCAGTTTGTGGTTCCACCATTCTTTCAGTTTACTGAATGTGGTACAGCATGTTCAAGGGTTCAACAACAGAGATTGTTTGGAATTCAAAACATAACAATAGGCGCCCACTAGATTTTCTATTCTGAGCCAGAACTAGCTATTGACCAAGTGGGCTAGCACTACTGTCTTATATGCAGCACATATTTCATGGTTGGATTTATTCTTCACGTGATTTTTGTAGGCAAATCCAAAAATGACCCTCTTCACTGGTAGCTCACGTGTGGCAGAGAAATTGGCTACTGATTTGCAAGGCCGAATCAAGTTAGAAGATGCTGGTTTTGATTGGAAAATTCTTGGTCCAGATGTTCAAGAGGTCTGGTCACTTCTGTTTTATCTTTAATATCAATATATTCATAATAACATTGTATATTCATAGTTCAGTGTCATGCATTTACCAAGCTGAAGATGATTTGACTTGCTTTTATGATATGATGCCCAAAACAGGTTGATTATATTTCATGGGTTTGCGACCAGGATGCTTACGCTTGCAGCGGTCAGAAGTGCTCTGCTCAGTCTATGCTATTCATGCACAAGGTAAAGACTAAAGAATGATATCACCAGTGCACAATTTTCCTCCTGGGTTTGTTAGTAAATTATGAGCCCAGTTGTTGATATCTTTATGAACACTGGTTCAAGTCCAACCGTCTCTTGTCATAGTGATTTTTGTATTTTAAGATAATAAGGAAAATGCTCCAGAGAAAGAAAAAAGAAAAGTGAAGGACTCTATGAACTTTCGGAGCTTATTACAACATTGCGCTTCTCTGTCAATAGACAAAACAATAGCGTGTTTAATAGTTTTCTTCTAATTGCAGAACTGGTCATCTAGTGGGCTACTTGAGAAAATGAAGAAACTTTCTGAAAGAAGGAAGCTTGAAGATTTGACGATTGGCCCAGTCCTTACTGTGAGTGACCATCTTTAACCACATTATATTCTTTTGTAACTTCTTTTCATGGTGTAGGATTTGGCAGCAGTTAGTTGTTAAAAAGCTGAATTGAGCAATGAAAATCAGAACCAATTAACAATAATTGTTTCCCAATACTTTGGTTGCTGTGACAATCCAAGCATCAAGTAGTAGTGTATAAAAGAAGAGAACTGAATTTACATAAGAAAATAAAAGAAAACTTAAGGAACTTGTCCTTGCACAGTACAATGCATAGGAGAGAAAGAACACGCAGTCCACATTTAGCACCATTTTTTAGAACTGTTGGTGTGGTTGCACAACTAGATGGGCAGTATAGGCAGTTTCAGGTAGGAATGCAAGTGCTCACTCTATTGACCCACCTCATTTCGTCAATGACTCATTTCCAACATAATCGGCTGCCCACCTGGTACATGTCATTGTATTATTTTTCAAGCAAATAGACTTGGATACATCGATGGGTCCGACTGACCCATCCACTTGCATAACTATACAGCGGCTTCAAGTTTCACCATAGAATTAATTTATCATCATTTTTTGCTTATGCAGGTTACAACAGCAACCATGATAGAGCACATGAATAACCTTCTCAAAATACCAGGATCAAAGGTTCTGTTTGGTGGTGAACCTTTGGAGAATCACTCCATCCCAGAAATATATGGTGCTTTCAAACCGACTGCTGTATTTGTCCCACTAGTGGAGATCCTTAAAAAGGGTAACTTCGAGCTTGTGACAAAGGAGATATTTGGTCCTTTCCAGGTAATACATTCAGATGTTGAGGCTTTCTTTCACATGCTACTGTACAACATGTTGATGATGTTGACTGATTTTCCTATGATGTTAGTGTTACTGACCCCCTCCATAAGCTTATGTATCAGATGGGCCCATGTTTACGGTCTTATTATGGAATATACTAGTAATATTTATCTCCACTTGATGCTCAGGTCCATGTTATATTTCAGATTCATATAACAAATGAAAACTAGTTTTACTCACCCTTACTGAATTTGCTAACTTGGAAGGTTTTCCATGGCCTATCTTGTATTCTAGAATACATCAAGTTGGTTTAAGTTGTATTTCTTTGATAGTTTCTTTAAGTAATATACCTACCCATTGTGAGTGCATATTTCAGGTGGTTACAGAATACTCTGAGGAACAGCTTGATTTGGTATTAGAAGCCTGCGAAAGGATGAATGCGCATCTGACAGCTGCAGTAGTTTCAAACGACAAATTGTTCCTGCAGGCAAGTTCGCTCATCTCTGTCAGTGTTGAAATTTATATCCATTTGTCTGCTTTACTATCCTTGAAGTCTTAATTTTCTGCACCAAGACAGTCGGATAAAGTTGTGGTTTTAGAAGTTATTCACATTATTATCCTCATCATGTCTGATTCACTCTTCTCATCTTGGTTTTCAGGAAGTACTCGGTAGATCGGTTAACGGGACAACATATGCTGGAATTCGAGCAAGGACCACCGGCGCTCCGCAGAACCACTGGTGAGCCAAGTCCCGTTGCCCATACCAGTGATCATCGGCGAATGCTGTTGATAATGAATGATCTGACATTTTTTGCGACATGATCCAGGTTTGGCCCTGCGGGTGACCCGAGGGGCGCGGGGATCGGCACTCCAGAAGCCATCAAACTCGTCTGGTCTTGCCACAGGGAGATCATATACGACATTGGTCCCTTGCCCAAGAAGTGGGCTCTTCCTGCGGCTACATGATATGCCTAGGCTAGGACAACTAGCTAGAAGAACACGATGGCGTTGGAGAGAAAGCAACACGGACAGAATTAGCTGGTTGAGAAGTGACAGTGCGTTGTGTTGAATAATGGAAGCCTCGTGTAGGCAAATTGGGAGAGTCTCGACCCCCAAGGAACACAATAAAGGTGATAATTATGAATGGAAGTACTACGATGGTTGTTATGTTACTCTAGTAAAAGAATTAAATTATGCAACATCTACTATCGGTCAGCTGGTCGGTCATGCTTGAGTTGCAGGCAAGGTGTTTGTCATAATGCCCAAGAGAGACAGAGAGAGGTGGGAGAGAAGAAAAAAAGAGGAAGTCAACGAAGTCAATGTGCCCGGCATTTTTTTTGCAAGGTCAGCCCTGACGTGTGGGCCTAACCGGTGAAAACGGGCTTAAAACTATGCAATATGTAATCAGTGTTTTTTCTGCTAAATTTACCCCAAAACCGACAGGTTTTACCGGCAAAAATAAAAGTGTTGGTTTATTAAACTCTAACCAATTGTGGTGTTTTTTTTTTGCTATTTATTCCCCTCAGAGCTCTAGATCAGGAGAAACCGAAGCTCGTTCATCTAGAACTCGCCTTCTACCACCATAGTAGCAAAGTGAGGAAGGAGAGAAATGACTAGCTAGATCTGGACGACTACCATACCAAGCATATTGACTGAGCTCGTGCCACATCCATCACCAACAATCGACTTCCATTGTGGAAGACAGTAGGAGGATGAAAAGGTCGACCACTGCTTGCCTTCTCCGGTGAGGAGCTCCCTAGTTGCGACGAAAAATTCGGCCACCGCTTGCCTTCTCCGGTGAGGAGCTCCCTAGTTGCACGAGGCCAGACACCAGCAACCACAAACCTATTGAAACCTAATATATACAAGAGCAACCCGAGTTCCCTCCTATCCTCATCCTGGACGGCTGTACCATCGAAGGAGGAGAGGAGAGCAGGGGAAAACATTTGCGACTCTCACCGGGAGAGGGGGACAGAGAAATACGGAGAAGAAAATGTTAGCCCCTACGGATTATTTGGTTTGCAATATTCTAAAAACATAAACGCAGGAAGGCGTGAGAATATGGTAGGAATGCATGCCTGAAATAGATGATTGGAAACCCCATAAATAGATGTTTGAAACCACATAAATAGATGATTGAAATAGGCTTTGGTATGTTAAAAAAATAGGCTTTGGTTCACAGGGGCAAGAAAAACAGGAATCCCAATAAACATGTCATATCAAAGTCAAATCACATGAAAAATATACAATCGGTCTATTATTGTACCGCTAAGGATCTAAATCTCATTACTCGCCCATGGGAATTTGAAAAGGGAGTGGATTGTATTATTCCAACCTTTTTTCCTTTGAGATTAAGATCAAAGGAATTTGTTTTCTCCATTTTCTCTTAGCCCCATTCCTTTGAACCAAACAATAGCGTCATCATAGGAAAATTTCCTATTCCTATGTTTTTCCCCACTTCTCCTTTGAGCCAAAGAACCCCTTAGACCCATATGTGCCCTTAATGCTACTTCTAACTCTCCAACTAAATGGACAGAAATAGGAGATTGTGCCGAAAGCATCATTGACTAGGAAGGGGATACAATACGTGGCTGTCTTTCATGCTCCTCAAGAAAAGTCTCCTTCATCCTCCCGCCGGCACCGACGACGATCCGCCCCACCTTCAATGACATTTGGGCCGTGGAGGTGCGGAGGATCACATGCCCCCACCGGCGTGAAGGACCCCGTTCTCGTTTTGTTAGGTTCAACGTCTTGGTTGCGGTTGTGTAGCGGTGCCGATGTCTTTTAGTAGGAATAATGTCTCCCACGTTCGATCACCTTCCCATGATCGGAGGAAATGTGGAGGTGTTTCTCCGTCGGATTTCACGAGATTCGGTCGGTGTTGGTCTTTGGTGGATCTATTTGAATCCAGTTTTTATTCGTCTTTATTAATGTGGTTACAAGTTAGGTCTTTTCGATCCACAGCTCTCTTCATTGGTGATGGTTACTGCTCTGATGCGCTGGTCCTTTGGGGCCTTAGCACGATAATTTTTCGACTGTCTACTATAACAAAATTTGTCCGACTCCGACAAGGGACGATGATGGGCTTGGAGGCATCGAAGCATATACTGGGCCGCCATCGCCCTTTTATGCCCTGGGCCATGTTGCAATACAATAGCACAAGTCCGACCCAAACTGCGAACGAAAAGTCCACCCGAAGTGTATTATATATACGCAGGTCAGAGTCATCAAGGCAGGTGCTGAACCAATTGGATCATGGCGCTCCGATTAGTTTTGGCACGCGCTCTCCTCCAGCCAGCGGCGTGGGCACCCGCACCCGCCGCCGCGGCGGCGATCGCGGCCGTGCTTTCGCGCCGCCTCTTCAGCAGCACCACCCGTGGCGGCGACCGCGGCCGCGGCGCACACGTCGACAAGCGCATCGAGAAGACCAAGGAGAGGCTGCTCGAGCTCTACAAGGGGAAGACCCCCGCGCCCGCGGCGGAGGAAGTGGCGGCCGACCTCACCGGCGTGCTCCGGCGGTTCGAGGCCGCCAAGTCGACGCCGGGCCAGGAGCAGCACGCGTCGAAAACGTTCGTCGGAGATTCGTTCGCCGGAGATTCGTTCGTCGGGGATGAGTTCGTCGGGGAGCCGTTCGCCGGAGAGCACTTCGACACGGAGCCCTACGAGGCGGATGGGTCCGTCGACGGGTACTCCTTCTCGGGGGGCACGTACGAGGGGGACTCCCACTCGGGAGACATATACACGCCTTGGGTGGGTCGGGAGACCCGTCGCGGCGGGGACTGACATGGCCGGCGATGTAAGGTTGATTGTTCTTTGCGAGGTTGGTAGCGTCATAATCCGAGCGTGAATCCATCATATGACGGGAACATCGATCTGTTCATGTAGCTTCAGTTTGTATTACTGAGTTATGTGGACCATTATTTTTCTTTTGTTATATACCTTCCATTATCGACGACTTTATTATATACATTCATTATTGACAACTATGTCAGGGAGCGGGGATGAGCCAACTTTAATACCCACGAGGAACTTGGTGGGTCAAATACCTTACCCAACGCGCAAGACGGGGATGGAATGGGATAACATTACCCGTGCCCGTTAGCCGCCTTACCCGTGAAGGCCTTACATGCGGGCTCTGTTATAGACCCATGTAATTCATGCCCTTGCCAACCCAAATTTCCAAACATCCCACCCCTTTGGCTGAAAAGCCCTCAGAAAACCCTAAACTAACCACAACATATTATTTATTGGGCCGAAATGCTATTTTTTCTATTGAATTGCTTGTATGGATTTCCCCACGGGGATGAAAAAAACGACGTGGATGGGGATGAAAATGATTTTATCCCCGTAGACGGGTACGGGCATGGGAAGAATGTCGCAGGGACGATACCCAACTGGGTAATCCCCATTGGCCCCACCTCTAGCCTTCGAATCCAGCTTTTCCCCCCAAAATCCCTAGAGAAAAACTATGCAAGATTAGATCTGTAAAAGGCAAAATAATCTTGAAGATCATGAAGAGCCACATGAGTCGTACACCACAAGAAGTGGAGATCGGAAACAACCGAACACGTTGTGATTGAACCATACATGCATACACCATTGTGATTTCTAATAAGAAGTGTGCCCCTCCCTGGGTTGTTGATTGTCCTACTTACACTTTGATAAGTCTGGTACGTATACCACTAAATCCTTCGATGATATATCAATTCTATGTGCTGTGGGAGGGGGGGGGGGGGTGTTAAATCCTAGTGGAAAGCCCATGTTCCCATGAAAATTCATGTGGTTGTTACCTACTAGTAGGGCCTTTACTTGTGACAATCTGCTGAAGAGTAGGTCGCTAGATGACCTTACTTGCCCCCTCTGTGCAGAAAAGGAATATTTTCAACTTCTTTTTTTGATTGAGTAGTACCATCACTTTTTTTGTTTCTATATTCTGAATGATTCAATTATCCGACCTCTCAATAGATGGACACATTGCTTGACCGATGGCGGCGTGGAGAAAAACTCGAACTCATAATGACTTTTGTGCTGGTGGGCTATGGAATTTGGAACTTACATAATGAATTCTTCTTTCACGGGCGAAGATGGGGCACCATAAGATGTCTTTTTGCGGAGGTGGGTGCTCTACTGCGACATTGGAAAGTGCTGCAAAGGGATCCACAATCGGCACTACTGCTACGCTGATTGCACCTCTTGGGTTATCATCAGGGAGAACTTCTCATGAATCTAAAGTGCCCGACTCTCCTGATGGATGGCGCGAACAAAGATCCGTGACGCATCTGACAAACTGCACTAACCAGTTCCAGTCCTGAACATCTTGTTCATTAGGTTGTATCTGAAGCGGGCAAAAACCCATTTGTTTGAATAGTCTAGTTACCCCGAGCACCTTGGACTCTATTCTCCTAGTTTCATTCTATGAAATGGAACAGGGAGCCTATTCCAGGGCTCCTATTCTCAAAAAAAAAAAACATACACCAAAAATGGCATGCCACCAACAATAAGGCATGCGAAAGCACTGAGCGACAAAGCATCAGATCGATCCGTGGGGGTAAATTAATACCACTGCCTCCTTGGTGCTAGCCGGGAGTACCCAATCCATGTTCAGATGCTCATGCATTGTTGTCATCCATTCTCCATCACTTGGGCGTAAGAACATCCCCTGCTCTGCTGCCAGCCACAAATTAAATTCTCCGAAATTCTCCAAAGGGGAGAAGATATGTTAATTTTCGTCACCGGTCAAGTAATTACAAATCACAAAAAGATAGGAGTCGTAGAACGATAATCATAGTGCTCTCGTCCTCGCAAAGGACTCTCAAAGGACCACTCAAGTCTGTTGAACTAAAACCATATTCTCAGTCATAGGTACAACAAGCAGAAATTGTAAGATCATGTTGTTTGACTGCTAAGTTCATTGTACTATGAAGGAACTGTACATATTTACAGATGACATTCATTTAGTTTAAAATGCAAGGAAAAATAAATGAACTGCATGTGGAGAAATAAACAAGCAGTTTTTGCATTATAAAACCCCTATGAAGGTGAGTATAGACAACTTTGCAACAAATATCAATAGAAAAGAAAAATATGGCATTTATCAAAATGAGAAAACAATTTTTTGACTGCAGATATTGCTGGATAGCCGTTCGACTAGGAAGGTCAGCAGGAACTTGTCTTGTTCTCATCAGAGTTTCAGCAACTGTATGGTTTAGCTCACTACATGAAAAGACATAGGGTGATTACAAGAAAGTCTAGCAACAGCTAACGAATTTACATTTACAATGAAAAAGAAACATTTAATCTGCTAGTAAGTTCTGTTAATGAAAGTGCAGATGAGAAGTTGAAACGAGACCGTATAAAAGTTTTGGCTCTCGCGGTTTGGTAAGATGGGGTGGCAGCCCACCCCTAGGCTCCAGTGGTGGTGTTCGCCAGCAGTGGTCGGAGCGTCAGGGATCTCGCGGTGGCGGTTTTTGTTGGGGAACGTAGTAATTTCAAAAATTTTCCTACGCACACGCAAGATCATGGTGATGCATAGCAACGAGAGGGGAGAGTGTTGTCTACGTACCCTCGTAGACCGAAGCGGAAGCGATCACAACATAGAGGAAGTAGTCGACGTTCTCCTCGCGATCCGACCGATCCGGCGCCGTTACTCGGCGCCCGAGTTCTTGACACACGTACAGCTCGATGACGCTCCTCGGGCTCCAATCCAGAGAGCTTTGGGGAGGAGAGTTTCACAAGACGACGGCGTGGTGACGATCTTGATGTTCTACGGCGCGCAGGCTTCGCCTAAGCTTTGCGACGATATGACCGAGGTGGAATATGGTGGAGGGGCACCGACACGGCTAAGGAACGATCCGTAGATCAACTTGTGTGTTCTAGGGTGCCCCCTGCCCCGTATATAAAGGAGCAGGGGGAGGGGCCGGCCGGCCAAGAGGAGGCGCGCCAGGAGTCCTACTCCTCCGGGAGTAGGATTCCCTCCAATCCTAGTTGGAATAGGATTCACCGGAGGGAAAGAGAGAGAGGGGCGGCCCACCTTTCCTAGTCCTAATAGGACTAGGGAAGGGGAGGCATGCCACCTAGGGCTGGCCCTTTCTCCTTTCCACCAAGGCCCACTATGGCCCATATAGTTCCGGGGTTCCGGTAACCTCCGGTACTCGAAATTCGATTTCACCCGGAACCATTCGAACTCCAAATATAGGCTTCCAATATATCAATCTTTATGTCTCGACCATTTCGAGACTCCTCGTCATGTCCGTGATCACATCCGGGACTCAAACTTCTTCGGTACATCAAAATACATAAACTCATAATATAACCGCCATCGAAACCTTAAGCGTGCGGACCCTACGGTTCGAGAACAATGTAGACATGACCGAGACACGTCTCCGGTCAATAACCAATAGCGGGACCTGGATGCCCATATTGGCTCCTACATATTCTACGAAGATCTTTATCGGTCGACCGCATAACAACATCGTTGTTCCCTTTGTCATCGGTATGTTTCTTGCCCGAGATTCGATCGTCGGTATCCAATACCTAGTTCAATCTCGTTACGGCAAGTCTCTTTACTCGCTCGTAATACATCATCTCACAGCTAACTCATTAGTTGTAATGCTTGCAAGGCTTCATGATGTGTATTACCGAGAGGGCCCAGAGATACCTCTCCGACAATCGGAGTGACAAAACCTAATCTCAAATACGCCAACCCAACATCCGCCTTTGGATATACCTGTAGTACTCCTTTATAATCACCCGATTCGTTGTGACGTTTGGTAGCACCAAAGTGTTCCTCCGTAAACGGAGTTGCATAATCTCATAGTTATAGGAACATGTATAAGTCATGGATAAAAGCAATAGCAACATACTAAACGATCGTGTGCTAAGCTAGTGGAATGGGTCATGTCAATCAGATCATTCAACTAATGATGTGACCTTGTTAATCAAATAACAACTCTTTGTTCATGGTTAGGAAACATAACCATCTTTGATTAACAAGCTAGTCTAGTAGAGGCATACTAGTGACATATTGTTTGTCTATGCATTCACACATGTATCATGTTTCCGGTTAATACAATTCTAGCATGAATGATAAACATTTATCATGAAAATAAGGAAATAAATAATAACTTTATTATTGCCTCTAGGGCATATTTCCTTCAGTCTCCCACTTGCACTAGAGTCAATAATCTAGATTACATAGTAATGATTCTAACACCCATGGAGTCTTGGTGTTGATCATGTTTTGCTCGTGGAAGAGGCTTAGTCAACGGTTCGCTACATTCAGATCCGTATGTATCTTGCAAATCTCTATGTCTCCCACCGGACCAAATCCGGATGGAATTGAAGCGTCTCTTGATGTGCTTGGTCCTCTTGTGAAATCTGGATTCCTTTGCTAAGGCAATTGCTCCATAGATTGTCACGAAGATTTTCATTGGACCCGATGCACTAGGTATGACACCTAGATCGGATATGAACTCCTTCATCCGCACTCCTTCATTAGCTGCTTCCGCTGCTATGTACTCCGCTTCACATGTAGATCCCGCTTCGACGCTTTGTTTAGAACTGCACCAACCGACAGCTCCTCCGTTTAGTGTAAATCGTATCCGGTCTGCGATTTAGAATCGTCCGGATCGTGTCAAAGCTTGCATCAACATAACCGCTATACGATGAGCTCTTTGTCACCTCCATATCGAGAAACATATCCTTAGTCCTTTTCGGTATTTCAGATGTTCTTGACCGCTGTCCGATGATCCACTCTGGATTACTTTGGTACCTCCTGCTAAGCTTATAGCAAGGCACACATCGTCTGGTACACAGCATTGCATACATGATAGAGCCTATGGTGAAGCATAGGAACATCTTTCATTTTCTCTCTATCTTCTGCAGTGGTCGGGCATTGAGTCTTACTCAACTTCACACCTTGTAACACAGGCAAGAACCCTTTCTTTGCTTGATCCATTTTGAACTTCTTCAAAATTTTGTCAAGGTATGTGCTTTGTGAAAGTCCAATCAAGCGCCTTGATCTATCTCTATAGATTTTGATGCCCAAGATGTAAGCAGCTTCACCGAGGTCTTTCATTGAAAAACTCTTATTCAAGTATCCCTTTATGCTATCCAGAATTCTATATCATTTCCGATCAGTAATATGTCATCTACATATAATATCGTAAATGCCGCAGAGCTCCCACTCACTTTCTTGTAAATACAGGCTTCTCCAAAAGTCTCAGATGAACCCAAATGCTTTGATCACACTATCAAAGCGTTTATTCCAACTCGAGATGCTTGCACCAGTCCATAAATGGATCGCTGGAGCTTGCACACTTTGTTAGCTCCTTTGGATCGATAAAACCTTCGGTTGCATCATATACAACTCTTCTTCCGTAAATCCATTCAGAATGCGGTCTTTACATCCATTTGCCAAATTTCATAATCATAAAATGCGCAATTGCTAACATGATTCGGACAAACTTAAGCATCGCTATGGGTGAGAAGGTCTCATCGTAGTCAATCCCTTGAACTTGTCGAAAACCCTTTGCGACAAGTCGAGCTTTGTAGACGATAACATTACCGTCGGCGTCGGTCTTCTTCTTGAAGATCCACTTGTTTTCTATTGCTTGCCTACCCTCGGGCAAGTCAACCAAAGTCCATACTTTGTTTTCATACATGGATCCCATCTCGATTTCATGGCCTCAAGCCATTTTATGGAATCTGGGCTCACCATCGCTTCTTCATAGTTCGTAGGTTCATCATGATCTAGTAGCATGATTTCCGAACAGGATTACCGTACCACTCAGTGCGGATCTTACTCGTTGATCTACGAGGTTCAGAGTAACTTGATCTGAAGTTTCATGATCAACATCATCAACTTCCTCACTATTTGGTGTAGATGTCTCAGAAACCGGTTTCTGCGACAAATTACTTTCAAGTAAGGGAGAAGGTACAATTACCTCATCAAGTTCTACTTTCCTCCCACTCACTTCTTTCGAGAGAAACTCCTTCTCTAGAAAGGATCCATTCTTAGCAACAAAAGTCTTGCCTTCGGATCTGTGATAGAAGGTGTACCCAACTGTCTCCTTTGGGTATCCTATGAAGACACATTTCTCCGATTTGGGTTCGAGCTTATCAGGTTGAAGCTTTTTCACATAAGCATCGCATCCCCAAACTTTAAGAAACGACAACTTTGGTTTCTTGCTAAACCATAGTTCATAAGGTGTCGTCTCAACGGATTTTGATGGTGTTCTATTCAGTGTGAATGTGGCCGTCTCTAGAGCATAACCCCAAAACGATAGCGGTAAATCTGTAAGAGACATCATAGATCGCACCATATCTAGTAAAGTACGATTACGACGTTCGGACACACCATTACGTTGTGGTGTTCCGGGTGGCGTGAGTTGCGAAACTATTCCGCATTGTTTCAAATGTAGACCAAACTCGTAACTCAAATATTCACCTCCACGATCAGATCGTAGAAACTTAATTTTCTTATTACGATGATTTTCAACTTCACTCTGAAATTCTTTGAACTTTTCAAATGTTTCAGACTTATGTTTCATTAAGTAGATATACCCATATCTGCTTAAATCATCTGTGAAGGTGAGAAAATAACGATATCCGCCACGAGCCTCAATATTCATCGGACAACATACATCTGTATGTATGATTTCCAACAAATCTGTTGCTCTCTCCATAGTACCGGAGAACGGGGTTTTAGTCATCTTGCCCATGAGGCACGGTTCATAAGTACCAAGTGATTCATAATCAAGTGACTCCAAAAGTCCATCAAGATGGAGTTTCTTCATGCGCTTTACACCGATATGACCTAAACGGCAAGCCACAAATAAGTTGCACTATCATTATCAACTCTGCATCTTTTGGTTTCAACATTATGAATATGTGTATCACTACTATCGAGATTCATCAAAATAGACCACTCTTCAAGGGTGCATGACCATAAAAGATATTACTCATATAAATAGAACAACCATTATTCTCTGATTTAAATGAATAACCGTCTCGCATCAAACAAGATCCAGATATAATGTTCATGCTCAACGCAGCACCAAATAACAATTATTTAGGTCTAAAACTAATCCCGAAGGTAGATGTAGAGGTAGTGTGCCGACCGCGATCACATCGACTTTGGAACCATTTCCCACGCCAGATCGTCACCTTGTCCTTTGCTAGTGTTCGCTAATCCGTAGTCCTGCTTCGAGTTGCAAATATTAGCAATGTAACCAGATCAAATACCAGTGCTATCTGCGAGCTCTAGTAAGGTACACATCAATAACATGTATATCACATATACCTTTGTTCACCTTGCCATCCTTCTTATCCGCCAAATACTTGGGGCAGTTCCGCTTCCAAAGACGATCGCTTGCGGAGAAGCACTCGATTTCAGGTTTAGGGCCGACTTGGGTTTCTTCTCCGAGCAACAACTTGCTTGCTGTTCTTCTTGAAGTTCCTTCTTCTTCCCTTTGCCTTTCTTCTTGAAACTAGTGGTCTTATTGACCATCAACACTTGATGCTCCTTCTTGATTTCTACCTCCGCAGCCTTTAGCATTGCGAAGAGCTCGGTATAGTCTTTACTAACCCTTGCATATTATAGTTCATCACGAAGCCTTTGTAGCTTGGTGGCGTGATTGAAGAATTTTGTCAATGACACAATCATCCGGAAGATTAACTCCCGCTTGAGTCAAGTGATTGTAATACCCGGACATTTTGAGTATGTGCTCACCGACGAACTATTCTCCTCCATCTTGCAGCTATAGAACTTATTGGAGACTTCATATCTCTCAATCCGGGCATTACATTTGAATATCAACTTCAACTCTGGAACATCTCATATGCTCCATGACGCTCAAAACGTCGTTGAAGTCCCGGTTCTAAGCCGTAAAGCATGGCACATCGAACTATAGAGTAGTCATCGCTTTGCTCGCGGACGCTCATAACATCTCGGTGTTGCTCTCTGCAGCGAGTCTGCACCTAGCGGTGCATCCAGGCGTAACTCTTCTCTGCAGCAATGAGGATAATCCTCGAGTTACGGACCCGATCCGTGTAGTTGCTACCATCATCTTTCAACTTTGCTTTCTCAAGGAACGCATTAAAATTCAACGGAACAACAAAGACGAGCCATCTATCTACAATCAAACATAGACAAGCAAGATACTATCGGTACTAAGTTCATGATAAATTTAAGTTCAATTAATCATATTACTTAAGAACTCCCACTTAGACAGACATCCTCTAGTCATCTAAGTGATCACGTGATCCAAATCAACTAAACCATAACCGATCATCACGTGAAATGGAGTAGTTTTCAATGGTGAACATCTTATGTTGATCATATCTACTATATGATTCACGCTCGACCTTTCGGTCTCCGTGTTCCGAGGCCATATCTGCATATGCTAGGCTCGTCAAGTATAACCTGAGTATTCTGCGTGTGCAAAAACTGGCTTGCACCCGTTGTAGATGGACGTAGAGCTTATCACACCCGATCATCACGTGGTGTCTGGGCACGACGAACTTTGGCAACGGTGCATACTCAGAGAGAACACTTCTTGATAATTTAGTGAGAGATCATCTTATAATGCTACCGTCAATCAAAGCAAGATAAGATGCATAAAAGATAAAAATCACATGCAAATCAATATAAGTGATATGATATGGTCATCATCATCTTGTGCTTCGTGATCTCCATCTCTGCAGCACCATCATGATCACCATCGTCATCGGCGCGACACCTTGATCTCCATCGTAGCATCGTTGTCGTCTCGCCAATCTTATGCTTCTACGACTATCGCTACCGCTTAGTGATAAAGTAAAGCATTACGAGCGATTGCATTTCATACAATAAGCGACAACCATATGGCTCCTGCCATTGCCGATAACCTCGGTTACAAAACATGATCATCTCATACAATAAAATATAGCATCACGTTTTGACCATATCACATCACAACATGCCCTGCAAAAACAAGTTAGACGTTCTCTACTTTGTTGTTGCAAATTTTACGTGGCTGCTACGGGCTTAAGCAAGAACCAATCTCACCTACGCATCAAAACCACAACGATACTTCGTCAAATAGACTCCGTTTAACCTTCTCAAGGACCGGCGTAGCACACTCAGTTCAACTAAAGTGAGAGAGACAGACACCCGCCACCACCTTTAAGCAACGAGTGCTCGCGGCGGTGAAACTAGTCTCGCGTAAGCGTCTGCGTAATGTCGGTCCAGCCGCTTCATCTCACAATACCGCTGAACCAAAGTATGACATGCTGGTAGGTAGTATGACTTGTATCGCCCACAACTCACTTGTGTTCTACTCGTGCAAAACATCAAACCATAAAACCTAGGCTCGGATGCCACTGTTGGGGAACGTAGTAATTTCAAAAATTTCCTACGCACACGCAAGATCATGGTGATGCATAGCAACGAGAGGGAGAGTGTTGTCTCGTACGCACTCGTGAGACCGGCGAAGCGATCACAACGTAGGGGAAGTAGTCGACGTTCTCCTCGCGATCCGACCGATCCGGCGCCACATACTCCGGCGCCCCGAGTTCTTGACACACGTACAGCTCGATGACGCTCCTCGGGCTCCAATCCAGTAGAGCTTCGGGGAGGGAGAGTTTCGTTAGCACGACGGCGTGGTGACGATCTTGATGTTCTACCGGCGCAGGGCTTCGCCTAAGCTTTGCGACGATATGACCGAGGTGGAATATGGTGGAGGGGGGCACCGCACACGGCTAAGGAACGATCCGTAGATCAACTTGTGTGTTCTAGGGTGCCCCCCTGCCCCCGTATATAAAGGAGCAAGGGGAAGGGGGCCGGCCGGCCAAGAGGAGGCACGCCAGGGAGTCCTACTCCCTCCAGAGTAGGATTCCCCCAATCCTAGTTGGAATAGGATTCACCGGAGGGAAAGAGAGAGGGGGCGCCCACCTTTCCTAGTCCTAATAGGACTAGGGGAAGGGGAGGCGCTGCCCACCTAGGGCTGGCCCTTTGTCCTTTCCACCAAGGCCCACTATGGCCCATATAGTTCCGGGGTTCGGTAACCTCCGGTACTCCGAAATTCGATTTCACCCGAACCATTCCGAACTCCAAATATAGGCTTCCAATATATCAATCTTTATGTATCGACCATTTTGAGACTCCTCGTCATGTTCGTGATCACATCCGGGACTCCGAACTTCTTCGGTACATCAAAATACATAAACTCATAATATAACCGTCATCGAAACCTTAAGCGTGCGGACCCTACGGTTCGAGAACAATGTAGACATGACCAAGACACGTCTCCGGTCAATAACCAATAGCGGGACCTGGATGCCCATATTGGCTCCTACATATTCTACGAAGATCTTTATCGGTCGATCCGCATAACAACATACGTTGTTCCTTTGTCATCGGTATGTTACTTGCCGAGATTCGATCGTCGGTATCCAATACCTAGTTCAATCTCGTTACCGCAAGTCTCTTTACTCGCTCGTAATACATCATCTCACAGCTAACTCATTAGTTGTAATGCTTGCAAGGCTTCAGTGATGTGTATTACCGAGAGGGCCTAGAGATACCTCTCCGACAATCGGAGTGACAAAACCTAATCTCGAAATACGTCAACCCAACATCTGCCTTTGGATATACCTGTAGTACTCCTTTATAATCACCCAGTTACGTTGTGACGTTTGGTAGCACCCAAAGTGTTCCTCCGGTAAACGGGAGTTGCATAATCTCATAGTTATAGGAACATGTATAAGTCGTGGATAAAAGCAATAGCAACATACTAAACGATCGTGTGCTAAGCTAGTGGAATGGGTCATGTCAATCAGATCATTCAACTAATGATGTGACCTTGTTAATCAAATAACAACTCTTTGTTCATGGTTAGGAAACATAACCATCTTTGATTAACAAGCTAGTCTAGTAGAGGCATACTAGTGACATATTGTTTGTTTATGCATTCACACATGTATCATGTTTCCGGTTAATACAATTCTAGCATGAATGATAAACATTTATCATGAAAATAAGGAAATAAATAATAACTTTATTATTGCCTCTAGGGCATATTTCCTTCAGTTTTGCTATGGGTAGTCGCTGGATCTGGGCAGCCAGATCTCGAGCTTTGAAGGTGGTCTGGCGGGTGCACATGATGTCGGTTGGAATCTCGTGGGGTAGATCTAGGTGATGACCTTGTCTTCGGCTGGTGTCCGGAGCCGATGACGGTGATGCCCTTGGCGCCGTTTCCTTCTTGAAGGCATCATCGAGGTGGAGCTCCCACTTCCTTCCGCTAGCTCTTGTGTTGTTCCTCCCATGGCGGCGTCAATCTTGGGGGTGTTCATCGGCTCGAGGGACTAGTGGACGGTTTCAACGGTGGAGCGGTGTTGCTTGTGATGCATCGACGACGTGGAGTCTCAGTAGCATGGTGTAGCAGGGTCTCGATGATGGATGTCAGATGATAGACGCACGTAGGGAGGTGGCGCTGTCAACGGCAGGCCTGGCTTGGTCGATAGGTTGATACAGTTCTGAAGAGGGATCTGTGGAAGGTGGTGAAGGCGTCCTCTGGAGCGTTCGCATGCGGTGGGCGCCGAGAGTACGCTGGACGGGTTTGTGCCCTCGACCCACCAACGGCTTGGTTGGGGCCTCCGGCTTTGATGTTCAGTGTTGGTCTGAGGTTAAGGGAAGCGGCCCCAATCATGTGCACCCCCTTCATCACTTGATAGGTGTAGCGACTGCTGTTTCCAAAGAAGGTGGCTTCTAGTAAGGTCTTATGAATAATTAATAAAATGATTGTATGCATCGCTTTGATGCAGAGGCCCGGGGTCATCCCCCTTTTCGAAAAATACAAAAGTTTAAGCCCAATCTTGGGCAATATGAGTTGTAACTTGCGCGTTGTTATGCCTGTGCCGTTTCTCTCTTCCATAGATGTCATTACCAAAGTGTTTTATTGAGTCTGCTACTTCTCTAATATTCCAGGTATTTACAAGAATGGCACCAGCACCTAGCGATTGTGCCGCACCGGCAAATTGAAATTGCAATGGCGGAACTTATGAACCAAAATCAAATGTATTTTCAAGAGTGTGTAAAAGAAAATGCAGATACACACATATGAATACCCTTACAGTCTAAATTTGGAACCAATCGATATTATTAGTCATCATGGCAGATTACTTACCTCACTCAATATCAGAACTCCATTTTTAATCCCTGGCATGCAACATATTCATAGCTTACGAGATTCATGCCATCCCTCAGTGATGTTACAAGAGCCAAATCTAAACAAAACAAACGAAATGCACAGCTCAAACATGATAAAAGCACTAATATATTGAACAAAAATAGTGCTAATCAAGTTCAACTTTCAATATCAAGAGAGCACAAGGCATGGAAATCAAGAGATCGATCCTGCAAGGAGCAAATTATTTTAGATGAAGCAAAACAGTTTGCCTTAGAGCCTTTCACACATGAAAGGTAGGTCATAAGATAGCACAAAGATCTATTTAAAAGCTAACCAGATTAAGAATAGAAAGAGCAGTCATGCAGCTAGTCTTTCTTTTTCGTGAATTACTATCTTCCATGTGAAGTTCATAGCACGTAACAGCTATACCATCCTATAAATTACCATGAGAGGCATCTAGCGCACGATGGTTTCGTGGTGTAGTTGGTTATCACGTCAGTCTAACACACTGAAGGTCTCCGGTTCGAACCCGGGCGAAGCCAATTTTTTTTTATTCCTCTAATTTTTTACCAACCGCTCGCTCTGCCGTTCAGCTAGTCTGGGTAGCACAGAAAAAAAAGAAGAGGAAATCAAAGTTAAGGGCTAGTTTGGCAGCAATGTTTTTAGAAAACTGTGGTAATTGGAAACCACGGTATTCCCATGGGTGGGTGAGGAATATTACAGTTTCTTAAAACCAATGTTTTTCTCAGTTTTACATGTGCTTGGCTGGTGCTGTTTTATCAAAGTTTTGACCAAGTATTAGCGTGGATGACTGAGTAATTAGCGGCTGTTAACAGTGGCCGGCGGCATGCAGCCACCATGCACACGTCCGCTCGATCTATAGATGCTAGGATCCGTAGAATATGTCGATCCTTGGTGAGCTTGATTCGCTCATGGTGAAGAGAAGAGATGGAGACTAGCACGTGGTAAACAAATCTAACTTAATCGATCCACGAGATATAATACATGCCGTTTACCATATACTAACACAAACAGGAAAAGGATCGCAGCTGGATACTATTATCTCGAGTACATGGCAATGTCAACTGCGATCGCCTCGATCCTTTCTCTCCACTCTGTCTAGAAAAAAGAAGTCAGGGCCTCTTTTCCAGATACTCCAAAAAGACCATGGTTTCGGGGATACCGTGGTTTACAAAACTTTAGTTTTTTCTGAAGCCAAACGCATCAAAGTATTCAAA
Organism: Aegilops speltoides; assembly: GCA_021437245.1. Lineage (NCBI taxonomy): Eukaryota > Viridiplantae > Streptophyta > Magnoliopsida > Poales > Poaceae > Aegilops > Aegilops speltoides. The sequence goes on along the minus strand of CM038141.1, from coordinate 422,881,143 downwards.
ACCATGGTTTTTTTCAGAAACCGCAGTATTGCCAGAAAACTTTAAAAAAACTTTGCTGCCAAACGCAGCCTAAGAGTTGCTCGTATCATCTGCAGATCAGATACATGTGACGACCCAAGTTGTCACTGAGCATTTTTCATCACCACTTTGTGCAGTTTGGCGGTGATAGTGGATCGAACTATCGACCTCATGATCACTAACCTACGCGCTAGCCAACCGCGCCACCATCCCGTTGTTGTACAGTTAGCAATAGCTACCCTACTAACCGAGCTGGTTATTCGAGATGTCCCGCCCTTGCCAAAACATAATCGCAAACCCTGTGTTTTTACTAATGCGTAGCAGTGAAGATTTTTCTGCAGTTTTATTGGGCTCAGCTGACCCCCAATGGCATCGAAGCAGCTCCGTTCCTGCTGGACTGGACGGTGTGCGGCACGACACGGACGTACTCGTACGGCGCGGGCAACCCGAGAGCGCGCGCCCGGCCGGTCCCTGTAACCGTCGGTGCGTCGGCGGCACGGCCGATCGAGCCGCGACGAACACCCCAAGCCCTCGCAGTCGCAGCGCTGGTTGTTGAGAAGCCGAGAGTAGGTTTTTACCCGAAAGAAAACGAGGGATCGTCTCTTTCGCAGGGTGAAGCGCACGAGACATGTCACCTACTCCGCAAGCAGAGCACGGACAAGGGCGGAGCACGGGTTTCTCAGCTGGCCTGCCGCTATTTCGTCCCGCCCCAAGCAAGCGTCCAAGCCCGTTTTGGTCCGGGCTCGTGCGAACACAACGCTCTGTTCCTCCGACCTCTCCCTAGTTCGCCACGCAGACATATGCTCTCCGGTCAGGTAAGCAAGTATAATACTCATGCAGCAGTCGCGCGCGCGCACTGGGACAGACACTCGGCCGAGTTCCGCCACCGGACAGAGGATCCGTGGCTGCATGCGCTTAAAATCGATGTTCCCGAACAAAATCCGCATCGTAAAGACAGACGCGGGAGCCACGGAACCATCAAACGCCTTGTCCGCTTCTCCCCTCGAGCTGCCGCTCCGGACAAGATCTGTCGCCAGCATATAAGCGCGCGCGCGCGCGGACACCTGCACGCAGCAGCTCGTCTCCTCACCTGGCCCTCACACAAGCGCAACGGCACCATTGCCCTACGTCCCCGGCCTACGTTCAATCGTTGGGTTTCCTTGCTTTGATCGATCGCGTTTGTTGGAGAGCTAGCCATGGACAGCATCCTGATGGTCAAGAGCGAGATCGAGAGCTACGCGGGGCAGCCCGCGGTGGTGGGTGGTGGCGGCGGTGGCGAGGTCGTGGTCAGGAGGAGGAGGAGGGAGCCGACGCTTGGGCCGGTCGGCGGCGGCATCGGCAAGGCGTCCCTGCCCGGCGTCGCCGTCAAGAGGAGCTCCCGGTTCCGTGGAGTGAGCAGGTCAGTGTGTCTACTTACATTCAAAGATCAGCTCCAATGTTTGCATATACTACATGCCTCGATTGATTTGGTGTTGTGATGCTAACTGATTCTGTGATCGATGCATGGATGGATGCAGGCATCGGTGGACCGGCCGGTACGAGGCGCACCTGTGGGACAAGAACTCGTGGAACCCCACGCAGAGGAAGAAGGGCAAGCAGGGTACGAACAATACTCTGCTTTGTTGCCATGCCACGATAGAAATGTACACGCATCAGCTGATTAACGCTGGAAAGTAGTAGTAAAACAGAATTGTTTGATCTGCAACAGTGTATCTTGGAGCATACGACGAGGAGGAGGCAGCGGCGAGGGCCTACGACCTGGCTGCTCTCAAGTACTGGGGCGCCACCACCTACACCAATTTCCCGGTCATGGACTACGACAAGGAGCTCAAGATCATGGAGACGCTCACCAAGGAGGAGTACCTCGCGTCGCTAAGGAGGTGGCACATGTTAACTCCAAAACCCCTACCATCTGCCTCTAATCTCCTCTTACGTGCACCTAGCTAACTCTGAAATTTCCAACCTGATTCCTCCAGGAAGAGCAGCGGCTTCTCCAGAGGCGTGTCCAAGTACCGCGGCGTTGCCAGGCACCACCAGAACGGAAGATGGGAGGCGAGGATCGGGCGCGTCTTCGGGAACAAGTACCTCTACCTCGGCACCTACGGCACGCAGGAGGAGGCGGCGCGCGCCTACGACATCGCGGCCATCGAGTACAAGGGCGTCAACGCCGTCACCAACTTCGACCTCAGGTCCTACATCACGTGGCTCAAGCCCCCCGTCGCCGGCCCGGCGGTGCTCGCCGACCACCTCCTCGCCGGCATGCACACTCAGCTTCCTCCCAGCCCCGTGGAGCACGAGCGCTTCCTCCCGGCCGAGGCCCATGTCATGCTCCCTCCAACGACGACGGCGGCGGCGTCCCCGGGCAGCCCTTTCATCCTCGACCACAGCGCGGCGGCGCTCGGTGGCGGCCTGAGGAGGAGGAACTCCTCGTCGTCCTCCTCCACGGCGCTCAGCCTGCTGCTCAAGTCGACCATGTTCAAGCAGCTCGTGGAGAGGAACGACCCGGATTCGCCGCAGGGCACGGGAGGGTGCGCGGATCGCGTCGGGGAGCTGCCGCCGGCGGGGGAAGGGTCGTACGAGTACCGCGACTTCTTCCATGGGGTTTCTTCCGACGTGTGCGGCCTCTTTTCGTCGCCAAGCAACGCTTGTGGCGGTGCCGGGTTTCAGGGGGCCGCCGTGGCGTCGTGCTACGGTAGCGGCGAGAGGATGGCACCGACGACGACGCCCTGGGATGGGTTTGGGGACATTGCGGCGCTACAATAGTTGTTGGTCACTGACTAGTGAGTAGTGTTGAGGGGCATGATGAATGTATCTTATGTCAATTATGTTGTTATTTGAATTTGTGTAAATAATAAGCTGATCAGGGTTTGATTCGACAAAGCCAATCTTCATAGGCTAGATCCATTTACCACATCTATAATAACTATGATCAACTGGCCCCACAACAAATCTCTTTCCTCCTCTACAAGAAAAGCTCTTCTCCACTCGGCGCCGCCGCCGGTCCACCCCATCTCCGACGGCCTCTAGACCATGGAGGTGCGGAGGATCTTAGCCCCTGCCGACAGGAGGGATCCCGTTCTCTTCTTGTTAGGTTCAATGTCTTGGTTGGGGCTGTGTAGTGGCGGCAATGTGCCTTAGTAGGAATAATGTCTTCCACGTTCTATCCCCATCCTGATGGTGAGTCTAGCATCGTCGGAGGGCGTGTGGAGGTGTGTCTCTGTCGGATCTCGTGGGATTCAGTCAGTGCTGGTCTTCGATGGATCTGTTTGCATCCAATCTTTATCCGTCTTTGGATGTTTACATGTTTGATCGTTCTGATCTACGACTTTCTTCAGCGATGATGGTTGCTACTCTGGTGCGCTGGTCCTGGGGCCTTAGCATGAAAACTTTCCAACTGTCTACTACAACAAGGTTTGCCCGACTCCGGTAACGAAAGGACGATGACGGCGGCGCGCCTTCGGCTCGCTCTAGTGCTTGTAATCGTCGCTTGGTGGTCCACAGACATAATTGTAATTTTTATTATCTCTGTTGTTCTTTGTACTGCCATGATTGGAGATGGATAGATTGGAAGTTTTTTTAAAAACAAAACGTATAATAACTATGGATTTTGACTCCACGACATTAGTGAAATCTTACTCCTAATTTATTTCCCGAGAATGAAGAAGAGGAAAAAAAAGTTACACCTACCCTTGAACCAATAAAATGGGGAAACACACCGAATTTTACTATCCTAAAGCATCTCTAGCTAATCCCTAAAAGGCTATAGAGAAGTAAAATTTCGGTTTAACCCCTCTAACCTGGACTTAGCCGAATTCCTAAAGCGTTTAAAGAAGTACAAAATTCACTTTGCCTCCTAGCGGACACCTAAAAATACTCGGCCGCAACTGCTCATAGTAAATTTTCTGTCGCGTGACCACGTCCCCAGCTCACCTCCGCCCGGCCCCCGCCGGCCACCCCTCGCCCGCTCCAAGTGTTCTAAGAACCGGTTTTGCATTTGTCCCATTACAGGTTTTTTTTTGCTTTGGTACTATTGGTATTGGTGCCACAATTATTCCAGATCCTCTAGCGTGTTGGATGCACGTCGGAGGTGTCGTGCTTTTATGGTTTGTCCTCCCCCTATGCATGCGGCCCGTGAAATGACGATTACTGCCACCATCTTGCCTATGCGTGCCAAACCATAATTTAGTCGTGGCGCTTCCTCTCCGTGCTTCAATAGGGCATATACAATGGTCTATAAGGTAGTCTTATCTTAAATCTTGCATGTAATTTAGAGAAGAAAAAAAATGTCTACAATGAGTCATTTCTTAGCCTTATCTTTAATAATTAGTTATTCCTAAAAACGTGGTGAGACATATTGTACTAAGAGATCATCTCTTGCATCCTCTTAATTAAGAGAAGACAAGCCTTCTCTTATGATTTCTCTCTCTTCCACCCCATCATTTAACCTACGTGACATTGCTAAGATAGAACCATTGTACATGCCCTAGGAACACCTGCAATCACCACGAAAATAGGAAAGTGACTGGTGCACCCAGATTTTCGCCGCTAATTTAGTCGCGGCCTGCTATGTCATCTCTAAATAAGGATATTGGTGTAATCTTCAATAAGGATGGAAGGACACCATTTTGATTGATGTTTTTAATAATTTGCAACAGCATGGCTATATGAGACACACATGAGAATTTGGTTCAATAGCAGAGCAAGATTCTAGGAGCGTTCCAAATGAACCTGTTGAAGACACTTCATTTGCAGTTAAGTTTCAAATTTGTCGGAAGACTTGGAGGCAGAAGGTGACCTCTGAATCGGAATATTGCAAAGGGATGCTCCCATAATCTTGCTCTGCGATTGAACCAAATTCTGATGTGCCACTCCTATAGTCAAGTTATGGTGACCATTTGATGGTCTGCTTCATTTCGGGTTAAGTTTCAGCTGGTACATTCAGTCAAGCTTAGATGCTTCACGATTTTACATGGTATGTACCATGTGGAATTGTATCATCGAAGACAAAAACTATCATAGCACCTAAGGGGAAGGCACTATGATGTGTTGGATAGCGTCTAACTCACATGCGCTACTCTAGGACTTAGTGTTTGCCCGTTGCCGGGGCCAGAGAGCAACAGAGAGCATATGAGGGCGGGGGCGAGCTGGAAATTTTCTAAGTCAGCGTGTAGCGCTTAAGGCAAAGGCGTTATGCTCCATAGCATAGCACCTAGACGAAAGGCTTCACACAACCAGGTGTGGGCCCCGACCGAGCAGCACCGTGCCACGTTGGCAGGGAGTGTAGCGCCTGTCAGAACGGCGCTGCCCCGTGTAGCATAGTGCCTACATGTTGGGTGCTACCCGAAAGGGTTATCTGGGTGAAATTGTTTCATGGACAGTTCATTCTGTGAATTTGTTCGCCTTTAGGTCTGCCCGCAAATGAACAGTACAGTAGACCCAATGAATTTGGAGCTTCAGATTGAGTCTCATCTGTCTTCATGTGACTCTAGACCCCATGAATTTGGAGCTTCAGGTTCTTGACAGCTACTCCCTTCGTCGCGAAAAGAATATCGGGAGCATAGTGTAATGGCAATTTTGCAAAACAAACCTCATAATCTTAAAACCCATACAAACAGGTCCCTCCATCTTCTTCCTCCACCCCTCGCCTGCGTGTCGCCTGGGGCCGGCGCCCCCCAGCTGCGAAATTCGCTGCCGCATCCAAGGACATGCTCCGCCGCAACCGTCCAGGAACTGCTCCACCGCCACCGCCTAGGAACTGCACCACTGAGATTTCCTCCGGTCGCGATCCCCTATGCGTCGCTGCCACCCAGGACCTTCCTCCGCCTGTCGTCCGCGTGTCGTCGGAACCTCCTGCCACGATCCGGTGGACCAGGAGCTCCCACGCGCGCTTGGGTGGAGCTGGTGGAGCTTTGCCTGTGCTACTGCTCCTCCACTGCACGTGCTCTGACCTGGACCTCGGTGGAGCTCTGCTTCTCCACTGCTGCTTCTCCCCTGCCGCCGGTGGAGCTCTGGACGTGCTGGTGCTGCTCCTCTGCCCTTGCATGTGCTGCTACTCCTCAAACTGAGATACTCCATGGAGTATTTGTGATTTGTAATTTAAACTGAGATAGATCAATATGATACCCCAAGTTCTTTTCAGTAGTACTGATGTCAGTAAGCGCAAAGTGTTATTAATGAAATTGAAAATTCAGTTAGCAAAGTGCACAAATATTACTAGAATTTGCTCTGAATTTTGACAGTAAGAATAAGAATTTGCTTTGAAAGTCTATTGTATACACTCTCTACAATACAATGCCTAGAATCACTGAAATAATTCAGATAAGCAAAACAATGTCAATTTGCAAAGTTAACAAAACCATTAATTTGCGAAATTAAAATTCCAATAATTTGCAAAGTTCAGTTTGCATTGCAAAAGTCAATTAGCATGTTAATAGTTAACATGTTCACAAAACTAAAATGTTCACAAACAGTCCGCACATAAAAGCAACTAATTAATTTGCATCATGGATAGGATTACCTATCATAGGCTCAACCATCAAGCTTGTTCTAATCATGCATTGCTGGCAACTCGAGTAGCTTTACCAAAATATCTGCAACGGGGTCTGTTGGGCGAGCGGCATGGTGACGACTGTGCTGCGGGAGGCAAGAAGGTGGTCGTCCGGTGGGTTGGGAAAGAAGAAGTGGGGGTTTGCGGTTGGCACAAGCTGTTCGTTTTACATCTTTATTTACATCTGCGACGGTTGGTGATGTATATTTTCATCCGGATGTGTTGTATTTTACATCACTTGGAGCAGATGATGTAAAAATTTATACATCTACATTATCTGTTGAAGCAACATTTTTAGGCCTTGGTGATGTAAAAGTTAATTATTTATACATCTGCATTATTTATTGGAGATGCTCGCAGTATGATGCAATGTGTTAGATTTTCCTTTGTGTTTTGGAAACTTCAAGTCATATTTCTAGAGATTGACCTCTAGTGGTGGGGAAATGTTATACAATACAGTGTTATAATACGTCCAAAGAGATAAGGGCATTTCCAATGCTAACCTAAAATGGACACTGTATTTATCCGTGGTCCTGTCCGTTCAAAAGGATAAGGGTGTCCCCAATGCTATCACCCAAAACATAATATTGTATTTGTCCCTGGACGCGTTCGCCGCCAGTGATATGGAAGCCGGACAGCGCCGCCCGCATACATTTCAAATCAAAATTGAACTAATCAGATGAATTTCATGCAAAGACGATGGAATTCACTTTAGTTCGGACATAATTTACATACAATTAATGGATGGCTAGTAAGGTACACGTGAAGGAAATATGCCCTAGAGGCAATAATAAAGTTGTTATTTATATTTCCTTATGTCACGATAAATGTTTATTATTCATGCTAGAATTGTATTAACCGGAAACTTAGTACATGTGTGAATACATAGACAAAACAGAGTGTCCCTAGTATGCCTCTACTTGACTAGCTCGTTGATCAAAGATGGTTATGTTTCCTGATCATAGACATGTGTTGTCATTTTATGAATGGGATCACATCATTAGAGAATGATGTGATGGACAAGACCCATCCGTTAGCTTAGCATAATGATCGTTTAGTTTTATTGCTATTGCTTTCTTCATGACTTATACATGTTCCTATGACTATGAGATTATGCAACTCCCGAATACCGGAGGAAAACTTTGTGTGCTATCAAACGTCATAACGTAACTGGGTGATTATAAAGATGATCTACAGGTGTCTCCGAAGGTGTTTGTTGGGTTGGCATAGATCAAGATTAGGATTTGTCACTCCGTGTATCAGAGAGGTATCTCTGGGCCCTCTCGGTAATGGACATCACCATAAGCCTTGCAAGCAATGTGATTAATGAGTTGGCTATGGGATGATGCATTACGGAACGAGTAAAGAGACTTGCCGGTAACGAGATTGAACTAGGTATGATGATACCGACGATCGAATCTCGGGCAAGTAACATACCGATGACAAAGGGAATAACGTATGTTGTTATGCGGTTTGACCGATAAAGATCTTCGTATAATATGTAGGAGCCAATATGAGCATCCAGGTTCCGCTATTGGTTATTGACCGGAGATGTGTCTCGGTCATGTCTACATAGTTCTCGAACCCGTAGTGTCGTGGAATTGTCACGTCAGATATCCTTAGTGTCAGGACTTAGTCGCGAGGCCAACGCATCTATGTGGTAGCTTGAGAGGGGTTGAGCGGAATCGAGAGACGCAACATAAGACAGGGATTTAGACAGCTTCGGGCCCCGGGAAACATCATCCGGTAAAACCCTACATGCTGTTTGAGGCTAGGTCTCATTATCATCATGAGGGAGTCGCCGTAAACCGGCTCTCCTCTTTGTGTCTAGCCCTAAGATTATTGCTTGTACCTTCTAACTTGTCCCTCTTTGGGAGCCCCGCCTCCTTATATATCTTTGAAGGGGCGGTTTACATGTGGAGTCCTATTAGGATTAGGACTAGTCTATCTCTAATACAAACCGGATACAAGTCCTAGTCTTAACTCCTTGTAAGGCAAATATTCCTTTCCTCTTAAACCGGCCCACCATTAAACGTGAACCGGCCTTCTAGGCCATGGGCCTCGTCATCCATCTGGCCCGCCCGCCGGGTTACGAATGAACCGCCAAGACCGGGCGGGTATCCCGTGAACCGCCAAGCTCCGGGCGGGTTACCAGTGAGTCGTCCAGTCGGCCGGGTTAAACTTCCGGCCGGTTTACCCCGCGGGGTATATCCCCGACACGTAGGGTCCGCACGCTTAACGTTCAATGACGATTTGTATTATGAGTTATGTGTTTTGGTGACCGAAGTTTGTTTGGAGTCCCGGATGAGATCACAGACATGACGAGGAGTCTCTAAATGGTTGAGAGGTAAAGATTCATATATGTGAAGGTTGTTTTCGGACATCTGAATGGTTCCGACTGATTCAGGTATTTTACCGGAGTACCGAGGAGTTATCGGAACCCCTTGGGGAAGTAATTGGGCATTATTGGGCCATAAGGGAGAAGAGGAGGCAGGCCAAGGGAGGAGGCGCCCCCCCATGGAGTCCGAATTGGACTAGGGGAGGGGGCGACGCCCCCTTGCCCTTTCCTACTCCCTCTTCCTTTCCCTCTTTCCCTCTCCAGAAAAGGAAAGGGGAATCCTACTAGGACTTGGGAGTCCTAGTAGGACTCCCCACACTTGGCGCGCCCCTAGGGGGCCGGTCTCCTCCCTCCCCTCCTTTATATATGGGGGAAAGGGGGCACCCCTGTTGGGGAACGTAGTAATTTCAAAAAATTTCCTACGCACACGCAAGATCATGGTGATGCATAGCAACGGGAGAGGAGAGTGTTGTCTACGTACCCTTGTAGACCCGAAGCGGAAGCGATCACAACGTAGAGGAAGTAGTCGACGTTCTCCTCGCGATCCGACCGATCCCGCGCCATTACTCGGCGCCCGAGTTCTTGACACACGTGCAGCTCGATGGCGTCCCTCGTACTCGATCCAGCCGAGTGTCGAGGGAGAGTTTCACAAGACGACGGCGTGGTGGACGATCTTGATGTTTCACCGGCGCAGGCTTCGCTAAGCTTCGCGACAGTATGACCGAGGTGGAATATGGTGGAGGGGGCACCGCACACGGCTAAGAACGATCCGTGGATCAAACTTGTGTGTCCTAGGGTGCCCCTGCCCCGTATATAAAGGAGGGAGGGGGAGGCCGGCCCCCCTATGGTGCGCCAAGGAGGGGGAGTCCACTTCCTAGTTGAGTAGGACTCCCTTTCCTAGTCCAACTAGGAAGGAGAAGGGAAGGAAAGAGAGGAGAGGGAGAGGGAAAGGGGGCGCCCCTCCTTGTCCTATTCGGACTCCCCAGGGGGGGGGCGCCACCTCCGGTGCGGCCCTCTCTCTCCCTCTTGGCCCACTAAGGCCCATACTTCCCAGGGGTTCCGTAACCCCACCCAAGCACTCCGTTTTTCTCCGAAACTTCCGGAACCTTTCCGTGTCCGAATATAGCCGTCCAATATATCAATCTTTATGTCTCGACCATTCCGAGACTCCTCGTCATGTCCGTGATCACATCCGGACTCAACCTCTTCGGTACATCAAAATACATAAACTCATAATAACCGCCATCGAAACCTTAAGCGTGTGGACCCTACGGTTCGAGAATAATGTAGACATGACCTAGAACTATTCTCGTCAATAACCAATAGCGGGACCTGGATGCCCATATTGGTTCCTACATATTCTACGAAGATCTTTGTCGGTCGAGACCGCATAACAACATACGTTGTTCCTTTGTCATCGGTATGTTACTTGCCCGAGATTCGATTGTCGGTATCCAATACCTAGTTCAATCTCGTTACGGCAAGTCTCTTTACTCGCTCAGTAATACATCATCTCACAACTAACTCATTAGTTGTAGTGCTTGCAAGGCTTGATGATGTGCATTACCGAGAGGGCCCAGATACCTCTCCGACAATCGGAGTGACAAAACCTAATCTCAAATACGCCAACCCAACATTTGCCTTTGGATACACCTGTAGTACTCCTTTATAATCACCCGATTCGTTGTGACGTTTGGTAGCACCAAAAGTATTCCTCCGGTAAATGGGAGTTGCATAATCTCATAGTTACGAGAACATGTATAAGTCATGGATAAAAGCAAGAGCAACATACTAAACGATCGTGTGCTAAGCTAATGGAATGGGTCATGTCAATCGATCATTCTACTAATGATGTGACCTTGTTAATCAAATAACAACTCTTTGTTCATGGTCAGGAAACATAACCATCTTTGATTAACAAGCTAGTCTAGTAGAGGCATACTAGTGACATAATGTTTTGTCTATGCATTCACACATGTATCATGTTTCCGGTTAATACAATTCTAGCATGAATGATAAACATTTATCATGAAATAAGGAAATAAATAATAACTTTATTATTGCCTCTAGGGCATATTTCCTTCAACCCCAAGACACACAATTATTTCTTAGCCGTGTGCGGTGTCCCCCTCCACAGTTTACCACCTCGGTCATATTGTCGTAGTGCTTAGGCGTAGCTCTGCGCAGATCACATCACCAACACCGTCGCTATGCCGTCGTGCCGACGAAACTCTCCCTCGACCCTCTACTGGATCAAGAGCTCGAGGGACGTCATCGTGCTGAACGTGTGCTGAACACAGAGGTGCCGTACGTTCGGTACTTGGATCGGTTGGATCACGAAGACGTTCGACTACATCAACCGCGTTACTAAACGCTTCCGCTTTCGGTCTACGAGGGTACGTGTACATACTCTTCCCTCTTGTTGCTATGCATCTCCTAGATAGATCTTGCGTGATCGTAGGTTTTTTTTTTTGAATTACTATGTTCCCCGACAACACGTGCATTGCACGCATGAGATTTGGCAACCAAATTATAAATAAATACCACATTATAGCATGTAAGCTTTGAGTCATATATGCATGATGTAGATGTTTGTTTAATTCATATAGTTCATCTCATTCAAAATCAATTATAAAAAAGCTAATCTATTTTAAGATTCAGGGAATTGTGCGTTGTTAAGCATAAATTAAAAACAAATAATGGCAATTCATGTAGAAAAAAATTTGGGCAATTATGATACAGAAGATTCTAGAACAAAGGAGAAGTGCTTGTGTTTTGAGGTTTGTGCATTATACTTAAGTACAACCATGAAGTGTTCTAGTACATGTGGCAAAATCTGGTGGAATGTAGATGATATCCAACGGCCAATAGTGCTCGGATTTGCCATCTCTGCACCATCGGATTGGCTTCATCCAATGACCATCTTTCAAAGTTATTCGTGTTGGGGAACATAGTAATTCAATAAATTCCCGATAACGCAAGATCTATCTAGGAGATGCATAGCAACGAGAGGGGAGAGTGTGTCCACGTACCCTCGTTGTCGGATTATGGGATCCGCAAACCCTTGAGAGGTTCGAACTCTGGGGTGCGTGCGGAGATCTCAACCTACCCAGCCTGCCTACTCGCGATCCTGCTAAGCCTAGCGCGTCAAGCTCAAAGAGACAAAGAGACACAACAGTTTATCCTGGTTCGGGCCACCTTGCGGTGTAATACCCTACTCCAGTGTTTTGGTGGATTGCCTCGAAGGGCCGAGGATGAAATAGTATAGTGGATGAACTGGCCTCAGGAGGTGAGGTGATCTTGAGCTGGTGTGGTGTGGGCTAGTTTGACTTGTCTCGGTTCTGTCCCCTTTCTATGGTGGTGGCTAGTCCTATTTATAGAGGCCTTGGTCCTCTTCCCAAATGTTGGCGGGAAGGGATCCCACAACGATGGATTTAAAAGGGGACAAGCAGTACAGCTTATCCTGACAAAAGTAGTCCTCGCCTGTGAAAAGCCTCTGGTCGTGACGCCGCGGTGGGCTCGTTGATGACCTCCGTCCTGCCGTCCTGGCGGTCTTGGTCGCGTTGCACCAGAATGGAAACCTTTGGCTGATTCCTCGGGACTTCGCGCCTATGGCTTGCCTCCTTTGCACCGAAGAGGAAACCTGCGCTCTGCGCCCACCTAGTGCCCGCCTGGCCTTGGTCGTCATGGCTCACATCAGCTGAGCCTCGTGAGGTGAACCTTGCATACAACTCTCCGCCCCTCGGGAGCCAGCCTGGTGAGGCCAATCCCTCGGGGGTCTTGGCGTCGTCCGCCTTGCGAGGCTTGGCCCCTCGCGAGGGTATTGTGTTCTTGATGCTGAAGCTGGGCTGTACCAGGCCGCCGATGGAGCCATGTGGTGGGCCGCAGGCAGGCAGGGCTGGATACCCCCAAATCCAAGATGCCGACAGTAGCCCCCGGGCCCAAGTCGCGCTCGGACTTGGCTTCCAGGCGAAGCCAAAGGGCAAGTGCAAAGTGCCGCGGGCCCTAACCACCTGCGGCCTTGATGACGAGTGGCGATTGATGGGACGTGGGCGACTCCGCTTCCCCATGCTGCCTCGGCAATTGCTCGACTTGACGGGACGATGCGGCACGAGGTCATGATGGCGCGAGGTCGTGGAGGCCGGACTGCGGCTGCCGCCCGACGTCGTCGGCAATGCCGTAGGGCCTAGTAGTTGCTTTCCTTGGACAGAATGAAGATCATCCCCGTGGGGTTTGTAAGGATCGGAATGTACTTAATATCAACGCTGCTTCTTTTTGATTTCGTGATGGATGCGCGTATCCCAGTTCAGCTTGGTTCCTCCCTTATCTTTTCCCTAGGCAACGCGGCGCTCTACACCAACAGGACCCGCTCCCCAGGCAAGCTTCAGCCGCTGCTAGTATGCCAGGTCGCGATGCCGTGGTCAAGGCTAGGAGGTGAGCGGTCCGAGGTCCAGTAAGAGCTCGTGAGACACGATGCTCACGAGGTCCCCTTTGGTGTGCAAGCAGCTGCCCAGAGAATTGAAAAGGGAAGTAGAACTGCCAAAATGGAACTGCGAGGCGGGGTGTGCAGGGAGCGAAGTAGGTGCCACAGCGGACCGAGACTTATCTTTTGGCGTCTTGGTTCGTTAGGGAGATGATGCTTGTTCTTGCGCCTGAGGTACCGATGAGCGCAGCCTACACAGGCCACCTTCCCGCCTCGCTCGCCTAGGTGCTCTACGTCCTTAGGACCCGGCCCTTGAGCGAGCTAAACCGCCGCTGGTATGCCAGGTCCCGATGCCGTGGTCAAGGCCAGGGGTGAGGGCTGGAGAGCCAGTAGGGGCTCCCGAGGCGCGATGCTCGGGAGGCCCCCCTTTAATGTGCAAGCGACTCGCGAGGCCAGATGGTGGTCATTCAAGCTGACCAATGGCCCATTGCTAGATGAACCTACAGGTTAGACGACAGGAAAGACCGGGAACTCCTGCGGAGCGGGCCTGCAGTCCAGGGCATAGGACAAAGACACCGAGGACCAGACGAGGTGGTGTACGCGAGGCAGGCCGCGAACCAAAGCTCGATCCCCGGGTTTATCAGTGTTGCAGGGACGGACCCGAGCACAAGCACCGTGCCGACGCGAGTTGTCATGCAGCAATGCAGGAGAGGTATTAGTCAGCAACACATGAGGGGCCGCGAGGCGGCGGTCATAGGGTGACAATCATAGATAAACTCGCAGAAATGGTTAGATAGTCTTAGTGAATGCAAAACGGTACATGCCGCAGGGCCGCACCCACACGGCCTGGGGATGATGCAGCCCGAGGGGCTCCCCTAGACTGAACGAACTTGAGAGATATCACCTAGTTCTGTCACTGAAGAGGTTTTGAAGTAGCCAAAAAAACACGCACCACTGGAGTCGTTCCTCACGAGCCGCTCTGGTGCCGAGCCTCGGGAGGCTCAGAGGGACCGAGAGGCTCCTGAAGGTGCTCCTCCATCTTTGCTAGGATCGCCTGGTGCCTGGCCTAGTAAGCCGTCAGGGCGTTCCTCACGCAGCACTGGAACGCCACAGCCACACTCGGTAGGCCAAAGGGCATGCGGACGTAGCTGTGCGGCGGACCCTCGCACCGGCCGACACGAGATGACCAGATGAGCTGCCGAGACGCGACCCTGTTGAGCCCGGGGATGTCGATGGAGATGTGGAACTCCTTACCCTCGCTAGGGTAGTGAGTTGCACCACGGGCAGGCGACGATCGCCTTGCAGAATCCTTGCTTCTTGAATCTCCTCGATTGCCTTGCTGATGAACTCCTGAACGCCTGGTGCCTCACGCTTGCTGCCTTCTCCTGGGAAGCGTGCTCTGAAGAGCGCCTCCACATGGTGCCCGAGCGCCTCCCTCGTGACCCTGGCTAGGTCTGAGACCCTCCAAAGTCGAGCCCCCGAGCCCGGCCTGAGAGGGGCGCCGGGCGCGCCTTCCTATGCAATAGGTGAAGGTGCCGTGTCCGGAGATGCGAGGTTCAGAGCAGCGTCCTCGAGTGATGCTCCTTCACGAGACCCCTGTCCTAGCTGCAGCTTCTTCGTCTTGGGGGCGACCTCAGGAGGGAGGGCGCCGTCTTCGTCTTCAGGGTTCTCGACTGCTGCAGCCTGGAAGGGGCGCTCGAGGGAGCACACTGCATCTTTCTTTTGGCACGCGACCATGATGACGCCGCTGCTTCCTGGAATCTTGGGGACATTGTAGCCATGGTGCATAGCTACCATGAACTTGGCTAGTGCTGGGTATCCTAGGATGGTGTTGTAGGGTAGGCGGATGTCGGCGGCGCCGAAGTCGATGAGCTCGGTGTGGTAGTTGTTGCACTCGCCAAAGGTAATAGGGAGGCGAACTTGCCCTATCGGGTGTGTAGAACCGTCAGTCACTGTTGCAAATGGCTTGGTTGGGTGAAGCTGGTAGTATGGTACTTAGAGTCTGTCGAACGTCTGAACAGACAGAACATTGAGCCCTGCTCCGCCATCGATGAGAGTCTTGGTGACGACCACGTTGTTGATGACGGGGGAGCAGAGCATGGGGAGCGCGCCAGCGGTGGCCGCGCACTTGAGTTGGTCTGAGGAGTCGATGGTGATGGCGCACTTGGACCACATGAGAGGGCGAGTTGCTTCGGGCTTGGGGAGCGCTGCGTTCACCTCGCGCGTGAACCACTTGAAGGCGGTGGGAAGCTGGGGCTTGTGAGCCGCCCAAGATGCAGGCTATGGCTCGAGGCTCTTGGAAGTCCCCAGCCCCCTTGTCCTGGTGGTGATCTTCATTCCTTCTTGGCGGTGGAGGCCGAGGAGGCAGGGGAGCATTGCCCTGAGGGCGCTCCTCACGAGGCTGCTCTCTCCAGGCGCCTTCGCGAGGCTGGCCTTACCAGCGGTCCTCACGAGGCTGGTCGCGCCACTCCTGACGATGGCCGCGTCCGTCCCAGTGTCCTCCACCTCGGCCGCCTCCATGACCGTAGCCTCGATCGTTGCGCTCAGGGCACCGACCGAGGCGCCTGTCACGGAGGGCCCTGAGCTCCTGGCGGTCATTGGTGTTGTGGCTGTGAACGTTGTGGAAGACGCAGAATGGCCGGTTGCTCTTGGATGACTCGGGGTGGTCACGGCCGTGCTTCGTCTCTGGCTCAGCCGCAAGCACGACTGGCCCCTTGCGCTTCGCGTCCTTGGTCTTGGTCCTCTTGTCTTCTGGATCAGCATTGGGGAGCGCGAGGAGGGAGAGGCGTCCGTCCTCAGCCCTTGCGCACTTGTTCGCCATGTTGAACATCTCCAAAGAGGTTTAGAGGTTCTCGTGGATGGCGAGCTCCTCCTTCATCTTGACATTGCGGACGCCATCAGTGAATGCCGAAATGATGGCCTCGTCCGACACCTTGGGGATCTTGAGGCGAATGTAGTTGAAGTGCTGGATATACTTTTGCAGGGTCTCTCCAGGTTGCTGTTTGATGCGACGCAGGTCACCCGTGGCCGGCGGACAGTCGCGAGTGCCCTGGAAGTTGGCGATGAAGCGGTTGCGCATCTCCGCCCAGGAAGAAACCGACCCCTCAGTCAGGTTTAGGAGCCAAGAATGCACACCATTCTTGAGGGCCATCGGGAACCAGTTTGCCATGATCTTCTCCTCGCTGCTGGCCGCCTTGATGCTCAACTCATAGAGCTACAGGAACTCGGCGGGGTCGGCGGTGCCGTCGTAGCATGGAGGCAGGTCAGGCTTGAACTTGATTGGCCAGACGACGTTGCGGAGCTCCGGAGTGAATGCGCAACATCCTGCCGTGGCCACCGGAGGTCTTCGAGGGGGTGGAAGATGGTCTAGGCGCACGCGCACTACCGCCTCCTGCAGTAGTGTGCGGGCCTGGTGCTGGGGTGCTGGAAGCACGCACGCTTCTCCTTGGGGTCAGTGCACCACCTGGCAGCTCACGTCCTCCTGAGCTGGTGCAGGGCGCGACGGGTCGCGCCGTGAAGCCACACGCCTTGGCTCGAGGATGACGCCCTGGGCCGGAGGTGGTGGAGGAGCCCCGTGCGCCACGTCGTCCGCTACAGGTGGTTGCTGAGGCAGCGAGTGAGCCGGCTCGGCGGAGCCCCCATGCGCGACGCGGACGAGCTCATCGATCCGCTCGAGCCACTCCTCATAGAGGTCACCAACTGGGCGGTAGCGAAGGAGCTCCTGCGCCATGAGCAGAGCGGCCTGCGCGTCCGCCTGGCCACGACGCGCGTGGGATGACGAAGCTGCTGGGGTCAGTGACGGAGTAGCGGTGCACCCGTCGCGATGCACCGACGGGTGCAACGATGAAGCTTGCTTCTCGTGGCCGGCAGGGCCCGTGGCGGCGTTGGCCACCGGAGACGGAGCGCGACGGGCACAACCATCACCCGCCGGAGCCGTCTGAGCGACGCGGGCGGTGACTGCGGCCTAACGCTCGGCGCGAGCCAGGCGCGTGTCGGCCATGAAGGTGTCGGAGTGGTGGTGGATCGACCGGCGGAAGAGAAAATCCAACGCACCCCTACCTGGCGAGCCAAATGTTGGATTATGGGATCTGCAAACCCTTGAGAGGTTCGAACTCTGGTGTGCGTGCGGAGATCTCAACCTACCCGGCCTGCCTACTCGCGATCCTCCTAAGCCTAGCGCGTCAAGCTCAAAGTGCCAAAGAGACACAACAATTTATCCTGGTTCGGGCCACCTTGCGGTGTAATACCCTACTCCAACATTTTGGTGGATTGTCTCGAAGGGCTGAGGATGAACTAGTATAGTGGATGAACTGGCCTCAGGAGGTGAGGTGTTCTTGAGCTGGTGTGGTGTGGGCTAGTTCGACTTGTCTCGGTTCTGTCCCCTTTCTATGGTGGTGGCTAGTCCTATTTATAGAGGCCTTGGACCTCTTCCCAAATGTTGGCGGGAAGGGATCCCACAACGGCCGGATTTGAAAGGGGACAAGAAGTACAACTTATCCTGACAAAAGTAGTCTTCGCCTGCGAAAAGCCTCTGGTCGTGACGCCGCGGTGGGCTCGTCGGTGACCTCCGTCCTGCCGTCCTGGCGGTCTTGGTCTCGTTGCAGCAGAATGGAAACCTTTGGCTGATTCCTCAGGACTCCGTGCCTGTGGCTTGCCTCCTTTGCACCAAAGAGAAAACCTGTGCCCGTCTGGCCTTGGTCGTCATGGCTCACGTCAGCTGAGCCTCGTGAGGTGAACATTGCATAGAACTCTCCGCCCCTCGGGAGCCAGCCTGGTGAGGCCAATCCCTCGGGGGTCTTGGCGTCGTCCGCCTCGCGAGGCTTGGCCCCTCGCGAGGTTCTTGTGTTGTTGATGCTGAAGCTGGGACGTACCAGGACGTCGATGGAGCCACGTGGTCGGCCGCAGACAGGCAGGGCTGGATACCCCAAATCCAGGACACCAACACTCGTAGAATGAAAGCGGAAGCATCTAGTAACGCGGTTGATGTAATTGAACGTCTTCACGATCCAACCGATCCAAGTACCGAACGTACGGCACCTCCGTGTTCAGCACACATTCAGCATGATGACGTCCCTCGAGCTCTTGATCAAGTTGAGGGCGAGGGGGAGTTTCGTTAGCGCGACGGTGTGGTGATGGTGATGATGAAGTTACCGGCGCAAGGCTTCGCCTAAGCACTACGATGATATGACCGAGGTGTTAAACTGTGGAGGGGGGCACCGCACACGGCTAAGAGATTGTCTGTTGTGCTTTGGGGTGCCCCCTTTCCCCCGTATATAAAGGAGGAGAGGGGGAGGTCGGCCGGCCCCTGTAGGGCGTGCCAAGAGAGAGGAGTCCTACTAGGACTCCAAGTCCTAGTAGGATTCCACTTGGTGGAAGGGGGAAGAAGTAAGGGAGAGGGAGAGGGAGAGGGAAAGGGGGCCCGCACCCCCTCCCCTAGTACTATTCGGACTCCCCATGGGGGGGGGAGCGCCACGTCCTCGTGGCCTACCCTCTCTCCCCCGGGGGGTTCCAATAACCCTGTTGCACCGCGATAGTTACCCGGTACCTCTTGGAACTCATCCGGTGTCCGAATAACATCGTCCAATATATCATTCTTTATGTCTCGACCATTCTGAGACTCCTCGTCATGTTTGTGATCTCACTTGGGACTCCAAACAAACTTCGGTCATCAAATCACATAACTCATAATACAAATCGTCATCGAACGTTAAGCGTGCGGATCCTACGGGTTCGAGAACTATGTAGACATGACCGAGACACATCTCCGGTCAATAACCAATAGCAGAACCTGGATGCTCATATTGGCTCCTACATATTCTACGAAGATCTTTATCGGTCAAACCGCATAATAACATACGTTGTTCCCTTTGTCATCGGTATGTTCCTTGCCCGAGATTCGATCGTCGGTATCCTCTTACCTAGTTCAATCTCGTTACCAGCAAGCATCTTTACTCGTTCCGTAATGCATCATCCTGCAACTAATTCATTAGTCACATTGCTTGCAAGGATTATAGTGATGTGCATTACCGAGAGGGCCCAGAGATACCTCTCCGATACACGGAGTGACAAATCCTAATCTTGATCTACGCCAATGATGTCGCTTGAAGCTACGTCGGTATTTCCCCAAACAGGAAGGGATGATGCAGCACATCGGCGGTAGGTATTTCCCTTAGATGTGAAACCAAGGTTATCGAACCAGTAGGAGAACCAAGAAAAACAACGTAAGCAGCACCTGTACACAAATTACAACTTCTCACAACCCGCCGTGTTAAAGGGGTTATCAATCCCTTCCGGGGTACGGCGCCTCAAGATAGGCAAAACGACGTGAGGAAATTTGTAGTAAATTGATAGATCGAACGCCAAATAAAATTAATAAGAATAAATTGCAGCAAGGTATTTTGGTATTTTTGGTTTAATAGATCTGAAAATAAATGCAAAGGAAAAGTAGATCGCAAAGGAAAATATATGAGAAAGAGACCCAGGGGCCGTAGGTTTCACTAGTGGCTTCTCTCGAGAAAAATAGCAGACGCTGGGTGAACAAATTACTGTTGGGCAATTGATAGAACTTCAAATACTCATGATGATATCCAGGCAATGATCATTATATAGGCATCACGTCCAAGATTAGTAGACCAACTCCTGCCTGCATCTACTACTATTACTCCACACATCGACTGCTATCCAGCATGCATCTAGTGTATTAAGTTCATGGAAAAACAGAGTAATGGAATAAGAACGATGACATGATGTAGACAAGATCTATCTTTGTAGATATAGAATGCATTGTTTGATCCTTAGTAGCAATGATACATACAGGTCGGTTCACTTTCTGTCACTGGGATCAAGCACCGTATGATCGAACCCACTACAAGCACCTCTTCCCATTGCAAGATAAATAGATCAAGTTGACCAAACAAAACCAAAATGTCGGAGAAGAAATACGAGGCTATAAAAGATCATGCATAAAAGAGATCAAAGAAACTCAAATACTTTCATGGATATAAAAAGATAGATCTGATCATAAACTCAAAGTTCATCAATCCCAACAAATACACCGCAAAAGAGTTACATCATATGGATCTCCAAGAGACCATTGTATTTGTTGGGGAACGTAGTAATTTCAAAAAATTTCCTACGCACACGCAAGATCATGGTGATGATATAGCAACGAGAGGGGAGAGTGTTCGTCCACGTACCCTTGTAGACCGTAAGCGGAAGCGTTATCACAACGCGGTTGATGTAGTTGTACGTCTTCACGATCCGACCGATCCAAGCACCGAACGTACGGAGCCTCCGAGTTCAGCACACGTTCAGCTCGATGACGATCTCCGGCCTCCGATCCAGCCGAGCTCCGGAGATGAGTTCCACAAGACGACGGCGTGGTGGCGATGATGATGTTCTACCGGCGCGAGGCTTTGCCTAAACTCCGCAACGATATGACCGAGGTGGAATATGGTGGAAGGGGCACCGCACACGGCTAAGGAACGATCCGTAGATCAACTTGTGTATCTATGGGTGCCCCTGCCCCGTATATAAAGGAGCAAGGGGTGCGGCCGGCCCTAGGAGGAGGCGCCGAGGAGTCCTACTCCCACCGAGTAGGACTCCCCCTTCCTAGTTGGATTAGGACTTGGGGAGGAAAGAGGAAGGGGGCGCCCCCTCTCGTGTCCTATTCGGACTAGGGGAGGCGGCGCGCCTGCCCTGGCCGGCCCTTCCTCTTCTCCCTCATGGCCCACTAAGGCCCATTAACCCCGGGAGGGTTCCAGTAACCCCGGTGTTCCAGAAAATCCGATTTCACCCGGAACAATTCCGAAGTCCAAACATAGGCTTCCAATATATCAATCTTTATGTCGCGACCATTCCGAGACTCCTCGTCATGTCCATGATCACATCCGGGACTCCAAACAAACTTCGGTACATCAAAACTTATAAACTCATAATAAAACTGTCATCGAAACGTTAAGCGTGCGGACCCTACGGGTTCGAGAACTATGTAGACATGACCTAAAACCATTCTCGGTCAATAACCAATAGCGGAACCTGGATGCCCATATTGGCTCCTACATATTCTACGAAGATCTTTATCGGTCAAACCGCATAACAACATACTTTGTTCCCTTTGTCATCGGTATGTTACTTGCCCGAGATTTGATCGTCGGTATCCAATACCTAGTTCAATCTCATTACCGGCAAGTCTCTTTACTCATTCCATAATACGTCATCTCATAACTAACTCATTAGTTACATGCTTGCAAGGCTTAGGTGATGAGTATTACCGAGAGGGCCCAGAGATACCTCTCCGACAATCGGAGTGACAAATCCTAATCTCGAATTATGCCAACCCAACATGTACCTTCGGAAACACCTGTAGAGCACCTTTATAATCACCCAGTTATGTCGACGTTTGGTAGCACACAAAGTCTTCTTCCGGTAGACGGGAG
The DNA here is from genome assembly GCA_021437245.1 of Aegilops speltoides. Classification (NCBI taxonomy): domain Eukaryota; kingdom Viridiplantae; phylum Streptophyta; class Magnoliopsida; order Poales; family Poaceae; genus Aegilops; species Aegilops speltoides. The sequence continues at coordinate 422,859,379 of CM038141.1, read as the reverse complement.
TTGCACAATCTCATAGTTGCAGGAACTTTGTATAAGTCATGAAGAAAGCAATAGCAGTATACTAAACGATCAAGTGCTAGGCTAATGAGATGGGTCATGTCAATCACATCATTCTTCTAATGATGTGATCCCACTAATCAAATGACAACACATGTCTATGGTTAGGAAACATAACCATCTTTGATTAATGAGCTAGTCAAGTAGAGGCATACTAGTGACTATAGTTTTGTCTATGTATTCACACATGTATCATGTTGCCGGTTAATACAATTCTAGCATGAATAATAAACTTTTGTCATGATATGAGGAAATAAATAATAACTTTATTATTGCCTCTAGGGCATATTTCCTTCAATATTGAGAATTCATAGAGAGAGAGAGAGAGACAGATGAAGCCATCTAGCTACTAACTACGGACCCGAAGGTCTACAAAGAACTACTCACGCATCACCGGAGAGGCACTAATGGAGGTGGTGAACCCCATCCGAGATGGTGTCTAGATTGGATCTGGTGGTTCTGGGCTCTGCTGCGGCTGGATGAATATTTCGTCGACTCCCCTAGGGTTTCTGGAATATTGGGGTATTTATAGAGCAAAGAGGTGGTCTGCGGGGCACCCGAGGTGGGCACAACCCACCAGGGCGCGCCTGGGCCTCTTGGCGCGCCCTGGTGGGTTGTGCTCTCCTCGGAGCACCACCCAGGCTCAGCCAGGGCCCATTTTGTTCCTTATGGTCCAAAAAAAATCTCCGTGAAGTTTGGTTGCATTTGGCTCCGTCTGATATTGATTTCCTGCGATGTAAAAAACATGCAGAAAACAACAACTGGAACTTGGCACTATGTCAATAGGTTAGTACCAAAAATGATATAAAATGACTATAAAATGATTGTAAAACATCCAAGATTGATAATATAACAGCATGGAACAATCAAAAACTATAGATACGTTGGAGATGTATCAGCATCCCCAAGCTTAACTCCTACTCGTCCTTGAGTAGGTAAGTGGTAAAAGCAGAATTTTTGATGTGGAATGCTGCCTAACATGTCATATCATATTCTTTTCTTTATAGCATGGACATTTGGACTTTTATGTGATTCAAAGCAATAGTCTAGTTTTGACATGATAATTTAAATACTCAAGCATATCAACAAGCAACTATGTCTTTCAAAATATCAACGCTAAAATAAGTTATCCCTAGCTCATCATGCTCAACTATTGATCCATTCATGAAACACACTCGCATATTAGTTACACCCAATACTTAAGTACGATCATATTGCCTCCTAGTTGGTGATTTTATAAGAGAAGATGGAGACTCAAATTCAAAAATAAAAAATTTCATAAAGTAAAAGAAAGGCCCTTCGCAGAGAGAAGTAGGGATTTGTAGAGGTGCCAGAGCTCAAAGCGAAAAACTTAGAGATAAAAACATTTTGGGAGGTGTATCCATCCCACCAAGGAAAACGACTTAGAGTTCCCAACACTTTCCATGCTATATATATCATAGGCGGTTCCCAAACAGAAAATAAAGTTTATTCCTTTTTCCACCATACTTTCACTTTCCATGGCTAGCCGTATCCACGGTTGCCCTCCATACCAACACTTTCCAAGGAATTTATTATTTGACAACATAAAGTAAATTCATTTTTTCATTTCGAGACTGGGCATCCCTAAAACCTTTGCCTTACTCTTGTGCAATGACAAGTGAATAAACACTCATCGTGAGAACAACACATCCAACATGGAAAATATTAGCTACCCCTCACCGCTCCGCGAGCGAAACGAACACACAAAAGAGAAGTATATTTTGAAAATTAGAGATGTCACATGCAAATTTGCTTAGAACGGCAAAAGAATACCGCATATAGGTAGATATAGTGGACTCATGTGGGAAAACTGGTTTAAAGGATTTTGGATGCACAAGTAGAGATCATACTTAGTGCAAAATGAAGGCTAGCAAAAGATTGAGAAGCGACCAACCAAGAAACGGATAATCTCATAAGCAAGCACTAAGCATAAATAACACTGAATAATGCACCACAAGTAGGATATAATTTCATTGCATGACTATTGACTTTCATACTTGCATAGGGAATCACAAACCTTAACACCAATATTCTTACTAAAGCATAATTACTCATTAACATAACTCACATATCACATCATTATATCTCAAAACTATTATTAAGAATCAGGTTTATTTTGTCCAATGATCTTCATGAATTTTTTACTATATCCTTCTTGGATATCTATCACTTTGGGACTAATTTTCATGTGTTGCTTTTCATAAGCTCAAACAAATATAAGTGAAGATCATGAGCATAATTTTTCTTTCTTTCTCTCAAAACAATTTAAGTGAAGCAAGAGTGAATTTCTTGAAAATTTTACTAACTCTCAAATAAATCTAAGTGAATCAATAGAGCATTTCTTTAAAAATACCAAGAACACCGTGCTAAAAAAGATATAAGTGAAGCACTAGAGCAAGTCCATAGCTCATAAAAATTTAAGTGAAGCATAGAGAGCAATTCTAACAAGTCATGACATAATTTTGGCTCTCTCAAATAGGTGTGTACAGCAAGGGATCAAGACTTAAAACACAAAATAAAACAAGCAAAGACTCATATCATACAAGATTCTCCAAGCAAAACACATAGTATGTGACGAATAAAAATATAGCTTCAAGTAAAATACCGATGGTCGTTGGAAGAAAGAGGGGATGCCACTCGGGGGCATCCCTAAGCTTAGTTGGTTGCTCATTTTTGGATAATAGCTTGGGATGCCGGGGCATCCCCAAGCTTAGGCTCTTCTATCCTTCCTTCATCCATCATAAGATAACCCAAAACTTGAAAACTTCAATCACACAAAACTCAACAAAACCTTCGTGAGATCCATTAGTATAAGAAAGCAAACCACTACTATGAGTATTGTACCAAACCAATTAATATTTTGTTTTTGCATTATATCTACTATATTCCAACTTTTCTATGGCAAAAACTCATCAAAGAAAACCGTAGGGCCATCAAAACAAGCACACAATGCAAAGAAAACAGAATCTGTCAAAACAAAACAGTCTGTAGCAATCTGACTATTTCGAAAACTTCTGGAACTCCAAAAATCTAAGAAATTAGGAAGACCAGGGTAATTTGTATATTAATCTTATGCAAAAAGAACCAGGGAAAAAGCACTTTCCTGTGATTAATGAAAATTATTTTTGTGAGTGCATAAGTTTTTGTTTTTCAGCAAGATCAAACAACTATCATCCAAGAAGATTCTAAAGGCTTTACTTGGCACAAACACTAATTTAAACACAAAAAACACAATCATAACAGTAGCATAATTGTGAAAACACTCATGAACAGAAAGAAAAAAGAAAAAAATAAATTTTATTCATTGGGTTGCCTCCCAACAAGCGCTATAGTTTTACGCCCTTAGCTAGGCATAAAACAAGGATCTAAGTTTTGTCATCTTTGGTTTGAGATCCATAAGATGCCCTCATGATTGATTCATAAGGTGGCCTAATTCTTGTTCTAGGGAAGTGTTACATACCCTTCCTCAAAGGAAATTGGAACTTAATATTGCCTTCTTTCATATCAATCACGACACCGATAGTGCGTAAAAACGGTCTACCAAGAATAATTGGACAAGACGGATTGCAATCAATATCAAGAACAATAAAATCTATGGGCACATAATTCCTATTTGCAAGAATAAGAACATCATTAATTATTCCCATAGGCTTTTTAATTGTAGAATCCGCCAAGTGCAAATTCAAAGAACACTCTTCAAGGTCGGTAAGACCAAGCACATCACATAAAGATTTTGGAATTGTAGAAACACTAGCACCCAAGTCACATAAAGCAAAACACTCATAATTTTTAATCTTGACTCTGATAGTAGGTTCCCACTCATCATGCAATTTTTTAGGGATTGAAACTTCTAATTCCAATTTTTCTTCAAAAGCTTTCATCATAGCATCAACAATATGTTTAGTAAAAGCTTTATTTTATTCATAATCATGGGGTGAATTTATCATGGATTGCAACAAAGAAATACAATCAATCAAAGAGCAACTATCATAATTAAAGTCTTTTTAATCCAAAAAAGTGGGCACATCACTAGCTAAAGTTTTGACCTCTTCAAACCCACTTTTATCAATTTTCTCAACAAGATTTTCAACCTTCGAATTATCGGGACGCCTTCTAACTAAAGTTGACTCTTCTCCAGTCCCTTTTTCATCAATCTTAACTTTACTAAACAAGGAATCAATAGAAGAAACGCCAATCATTTTATGATCTTCATCACTTTTGCCCTCTAACAAGATTGGTTTAGCGGCCATTTGATTTGGTAGCTTGTGCATCAGATATTTTTCCTAGCAAACTTTCGGCAAAAGCATACTTAGATTGGAGATTGCAAACTTCTCACTAATATCATCAAGTTGTTTTGTAATAGCATCTAGCACAACGGATTGCTCCTTAAGTTCTTCAGTAAAATACTTATTATGCTCAAATTGTGTAGTCATATATTCCTTAGTACTTTTCTCAATTTCAAGCAAAATATTTGGGTAAGGAACATCATAATATTTTCTTTGATGAATCATGACTACGCAAAAAGAACACACGCAAAAATAGATCAAACAAGAAAACGGCAAACGGAAAAGAGAGGCGAATAAAACGGCAAATTTTTGTGAAGTGGGGGAGAGGGAAATGAGAGGCAAATGGAAAATAATGTAAATTGCGAGGATATGAGATTTGTGATTAGGAACCTGGTATATGTTGAAGATCCTCCCCGGCAACAACGACGCCAGAAATTCCTTTTGATGTCGCTTGAAGCTACGTCGGTATTTCCCCAAAGAGGAAGGGATGATGCAGCACAACGACGGTAGGTATTTCCCTCAGATGTGAAACCAAGGTTATCGAACCAGTAGGAGAACCAAGCAACACAATGTAAACAGCACCTGCACACAAATAATAACTTCTCGCAACCCGACGTGTTAAAGGGGTTGTCAATCCCTTCCGGGGTACGACGCCTCAAGATAGGCAAAACGGGCGTGAGAAAATTTGTAGTAAATTGATAAATCGAACGCCAAATAAAATAAATAAGAATAAATTGCAGCAAAATATTTTTGTATTTTTGGTTTAATAGATCTGAAAATAAATGCAAAGGAAAAGTAGATCGTAAAGGCAAATATATGAGAAAGAGACCCAGGGGCCGTAGGTTTCACTAGTGGCTTCTCTCGAGAAAAATAGCAAACGCTGGGTGAACAAATTACTGTTGGGCAATTGATAGAACTTCAAATACTCATGACGATATCCAGGCAATGATCATTATATAGGCATCACGTCCAGGAATAGTAGACCGACTCCTGCCTGCATCTACTACTATTACTCCACACATCGACCGCTATCCAGCATGCATCTAGTGTATTAAGTTCATGGAAAAATGGAGTAATGCAATAAGAACGATGACACGATGTAGACAAGATCTATCTATGTAGAGATAGACCCCAACATTTTATCCTTAGTAGCAACGATACATACGTGTCGGTTCCCTTTCTGTCACTGGGATCAAGCACCGTAAGATCAAACCCACTACAAAGCACCTCTTCCCGTTGCAAGATAAATAGATCAAGTTGGCCAAAAAAAACCCAAATATCAAAAAAGACCCAAATATCAAAAAAGAAATACGAGGCTATAAGAGATCATGCATAAAAGAGATCAAAGAAACTCAAATACTTTCATGGATATAAAAAGATAGATCTGATCATAAACACAAAGTTCATCGATCCCAACAAACACACTGCAAAAGAGTTACATCATAAGGATCTCCAAGAGACCATTGTATTGAGAATTCAAAGACAGAGATGAAGCCATCTAGCTACTAACTACGGACCCGAAGGTCTACAAAGGACTACTCACGCATCATCGGAGAGGCACCGATGGAGGTGGTGAAACCCATCCGAGATGGTGTCTAGATTGTATTTGGTGGTTCTGGACTCTGCGGCGGCTGGATGGATATTTCGTCGACTCCCATAGGGTTTCTGGAATATTGGGGTATTTATAGAGCAAAGAGGCGGTCCGGGGGCACCCGAGGTGGGCACAACCCACTAGGGCGCGCCTGGGCCTCCTGGCGCGCCCTGGTGGGTTGTGCTCTCCTTGGAGCACCCCCAGGCGCAACCAGGGCCCATTATGTTCCTTCTGGTCCAAAAAAAATCTCTGAGAAGTTTTGTTGCATTTGGACTCCGTCTGATATTGATTTCCTGCGATGTAAATAACATGTAGAAAATAACAACTGGCACTTGGCACTATGTCAATAGGTTAGTACCAAAAAATGATATAAAATGATTTTAAAATGATTATAAAACATCCAATATTGATAATACGTTGGAGACGTATCAGCCAACCCAATAAACACCTTCGGAGACACCTATAGAGCATCTTTATAATCACCCAGTTACGTTGTGACGTTTGATAGCAACACAAGGTGATCCTCTGGTATTCGGGAGTTGCATAATCTCATAGTCTGAGGACCATGTATAAGTCATGAAGAACGCAATAGCAATAAAACTAAATGATCATTATGCTAAGCTAATGGATGGGTCTTGTCCATCACATCATTCTCTAATGATGTGATCCCCTTCATCAAATGACAACACATGTCTATGGTTAGGAAACTTAACCATATTTGATTAACGAGCTAGTCAAGTAGAGACATACTAGGGACACTCTGTTTTGTCTACGTATACACACATGTACTAAATTTCTGGTTAATACAATTCTATCATGAATAATAAACATTTATCATGATATAAGGAAATATAAATAACAACTTTATTATTGCCTCTAGGGCATATTTCCTTCAGTCTCCCACTTGCACTAGAGTCAATAATCTAGATTACATAGTAATGATTTTAACACCCATGGAGTCTTGGTGCTGATCATGTTTTGCTCGTGGAAGAGGCTTAGTCAATGTGTCTGCAACATTCAGATCCGTATGTATTTTGCAAATCTCGATGTCTCCCTCCTTGACTAGACCGCGAATGGAATTGAAGCGTCTCTTGATGTGTTTGGTTCTCTTGTGAAATCTGGATTCCTTCGCCAAGGCAATTGCTCCAGTATTGTCACAAAAGATTTTCATTATCCAGACTCCTTCATTTGCTACTTCCAAAGCAGCTATGTACTCCGCTTCACACGTAGATCCCGCCACGACGCTTTTCTTGGAACTGCACCAACTAACAACTCCACCATTCAATATAAATACGTATCTAGTTTGCGACTTAGAGTCATCCAGATCAGAGTCAAAGCTTGCATCAACATAACCACTTAAGACGAGCTCTTTGTCACCTCCATAAACGAGAAACATATCCTTAGTACTTTTCAGGTATTTCAGGATGTTCTTGACCGCTCTTCCAGTGATCCACTCCTGGATTACTTTGGTACCTCCCTGCTATACTTATAGCAAGGCACACATCAGGTCTGGTACACAGCATTGCATACATGATAGAACCTATGGCTGAGGCATAGGGAATGACTTTCAGTTTATCTCTATCTTCTGCGGTGGTCGGGCATTGAGTCTGACTCAACTTCACACCTTGTAACACAGGCAAGAACCCTTTCTTTGACTGATCCATTTTGAAATTCTTCAAAACTTTATCAAGGTATGTGCTTTGTGAAAGTCCAATTAAGTGTCTTGATCTATCTCTATAGATCTTGATGCCCAATATATAAGCAGCTTCACCGAGGTCTTTGACTGAAAAATTCTTATTTAAGTATCCTTTTATGCTATCCAGAAATTCTGTATCATTTCCAATCAACAATATGTCATCTACATATAATATTAGAAATGCTACAGAGCTCCCACTCACTTTCTTGTAAATACAGGCTTCTCCAAAAGTCTGTATAAAACCATATGCTTTGATCACATTATCAAAACGTATATTCCAACTCCGAGAGGCTTGCACCAGTACATAAATGGATCACTGGAGCTTGCACACTTTGTTAGCACCTTTAGGATCGAGAAAACCTTCTGGTTGCATCATATACAACTCTTCTTTAAGATTTCCATTAAGGAATGCAGTTTTGACATCCATTTGCCAAATTTCATAATCATAAAATGCGGCAATTGCTAACATGATTTGGACAGACTTAAGCATCTCTACGGGTGAGAAGGTCTCATCGTAGTCAACTCCTTGAACTTGTCGAAAACCTTCCACAACAAGTTGAGCTTTTTTAGATAGTAACATTACCATCAGTGTCAGTCTTCTTCTTGAAGATCCATTTATTCTCGATGGCTTGCCGATCATCGGGCAAGTCAACGAAAGTCCATACTTTGTTCTCATACATGGATCCCATCTCAGATTTCATGGCCTCAAGCCATTTCACGGAATCCGAGCTCATCATCGCTTCCTCATAGCTCGTAGGTTTGTCATGGTCTAGTAACATGGCTTCCAGAACAGGATTACCATACCACTCTGGTGCGGATCGTACTCTGGTTGACCTACGAGGTTCGGTAGTAACTTGATCTGAAGTTTCATGATCATCATCATTAGCTTCCTCACTGATTGGTGTAGGAATCACTGGAACTGATTTCTGTGATGAACTACATTCCAATTCGGGAGAAGGCATAATTACCTCATCAAGTTCTACTTTCCTCCCACTCACTTCTTTCGAGAGAAACTCCTTCTTTAGAAAGGATCCTTTTTTAGCAACGAATATCTTGCCTTCAAATCTGTGATAGAAGGTGTACCCAACAGTTTCCTTTCGGTATCATATGAAGACACATTTCTCCGATTTGGGTTCGAGCTTATCAGGTTGAAGCTTTTTCACATAAGCATCGCAGCCCCAAACTTTAAGAAATGACAACTTGGGTTTCTTGCCAAACCACAGTTCATATGGTGTCACCTCAACGGATTTAGATGGTGCCCTATTTAACGTGAATGCAGCCGTCTCTAATGCATAACCCCAAAACGATAGCTGTAAATCAGTAAGTGACATCATAGATCGCACCATATCTAATAAAGTACGGTAACGACGTTAGGACACACCATTACGCTGTGGTGTTCCAGGTGGCTTGAGTTGCGAAACTATTCCACATTGTTTCAAATGAAGACCAAACTCATAACTCAAATATTCACCTCCACGACCAGATCGTAGAAACTTTATTTTCTTGTTACGATGATTTTCCACTTCACTCTGAAATTCTTTGAAATTTTCAAATGTTTCAGACTTATGTTTCATTAAGTAGATATACCCATATCTGCCCAAATCTTCTGTGAAGGTCAGAAAATAACGCTACCCGCTGCGAGCCTCAACACTCATCGGACCGTATACATCGGTATGTATTATTTCCAATAAGTCAGTGGCTCACTACATTGTTTCGGAGAAAGGAGTCTTAGTCATCTTGCCCATGAGGCATGGTTCGCAAGTATCAAGTGATTCATAATCAACTGATTCCAAAAGCCCATCAGCAAGGAGTTTCTTCATGCGCTTTACACCAATATGACCTAAATGGCAGTGCCACAAATAAGTTGCACTATCTTTTGGCTTCAATATTATGAATATGTGTATCACTACAATCGAGATTCAACAAAAATAGACCACTCAATAAGGGTGCATGACCATGAAAGATATTACTCATATAAATAGAACAACCATTATTCTCTGATTTAAATGAATAACCGTCTCGCATCAAACAAGATCCAGATATAATGTTCATGCTCAACACTGTCACCAAATAACAATTATTCAGGTCTAAAACTAATCCCGACGGTAGATGTAAAGGTAGCGTGCCGACGACAATCACATCGACTTTGGAACCATTTCCCACGCGCATCGTCACCTCGTCCTTAGCCAATCTTTGTTTAATCCGTAGCCCCCTTTTTCGAGTTGCAAATATGAGCAACAGAACCAGTATCTAATACTCAGGCGCTACAATGAGCATTAGTAAGGTACACATCAATAACATGTATATCAAATATACCTTTCACTTTGCCATCCTTGTTGTCCGCCAAATACTTGGCGCAGTTCCGCTTCCAGTGACCAGTCCCTTTGCAGTAGAAGCACTCAGTTTCAGGATTATGTCCAGACTTGGACTTCTTCCCGAGAGTAGCAACTTGCTTGCTATTCTTCTTGAAGTTCCCCTTCTTCCATTTGCCCTTTTTCTTGAAACTAGTGGTCATGTTAACCATCAACATTTGATGCTCCTTCTTGATTCCTACCTCCGCAACCTTTATCATCACGAAGAGCTCGGGAATAGTCTTTTCCATCCCTTGCATATTATAGTTCATCACGAAGCCTTTATAGCTTGGTGGCAGTGATTGAAGAACTCTGTCAATGACACTATCATCAGGAAGATTAACTCCCAGCCGAGTCAAGTGGTTGTGGTACCCAGACATTATGAGTATGTGCTCACTAATAGAACTGTTCTCCTCCATCTTGCAGCTATATAACTTGTTGGAGATTTCATATCTCTCAACTCGGGCATTTGCTTGAAATATTAACTTCACCTCCTGGAACATCTCATATGCTCCATGACGTTCGAAACGTCTTTGAAGTCCCGATTCTAAGCCGAAAAGCATGGCACACTGAACTATCGAGTAGTCATCAACTTTGCTCTGCCAGACGTTCATAACGTCCGGAGTTGCTCCTGCAGTGGGTCTTGCATCTAGCGGTGCTTCCAGGACGTAATTCTTCTGTGCAGCAATGAGGATAATCCTCAAGTTACGGACCCAGTCTGTGTAATTGCTACCATCATCTTTCAACTTAGCTTTCTATAGGAATGCATTAAAATTCAAGGGAACGGTAACACGTGCCATTGATCTACAACAACATAGACATGCAAAAACTATCAGGTACTATGTTCAGGATAAATTAAAGTTCAATTAATCATATTACTTAAGAACTCCCACTTAGATAGACATCCCTCTAGTCATCTAAATGATCACGTGATCGATATCAAGTAAACCATGTCCTATCATCACACGACATGGAGTAATTTTCAATGGTGAACATCATTATGTTGATCATATCTACTATATGATTCACGTTCGACCTTTCAGTCTCAGTGTTCAGAGGCCATATCTGCATATGCTAGGCTCGTCAAGTTTAACCCGAGTATTCTGCGTGTGCAAAACTGGCTTGCACCCGTTGTATTTGAACATAGAGCTTATCACACCAGATCATCACGTGGTGTCTCGGCACGACGAACTCTAGCAACGGTGCATACCCAGGAAGAACATTTATACCTTGAAATTTAGTGAGGGATCATCTTATAATGCTACCACCGTACTAAGCAAAATAAGATGCATAAAGGGTAAACATCACCTGCAACCAAATATGTGACATGATATGGCCATCATCATCTTGTGCCTTTGATCTCCATCTCCAAAGCACCGTCATGATCTCCATCGTCACCTGCTTGACACCTTGATCTCCATCGTAGCATCGTTGTCGTCTCGCCAACTATTGCTTCTACGACTATCGCTACCGCTTAGTGATAAAGTAAAGCAATTACATGGCGATTGCATTTCATACAATAACGTGACAACCATAATGCTCCTGCCAGTTGCCGATAACTTCTACAAAACATGATCATCTCATACAATAACGTATATCACATCATGCCTTGACCATATCACATCACAACATGCCCTGCAAAAACAAGTTAGACGTCCTCTACTTTGTTGTTGCAAGTTTTACGTGGCTGCTATGTGCTTCTAGCAAGAACCGTTCTTACCTTTAATCAAAACTACAACGATTTTTTGTCAGTTGTGTTATTTTAACCTTCAACATGGACCGACCGTAGTCAAACTCGATTCAACTAAAGTTGGAGAAATAGACACCCGCCAGCCACCTATGTGCAAAAGGACGTCGGTTGAACCGGTCTCATGAACGTGGTCTTGTAATGTTGGTCCGGGCCGCTTCATCCAACAATACCGCTGAATCAAAGTAAGACATTGGTGGTAAGCAGTATGACTATTATCACCGATAACTCATTGTGTTCTACTCGTGCATATATCATTTACGCAAAGACCTGGCTCAGATGCCACTATTGGGGAACGTAGTAATTCAAAAAATTTCCTATGATCACGCAAGATCTATCTAGGAGATGCATAGCAACGAGAGGGAGAGTGTGTCCACGTATCCTCGTAGACCGAAAGCGAAAGCGTCTAGTAACGCAGTTGATGTAGTCGAACGTCTTCATGATCCAACCGATCGAAGTACCGATCATACGGCACCTCCGTGTTTAGCACACGTTCAGCACGATGATGTCCCTCAAGCTCTTGATCCAGTTGAGGGCGAGGGAGAGTTTCGCCAGCATGGCGGCGTGGTGACGGTGATGATGAAGTTACCAGAGCAGGGCTTCGCCTAAGCACTACAACGATATGACCGAGGTGTTAAACTGTGGAGGGGGGCATCACACACGGCTAAGAGATTGTCTGTTGTGCTTTGGGGTGCCCTCTTGCCCCCGTATATAAAGGTGGAGAGGGGGAGGCTGGCCGGCCCCAGTAGGGCGCAGCAAGAGAGAGGAGTCCTACTAGGACTTCCAAGTCCTAGTAGGATTCCACTTGGTGCAAGGGGGAAGAAGGAAGGAGAGGGAGAGGGAGAGGGAAAGGGGCCCACGCCCCCTCCCCTAGTCCTGTCCGGACTCCCCATGGGGGGGGAGGGCGCCACCTCCTCGTGGCCTGCCCTCTCTGTCCCCTAAGGCCCATGTTGGCCCATTACTTCCCCCGGGGGGTTCCGATAACCCTCCGGTACTCCGAGAGTTACCCGGTACCTCTCGGAACTCATCAGGTGTCCGAATAACATCATCCAATATATCATTCTTTATGTCTCAACCATTTTGAGACTCCTCGTCATGTCCATGATCTCATCCGGGACTCCGAACAAACTTCGGTCATCCAATCACATAACTCATAATACAAATCGTCATCGAACGTTAAGCGTGAGAACCCTACAGTGTGAGAACTACGTAGACATTACCGAGGCATATCTCCGGTCAATAACCAATAGTGGGACCTGGATGCTCATATTGGCTCCTACATATTCTACGAAGATCTTTATTAGTCAAACCGCCTAAAAACATACGTTGTTCCCTTTGTCATCGGTATGTTACTGGCCCGAGATTCGATCGTCGGTATCCTCATATATACCTAGTTCAATCTCATTACCGGCAAGTCTCTTTACGCGTTCTGTAATGCATCATCCTGCAACTAACTCATTAGTCACATTGCTTGCAAGGCTTATAGTGATGTGCATTACCGAGAGGGCCCAGAGATACCTCTCTGATACACTGAGTGACAAATCCTAATATTGATCTATGCCAACCCAACAAACAACTTCGGAGACACCTGTAGAGCATCTTTATAATCACCCAGTTATGTTGTGATGTTTGATAGCACACAAGGTGTTCCTCCGGTATTCGGGAGTTGCATAATCTCATAGTCTGAGGAACATGTATAAGTCATGAAGAAAGCAATACCAATAAAACTAAACGATCATTATGCTAAGCTAACGGATGGGTCTTGTCCATCACATCATTCTCTAATGATGTGATCCCGTTCATCAAATGACAACACATGTCTATGGTTAGGAAACTTAACCTCTTTGATTAGCGAGCTAGTCAAGTAAAGGCATACTAGGGACACTCTGTTTTGTCTATGTATTCACACATGTACTAAGTTTCCGGTTAATACAATTCTAGCACGAATAATAAACATTTATAAAGATATAAGGAAATATAAATAACAACTTTATTATTGCATATTTTCTTCAATTCGCTCACTATATAGGGGTATAGATATTCCAGCCGTTCAACTAAAAATAAACTAAAGTAGCTTGCAGCGGACGATGACCTCGGACGCGTGGCCGGCCTACAAGCATCACCGCCGTTGCTGTCCATGTTGTTGTCATCGTTAGAGTAGTCCTTCCAGCGGTGGAAGGGAACAAGAGTGCGACAACCCTGTCTAGCTGCCTCGTGGCGCTTGTCTTGGAAACGCGCCGCTTCCTCCTTCGATCTACGGAGGGTCGCCTTGGCTAATACTGATCGACAACTCATGTCCGATCTTGGCAAGCTCCCTGTTGACGGTGACGCACGGTCATCTCTGTGGTGTAAGATAGTGATCGCAGGCACATGACTCCGTGAGGTCGGGGTTCAGGTGGACCCAAACAGTCGCCTCGTTGGTTTGACGATTGCCTCATGGTGTGCCGTGTTGTGCTGCTCCGTCCGCGCCGCCTACCTCACCACCCTGTCCTCAGCCATGACGAGGCTCCGTAATGATGAGGAGCGTCCACCGCCATTTAGGTAGTGGCGGATGCGCCTGCGCGCCATCACAATCGCCGTTGCATCTCCACCTTCATGGGCTTGCCGCGCCAGTTGCGCTGCGGCAGCGACGCCGGCTAGTGGATGCAGCCGTAACGGCAAAAATGGCTCCTTCACCCGGCGGCTGATTTGGACGCCATGGCTGCGCGTGTGGTGTCGGTTCTGCCTTGACACGATGGAGAGGCAGGGAACCTTGTTCCTCCTTCACACGGTAGTGCGGCGATGATGCCAACTCCATCATGCATAGGTTGGAGGCGGCGAGGGCGGCGCCGAACTACGGTAGCACAGTGATCGCTCGATCATGAGATGGATCTGTTGCTGGAACTCCTTGTTTGTCATTGCCGCCTCCAAGAAGAGGCGCGGCAGCTAGTCCTCCTCATCACTGAAGGAGATGAAGGTCTCCTCCTTGTCAGAGGAGCAGGTGGCCGTGGAGGTCAAGGGGCCTGGTGATTGACTATGGCGGCGCAAAGATCCGGAGTTGCCACCTACCAGTGTGGAGAACAAGGACATCGACATGGTGGAGACGATGGTATGGACAGTGCCAGAGTTGAGATGGTGGGAGTGGAGATAAAAAGGACTCACGCGGTGCCATGTGGACATCGCCGGAGCCCGACTTAAATAGGTGCGACCAAGCCAGACAAAGGGACGGGAAGGCACGGGAAGCCAACTTCAATGCGGCGCGGTGGTCGGAGTATGCTTCTCGATTGTCGCATCAACATTGAAGCGATGTCGTTTGCTCGTCTGGTAGCTTTGCTCTGACAGACATCATTGTGATGGAGTAGGAGCGGCGCTGACTTACATGAATATGCGTCAACCTTTTCACGCGAAGAGGGTTTTGGGTCGGACTAGTGTGGCGGACGTGTAAGTGGTCCGGACACCAGCAAAGCTCCCTGTTTTGTGTCCGGTTTGCGAGAAAACGAACGTCTGGACTGCTCCATGGACTGATGGGGTGACATGTTGGATAGCAAAATGTGTCCGGACCACTCAGTCCAAACGGCTACACATGGTTTGGGAGACAACATTGGAGATACACTTCATGAAACTTCTGAAACGAAAGGAATCATCACATTCGTAATATAGTACATACCGAACTTATTTCAAGGTGTCCTTGTAGGCTTCGAGGATATCTAGCAACATGTCCTTGCACTACCGGACTCGCGGGCTATGCCTACGGCCCAGGGCCATCGGCATAGGTCCTATGCCGTCAGCATAGATCTATGCCTACGGCTGCCGTCGGCATAGCCCCGTCGGTGTAGATCACGTCAGCGTAGATGTGTCAGACCGTCGGCGTAGTATAGCCGTCGGCATAGGTGTGTATGCCGATGGTCGAGGGGCAGCCGTCGGCATAGTTTAGCCATCGACGTTGTTTTCCGTCTGACGGCAACGGACGACGCCGTCAACAGCGCTGGCGATTCGGGAGACGACACGTGGCACAGGTAAATTGACGGCTTGGCCATCGGCATAGATTTAAATCTATGCCGACGGTCAAGCCGTCGGCACACCTATGCCACGTGTCGTTCGCTGGCTTGTCCTGGCGGCAGGGCTGTGCCTACGGCAAAGCCGTCGGCATAGATTTCCATCTATGCCGACGGCTTTGCCGTAGGCATAGCCCTGCCATGTGGCGCCTCCTGGTGACTCCTGAACATATATATGCCGACGGCTTTGCTGTAGGCATAGTTTTTTTAATCATTTTCCCTGTTTTCTCTTTTTCAATTCATTTGACAGCATTTCAAAGCAGAATAATATGGAATTATGCAGAAATATGACAGTTCATCATCTAAACATACTCAAGTTCATCATCATCATTTAAACATAGTCAAGTTCATCATCTAAAGATCATCACCAGCGAAAGTTCACGAACATAAAAGTAGTGCAAGACATGGAACTTCATAAAAGTTGGAACATGAAAGGCATGGCACGACGGCCGCATGCATGGAATCATCATCGACATCAAGCAAGACCACCTCCGCCAAGTCCACCTCCGCCAAAACCACCACCACCACCGAGTCCACCTCCGCCAAAACCACCACTACCAAGTCCACCTCCGCCAAAACCACCACCGCCAAGACCACCTCTGCCAAAACCGCCACCGCGACCACCATCACTCTGCCAGATCGGAGTGACTGGGGTTGACAGAGCAGGAGTCGAGCCACCGGTCCCCTACATGTTTAAGAGAAGATTCTAACGGTAAATATGACATGATAGTGTTGAATGAACGAGAACTAGTTTGTCAGTAGTTAGGCAAATGTACTAACCGGACTATCACCGCCTAGTGCCAACCATTCCTCGAACGTGGGAATGTGTGGGGCGTCTCCCGCAGGTGGTGGTGGGGGTCCAACTTGTGGTGGCTCCATGCGGTTAGTCCAAGACGCCAACATAGCCTGGATGTTAGTTAAACAAGCAAACTAGAAAGTTAGAAGGAATGAAAGTGCAAATTTGAGCTTGGTTTTAAGAAGGCAAAACTAACCGCCATCACTTGACGGCTATAATCATCGTTTGCCTTCACTTGTTGCAAGTACTCCCACACCTCAATATGCCTATGCTCGAGAAAGGCCTGATATGCCTACAAAATTGAGGTTGTTTCTAAGTGGGCAGTGCTGAAAATAAACTAAGAAAGATAGAGACAAAGAAGATAAGGGGAAGTACTTACAGCACGCTGGAGGACTAAGGGAGGCTGTGAACGCCCCGTACTCTCTAACGGGCTCGGGTTGGTAGCTCGAAGCCGTGTGTACGAGATCGACGGAGTGATCAAGCCATCGAAACACGAATACCGGCCATGGGAATTACCCTGGATGGCCACCACCGCCGTGTCGTCGATCTGAGACTGTGCGACCTCAGGAACGGGAACATCCGGATGCAACTTCCTATAGTTCTGAGTATAAGACTCCAAGTGCTGCTCGGTGTTGCCGTAGTACTGGCTCTCGCCTTCCTTGCGATCACTCTGCTCATGGGCCAGCTTCCACGACTCCATGTCTGAGAGCGGCCTCGGCAACTTGTCCTCCTGCAACGTCAAATAGAAGTTAGCCATACATAAGAACATGACGGTAAAGAAGAACAAAAATGCATCATGCATATAAATATACCTTCATGGCCTTGAAGCCCGAGTGGTTCCTGTTTCCTTGGCCGTGTGTCCCATCTTTTCCATGGTTAGCCCGGGCCTTGATGCTCTTGGCAGCAAACTCTGCATCATCACCGACCCACCTATCCACCAAACTCGCCCATCCGTCATGCCTTCCATAGCACCAACGAGGAACAACCTATGCAAATTTTGGAAGCATGACATGTGAGCACGAAACATATAGTTGACTGCTTGAAACAATGAAAAGTCAGTAATAGTTACCATCATGAACTGCTCCCTGCTCATGGTAAGTTTTTGCTTCTGTGCTTGAGTTTTGGTCATCTTTTGTTGCAGGTAGATGTGGTAGTACTGTGAGACGGCAACCCAATGCACCTCGTACTGCAACTGACGAGCTTTCTTCTTCGCAGCTGCAAGTAAGACCACGTGGGCTCTGGCCTTGTGCTCGTGAAGAACTCTATAGAGTTGCTGCAATCATGCATAAACCAGAAGCAAACAAGGCATGAGTTGAGTGACTCAATGATAAACTATGAATGAAACTGAAGACAAGTGATTCATAAGAGAACTTACCCAAAATTTGGTGATCACGGCCTTAGCAGCCGTCCCATACTCCGCGTTGCTGCAAGCCTCGTAGTGGGCCCAGCTTGTGGCCAAAACACGCAACTGCGGGTCCCTGTCTGGCCGCGGGCAGAATAGGCCAGGCCAAACCTCCTTCAACAGGACATTGATAAGGCCGTTCAGTTTACGGCCCTTTCCGCGAAGGATCCAGTTACTGCAAAAGAATTAAAGGATTGCCATGTGTATAATAAGAAAATGTTGTCATGTGTTGAAAATATGATTGAGATGCACTTACTCTGTCCCTGCAGGTTCAGTGAGCCACTTGTGCGCCTCGATAGAAGGTGGTGTAGGTACTCTGGCAGTACCACGCAGCCACCCCTGCGGAGCACCCAGTGGCAAGTCACCCCACAACTCGGGGTCAACCTCCCCTCCACCCTCCTCGCCCTCCTCCTCACCCTCCTCCTCGGCCTCCTCCTCCTCGGCCTCCTCCTCCTCGGCCTCCTCCTCCTCGCCATCAGGAACATACTCCTCCTCCTCAGACTCAGAAGCTGCCTCAGCATAGGAGGGCATCGAAGAAGACCCTCCTATTTTGGACATGGCCCGGAGTTTTTGGCCCGGTTGCCTCCCCCACCTCCTCGTCCTCTACGGGCTCTCCCCCCACCCCCTCCTCCTCTAGGGTCTCCTCCCCCGACCCCTCCACCTCCCTGTGAGGTGTCGTCCTCGCGTAGTCGGGAGGGAACCTTGTGGGCTCGTCCACTCCGAGTAAGTCCTCCTTTGAGTTTACTGAGAAAACTGGCGCCGCTGGACTTGCCCATGATTAGCAAACTTGCATTGAGAAGAGAATAAACAATTAGTAAGGATATAAAAAAACAAGCATACAGGAAAGACATTAATAATAGAAGAGCACATTAAGCATACTATTGTAATGATCATTAAAAGAACTTACATTTTCTAGAACCCATATGAGTCATCACTATTGTAATCTGTTTGTCGACCGGTCTCATCATCACTATCCCGCATATCTTCTTCATTGTCTGACGGAGGTGGAGGCTCTTCCTCATCGTCAGCGTCAGCGTCTTCATTTAACTTTTCAAGTATAATTATGTCTCTTTGATTCACAACTGCCTCACCATCAATCCGTGCGTCGTCGTTGTTTGGGTCCAGGTCAACATAACCCAAGTCATCATCCTCCTTGTTTCAGACCACGTCATCATGTTCCTCTTGAAAGAACACTCCCTCGTATGTCATGGGGTTTATGTTGTAGTAGTCATCATCGTTCGGGTCCGGTAGCTTACCATGTGGCGACACCTTGAACACAACTTTCCAACCCTTTAGGTACTCTTTCTGGCATGGGTAAGGCAGATAATATACTTGTGTGGCCTGGGTAGCGGCGATAAAGAGATCAGCTCCAGCATAGACGGTTGATGGTTTAACTTCAACTAAACCAACAGAAGGCGTATGTCTCAGACCCTTTTTGGGGTCGAACCATCGGCATTTGAACACAGTGAGACTTAGGTGTTTACGACCACGTTTGAATGTAATCTCGTACATTTTTCCTACCCTTCCGTAGTAACCTACTTTATTATCTCCTTCGGTGAAAACTCCGGTATTTATGGTTTTGGGATCAGGCCGACTATTCTGGTGCTCCTCTGTATGGAAGCGATACCCATTCACATCATACTTTTGGCATGTCATGACGGTAGGGTCAAAACCCATGGACATGGTCTTGCGTTGCATTATGGCGCCGGGAGGGAGATTGAGTGGAAGTACAAATACGGGCCAGCAGCTCTATGGATTAGACGACATACCATATGGATTGAACCCATCACCTGTTATAGCAATTCTGACATTCCCAGCCTCGGCTGCTTCCTCCGGGTACTCTATATCGAATGACTTCCATGCTTCACCTTCTGATGGATGTACAATTTTTTTTGGATTGTACCTTTTCTCTTCCTTGTGCCACTTCATCATTTTCGCAGACTCCTCAGTGATGAAAAGGCGTTGCAGTCTTTTTATAAAATCAAGATACTTAAGAACATTCATAGGAATTTTTAGCTGCTGCTTCTGACCATGCTTATCGACCACCTCAATATACCGAGAGGAAACACACTTCCTACAGTAGTTGTCATCCGCATACTCATGCCTAAACACAAGGCAATTCTTTGGACAAACATGCATGTATTTTCTCATAGTCCATGGAGAGCGCCTTCATGATTTTCTTCGTACCGTACATGGTTTTCGGCAGTTCATGGCCCTCAGGTAGGCTGTTAGCCCATACTCCCAGAAATGCTTCGAAGCAACCTCGGCTACAGCCGTACTCAGCCTTGACTGCCATCAGTTGCGAGATGGCATCCAGCACATACAGCTTGGCACCCTCATACAGAGGTTTCTTTGACGAGGCCAAGATTTCCAGGAAGGCCTTTGCGGTTTCCTTCGGCTCCTCCGGTTCATTCGCTGAATGTGACGGAGGTGTCGGCTGTGTAGCAAAGACATCATCTCGCATGTCTCTAACCCCATCGTCCTCATAACCAGCGACGCGTTGTCGTATCACATCCTCTCTACCACGGTCCCGCTGGGCAAAGTTTATCGGCATATTAAAGTTGGGCATAAATCCATTCGTGCGAAGGTGCTTAGTCATCTCACTCTTATCTCTGCGGATACGTCTCTTACATTTGGCACACGAGCATTCTGGCACCATCCTCATTGGACTACGGAATATCTCTTTCAAAAACACATCAGTTTTCTCGACCCACTCTGTTGTTACTTGATTCCGACGGAAAAACCCACTATACATCCACTGATTATCTACCATCTCTGCTTTATTGGAAGCCACACAACAAAATTAAGGATTCATTTAAATTACTCACATTAATATTTTATTTTTTAGAGTGTTGACGAGAAATGACATTTAATCCACCTACATCTCTAATAGGTAAAGATGGGTCCTAATCCCACCCGAGAATGTGTAGATTGAGTACGTTGTCCATGCACTACCCCATTCCGAGACAAAATTTCAGCAGCACCTCCCCGCTGTTCTCCAAATACACGTCTCGGCAAAATGCCGAGAGAATGTACATCCGAAGAACAATAGGGAGGCACCGCCGAAATCCTGTCTCGGAGCGGGGGTAGAGCATGAACAACGTACCCAATCTACACATCCTCGGGCTGTCCGTGGAAAGCGCTAGACAATCCGAAAGAGCTGCGGTGATAAATATGCAATTGAATGCATATTTATCGATGCAACCCTTTCGGACGGGAGACCTAGGTTACGCGACTTGATGTGAAAATTTAATCTAGTGACATGGAAAAAAAGTGGACGAGGTCATGGAATTGTCGCTCACCCTCCGATGTAGAGGATGTAGTCGATCAAAGGAGGGACGATCGTGGACCAACACCTCCAATGTCGACGGTCAATCCACGAAGATGGAACACCACAAATCCTGTTAATTCTACCAAGTGCAAAAAAATAGGTTAAGCATTGACACTTTAAACTATGAAAAAAAATCATATTTCGTGAAGTGTCAAATTTTGTCCTTCAATTTTTTTAGCAAGATCATCATGATTAAATAACCACTCATCATATGCCAATTTTGGAGCACATCTCACACAACTATTTTGGAAACTAAATGTCACATAGCAAGGATTTAGACACAACTTACCTCCTATCCATGCCATCTCTAGACGTCAACAACTCAAAGAACATGACACAAACATCAACTCAAAAATTTGTTTTGCATGCATATGTGAATAGACTTAGGGGCTGAATACACCATCCATTAATCTCACATGCATATATTGTCATAATCCATCATATATCATATTGGTACAAATATTAGGCTTATGGACATAAAATCTAGAAGAGAACAATGCTAACAATTACATCACTTGTCTTTGTGAAGATAAGTTACACATGTCCATACATAGTAGTTATTTGCAGCAAATTAATATGAAACTATGAATGTCACAGTAGGAAAAATGAAAAAAAAAGAGCATAGCTCACCGGGCAGAGGGGCGTCGCGGCGATGGAGGGGACGGGAGGGACAGGGCTGGTCGTGGTCGGCCGGAGAAGCGGAGGAGGCCACCGACTGGACCTAGCACCAGGGCCGGCGGGCAGGGACGCGGGCTGGCCGGAGCCGTGGCCAGGCGTGCTCGGGGAGGGGCCAAGGCGGGGCAGGGCCCGGTTCGTGGCGGGCAGAGAGCTGGGCTGGAGGCGAGGCGTGGAGACGAGATGGCGACGACGTGGGTGGGCGGCGGCGGGCGGCGACAGAGAGAGGCGTGCAAGGCGGCGGCGCGTGAAGGGAGGAGGAGGGTGGAGCAGCGGGAGGGGAACGAGCGAGGGAAGGGGAGAGTGGCGCGGGTGGAGCGGTGACGGGCGGGAGGCGGGGAGCAGCGGCGGGCGGCGGCGGCAGCTAGCGCGGGTCGGGCTCGGGGCACGCGGGATCTGGGTCGGGGACGAACGAGTGGAGGGGGTGACCGGGGAGTGGATAAGGGAACTATGCCGACGGCTCAGCCGTCGGCATATATTAATCATGCCACGTGGCATATATGCCGACGGCTAAGCCGTAGGCATAGGTGTATTTCTTTTATTATACATGTTAATTACAAACTAGCCGTATACATGTTAATTACACACGTGGCATATATTATTAACTGTCTTCAAATATATTTTTAGTGTATATTATTTTCAAACGCATTGAAAAGTTTCGTATATATATAAAATATTTGTACGTACATATTAAATATTTTCAAATACACGTTCTTGAATTTTTTTGAATGATACATGGTATATAATTATATTAAAAATGATACATGGTATACATATTTTTGACATGCATGAACATTATTTAAAATATACCATATATTTCCTTTAATGGTTTGAAACATTATTTTTAATTACATGATCCTTTTTTTATATTGTACAACAATTTTCTAAAATATCACGTATATTTTTTTCTGAACCAAATTTTTTCTATGGTCAGCAGCATTTCTTTATGATATAAATATTTTCTATGGTCTCGCGAAAGGTGATACATAGGAGAGCAACTAACTGAGGGGTACCGTTACCGCGTGCCTGATCCGGTAACTATGCGAGTGCCTGATCTGTCTATTACCGTGTCATCGCCGTCCGTGAGGGGGGCCACGCCCCGGAGACGCGTGCCGCCTCTTCGGACATGCCACCACACCACCCCGCATGTCTGAGGGCCTGGTGCGACGCTCCGGTGGCATTGCTACCCCCCAGGGCCCCCGTCCCGCCTAACACTGTAGCGTTGACCACGAGATCTAGCCCTTTGACTTTGCACGGACGGGCTTTGACCAGTGGACCTCCCCACCCGGTTGTGTTAGGTCAGCCCATAGGAACACTTTGGAGCAACATCCGGGCCAGACCCACAAGAATATCCCCTCCGTGTAGACCCGCCGCGTTCGTTTCCCCCCTCCAAGTGCGGGCGGCGGCGCCGTCCGCGAGGGGGGGCACACCCCGGAGATGCGTGCCGGGCGTTTGCAACCGCCACAACACTTCCAGACTTGTGAGAGGCCGCCTACGCAAGATTTGGCGGCATGCTAGCCCCCGGAGGCCGCCGGCCACAGTCGTAGACGCGCGAAGAGCAATCCGCGTAGAGGGAATTTTTTGGATACTTCTCCATCACCAAAAATTATGAAAAATTACGATCGTTCCTATAGCACATGTTCCCACGTCGCGCAAAAAAACTCATGATTTTATGACGCTCCGAGTATTTAATAATATTAACGCTGCATCGTTACCGCAGAACGTCTACTACTGTGTCATCGCCGTCCGTGAGTGGGGCCACGCCCCGGAGACACGTGCCGCCTGTTCGGACATGCCACCACACCACCCAGCATGTCTGAGGGCCCAGTGCGACGCTCCGGTGGCATTGCTACCCCCCAGGGCCCCCGTCCCGCCTAACCCTGTAGCGTTTGACCACGGGATCTAGCCCTTTGTCTTTGCACGGACGGGCTTTGACCAGTGGACCTCCCCACCCGGTTGTGTTAGGTCAGCCCATAGGAACACTTTGGAGCAACATCCGGGCCAGACCCACAGCAAGATCCCCTCCGTGTAGACCCGACGTGTCCGTTTCCCCCTCCAGGTACCGGCGGTGGCGCCGTCCGTGAGGGGGGCCAAACCCCGGAGACGCGTGCCGCCTCTTCGGACATGCCACCACACCACCCCGCATGTATGAGGGGCCGGCGCGACTCTCCGGTGGCATTGCTACCCCCCCCAGGGCCCCCGTCCCACCTAACCCTGGAGTGGTTGACCACGAGATCTACCCCTTTGACTTTCCAGGGACGGGCTTTGAACAGTGGACCTCTCCACCCGGTTGTGTCAGGTCAGCTTAGAGGGAAGCAACATCCGGGCCAAACCGACTGCTTCATCCCCTCCGTGTAGACCCGATGCGTCCGTTTTCTCCCTCCAGGTGCCGGCGGCGGCGCCGTCCGTGAGGGGGGCCACGCCTCGGAGATGCATGCCGGGCGTTTGCAACCGCCACAACACTCCCAGACTTGTGAGAGGCCGCCTACGCAAGATTTGGCGGCATGCTAGCCCCCGGAGACCGCCGGCCACAGTCGTAGACGCGCGAAGAGCAATCCGCGTAGAGGGAAGTGTTCAGATACTTCTCCATCATGAAAAATTATGAAAAATTACCATCAGTCCTATAGCACATGTGCCCACGTCGTGTAAGAAACTCATGATTTTATCTTGCTCCAAGTATTTAATAATATTCACGCCGCATCGTTACCGCAGAACATCTACTACCGTGTCATCACCGTCCATGAGGGGGGCCACACCCCGAAGACGCGTGCCGCCTCTTCGGACATGCCACCACACCACCCAGCATCTATGAGGGCCCAGTGCGATGCTCCGGTGGCATTGCTACCCCCAGGGCCCCCGTCCCGCGTAACCCTATAACATTTGACCACGGGATCTAGCCCTTTGACTTTGCACGGACGGGATTTGACCAGTGGACCTCTCCACCCGGTTGTGTTAGGTCAGCCCATAGGAACACTTTGGAGCAACATCCGGGCAAGACCCACAGTAAGATCCTCTCCGTGTAGACCCGACGCGTCCGTTTCCCCCATCCAGGTGCGGCGGTGGCGCCGTCCGTGAGGGGGGCCAAACCCCGAAGACGCGTGCCGCCTCTTCGGACATGCCACCACACCACCCCGCATGTATGAGGGGCCGGGTACGATGCTCCGGTGGCATTGCTACCCCCCCGGGCCCCCGTCCTGCCTAACCCTGGAGCGGTTGACCACGATATCTAGCCCTTTGACTTTCCACGAACAGGCTTTGAACAATGGACCTCTCCACCCGGTTGTGTCAGGTCAGCTCAGCGGGACACCTGGGAGAAACATCCGGGCCAAACCGACTGCTACATCCCCTCCGTGTAGACCCGATGTGTCCGTTTTCCCCCTCCAGGTGCCGGCGGCAGCGCCGTCCGTGAGGGGGCCACGCCCCGGAGATGCGTGCCGGGTGTTTGCAACCGCCACAACACTTCCAGACTTGTGAGAGGCCGCCTACGCAAGATTTGGCGGCATGCTAGCCCCCGGAGGCCGCTGGCCATAGTCGTAGACGCGCGAAGAGCAATCCGCGTAGAGGGAAGTGTTCAGATACTTCTCCGTCCGTTAGAGGGGCCACGCACCGGAGACGCGTGCCGCCTCTTCGAACATGCCACAACACCATCCCGCATGTATGAGGGCCCGGTACGACGCTTCGGTGGCATTGCTACCCCCAGGGCCCCCGTCCCGCCTAACCCTGGAGCGGTTGACCACGAGATCTAGTCCTTTGACTTCCCACGGACGGGCTTTGACCAGTGGACCTCTCCACCCGGTGTGTCGAGTCAGCCCAGAGGACACCGGGAGCAGATCCGGCCAAACCCACACCACATCCACTCCGTAGACCCGACGCGTCGGTTTCCCCACGTACGTGGCGGCGCGCGCCGTCCGTGAGGGAGGCCACGCACCAGAGACGCGTGCCGCCTCTTCGGACATGCCACAACACCACCCAGCATGTATGGGGGCCCAGTACGACGCTACGGTGACATTGCTACCCCCCAGGGCCCCCGTCCCGCCTAACCCTGGAGCGGTTGACCACGACATCTAGCCCTTTGACTTCCCACGGACGGGTTTTGACCAGTGGACCTCTCCACCCGGTTGTGTCAGGTCAGCCCAGAGGGACACCGGGGAGCAACATCCGTGCCAAACCCACAGCTACATCCACTCCGTGTAGACCCGACGCGTCAGTTTCCCCCCTCCAGGTGCCGGCGGCGCCGCCGTTCGTGAGGGGGGCCACGCACCGGAGACGCATGCCGCCTCTTCGGACATGCCACGACACCACCCGGTTGTGGTAGGTCATCCAATATATATAAACACTTGGGAGCAAAGTCCGCTTCGTGTAGACCCGATGCGGCTGTTCCCCATTCCAGGTGCCGGCTGGCGGCGGCACTGTTCGTGAGCGGGGTCACACCGTTCTGTACAGAACCGAAAAATAATGTATGTATGCTTATTAACACATACTATATGTAAGTTAGTCAAATAATAATATTTAAGAAAACATAAAATATAGCTATGAAAAAAAAACTATGCCGACGGCTTTCGCTGCGGCCAGGGCAGATGGACGGCGCGCCGCGGATCGATGACGTGTCATCTATGCCAACGGCTGCCGTCGGCATAGGTCCTGGTCGGTGCGCTCTGGATCGGTGACGTGTCACCCGTATCTATGCCGACGGCCACGCGTCTCGGCCGTCGGCATAGATACGACGTCGTTAGCCGGCCGTGACGAGCATTGTCAGCTGGCCCACATCTATGCCGACGGCTTGGATATGCCGACGACAGCTGTAGGCGTAGCCTGGGATAAGCCGACTGCTGAGTTGTGCCGACGGCGGCTGTCGGCGTAGCTGGGGATAGCCCGACGGCTATTGTACGACGACGGCCAGGACCTAGCTGTCGGCATAGCTCGGATTAGGCTGACGTGGGCCGTCGGCATACATTTGGCTGTCGGCTTAGAGCCCTGTTACGGTAGTGTTGGAGGCAACTAAAAAAAGTGGAGGGTTTAGGGATGATCGTTAAAATAAAATCTCATCACTCAGCACATAACAGTTCCAGTATTCCTTTTTTCCTTATAGGAAAAGGCAGTGTTTCAGTTGATTTACGGGGAATGTAGTGATTCTTGCGTGTACGATTACTGAATGTAGAAATTCCGCGCATGTACATGCAATGTACCTTCGGTACCATAGTATTATTTCTTGCGTGTACGATTGTACGATTGACCTTCTGTAGAAGAAAAGAGCAATTCAGACAAAGGCGCACATTTTGCATGCTGGCTCCAAAGAATTTCGCGTTCCTGGTGAGTTGGCGCACTCAGGCACCAACTTTTATCTGCATAAATTGAGAGAATAAACATGAAATTCAACTTCTTACTAAATGTAGGTAGTTAAAAATTCAGTACACAATGATTATAGAAAAAATAGGGTTGACAGGCAAATGTAACTCTTGTTCGACGTTCTGATCATTCTAGTCTTGTCAGCTCCGTCGTTGGATTTCTTCATATCATATTAAGGTTATGTGAGCAGAGATAAAAGAGAACGGACGTTTGGCTCTGGGC
Source organism: Aegilops speltoides (assembly GCA_021437245.1). Classification (NCBI taxonomy): domain Eukaryota; kingdom Viridiplantae; phylum Streptophyta; class Magnoliopsida; order Poales; family Poaceae; genus Aegilops; species Aegilops speltoides. Next base: position 422,831,824 of record CM038141.1, on the reverse strand, counting down.
CGCCATGGAGGCTCTTTTAAAAAAAAATCCAAAGTTTTTGGATTTTTTTTGTTAAACAAGGATGTTATGTGTATGTGTGTAAAATTTCAGGATGAAAAACGTTGAAATACAACCTGTACGAAAAAGATAAATTCATGGCCCAAGAGGATGAACAATATCATGTGTTAAAAAAAATCCTAGATTTGTCTTTTTTGCACAGCCTTCATTTCAAACGTATTTTGCCCTGAAAATTTACACACATGTATGTTATGCCTTCATGTATATCTGTGTTTTTTTTCAGAATTTTTTGAAACATAGAAAATATGAAATATGATGAAATTCAATTTTTTCAAAATCGAGCTCCATGGAGCTCGGCTTCCAAACACAATATTCGGAGATAAAAGCTATACAAACTCGAGCAAGCATGATCACACATTGTCATCAAACATTTTTGCGTTTCCAGAACTCGAGAAACGAGACAAATATGACAGTACAGTTGCACCACACAAAACATACTTTTCAGGAAAAGTGGTTTATGCAGTACATCAAAAGTTCACAATAGAAACGTCCTAAAATCAGTCTACCTGTTTTCACAAAATGAAAAATATATCCATCTTAGTGCTAATAACATAAAAGCATACCATCTTAGGTATTTTGTGTCTCAACAAGTTGAGCAACTTCAAGTCCACGCGTACCATCTTGGTTATGTCGAGCATGGCAAAAGCTAAATTAAAGCCTGACAAGGTCGGTAAATATAGTCGATGGAAGTGACAAGGATGCAAGTGGATTGATTGTGGATTCAAAGGCCACCCCAAAGAATTACGGGCCAGCAGATTTCAAGCGCGTCGATGATTCAAAGGGAGATAGGAGGGTCTGGTTTAGAACCATGCACAAGCCTAAAAGGGGAAGGAAATTCCGGTAGAACAAACACAGAAGGAATCTCCAATTGGCGAGGAAAAGGTTAAATTAAACCTCCAAGGAGAATATGGCGGTACTACAACACAAAGTTGCTACACACTTTCTCTATGTGGTGGCGGCGGCGCGGGTCAGTCGCTCGGCAGCGCGGGCGTGGAGTCCGGCGGGCCTCCTGCCGGCGGGGACGTCTGGATCTGGCGACTGCTAGGTTGGGAGGTGGTGGTGTGTGTCGGTGTCAAAACCGGCGGATCTCGGGTAGGTGATCCCGATCTGTGCGTTAACGCTGATGGTAACAGGAAGCAAGGGACACCGATGTTTACCCAGGTTCGGGTCCTCTCGATGGAGGTAAAACCCTACTTCCTGCTTGATTAATATTGAAATATGGGTAGTACAAGAGTAGATCTACCACGAGATCGTAGAGGCTAAACCCTAGAAGCTAGCCTATGATGGTATGATTGTAATTGTGATCGGCCTTCTAAGGACCAACCTCTCCGGTTTATATAGACATCGGAGAGGGCTAGGGTTTACATGGAGTCGGTTACAAGGAATGAAATACAATATCCGGATCGCCAAGCTTGCCTTCCACGCAAAGAAGAGTCCCATCCGGACACGGGCCGAAGTCTTGAGTCTTGTATCTTCACGCTTCAATAGTCCGGACGCTGTACATAGTCCGGCTGTCCGGATACCCCTAATCCAGGATTACCTCAGTAGCCCCTGAACCAGGCTTCAATGACGATGAATCCGGCGTGAAGTATTGTCTTGGACATTGCAAGGCGGGTTCCTTCTCCGAATACTCCGAAGTAATTATCGAACACTTGAATTGTGTCCGGATCCACAAAATGATCTTTACACACCGCTGTAGAGAGAATGATATTTCACAAATGTAATCTGCTGACAACTTTTTTAGACGACGTGACATGTTATTACGGTCGGATCATTATTCGAACCGTTTTCCCACAACCAGCCACAACGCGTATTGCGAGGCGGTTTCTTTGACACGTCTTGTCAAAGCAGAGATCGTGTCCCCTCATCACGGGATTCTCATCAATACGGGTATGGGTAATCCCACCACGCCATCAATCATGGCGCTCGGGAAGCAAGCGATTCCCAACGGGCAAGTGGGGAGGCGCACCGCTTTCGTCGCCTCTATAAAGGGATAAGATTTCCTCATTTTTACCCACGCCTTCTTTCTCCCTTGCCCACTCTTGCCCCCTCGAGCTCGAACACCCAAGCCCAAGTCTTCTCCGTACAGCTAAACATGTCCAGAGCAGGAGGCAAGTGGGTGGCTTCCACCGCCAAGGAGAAGCACGTCACAAATCTTCGGGCGGCCGGATACTTGGTCGCAGACATAGCGCACCGGCTACCGGACGCAGGGCAGGTCATTCCGACCCCAGGACCCCACGAGAGGGTCATGTTCGTTGCCCACTTCGTCTGTGGACTGGGATTTCCACTTCATCCCTTCGTCCGCGGGCTTATGTTCTACTACGGACTAGATTTCCATGATCTAGCCCCAAATTTCATCCTCAACATCTCGGCGTTCATCGTCGTATGCGAGGCCTTTCTCCGCATCCGGCCTCACTTCGGCCTGTGGCTGCAAACCTTCTGCGTGAAGCCGAAAATTGTAATTGGCCAGCAAGCGGAGTGCGGAGGGGCCATGGTGGGCAAGAAGCCTAACATCACCTGGCTGGACGGTTCCTATGCTGAGACCATAAAAGGATGGCAATCGAGGTGGTTCTACATCACCAAGCCGCGCGGCGCCAACTGGGCGGCGGCCCCCGAGTTCCGATCCGGAGCCCCCACGCGGCTCACCTCCTGGGAAAAGAAGGGCCTGTCCTGGGGTGAATCTACGGAGCTGACCGGACTCCAGACCTACATCAAAAGCATGAAGGACAAGAACATCAAGCTTGTCAACGTGATCCAGGTCATGCTCATTCGCCGGATTCTGTCGTGCCAAAGGCGCGCATTCAATCTGTGGGAGTTCGTCCCGGCCGAACACCAGACACTCTGGAAGCTCTACGACATGACGCACAAAGGCGCATGGAAGGTGCTATTCAAGGCCTCCGAAGTGCCTCCTCCCACATCCGAGGACCGCGGGCTCCACGCCGCGCGGCTTCCTAGTCAGGTGAGTTCTCAGACTACCACCGGATTCGGTTCTTCCCAATACATTCATGGGGGAGTCTTAAGTAACTGTACATACCTGTTCAGTATTATGTGAAGACAGCGGAGCAGGTTAACTGTCCAGCTCCGCTTCCAGAAAGCCCAGCTGATGCTCTCCTGACGGAGATGTTGGTCCCGGCGCCGTACAAGGTGCTGGAAAAGAAGGCCGAAAAGAAGGCCCCGGGGACCCGAAAGGGTCTCCGTCGTAAGGTTGTGCCAGAAGCCTCATCCGAAGACGACGAGGCACACTCCTCCCACGAAGGGGAGGAAGAAGAAGAAGAAGAAGACGCCCCATCCGGAAAGGATGAGGGGCCTGGGGAGGCGGACCAGGGGGCCGAAAAAGGCCCTCAGCGTAAGGCCATCATGCCCACGTCATCTGACGATGACGAGACAGATTTCTCCCGCGGAGGTGGGGGGAATCAAGAAGAAATTCTACCTCCCCACACTGGGGGGGAGAAGAAGAGAAAAGCCGCCCCAGAGGGGGAGGCTGGGGCGTCCAAGAAGGGGAAGGTGTCCCTTCCGGACTATTCCGGCACGGCCGCTCACATCAAGGAGGGGTGGCTGCCCTGGGGGAAGCCCCCAATGCGATCGTAAGTGTTCGCACTTTATCATGACTTCACTCCATAGCTGTTTATAATGCCGAACATATATGCAATCCGGCCAGGGCTCACCCCATGGTATCTTCTTTCAGGTCCCTGAGCGATTCGGAGATGAATTCGCTTACGACGGCCACTACTCCTTGAAGGAAATATGCCCTAGAGGCAATAATAAAGTTATTATTTATTTCCTTATTTCATGATAAATGTTTATCATTCATGCTAGAATTGTATTAACCGGAAACATAATACATGTGTGAATGAATAGACAAACAGAGTGTCACTAGTATGCCTCTACTAGACTAGCTTGTTGATCAAAGATGGTTATGTTTCCTAACCATGAACAAAGGGTTGTTATTTGATTAATAAGGTCACATCATTAGTTGAATGATCTGATTGACATGACCCATTCCATTAGCTTAGCACACGATCGTTTAGTATGTTGCTACTGCTTTTATCCATGACTTATACATGTTCCTATAACTATGAGATTATGCAACTCCCGTTTACCGGAGGAACACTTTGGTGCTACCAAACGTCCACAACGAATCGGGTGATTATAAAGGAGTACTACAGTGTCTCCAAAGGCGGATGTTGGGTTGGCGTATTTCGAGATTAGGTTTTGTCACTCCGATTGTCGGAGAGGTATCTCTGGGCCCTCTCGGTAATACACATCACTTAAGCCTTGCAAGCATTACAACTAATGAGTTAGCTGTGAGATGATGTATTACGGAACGAGTAAAGAGACTTGCCGGTAATGAGATTGAACTAGGTATTGGATACCGACGATCGAATCTCGGGCAAGTAACATACCGATGACAAAGGGAACAACGTATGTTGTTATGCGGTCTGACCGATAAAGATCTTCGTAGAATATGTAGGAGCCAATATGGGCATCCAGGTCCAGCTATTGGTTATTGACCGGAGACATGTCTCGGTCATGTCTACATTGTTCTCGAACCATAGGGTCCGCACGCTTAAGGTTTCGATGACGGTTATATTATGAGTTTGTGTATTTTGATGTACCGAAGGAGTTCGGAGTCCCGGATGTGATCACGGACATGACGAGGAGTCTCGAAATGGCCGATACATAAAGATTGATATATTGGACGGCTATATTCGGACACGGAAAGGTTCCGGAAGTTTCGGAGAAAACGGAGTGCCGAGGGGTTACCGAACCCCGGCAAGTTATGGGCCTTAGTGGGCCAAGAGGGAGAGAGAGGGCCGCACCAGGGAGGTGGCGCGCCCCCACCTGGGGAGTCCGAATAGGACAAGGAGGGGGGCGCCCCCCTTCCTCTCCCTCTCCTCTCCTTCCTTCCCCTTCCTCCTTCCTAGTTGGACTAGGAAAGGGAGTCCTACTCCCACTAGGAGGAGGACTCCCCCCTTGGCGCGCCTCCTAGGGCCGGCCGCCCTCCCCTTTCTCCTTTATATACGGGGGCAGGGGCACCCTAGAACACACAAGTTGATCCTTGAGATCATTCCTTAGCCGTGTGCGGTGCCCCCCTCCACCATAATCCACCTCGGTCATATCGTAGCGGTGCTTAGGCGAAGCCCTGCGTCGGTAGAACATCAAGATCGTCACCACGCCGTTGTGCTGAGGGAACTCTCCTTCCCCGAAGCCTCTGCTGGATCGGAGCCCGAGGAGCGTCATCGAGCTGTACGCGTGTCAAGAACTCGGAGGCACCGGAGTAACGGCGCTGGGATCGGTTGGATCGCGAGGAGAACGTACGACTACTTCCTCTACGTTGTGAACACTTCCGCTTCGGTCTACGAGGGTACGTAGACAACACTCTCCCCTCTCGTTGCTATACATCACCATGATCTTGCGTGTGCGTAGGAATTTTTTTGAAATTACTACGTTCCCCAACAGTGGCATCCGAGCCAGGTTTTTATGGTTTGATGTTTTGCACGAGTAGAACACAAGTGAGTTGTGGGCGATACAAGTCATACTACCTACCAGCATGTCATATTTTCGTTCAGCGGTATTGTGAGATGAAGCGGCCGGACCGACATTACGCGTGACGCTTCGCGAGACTGGTTTCACCGTTCGAGCACTCGTGCTTAAAGGTGACCGGCGGGTGTCTGTCTCTCTCACTTTAGTTGAACCGAGTATGGCTCGCCCGGTCCTTGAGAAGGTTAAACGGAGTCTATTTGACGAAATATCGTTGTGGTTTTGATGCGTGGGTGAGATTGGTTCTTGCTTAAGCCCGTAGCAGCCACGTAAATTTGCAACAACAAAGTAGAGAACGTCTAACTTGTTTTTGCAGGGCATGTTGTGATGTGATATGGTCAAGGCGTGATGCTATATTTTATTGTATGAGATGATCATGTTTTGTAACCGAAGTTATCGGCAATCGGCTGGAGCCATATGGTTGTCGCTTTATTGTATGAAATGCAACGCATACTGTAATTGCTTTACTTTATCACTAAGCGGTAGCGATAGTCGTAGAAGCAATAGATGGCGTAACGACAACGATGCTACGATGGAGATCAAGGTGTCGCGCCCGGTGACGATGGTGATCACAACGGTGCTTGGAGATGGAGATCACAAGCACAAGATGATGATGGCCATATCATATCACTTATATTGATTGCATGTGATGTTTATCCTTTATGCATCTTATCTTGCTTTGATTGACGGTAGCATTTTAAGATGATCTCTCACTAAAATTATCAAGTAGTGTTCTCCCGAGTATGCACCGTTGCCAAAGTTAAATCGTGCGAGACACCACGTGATGATTGGGTGTGATAAGCTCTCGTCCATCTACAACGGGTGCAAGCCAGTTTTGCACACGCAGAATACTCAGTTATACTTGACGAGCCTAGCATATGCAGATATGGCCTCGAAACACGGAGACCGAAGGTCGGCGTGAATCATATAGTAGATATGATCAACATAAGATGTTCACCATTGAAAACTACTCCATCTCACGTGATGATCGGTTATGGTTTAGTTGATTTGGATCACGTGATCACTTAGATGACTAGAGATGTCTGTCTAAGTGGGAGTTCTTAAGTAATATGATTAATTGAACTTAAATTTATCATGAACTTAGTACCGATAGTATCTTGCTTGTCTATGTTTGTTTGTAGATAGATGGCTCGTCTTTGTTGTTCCGTTGAATTTTAATGCGTTCCTTGAGAAAGCAAAGTTGAAAGATGATGGTAGCAATTACACGGATTTGGTCCGTAACTCGAGGATCATCCTCATTGCTGCACGAAGAGTTACATCTGGATGCACCGCTAGGTGCCAGCCTCTTCTTGATGCAACCGACGGCGTTAAGAACGTCTGGCGAGCAAAGCTGATGACTACTCTATAGTTCGATGTGCCATGCTTTACGGCTTAGAACCGGTCTTCAACGACGTTTTGAGCGTCATGGAGCATATGAGATGTTCCAGAGTTGAAGTTGATATTCAACAAAATGCCCGGATTGAGAGATATGAAGTCTCCAATAAGTTCTATAGCTGCAAGATGGAGGAGAATAGTTACATCGGTGAGCACATACTCGTAATGTCCGGGTATTACAATCACTTGACTCAACTGGGAGTTAATCTTCCGGATGATTGTGTCATTGATGAATTCTTCAATCACCGCCACCAAGCTACAAAGGCTTCGTGATGAACTATAATATGCAAGGGTTAGTAAAGACTATACCGAGCTCTTACGCAATGCTAAAGGCTGCGAGGTAGAAATCAGAAGGAGCATCAAGTGTTGATGGTCAATAAGACCACTAGTTTCAAGAAGAAATGCAAAGGGAAGAAGAAGGAACTTCAAGAAGAACAGCAAGCAAGTTGTCGCTCGGAGAAGAAACCCAAGTCTGGACCTAAACCTGAAACCGAGTGCTTCTACCGCAAGCGAGTAGTCCTTTGAAGCGGAACTGCCCCAAGTATTTGGCGGATAAGAAGGATGGCAAGGTGAACAAAGGTATATGTGATATACATGTTATTGATGTGTACCTTACTAGAGCTCGCAGAGCACTGGTATTTGATATCTTGGTTACATTGCTAATATTTGCAACTCGAAGCAGGGGACTACGGATTGCGAACACGGCAAAGGACGAGGTGACGATCGCGTGGAAATGGTTCCAAAGTCGATGTGATCGCGATCGCACGCTACCTCTACATCTACCTTCGGGATTAGTTTTAGACCTAAATAATTGTTATTTGGTGCCTGCGTTGAGCATGAACATTATATCTAGATCTTGTTTGATGCGAGGCGGTTATTCATTTAAATCGAGAATAATGGTTGTTCTATTTATATGAGTAATATCTTTTATGGTCATGCACCCTTGAAGAGTGGTCTATTTTTGATGAATCTCGATAGTAGTGATACACATATTCATAATGTTGGAGCCAAAAGATGCAGAGTTGATAATGATAGTGCAACTTATTTGTGGCACTGCCGTTTAGGTCATATCGGTATAAAGCGCATGAAGAAACTCCATACTGATGGACTTTTGGAGTCACTTGATTATGAATCACTTGGCACTTGCGAACCGTGCCTCATGGGCAAGATGACTAAAACCCGTTCTCCGGTACTATGGAGAGAGCAACAAATTTATTGGAAATCATACATACGTATGTATGTGGTCCGATGAATGTTGAGGCTCGTGGCGGATATCGTTATTTTCTCACCTTCACAGATGATTTAAGCAGATATGGGTATATCTACTTAATGAAACATAAGTCTGAAACATTTGAAAAGTTCAAAGAATTTCAGAGTGAAGTTGAAAATCATCGTAATAAGAAAATTAAATTTCTACGATCTGATCGTGGAGGTGAATATTTGAGTTACGAGTTTGGTCTACATTTGAAACAATGCGGAATAGTTTAGCAACTCACGCCACCGGAACACCACAACGTAATGGTGTGTCCGAACGTCAGAATCGCACTTTACTAGATATGGTGCGATCTATGATGTCTCTTACAGATTTACCGCTATCGTTTTGGGGTTATGCTCTTGAGGCGGCCGCATTCACACTGAATAGAACACCCTCAAAATCCGTTGAGGCGACACCTTATGAACTATGGTTTAGCAAGAAACCAAAGTTGTCGTTCTCAAAGTTTGGGGATGCGATGCTTATGTGAAAAAGCTTCAACCCGATAAGCTCGAACCCAAATCGAGAAATGTGTCTTCATAGGATACCCAAAGGAGACAGTTGGGTACACCTTCTATCACAGATCCGAAGGCAAGACATTTGTTGCCAAGAATGGATCCTTTCTAGAGAAGGATTTTCTCTCGAAAGAAGTGAGTGGGAGGAAAGTAGAACTTGATGAGGTATATTGTACCTTCTCCCTTATTTGAAAGTAGTTTGTCGCAGAAACCGGTTTCGAGACATCTACACCAAATAGTGAGGAAGTTGATGATGTTGATCATGAAACTTCAGATCAAGTTACTCTGTAACCTCGTAGATCAACGGAGTAAGATCCGCACTGAGTGGTGCGGTAATCCTGTTCGGAAGTCATGCTACTAGATCATGATGAACCTACGAACTATGAAGAAGCGATGGTGAGCCCAGATTCCATAAAATGGCTTGAGGCCATGAAATCGAGATGGGATCCATGTATGAAAACAAAGTATGGACTTTGGTTGACTTGCCCGAGGGTCGGCAAGCAATAGAAAACAAGTGGATCTTCAAGAAGAAGACCGACGCCGACGGTAATGTAATCGTCTACAAAGCTCGACTTGTCGCAAAGGGTTTCGACAAGTTCAAGGGATTGACTACGATGAGACCTTCTCACCCGTAGCGATGCTTAAGTCTGTCCGAATCATGTTAGCAATTGCCGCATTTTATGATTATGAAATTTGGCAAATGGATGTAAAGACTGCATTCTGAATGGATTTACGGAAGAAGAGTTGTATATGATGCAACCGAAGGTTTTATCGATCCAAAGGAGCTAACAAAGTGTGCAAGCTCCAGCGATCCATTTATGGACTGGTGCAAGCATCTCGGAGTTGGAATAAGCGCTTTGATAGTGTGATCAAAGCATTTGGGTTTATCTGAGACTTTTGGAGAAGCCTGTATTTACAAGAAAGTGAGAGGGAGCTCTGTAGCATTTACGATATTATATGTAAATGACATATTACTAATCGGAAATGATATAGAATTCTGGATAGCATAAAGGGATACTTGAATAAGAGTTTTTCAATGAAAGACCTCGGTGAAGTTGCATACATATTGGGCATCAAAATCTATAGAGATAGATCAAGGCGCTTAATTGGACTTTCACAAAGCACATACCTTGACAAAATTTTGAAGAAGTTCAAAATGGATCAAGCAAAGAAAGGGTTCTTGCTGTGTTGCAAGGTGTGAAGTTGAGTAAGACTCAATGCCCCACCACTGCAGAAGATAGAGAGAAAATGAAAGATGTTCCCTATGCTTCAGCCATAGGCTCTATCATGTATGCAATGCTGTGTACCAGACCTGATGTGTGCCTTGCTATAAGCTTAGCAGGAGGTACCAAAGTAATCCAGAGTGGATCATCGACAGCGGTCAAGAACATCTGAAATACCTGAAAAGGACTAAGGATATGTTTCTCGTATATGGAGGTGACAAAGAGCTCATCGTAAACGGTTATGTTGATGCAAGCTTTGACACTGATCCGGACGATTCTAAATCCCAGACCGGATATGTATTTACACTAAACGGAGGAGCTGTCAGTTGGTGCAGTTCTAAACAAAGCATCGTAGCAGGATCTACATGTGAAGCGGAATACATAGCAGCTTCGGAAGCAGCTAATGAAGGAGTTTGGATGAAGGAGTTCATATCCGATCTAGGTGTCATACCTAGTGCATCGGGTCCAATGAAAATCTTCTGTGACAATACTGGAGCAATTGCCTTAGCGAAGGAATCCAGATTTCACAAGAGGACCAAGCACATCAAGAGACGCTTCAATTCCATCCGGTATTTAGTCCAGGTGGGAGACATAGAGATTTGCAAGATACATACGGATCTGAATGTAGCAGACCCGTTGACTAAGCCTCTTCCACGAACAAAACATGATCAACACCAAGACTCCATGGGTGTTAGAATCATTACTATGTAATCTAGATTATTGACTCTAGTGCAAGTGGGAGATCAAGGAAATATGCCCTAGAGGCAATAATAAAGTTATTATTTATTTCCTTATTTCATGATAAATGTTTATCATTCATGCTAGAATTGTATTAACCGGAAACATAATACATGTGTGAATGCATAGACAAACAGAGTGTCACTAGTATGCCTCTACTAGACTAGCTTGTTGATCAAAGATGGTTATGTTTCTAACCATGAACAAAGGGTTGTTATTTGATTAATAAGGTCACATCATTAGTTGAATGATCTGATTGACATGACCCATTCCATTAGCTTAGCACACGATCGTTTAGTATGTTGCTACTGCTTTTATCCATGACTTATACATGTTCCTATAACTATGAGATTATGCAACTCCCGTTTACCGGAGGAACACTTTGGGTGCTACCAAACGTCACAACGTAATTGGGTGATTATAAAGGAGTACTACAGGTGTCTCCAAAGGCAGATGTTGGGTTGGCGTATTTTGAGATTAGGTTTTGTCACTCCGATTGTCGGAGAGGTATCTCTGGGCCCTCTCGGTAATACACATCACTTAAGCCTTGCAAGCATTACAACTAATGAGTTAGCTGTGAGATGATGTATTACGGAACGAGTAAAGAGACTTGCCGGTAACGAGATTGAACTAGGTATTGGATACCGACGATCGAATCTCGGGCAAGTAACATACCGATGACAAAGGGAACAACGTATGTTGTTATGCGGTTTGACCGATAAAGATCTTTGTAGAATATGTAGGAGCCAATATGGGCATCCAGGTCCCGCTATTGGTTATTGACCGGAGACGTGTCTCGGTCATGTCTACATTGTTCTCGAACCGTAGGGTCCGCACGCTTAAGGTTTCGATGGCGGTTATATTATGAGTTTGTGTATTTTGATGTACCAAGGAGTTCGAGTCCCGGATGTGATCACGGACATGACGAGGAGTCTCGAAATGGTCGAGACATAAAGATTGATATATTGGACGGCTATATTCGGACACGGAAAGGTTCGGAGAAAACCGGAGTGCCGGAGGGTTACCGAACCCCAGGGAAGTTATGGGCCTTAGTGGGCCAAGAGGGAGAGAGAGGGCGCACCAGGAGGTGGCGCCCCACCCCAGGGAGTCCGAATAGGACAAGGAGGGGCGCGCCCCCTTCCCTCTCCCTCTCTCTCTCCTTCCTTCCCCTTCCTCCTTCCTAGTTGGACTAGGAAAGGGAGTCCTACTCCCACTAGGAGGAGGACTCCCCCTCCCTGGCGGGCCTCCTAGGGCCGGCCGGCCCTCCCCCTTGCTCCTTTATATAGGGGGGCAGGGGGGCACCCTAGAACACACAAGTTGATCCTTGAGATCGTTCCTTAGCCATGTGCGGTGCCCCCCTCCACCGCAATCCACCTCGGTCATATCGTGGCGGTGCTTAGGCGAAGCCTGCGTCGATAGAACATCAAGATCGTCACTGCCGCCGTCGTCTTGTGGAACTCTCCTTCCCCGAAGCTCTGCTGGATCGGAGCCCGAGGAGCGTCATCGAGCTGTACGCGTGTCAAGAACTCGGAGGCGCCGGAGTAACGGCGCTGGGATCGGTTGGATCGTGAGGAGAACGTACGACTACTTCCTCTACGTTGTGAACGCTTCCGCTTCGGTCTACGAGGGTACGTAGACAACACTCTCCCCTCTCGTTGCTATACATCACCATAATCTTGCGTGTGTGTAGGATTTTTTTTTTTGAAATTACTACGTTCCCCAACACTCCTCAGCCCGCGGATGACACGGAGGTGTTGTCCCGAAGGCTCCCAGAGCGGGGGGGAGGTGACTCTGGAGATGCCCCAAGGCGGGATTCCAGATGTCGGACAAGCGGGGTTCAAGATCCCCGCGGATCGTGTCGATGAGAGCCACAGTAGGCCGGGCTCTCAGCCGAACACTGTCCCGGAACCTTCAATGGTTCCGAACTCAGGTGGACAGCCCCTCATTAGGGAGGGCAAGCCGTCTGCATCGAGGACTTCCGTTGCACCCGAGGCGCCGGATTGTCTGATGGAAGCGCTTCGCGGCGCTTCCATGGATGAAGAACACCGTACTCTTATGAGTGCGGTGATTCAGAAGGTTTCGTCCACCAAGAGCGGACTAACCGAAGCCTGCACCAGCCTCTTGACAGGTTTTGAGGTAAGCAATAAATGTGTGTAAAATTACCACCCGATAGGTAGTAGCCCCTGATACTCTTTTTGGTGTTCGGAGAGTAAAATCAAACGGAGAGTCAACTATAATCCGAAGGAGTCTAATAATAAATATTCATGTGCATAAGCAGGCTGTGCTGCTTGCTGCTGCTGCCCGCACAGCCGAGGTTGCCGAACTAAAGCGGGACCTGGAGCAGGCGCAGGGAGAGCTCGGCCTCACGAAGAGGCAGCTCAAAGAGAACAAGGGTAAGTGATTCCCCGCTCTTATGTATTTAAGGATAGACAAAATTGGTTAGTCTAATGCCGAAGCATCGTGACTGTGTGACAGGGGCCACCGCCGAAGTGGCGTCCCTGAAGAAAGCGTTGTCCGAGGCCGAAGACAAAGCAGCCTTGGAATGCCAGGAGCGCGAAAAGCAAAGTGCTAGAGTGGGCGAGGTACATCAAGAGCTCCGGGACCTTGGCAAGAAGTACGAGTCCGTGGGGCATGATCTAAAGATGAAAGAGGCCGAGCTTGTGAAGGCCTTGGTGAGTATGAAAGACGCCAAGGCCGAAGCCGAGAAGGCACAGCAGGAAATCCAGGAGTCCAAAAAGATAGCAGCGGGTAAGAAATTCTTTATGCAAAGAAAACATGTGGAGGAGGCGTTTCTTTTACTTACTCGAATTCGGAGCTCTCCAGGGGCATTCGCAGATCTGCCACGCAGCGTATCAGACGCTGCGGAGTTCTACCGTGCCCAGGAGGGGAGCTCAACGGAGAAGCTGTTCTGGTCCTAGTATGCTGGGGCCGAACACCCAATGCCTCTGCGTGACCAACTGAAGCAGTTGGTCGAACTCCACAGGGCGGCCGAAGTGGCTATGAAAGATTTCATAGTCTGGCTGTGGCCTGGTGAGCCCCTGCCCACTAGCTACTTTGGCCTGATCAAGCGAATGGTGAATGCCTGTCCGCGGCTTGAAGTCATCAAGCGATCTGTTTGCATCGAGGGTGCCCGTCGGGCCTTTGCCCGCGCGAAGGTGCATTGGGGCAAGCTGGATGCTGAGAAGCTGGTGAAGGACGGTCCGCCAGAGGGCAAGGAGCATCGCCATCCCGAGAAGTACTATGATGGTGTTATGAAGGGCGCCCGTCTCGCGGCCGATGAGTGTACCAAGGACAAGATATTTGACTAAATGTACCTCTGCCATTGTTGTAATTTAAAGATGAATTTACTTGTGCTATGTAGCACCGTTTCATTAAAATATTACCTTCTGTGCGGCTGTTTATAAAATTTTGAAAGTAGGCCAGTCGTCGGCTTCCGCCCCCACGTAACTAGTACTGGGGTGTTCATGGAAAACCCAGACACTCTTTATCCAAATGTTTGGTCCCTTAAGCAGGTGTCCGGCACAGCGAACAAGGCAACCGGACTATGCGGCTTTATAACTTTCACTTAGCCATAGAAGTCTACAATTTTAAATTTCGGTGAAGCCCCTAAAATCCAGAAGGCCGAATTGGGGCGCTATACACGCCTAGATCGGACAAAGCCTATTTATCGCCTAAAGCGGAAAATCTTTAAGGATTTTAAGACCTCTCGAACAACGACCAACTCTCGCCACATCATGCCGGTCAGTTTTCGACTTTCTCTACTGAGGTGCTCGTCTGGAAGAACCGGGACACAATCGCAGTAGTTCTCCCTGCGCTACCTTAGCCGATATAACGGAACGTAAGGCACCAAAACAAGGAACCGGGCTATCCCAACTGTAGACCCAAGACATGATTCGGAGCTGATGTATATAGTGCTATAAGTTCGGGGTGCCACACTGTTGAAAGTGTTCGGACTTTACTTGCCATATTACGGGGCGCCATGAGAAGCCCCTGGCAAACTGACCGTACCAAGGTGTACGGATGCAATATCAAATAAACATTTATAAGAGAAAAAAAATGCTCAAATAAGAATAATAAGCTGATGCTATATATAATCTCCCATTGATGAATGATACATTTAAGCGTATGTTTACAATGGATGCATTAAGCAGAGATAAATAGGACTATTTGACATGTCCTATCAAGGGGCAGGCCGTGTACAGATAGATAAAGCAAGTATAATGATCGTAAATAGATTCCACCTGGGTATTTCCTTCTGTGCACAACGCCTGTTGCCTCCTTGGTTGTCTCTCCCATGTAAGTCCGGCAATCCGGCTCTTCTAAGGATACTGCACTAAAGCGATGTCCTGAAAGGTAAAAGGGGAGGATTATGAAGGTATTTGGCGGTTACCCGCACTATTGACTGAGTCGTTGTTGCGCCTCCGCCTATGCCCATGGTATCTCGAGTGCGTAATTGTGTACGCGTGGCACGAATGCTGCTTTGATGGGGCTTGAGCGGAGGCCGGACTACTAACCACGCTCTTGGCGTTCCTGATGATCCTGTTGCAGGGTGCTCCGGACTCGCTTGACGGTGTTTGAGGTTGTCGTCGCTAGATTGGTGGTTTGCCGGAGGAGGCCGCATTGTACTTCTGCCGCGAGGGCTGCAGTATGCTCTTCTGTATGGAGAGAGCGGTCCATGTTTCCGTTGACTGTTATGACCCCACGCGGACCTGGCATCTTGAGCTTGAGGTATGCATAATGTGGTACCGCATTTAATCTAGCGAATGCGGTTCGTCCGAGCAGTGCGTGGTAACCACTACGGAAAGGGACGATATCAAAGATTAACTCTTCGCTCCGGAAGTTGTCCAGGGATCCGAAGACCACTTCCAATGTTATAGAGCCCGTACAATGGGCCTCTACTCCAGGAATTACACCTTTAAAGGTGGTTTTGGTGGGCTTGATCCTTGAAGGGTCAATGCCCATTTTGCGCACTGTGTCCTGATAAAGCAGGTTCAGGCTGCTGCCGCCGTTCATAAGGACTCGCATGAGGTGGAATCCGTTGATGATTGGGTCTAAGACCAATACGGCTAAGCCGCCGTGACGGATGCTAGTAGGATGATCCCTACGATCAAAGGTGATCGGACAAGCTGACCATGGGTTGAATTTGGGGGCGACTGGCTCCATCGCATAGACGTCCCATAGTGCTCGCTTCCGTTCCCGCTTGGGGATGTGAGTGGCGTAGATCATGTTGACCGTTTTCACCTGGGGGGAAATTTCTTTTGTCCCCTCGTGTTCGGACGCCGGGGCTCTTCGTCATCGTCGCTGTGCAGCCCCTTGTCCTTGTTTTCGGCGTTCATTTTGCCGGCCTGTTTGAACACCCAACAGTCTCTATTGGTATGGTTGGCTGGCTTGTCCGGGGTGCCATGAATTTGGCACGAGCGCTCTAGTATGCGGTCCAGACTGGACGGTCCCTGATTATTTCTTTTGAACGACTTTTTCCGCTGACCGGACTTGGATCTGCTAAATCCGGCGTTTACTGCCGTGTCTTCAGTGTTGTCACCGTTGTTCCGTCGCTTATGTCTATTGCGTCGTGGCTTGTCGTTGTTATCGCGGACATCCGAAGTGTCGGAATGTGGCGTGGTGCCGCTGCGAGCCAACCAGCTGTCCTCGCCCGTGCAAAAGCGGGTCATTAGTGTTGTGAGAGCTACCATGGATTTGGGTTTTTCCTGACCGAGGTGTCGAGCAAGCCACTCATCGCGGATATTATGCTTAAAAGCCGCCAGCGCTTCGGCGTCTGGATAGTCAACTATTTGGTTCTTTTTAGTTAGGAACCGAGTCAAGAATTTCCTGGCTGACTCTCCGGGCTGTTGAGTAATGTGGCTCAGGTCATCAGCGTCCGGTGGTCGCACATATATGTGCCCCGGAAGTTGTAGAGAATCGTCTTCGTGTTTTCCCAAGCGCCAATGGAATTTCTTTGGCGCTGTTTAGCCGATGTCGGGCTGGTTCTTTGAGCTTAAGTGGATGATACTTGATGGCGTGTAGATCATCTCCGCGGGCCATGTGAATGTGGAGAAGGAAATCTTCGATCCATACTGTGGGGTCTGTTGTGCCATCGTATGATTCGATGTTTACGGGTTTGAACCCTTCTGGGAATTCATGATCCATCACTTTGTCAGTGAAGCAAAGGGGGTGTGCGGCGCCTCTATGCCGGGCTATGTGGCTACGCAGTTCGAATTGATCTGGGTTGCTGTGTTCGGCCCGGTCGGACTTGTTGATAATGTATCCGGCGTGACGGTCATCGTCGCGCGCTAGGGCGCGCCCTCGTGATCCGTAGATCGATCTTGGCTGTCCTGCTTTGTTTTCCAGAATATCTTGCGTGTCTTGCTGTTGCTCTGGCCGTAGTGTATCGGCGTGGGGGTGCGGGCTGGTATTCGGGCTGATATCCCGTTTTATCTCGGCCACGTGGTGGCCGGTCAGCCGTTTGGCGCTCGAGTCCGTATTCCTTGGCTGCCAGGACTTCAGTCCATCTGTCTGTGAGCAGGTCTTGATCAGCTTGGAGTTGCTGCTGCTTCTTCTTTTGGCTCCTCGCAGTGGCTATAAGCTGATGCTTGAAGCGCTCCTGCTCCACGAGATCCTCAGGCACGCCGAACTCATCGTCGCCGAGGCTAATCTCGTCTTCGGAGGGGGGCATGTAGTTTTCCTCCTCCGGGTATCCGTCCGTCGCATGTTCTTCTGGGCTGACCTGCTCATCTTCCTGTTCGGCCTGCTCGAAGGCGGGCTGGTCAGGGTTATATTCCTCTTCGGCACCATACGGATTGCTTTCGTCTCTGGGGCCGGTATTGCTGTGGCGGGGCTTGGAGCGGCGCCGGCGACGCCCATGCTTTGCTTTTCTTCCTGAGGGGTTATCCTCCGTTGCCTCGTCGCCAATGGTTTCCTTCGGAGTGTCCACCATATATATATATCGTATGAGGAGGTGGCCGTCCACCGCCCTGTGAGCGGTGGCTCCTATAATTCTCCTGCATCGTCGTCCATACCGTTGATGTCTTCAGAGTCGAAGTCAAGCACGTCGGTTAAATCATCGACCGTGACAATGAAGTGGGTGGTGGGTGGACAACGAATTCCGTCGTCGCCTGCTTCCCACTCAAGCCGGACAGAGTTCGGCCCAAAGCCTCCTGACAAAGAGAGAGACTTCAATGAGTTCAGCATGTCGCCAAAGGGCGAGTGCTGTAAGATGTCCACAGCGGTGAATTCCATTACCGGAGCCCAACCAGGCTCGGCGGGCTCGGGAACGTGCGGACTGGAACCTACAACCGGATACGAATCCGGGGGTCCGGAGTCACAGGCTTCCTCAGAAGTGAGGCCTGTGTTCGGCTCCATCGCCGATGAGTGTGCGGCCTGCAGGGCGAGGTCCACCCCTCCGTCCTTAGGCAACGCAACTTGCTCCGGGTTTAGATCTTGAGCTTTGTCCGATAGGAGGTTTAAGCCATGTTCGTCATGACTGTTCGGTGATCCTGGCGCAGGCCCAAATCCGTCGAAGATCAAGTCTCCGCGAATATCAGCTGTGTAGTTCAAGTTTCCGAACCTAACCTGGTGGCCGGGGGCGTATCCATCGATCTGCTCCAGATGGCCAAGCGAATTGGCCCGCAGTGCAAAGCCGCTGAACACGAAGATCTGTCCAGGGAGAAAAGTCTCCCCCTGGACCCTGTTGTTGACGATTGAAGGCGCCATCGAGCCCTGTGGCGACGACACAGAGGAACTCTCAATGAAAGCACCAATGTCGGTGTTAAAACCGGCGGATCTCGGGTAGGGGGTCCCGATCTGTGCGTCAAGGCTGATGGTAACAGGAAGCAAGGGACACAGATGTTTACCCAGGTTCGGGCCCTCTCGATGGAGGTAAAACCCTACTTCCTGCTTGATTAATATTGAAGATATGGGTAGTACAAGAGTAGATCTACCACAAGATCGTAGAGGCTAAACCCTAGAAGCTAGCCTATGATGGTATGATTGTAATTGTGATCGGCCTTCTAAGGACCAACCTCTCCGTTTTATATAGACACCGGAGAGGGCTAGGGTTTACATGGAGTCGGTTACAAGGAAGGAAATACAATATCCGGATCGCGAAGCTTGCCTTCCACGCAAAGGAGAGTCCCATCCGGACACGGGCCGAAGTCTTGAGTCTTGTATCTTCACGCTTCAATAGTCCGGACGTTGTACATAGTCCGGCTGTCCGGATACCCCTAATCCAGGATTCCCTAAGTGGGTTGCTGCAACATTGGTGGCGGAGGTTCTGTTAGGGTCAGCCAGATCTCGACCTTGGTTGGCGGCTGGGCTGGTGGTTCTGGTGGGGGTCCTGCTCGGTGGGGGTGATCTGGTAGCGGGGGGGGGGACACGACTAGGAGGGCCGGTGCTCTGCCCCTCCTCACGCGTGGGACTCGCATGGTGAGTCTGCTTCGGCCCAGATTGGGGTCCAGCAGGGTGCGCCGACCAGTTTGGGGGGGGGGCAGCGAGGCTGTGGCCGCGACCTACCTCCTAAGGTAGGCACCACCTGGTCGCTGGCGGCCGCCTCGGCCGACCTGTGTCGAGGGCTTGCTGCCTGAGGTCTAACTGCCGGTTGTCAACAGCATGGGGTTGGGTGTCGGACGGGCGGCTATGGACAGGGATCAGGTAGCCACCGTTTGTTTTCCGTTCATGGTTCTGTCGCCGGTCTAGGGCCCGGGCCCGATGGCTTCGCAGGGACCGAGAATCTTCTCGGGTGGTGGAGTTCTTCCTCGACTTGGTGGTCAAGCTACAGGGCGTAGGGATGACGGTTCAGCGAAAGCTATGCAAGGCCTTAGCTGTTACTGGCGGCGACGACTTCTACACAGGTTGTTTTCCTCCTTGGAGGCGTTGCTTACGGGCCATCCTCCCTAGGCAATCCGATCTGTTATAGCATCCTCCTGTCCATGGCGTCTTCCTCGGTGGTGTTCATTTGATGTCTTGACACCTAGTTTCCTCCAGGGGCTTCTTGTCAATTGTCACCGGCAATGTACCTTGTTGTGAACTTGGCTTCTTTTAGACGTCAGTCTGTTCGGTGTGCGAGGTCATGCTAGGACCAGGGGTTGCTGGTAACGGTGTCATGCGGGTAGGCTGCCGGAGGTATTCCTTAGTGAAGTTGTATCAGGTGTAGTTGTCGGTTACCAGTGATGCTCTCTCGGGTTGGTTGGTGGTGTGCTGGCAAATGCCGTGCTTTTGACCTTGTCAAGCCGACGCAGAAGACGTCCGAAGACGCCGCTCTCCTCCTTGGAGGCGTCGTTTATTGGCCCTTCCTCCATCAAACTGATGGTTTCTTACTTCTCCTGGCCCGTCGCTTGAAGTGTCCCTAGGAGTGGTGGCCTACATGGTGAGGTGTGTCGAGGCGCTCCGTGAAGACTTGGGCTTATTGCCAGGAACTAGCTAGCTTCCTAAGTGTAGTGCTTAGCTTGGCTTAGCTTAGTCTCTGCTTTTGGGTTCCGGTTCTTAGCTATTTGTGCTTCTATTGTATAGCTGGTATCCCCAGCAGGGTTGGTGTCGTTTGTATGCTTCATCTGTAGCGGTTGTGGCTTTATTTATAAAGCGGGGCGGAAGCTTTTTTCGGTCTAACATATGTGAAACTAAAGGAATCATCGATGCTATGTGGCCGTCTAACTTACTTGAAGCTGGCCTTAATGCCTTATGCGGATATCAAGCAGTGTGATCTGGTCTGTGCAGGCTCACAGAGGTGTTGGTGTCGGCTAGCGGGTAGTCCGTTTTACTTCCATGTTAATGGTTTAGGTATGTTCGCTTACATATCCATACCTTTTTGTGTATAAAAAAAAGCAGCGTTGAAAAGAAAACATATGTGTGTGCTCTATAATAGAAAATGAGTTAGATTGTGGAAATTCTACGCAAGTACTTGCATTGTACATTCAGTGCCAACGTGTTATTTCTTGATTGTACTGTTGTACATTGTACTACTAATTAAGACCTTAAGAAAGTTAGATAGCGGCCACGTTTCGTAAGTTGCCTGAAATATAGTCTCTCGTTGATGCGATTCATGACACTAGTAATCTATACGCACGTGAGCACTAATCGTCTCCGCAAAACAACTTCTTGTGCGTCCTATAAATTGATACATTCCCAGTATGCATAGGCACCAACATCGGCCCAACTCATCCACTCAAGCAGCATCTGCGACAATGGCCACCACCAACCCGGAAACCATGGTGTCCTCCCGCGTCCTTCTCCTTGCCACGATCCTCCTGGCCGTGGCTTCAGTCGGAGCAAGTGGCCAGGGCCTGCCGCCTCCACCGGCAACGGCTCCAGCACCATCCGCCTGTGGAGGCGACCATTGCTCATTGGACGACGTAGTCAAGCTCGACGTGTGCGTCGACCTCCAGCTGGGAAGGATGGGCCTGGCCAACAAAGACCGATGCTGTCGGCAGATACGTGGAATGCCAAACGCCGCCGACTGTCTGAGCGTCGCCTTAAGCCGGGCATATCTCCGTCTTGGCGCAAACATCGCCGACGGAGTCAATGCCGTGCTCACTGCCTGCGGCGTGGCTCGCGTCTTAGACCACGCTTGTATTATAGGGTGATCACTAAGTGCAGGAATGCGTGCGACTGAGGTTGAGGGGTGCAATAGGATACGTCACCTAGTAAATATACTTGCTGCCTAAATAAATCTGTCATTCTAGTATGTACTGGTTTCGACCTAGCTTATCCATCGATGCACATGTGTATCATGGCTGCTGCTACTGCTGGTCGTCTAAATAAGTTGTGGTATCTACCTGCTATTGTAAGTGATGTGTTCGCATGCCCTTTTCTTTGGTATGATCATGTTTTATGCAAAACAATTGTGGGCTTCTAGTCACAAGTTCACTCGGCAAACTTTTTTACTCACAACACAGTTTGCCAAGTGTCATTGTGACCGTTGCATAAATTTCCCCATCACAAGCTGTAGCGCTGAAAGAAGATATACTACATGGCATCACAAACAGTACATCACAGCACTCACGGATCGGATCCGGGTGCGCCACACTTGATCACGGCGAATAGCACGATCAAAAATATAACATTGTATTTGTCCCGGACGCATTCATATCGGATTGATCTCGGCCTCAGAGCGCCCATGTTAAAAAAACTAATAACTCCTTCATATCGGATTGATCTCGGCCTCGATGTATATGGTGACTTTAAATATATCTAGTAATTTGGAAATTTTCATTTCAACACAACTAATCAATGTGACATGGCTAGAGAGTAGATATGCTTTGCCTGGAGACAAATCTCATGGCAGTGGATTTGTTGCCGTGTTGTTTGACATCACAAGAACGATGAGGCGCTTGCCCTTGTCGAAGCTCCTGGGGAACGCCTTCAGCATTCAGTCCGCCGGGGGCGGAGGAGGACAACGACGGGAGAGGCGGAGGAAGGGAACGGAGAGGCTAA
Source organism: Aegilops speltoides (assembly GCA_021437245.1). NCBI lineage: Eukaryota > Viridiplantae > Streptophyta > Magnoliopsida > Poales > Poaceae > Aegilops > Aegilops speltoides. The sequence goes on along the minus strand of CM038141.1, from coordinate 422,809,682 downwards.
GGGCTTCATCATGAGAGAAAAGGGGGAGGAGATGAGACCTTATCAGAGAGAAGGCGTAATTTGTTGTCCCCGCATTCTTGCGCCACCACCTTTGTCTCGCTGTAGGGTTTCTTTCACCTCTGCCTCCCGTGGATTCATTCCACGAGTCAGAGACGATTCTTTCTGCCCCTTGGTACGGAGTGGACCGGTGTGGTTTGGGCTGGGATTGTTTGTGAGCTGGCCCAAACCAAACAGTCAGATTGTGATCCACCGTCCACATGTAAAAATTCCCAGCCTGGGCGACCCACGTTGATTGAGCCATGATCCCAGGCAATCCACATAGTTTAGTTGCTAACCAAACAAGGCCTTAATGTTATGTTTGTCTAGAGATTAACATTCTTTTTATACTGCAGTTTGTAGGGTACCAACTCCGATCAACAGTTTGTACTGTTACGTGGAACCAGATCAATTTGTATATTTTACAGTTTGTGTTGTTATATGCAACCAGACTTGTTTTTGCCCGGTTTTCCGTAATTAACTGGGCAATTCTCTTCTGCTTAATTAATAGATGAGGCAATCTTTGCCTCCGTTTCGACTTTTTTTTTGTATATTATGTAGTTTGTGATGTTATGCATAACGAGGTCAATTTGTATATTGTACGAAATCTATGTGGAAGTGTCTTCTCTCATTCCCATTTCAATACTAATCGCTTTCTCTTAATGTCTCCCTTTTCTCTCGAGCGATTTCCCCACTTCTCCTTATCATTTTTATCCTCAAAATTTCACATCAAGGCGTGAGGCTTCATCTAGTTCTGTGAGTTGTGCATCTCCAGGCACTTTTTTCTGGCTGACATTCATCCTCACCATAGTTTTAAATAGCGCGCTAAGCATCTTAGAGGCGGACCTCTTCCAAATGCTACAGCGTGCTATAGTGGAGCTATAGCGCGCTATTTAAAATGTTTGTTCATTTATTTGGACCAAAGTCTCTTAGCGCAAGACCTTTCGTAAACGCTATAGCGGGCTATTTAAAACAGTGATCCTCACGCTTTCTTGCTTTGGTCATCGGAAGCCAAGCCATGACATGGACCCGGCCCACCTCCACCCAAAGACCTGGACAGGGAACACCAGGGGCGAACTGGACCGAGATCCCGACAATAGGCTCCATGACGGCTCAGGTGCGCATTGCCACGATTGTCCAGTTCTTGGTTGCCGCCACACCCCCGCTGCCACTGGCACCGGAGGGTAGATAGTATTTGGCGAGGCCCAAGACGGCGAGGCTGGGTGTCATGCGGAGTACGACGGGGAGCCTGTTCGCTGGCCAATTCCAGTGAGGAGAAGCGGGGAGGCACACGCCCAACAGGCCAATGCATCCTCTCCCGCCATGGCCACACATGTGAGCTGGACGACAGCTTCGGCCACGGGGGCAGTTGGTCAGGAGGCGGAGGGGATAGGAGTAGAAGGTGAAGGGAGGCGGAGCGATGGTGGCCGCTCAGTAGCTGGTGGTGGCGCGATGCCCTGGGCGGCTATGTCCTATGGCAAATGGTGTCTCCAACACCGACCCTCAAAACGCCCGCATATGCTTCGGATGAGCTTGTCCATCCAAAGAGATAAGGGTATCTCCAACGCTGTCACCAAAAATATAACATTGTATTTGTCCCCGGACGCATTCATCGATAGTGATATGAAAACCAGCCATCGAGCGCACCCGCATACATTTCAAATCAAAACTGAACTAATCGGATGAACTTCGTGCAAAGATGATGGAATTCACTTTAGTTCGGACATAATTTCCATAAAAAGGACGATATTTCGTCTATTCAACTAAAAGTAAAAAAACCAAACTCGCTTGTAGTCAGAGCAGTCCTTCCAGCGGAGGAAGGGTGCACAGGCGCGACAGCCATGCCTGACCGCCTCGTAGCGATCGTGCAGGAGCTGCTCTGCTTCCTTCTGCGCCGTGCGGAGGGTCGCCTCGGCCAATGCTGACCCCGACCGCCTTGCCCCTGTTGGCGGTGGCGGATGTGTCACTGAGCGACCACTCCTGGCCAATCTTGACGAGCTCCTCGTCGAGGCGGCGACGGTGTCTGGCGGCCATCTCCATGGTGTAAGCGACTAGTCGTGTGCCCATGCCTCCCTGAGGTCGGGGTTCGTGCAGACCTAGACCGACGCCTCGTTGGCTTGGCGAATGCCCTACTGCGAGTCGCGTTGTGCCGCTCCCTCCATGCCTCCTGCCTCGCTGCCCTGTCCACCGCCATGACAAGGCTCCACGATGATGAGGACCGCCGCCGCTGAGGTAGTGGAGGATGCGCTCGCGCACCATCGCCGATTGCCGGCGGCACCTCCTCCTTCATGGCCTTCTCGCGCCCGTTGCGAGGGGGAGGCGACTCAGGTTAGTCGATGCAACCGTGACGGCTATGTGGCGGCAAAAGTGTCTCCTTCTTCAAGCGGCGCCTTGGATGTTGCAGTTGCGCGCGAGGACGCCGGATCCGCCTTGACACGACGGTGAGGCAGGGAACATTGTTCCTCCCTCATGTGCTAGCACGATAGTGACGCCTGTTCTGCCTTCGCACGGTATGGAGGCGGTGAGGGCGGCGCTGGACCACGGTAGCACAATGATCTTCGATCATGAGATTTATTTGTTGCTGGAACTCCTCATCTGCCATCGCCGCCTCCGAGAAAAGGCGTGGTGGCTAGTCCTCCTCATGACTGGACGGAATGATTTTTTCCTCCTTGTCGGAGCAGCAGACGGACGTGGAGGTCAAGGGGCCTGGAGCGCCAGTGTGGTAGCGCCAGGATCCGGAGCTGCCGCTGCCTGCCAGTGCAGTGATTGAAGAACTTTGTCAATGACACTATCATCAGGAAGATTAACTCCCAGCTGAGTCAAGTGGTTGTGGTATCCAGACATTCTGAGTATGTGCTCACTAATAGAACTGTTCTCCTCCATCTTGCGGCTATATAACTTGTTGGAGATTTCATATCTCTCAACTCGGGCATTTGCTTGAAATATTAACTTCACCTCCTGGAACATCTCATATGCTCCATGACGTTCAAAACGTCTTTGAAGTCTCGATTCTAAGCCGAAAAGCATGGCACACTGAACTATCGAGTATTCATCAGCTTTGCTCTGCCAGACGTTCATAACGTCTGGAGTTGCTCCTGCAGCGGGTCTTGCACCTAGTGGTGCTTCCTGGACGTAATTCTTCTGTGCAGCAATGAGGATAATCCTCATGTTATGGACCCAGTCTGTGTAATTGGTACCATCATCTTTCAACTTAGCTTTCTATAGGAACGCATTAAAATTCAAGGGAACGGTAGCACGGGCCATTGATCTACAACAACATAGACATGCAAAAACTATCAGGTACTAAGTTCATGATAAATTAAAGTTCAATTAATCATATTACTTAAGAACTCCCACTTAGATAGACATCCCTCTAGTCATCTAAATGATCACGTGATCCATATCAACTAAACCATGTCCGATCATCACGTGAGATGGAGTAGTTTTCAATGGTGAACATCACTATGTTGATAATATCTACTATATGATTCACGTTCGACCTTTCGGTCTCAGTATTCTGAGGCCATACCTGCGTATGCTAGGTTCGTCAAGTTTAACCCAAGTATTCTGCGTGTGCAAAACTGGCTTGCACCTATTGTATTTGAACATAGAGCTTATCACACCCGATCATCACATGGTGTCTCGACACGACGAACTGTAGCAACGGTGCATACCCAATGAGAACACTTATACCTTGAAATTTAGTGAGGGATCATCTTATAATGCTACCGCCGTACTAAGCAAAATAAGATGCATAAAGGGTAAACATCACATGCAATCATAATATGTGACATGATATGGCCATCATCATCTTGTGCCTTTGATCTCCATCTCCAAAGCACCGTCATGATCTCCATCGTCACCGACTTGACACCTTGATCTCCATCGTAGCATCGTTGTTTTCTCGCCAACTATTGCTTCTACGATTATCGCTATCGCTTAGTGATAAAGTAAAGCAATTACATGGCGATTACATTTCATACAATAAAGTGACAACCATAAGGCTCGTGCCAGTTGCTGATAACTTCTACAAAACATGATCATCTCATACAATAACGTATATCAAATCATGCCTTGACCATATCACATCACAACATGCCCTACAAAAACAAGTTAGACGTCCTCTACTTTGTTGTTGCAAGTTTTACGTGGCTGCTACGGGCTTCTAGCAAGAACTGTTCTTACCTATGAATCAAAACTACAACGATTTTTCATCAATTGTCTTGTTTTAACCTTCAACACGGACCGACCGTAGTCAAACTCGATTCAACTAAAGTTGGAGAAACAGACACCCGCCAGCCACCTGTGTGCAAAAGGACGTCAGTTGAACCGGTCTCATGAACGTGGTCGTGTAATGTTGGTCCGGGCCGCTTCATCCAACAATACCGCCGAATCAAAGTAAGACGTTGGTGGTAAGCAGTATGACTATTAGCGCCCACAACTCATTGTTTTCTACTCGTGCATATATCATCTACGCATAGACCTGGCTCAGATGCCACTGTTGGGGAACGTAGTAATTCAAAAAAATTCCTACAATCACGCAAGACCTATCTAGGAGATGCATAGCAACAAGAGGGGAGAGTGTGTCCACAAACCCTCGTAGACCAAAAGCAGAAGCATCTAGTAACGCGGTTGATGTAGTCGAACGTCTTCACGATCCAACCGATCGAAGTACCGAACATACGACACCTTCGTGTTCAGCACACGTTCAGCACGATGACGTCCCTCAAGCTCTTGATCCAGTTGAGGGTGAGGGAGTCGCCAGCATGACGGCATGGTGACGGTGATGATGAAGTTACCAGAGCAGGGCTTCGCCTAAGCACTACAACGATATGACCGAGGTGTTAAACTGTGGAGGGGGCATCGCACACGGCTAAGAGGTTGTCTGTTGTGATTTGGGGTGCCCTCTTGCCCCCGTATATAAAGGAGGAGAGGGGGAGGCTGGCCGACCCCTGTAGGGCGCGGCATGAGAGAGGAGTCCTACTAGGACTCCAAGTCCTAGTAGGATTCCACTTGGTGGAAGGGGGAAGAAGGAAGGGAGAGGGAGAGGGAGAGGGAAAGGGGCCCACGCCCCCTTCCCTAGTCCTATTCGGACTCCCCATGGGGGGGGCCACCTCCTCGTGGCCTGCCCTCTCTCTCCCCTAAGGCCCATGTTGGCCCATTACTTCCCCCGTGGGGTTCCGATAACCCTCTGGCACTCCGATAGTTACCCGGTACCTCTCGGAACTCATTCGGTGTCCAAATAACATCATCCAATATATCATTCTTTATGTCTCAACCATTCGTCGTCATTTCCATGATCTCATCCGGGACTCCGAACAAACTTCGATCATCAAATCACATAACTCATAATACAAATCGTCATCGAATGTTAAGCGTGCGGACCCTACGTGTTTGAGAACTATGTAGACATGACCAAAACACATCTCCGGTCAATAACCAATAGTGGAACCTGAATGCTCATATTGGCTCCTACATATTCTACGAAGATCTTTATCGGTCAAACCGCATAACAACATACGTTGTTCCCTTTGTCATCGGTATGTTACTTGCTTGAGATTCGATCGTCGGTATCCTCATACCTAGTTCAATATCGTTACCAACAAGTCTTTTTACTCGTTCTGTAATGTATCATCCTGCAACTAACTTATTAGTCACATTGCTTGCAAGGCCTATAGTGATGTGCATTACCGAGAGAGCCCAGAGATACCTCTCCGATACACTGAGTGACAAATCCTAATATTGATCTATGCCAACCCAACAAACACCTTCGGAGACACCTGTAGAGCATCTTTATAATCACGCAGTTACGTTGTGACGTTTGATAGCACACAAGGTGTTCCTCCGGTATTTGGGAGTTGCATAATATCATAGTCTGATGAACATGTATAAGTCATGAAGAAAGCAATGGCAATAAAACTAAACGATCATTATGCTAAGCTAACAGATGGGTCTTGTCCATCACATCATTCTCTAATGATGGGATCCCGTTCATCAAATGACAACACATGTCTATGGTTAGGAAACTTAACCTCTTTGATTAACGAGCTAGTCAAGTAGAGGCATATTAGGGACACTCTGTTTTGTCTATGTATTCACACATGTACTAAGTTTCCGGTTAATACAATTCTAGCATGAATAATAAACATTTATCATGATATAAGGAAATATAAATAACAACTTTATTATTGCCTCTAGGGCATATTTCCTTCAATTCGCTCACTATATAGGGGTATAGATATTTCGGCCGTTCAACTAAAAATAAATTAAACTAGCTTGCAGCGGACGATGACCTCAGACGCGTGGCCAGCCTACAAGCATCACCGCCATTGTTGTCCATGTTGTTGTCATCGTTAGAGTAGTCCTTCCAGCGGTGGAAGGGCAAAAGAGTGCGACATCCCTGTCTAGCCGCCTCGTGGTGCTTGTGCAGGAAACATGCCGCTTCCTCCTGCGACCTGTGGAGGGTCGCCTTGGCTAATACTGAGCGACCACTCATGTCCGATCTTGGCAAGCTCCCTGTTGACGGCGACGCACGGCCATCTCTGTGGTGTAAGCGAGTGATCGCAGGCACATTCCTCCGTGAGGTCGGGGTTCAGGTGGACCCAAACAGCCGCCTCGTTGGTTTGACGATCGCCTCATGGTGTGCCGTGTTGTGCCGCTCCCTCCGCGCCGCCTACCTTGCCACCCTGTCCTCAGCCATGACGAGGCTCTGTATTGATGAGGAGCCTCCACCGCCATTTAGGTAGTGGCGGATGCGCCTGCTCCCCATCGCAATCGCCGTTGGCATCTCCTCCTTCATGGGCTTGCCGCGCCAGTTGCGCTGCGGCGGCGACGCCGGCTAGTGGATGCAGCCGTAACGGCAAAAATGGCTCCTTCACCCGGCGGCTGATTTGGACGCCATGGTTGCGCGCGTGGTGTCGGCTCTGCCTTGACACGACGGAGAGGCAGGGAACATTGTTCCTCCTTCACGCGGTAGTGCGGCGATGATGCCGACTCCACCTTGCGCAGGTTGGAGGCGGCGAGGGCGGCGCGGAACTACGGTAGCACAGTGATCGCTCGATCATGAGATGGATCTGTTGCTGGAACTCCTTGTTTGTCATTGCCGCCTCCAAGAAGAGCCGCGATAGCTGGTCCTCCTCATCACTGAAGGAGATGGCGGTCTCCTCCTTGTCAAAGGAGCAGGTGGCCGTGGAGGTCAAGGGGCCTGGTGATTGACTGTGGCGGCGCAAAGATCTGGAGCTGCCGCCTACCAGTGTGGAGAACCAGGACATCGACATGGTGGAGACAATGGTCTGGACAGTGCCAGAGTTGAGATGGTGGGAGTGGAGAGAAAAAGGACTCACGCGGTGCCGTGTGGACATCGCCGGAGCCCGACTTAAATAGGCGCGACCAAGCTAGACAAAGGGACGGGAAGGCACGGGAAGCCAACTTCAATGCGGCGCGGTGGTCGGAGTATGCTTCTCGATCGTCGCATCAACATTGAAGCGATGTCGTTTGCTCGTCTGGTAGCTTTGCTCTGACCGACATCAATGTGATGGAGTAGGAGCGGCGCTGACTTACATGAATATGCGGCAACCTTTTCACGCAAAGAGGGTTTTGGGTCGGACTGGTGTGGCGGACGTGTAAGCGGTCCGGACGCCCGCAAAGCCCCCTGTTCTGTGTCCGGTTTGCGAGAAAATGAATGTCCGGACTGCTCCATGAACTGATGGGGTGACACCACTACTAGAAAAGGGGGCAATGGTCCAGGCCGGTCCAGCCCATTAGTCCCGGTTCAATCCAGAACCGGAACCAATGGGGGCATCGGACCCGGTTCATGAGCCCCGGGGACCGGCCGGGCCACGTGGGCCATTGGTCCCGGTTCGTCTGGACCTTTTGGTCCCGGTTGGTGGGATGAACCGGGACCAATGGGCCTCGCTCCTGGCCCACCACCATTGGTCCCGGTTCGGGCGGCCAACCGGGAACAAAGGCCAACCTTTAGTCCCGTTCATGCCACCAACCGGACCAATGGTGGTGCCTATATATACCCCCTCAAGAGCGAGCACACTGCCTGCTTTTTTTCGGCCGAGGGGAGAGGGCTTGTGGTGCTCTAGCTCACCTCATATGCACACAAGGTGTTAGATGGAATGCCCGAGCCACACTACTTAAGGTTTCTCCTCTCCAAGCTCGACCGCCAAGCTCCATTTTCCTCCATATTTGTCTAGGTTTAGCGGTCCGTCACGCCCCGTCCCCGTCTTCAACGTCGTCGATCACCCGCACCGATCTCATCGCTGGCACCACCGTGGTGAGCCTCTTGTTCTTATCTTCTTTCGAAAGGAAAAATATTCTCATTTGTATGTTTAGATAGATATATACTTGTATAATTTTCTTACTTTTATTATTGCATCTTATATAGTGCAATGGTTTTGGTATCCGCCCGTCGGCCCTCGTCCCTGCCTATGATTCGGATGTGGTATATATTATCTTTTCATAACTATTGGTTCATTTATTGTTTATGACAATTATGCCGACCAACGTGACATAGATTTTATTCATCTAGGAGGTTGTTGAACCGGAAATTCCAACCGACCCTATTGTCGAGAGGTTAAATTTAGTTGAAGAAGAAAACAATTTGTTGAAGGAAAAAATTAGAAAAATTGAGGAGGAGAAGATGATATTGGAGTTGCATGTTGCGGATGTCGTCGATGATCACAAGATCAAGATGGATGCAATGCGCTTGAAGATTAGAAAGATTAGAAAATATGCCATTCATACCGAGGCTTGGTATCATTATGCTGTTGGATCAATTGTTACATTGGTTGCGATTATGATCGCATTTGTTTTTGCATTGAAATGTTTTACATAGTTTCAGTGTATGGTTTAATTAATTTAGATGCTCTGCAGAGCTTTATGTTGTTAGATGAGAACTATGTATGTACTTTGGTTTTAATGTGATGATGAACTTCTATTAATTTGGTCACTTAATTAATTATCTATTCATGATGTTCTCTAATGATTTTTGACACACTTAATTATATATAATGCACACAGATGAACCGGCAATGGATGTACGGTTCAAGACACACCTCCGAGTACATTAAGGGCGTGCATAATTTTCTCGAAGTGGCTGAGGCAAACAAGCAGAATGGTTTTATGTGTTGTCCATGCCCTATATGTGGGAATACGAAGTCTTACTCTGACCGGAAAATCCTCCACACCCACCTTCTTTACAAGGGTTTCATGCCACACTATAATGTTTGGACGAGGCACGGAGAAATAGGGGTTATGATGGAAGGCGGCGAAGAAGAAGAGTACGATGACAACTATGTGCCCCTGAATACGGTGATGCTCCGAAGATCAAGAGGAACCGACGATGTGCGATGATGCTGCAACGGGAGAAGCTGCTGAAGATCAAGAGGAACCAGACGATGTGCCCGATGATGATGATCTCCGCCGGTCATTGTCGATGCAAGGACGCAATCGAAAGTCAAAAGGAGAAGCTGAAGTTCGATCGCAAAAAGGGTTGTACCCCAATTGCGAAGATGGCAACACAAAGCTCGGTACCGTCTTCGGAATTACTGCGATGGAAGGCGAGAGAATGTTGTGCTCGATAAAGGATTTGAGAAGCTACTTAAAATATTGAAGAAGAAGCTTCCAAAGGATAACGAATTGCCCGACAGTACATACGCAGCAAAGAAGGTCGTATGCCCTCTAGGATTGGAGGTGCAGAAGATACATGCATGCCCTAATGACTGCATCCTCTACCGCGGTGCGTACAAGGATCTGAACGCATGCCCGGTATGCGGTGCATTACGGTATAAGATCAGACGAGATGACCCTAGTGATGTTGACGGTGAGCCCCCCAGGAAGAGGGTTCCTGCGAAGGTGATGTGGTATGCTCCTATAATACCACGGTTGAAACGTCTGTTCAGAAATGGAGAGCATGCCAAGTTGATGCGATGGCACAGTGAGGACCGTAAGAAAGACGGGAAGTTGAGAGCACCCGCTGACGGGTCGCAGTGGAGAAAAATCGAGAGAAAGTACTAGGATGAGTTTGCAAGTGAGCCAAGGAACGTATGGTTTGCTTTAAGCGCGGATGGCATTAATCCTTTCGGGGAGCAGAGCAGCAATCATAGCACCTGGCCCGTGAATCTATGTATGTATAACCTTCCTCCTTGGATGTGCATGAAGCGGAAGTTCATTATGATGCCAGTTCTCATCCAAGGCCCTAAGCAACCCGGCAATGACATTGATGTGTACCTAAGGCCATTAGTTGAAGAACTTTTACAGCTGTGGAATGGAAGCGGTGTACGTACGTGGGATGAGCACAAACAGGAGGAATTTAACCTAAAGGCGTTGCTGTTCGTGACCATCAACGATTGGCCCGCTCTCAAGAACCTTCGTGATGACAAACAAGGGATACCACGCATGCACGCACTGCTTACTTGACGCCGATAGTATATACCGCAAGCTGCGGGAAGAATGTGTACAGGCCATCGTCGATTTCTTCCGACCAACCATCAATGTCGAAAGAAAGGCAAGCATTTCAAAGGCGAGGCAGATCACGGAAGAAGCCGCCATGCGTCGGTGATCACGTACTTGCTATGGTCAATGATTTACACGTAATCTTTGGAAAGGGTCCCGGCGGACTAGCTGTTCCGAGTGATCTTTGAGGGACACGCACCCATGTGGAAGAAGAAATCTATATTTTGGGACCTACCCTCTTCGAAAGACCTAGAGGTCCGCTCTTGATCGACGTGATGCACGTGACGAAGAACCTTTGCGTGAACCTGCTAGGCTTCTTGGGCGTGTATGGGAAGACAAAAGATACAGCTTGAGGCACGAGAGGACCTGCAACGTTTGCACGAAAAAGACGGCATGCCTCCAAAGCAAGATGAAGGTCCTGCCACTATGCTCTTACCAAAGAAGAGAAGGAAATCTTCTTTGAATGCCTGCTTAGTATGAAGGTCCCGACCGCTTCGTCGAATATAAAAGGAATAATAAATATGGCGGAGAAAAGTTTCGAACCTAAAGTCTCATGACGCCACGTGATTATGACGCAATCGCTTCCGTTGCATTGAGGGGCTTCTACCGAAAACATCCGATTAGCCATTGTGAAGCTATGTGCATTCCTCAATGCAATATCTCGAAAGGTGATCGATCCGAAACCGTACCAAGGCTAAGGAGTGATGTGGTGCAATGTCTTGTCGGTTTCGAGCTGGTGTTCCCACCATCCTTCTTCAATATCATGACCTGCGTTCTAGTTCATCTAGTTGACGAGATTGTCATTACGGGCCCCGTATTTCTACACAATATGTACCCCTTTGAGAGGTTCATGGGAGTCCTAAAGAAATATGTCCAGAATCGCTTAGGCCGAAGGAAGCATCTCCATGGGCCATCAAACAGAGGATGTCATCGGGTTTTGTGTTGACTTCATTCCTGGCCTTAAGAAGGTAGGTCTCCCTAAATCGCGGTATGAGGGGAGACTGACCGAAAAACACGCTTGGAAAGGACTCAATAATATGCAGGACGGATATTCTTGGTCTCAAGCCCACTACACAGCTTCTACGAACTCTACCTTGGTGACCCGTATGTCGATGAACACAAGAACAATCTGCGCTTCAAACACCTTGAGCGGTCGACGACTAGATTACATGTGAACACATCAGGACTTTCAGCAGTTGGTTGGAAGCACGTATCAGAGGTGACAGCACTGTTTGTGAGGAGCTGTACTTGTTATCCAGGGGACCATCTTTGACGATATTGATTTGGAAAGGATACGAGATAAATGGGAATACATTTTACACGATTGACCAAGATCAAAAGAGCACCAACCAAAACAGCGGTGTCCGCTTTGATGCAACAACCGAGAGGGGAAAGGGCACATATTATGGTTACATAGTGGACATATGGGAACTTGACTACGGACATGATTTTAAGGTCCCTTTGTTTAAGTGCAAATGGGTCAATCTGTCAGGAGGCGGGGTATAGGTAGACCCACAAGATGCGGAATGACAACAAGGATCTGAAAAATCTTGGGTACACTGACGAACCGTTCGTCCTAGCCAATGATGTGGCACAGGTTATCTATGTGAAGGACATGTCCATGAGACCGAGAAAGAGAAAAGATAAGGAAGCAAATACATCATACGATGAGCCAAAGCGCCACATAGTTCTTTCGGAAAAAGGGACATCGTGGGAGTGGAGGACAAGACAGACATGTCTCAAGATTATGAAAAGTTTCATGAAATTCCTCCTTTAAAGTCAAGGCTGACCCCACATCCCGATAAGCGATGAAGATTATCCATGGTTACTGCGCAATAAGCAAATGACACAAGTGAAGAAAAAGTGAAGACTTTCTCCCGCAACTATTATGATGATATATACCATGCCAACTTTGTAACTGACGAGTATGATACCATTGTTCGTTGTGTACATGCACATGCTATGTGTGGGTCAATTTATGATACCATGCCAACTTTTAACTTTTTCAGAGTTCATTTGAAATGCTTTAATGTCTTATGGTTCGGCCCTCGTAATAATTAAAAATAGCAACAATAAGTATTTTGTTGTAAGTAGAAACAAAATAAAATAAATAAAGCAAGAAAGAAAACAAAAAAAAGTGTTTTCAAATTTGAAAAGTAATGGCACTAACAGAAAGTTTATAATTTTCCTAAAACTAAAAGCAAAAAAGAATTATAAAATAAAGCAAAAAACAAAAGAAAATAAATAATGCAGAAAACAAAACAAAAAAACAACAATAAGTATTTTGTTGTAAGTAGAAACAAAATAAAATAAATAAAGCAAGAAAGAAAACAAAGAAAAGTGTTTTCAAATTTGAAAAGTAATGGCACTAACAGAAAGTTTATAATTTTCCTAAAACTAGAAGCAAAAAGAATTAAAAAATAAAGCAAAAACAAAAGAAAATAAATAATGCAGAAAACAAAACAAAAAACAACAATAAGTATTTTGTTGTAAGTAGAAACAAAATAAAATAAATAAAGGAAGAAAAAATTGCCACCCATCGGGCCCCCACGGCTGAATACGACTTGTATCCCTAATTTGGGCGTGATTCAGGCCCGAAAGGCCCGAAGGCCCAACAGCAAAGCAGTAGCAAGTAGGCCCATAAGCTGCAGTGGGAAGGAGTTTAAGAGGGAGCGGCAAGGGGCTTATAAACCACTGCGCTCCCCTCTCAACTAGCGAGGTGGGACTAAACTTTGGCCCCGACGCTGGCAACGAGAGGCCTTTGGTCCCGGTTGGTGGCACCAACCGACTAAAGAGGGTTTAGTCCAGTTGGAGCCACCAACCGACCAAAGGTCGCAGCTTCCCGCCCTTTGGGCTGCCGAAAAGAGGCCTTTGGTCCCGGTTGGTGGCTCCAACCGACTAAAGGGCATTAGTCCCGTTGGTGGCTCCAACCGACCAATGCTCCTTGTATATAAGTAGCACCGCAGTTTTTGCAGTTCATCGCCACCATTGCCCCCGACGACGCCGAACACATCGACGCCGCCAGCTGCCCGATGCCGCCGCCGCCCGTCGCCGTCGCCCGTGCCGTCGTCGTCGCCGTCCTCCCGAGCCAAGCCCGTCGCCGCCAGCTCCGCCAGATCGCCGCCCCACCCCAGCCCCCAGCGCCCGTCGCCGTCGCCGTCGCCCGCTGCCCACCATTATCATTGTGAGCCGCCCGCGCACCGGCTCTTTTTTTTCTTTCATTTTTATTAGTTTTATTTTTTTGTTCAATGTATATGTGTATGTATGTGGCTATGTGTATGTAATGTTTAAAAATTGTTCTGATTATGTTTTTGTTGATATATCTATTTGTTGTTCATATGTGTATTAATGTTTTCATATATGCAAAAGATAGATTTTAGAAAAGTTCGGTTTTTTTTGTTCATAGATTTTTTGTTGATATTAATTATTGTAGAATATGCAAATGTTTGTATATTCATATGAACAATGCATTAGGCAAAACCTTTGTTTTTTTTCAAATTTTCTATTTGAACATTTTTTTAAAACAAGCAATACTAAAAGAATGAGAGGAAAAGGAAAATAAGAAGAGGAAGAAAGGAGAAAAGAGGAGAGGAAGAAGAGGAGAAATAAATAAGAAGAGGAAAAAGAAGAAAAGAAGAGGAGAAGAAGAAAGGAATAGAGGAGAAAGGAGAAATTCTATTTTTTCTTCTTCTCCTCTATTCCTTTCTTCTTCTCCTCTTTTTTTCTTCTTTTACTTCTTCTTCCTTCTTCCTTCTTCCTCTTTTCTTCCTTTTCCTTAATTATTTTCCTTTCTCGAGGGAGAAGAAGAAAAAGAAGAGGAGAAGAAGAAAGAAAGGAAAGGAGAAAGAAGAAACTTCAACACGAGGGGGTGGTACCGATACACCCTCCCCAATAACATTATTTTCCCATGTATATGTATGTCGCGTCGTTGTTGATATAACCCCCTCTAGATACAACTGCAGCACCCCCCTCGGCCCTCTCGCTCGACCAAAACTCTCGAGGACACCCAAACCCTAGAGAGAAAACGATGTTGCAGGTCTCCCACGCACCCCCTCCCGCCAAGGCGCTCCTACCCGACAAATTAACTCTCTCGAGGCCACCCAAATTTATCAAGTTAAAAGAGCGTTATCGCCGAGGCCACCCCAAACCCTTGAAGCTTTGTGTCGAGGCGACCCCAAACCCTAGAGAAGCAGCGTCGAGGCCACTAACATGATTCCTTATTGTGATTAGCTAGCTAGTTCTCGTTTGCCACTATGTACCATGTTTGAATAATAATTGACATGTTGTCAATATTTGCGAAACTATGGAGCACTCCCGAGACGAAGAAAGCGAAGCGATGTTGGGGAAATAATCGCAAATGGAAGTGATGATGTTAGTCATTTCTCATCGACACCGCTGGTCGATGGATGAAGAAGAGGGCTATGATTATGATGGCTTCACCCATTAATGCGGTAAAAGAGGAGGACTATGTTCATGATGGCTCCGTGACACAATGGAGGTACAAGACGAAGGAGACCGTGCCGAGCCGAGTCACCGAACCGAGTCCGCCAGGTATATATATATTAGTTAAGCCCGTCTGACAAGTTAATTCATGCATCCATTGTTTTGGTATATGTACACATATTAAGTAATCGTCGTCTTTCTTCCTTATAATTTCTAGCCCTCGGATCGAGCACAACTTCGTAAGGAGACGAGGCCGAAGAAAAGTTGAGCTCGGATGAAAAGTTTGAGATCATAGAAATCGCGCCGACGGCGAACCGATTGAACCCATCCGGACAAAGAAGGCATTTTCGCTCGGTCACGGGGTTCTTGTTAGGGACAGATCCCCATCAAGATCCAGCAATGGTATAAGCCTGCTAAGGATGAAGACGCTGAGGTGTCTTATGTCAATGATATGCGAAAGAAGATCTTTGGAATGAGCTGAAGGCAAATTTCACCCTACCGCCAGAGGAGGATCCGGAGAAGCCGTTATAGAGCAATTAATCAAGTCTTGTGCTCTTAAGAAGATGGCTGGCCTAATGAGGAGGTGGAGGAAAGAGCTGAACCAGTTTGTCAAGAAAAAGAGACGCCAGAATTCATCGGCAAATATGAGAAGATCAAAGATCATCGCCCGCATTTGTGGCCCACAAGACATCGAAAAGAGTAAGAAGATGTCGGAGACAAACAAGAAAAATGCTGCGAAGAAGAAGCTTCACCATCGCACGGGTCGGTGGCTACCTCAAGCCCGCCTAAGTGGTCCAAGGCTGAGCATGATCTGCTTGAAAAAGGGATCGAACCGAGACAATGCGCTGGCGAACGTTGCGGACTTGGTTCTTCGGGCTGGCGGAACCTTGGACCTATGAATAGAGGCGTGTCGATGGGCGGACGAGCAACTACAAACACCAGTCAAGAAACTTCGACACTATATCGATGCAGCGCAGCGAGGGACGTTCCTTCCAAACAGGAGAAGGACGAGCTCACAATGGCCCTTGGGAATCCCGAGCACCTGGACGGACACGAGGCACGCCAGCTCCCTTCCGTGGAAGGTTGGTTTTCCGGACGCAGGGGTTACAAAACCCACGAGAGGAGGAAGAAATGGAGCAGGACCAAATGCAGCGCTTCTTGGAAGGGTAATGGGGCTAGAGGATCGAGAAGAGGAACGAGAAGCAGCAGATCGCAACAAATGACATGCCAAGCTTCCCGGCTACCCGCCATCTCAGCGGAGAAGCAGCGTTCCTTCCACCGAGCTGCTTCAGCGGAGCATGTCTTGACGGCTCTGCCAGCTATCCGTGGATGGTATCACGAGTCTCAAAATTGCCACATTATGGCGCGATGCATGAATTTGAAGGTCAAGGCGGCTGTTGGCCAAGTTTATCCTAGTGGACCCGGCGCAACTTATCACCGCCACCGATTCGGAAGGATTTGCTAAGGTGATGGTTGATGAAATAACGGAGGGATTTGAGGACCTCGCGCTTGAGCACCCTACCGGTGAAGGGGAGACTAGGCTGGGTTCTGCTCTGAAGACTCCATGCCTATGGCGGAAGGAGCTCATCGACCTTTTGAACTGGACGTCTCCGCCTCCTCCTCCTCCTCCTCCGGCAAGTCAGGGCACTCCGCCTCCTCCACCGCCTCCTCCTCCGGCGAGTGACGATCAGGGCACGCGTGGCGGCACTCCGCCTCCTTCTCCGGCGCGTGTCGGCACTCCGCCTCCTCCTTCTCCGCCTCGCCCGGCAAGAAGGGCGGAAGAGACCCGCCGCCGCCCGGCTGCTCCGGCGCGTCGTAGTCCTTCTCCTCCGCCTCGTAAGCAAGCACGAAGAAGACGCCGCAGCAGCCGCTCCGTCTGCTCCGGCGTCTAGCAGCACAAGAAGAGAGAGGCAATACAGATACGGTCCACCTCTAAAGCCTGTAGAGAAGTTACCGTACGAGAGGACCAAGGAGGAAACCGAGACAATCGTGCAGACCCACGTGAAGGAGTTCTTTGAAGGGGTGAAAGCAAAGATACATCCACCTCCGGAGGAGAAGGTAGATCCGGTGAAAGCAAAGCGCACTCTCGATGCCCTGAGGAAACCACCAAAGTCTCCGCCGAGAACCAACTATGAGCGCATTCTTGGCGGACATATCTCCAAGCCAAGCGGTCGGAACTCATGTCGGTGATAAAGGTCAAAAGAACAACGAGCAAAGGGAAAAAAATTGCCCAGCTCAGCGAACAAGCACAGCAATCGTGCACCCGCTCAATGTGTCTAATCCTCCGGGGCGGTGGCGGTTATGGCAATCTTGGAGATTACCTGCTGACGATGCACTTCCTGATTTCATGGAGGTGGACTTATTCAGATCTGATGTACGGAAGCCTCTCGTCAAAGATGAAAAGTCTCGACAACAATGATGCGAAGATTCCATAGTTGGTACATGAAAACCTGCAGAGAGTCTGAGGGGACGAACACTTTGTATCTGAAAATTAAAGAGGAGCACGACCTCGTTTCAAATGATCTGTTGTCTATTCCATTTGAGGAGTTCTTCGAGTTCTTCAATCAAAAGGCCCTCGATAAATTAATGGTCTTTTGCTACTGCCTGTAAGTACTATTTCTGTCATTAGTCTGTATATATAGCTCGGCTCTTTCATTGCATGTATTTATAATTAATTATCCTCAATATATTATGCAGATTGAAGATCGTCGAGTGCAAAAAAATGAAATCTATGATATTGGGTTCATTAACACAAATATCATAGATGTTTTTCTAGTTAAAAAGCGCGCCGAAGAGGCCGACGACAACTTGCTACAATCATTGATCAAAAATCAAAACAAAGATACCATACTCTTTCCTTACCACGGCCCGTGAGTGTTACTGTCGTGTGCATATTCGGTTTTCCTTATTACTCGAGCGAGGTTAATGTAATTGATGAGTTATGCATGCGTGCAGGTTCCACTATATTCTTCTGGAGATTAAGCTTGAGCGTGGACTAGTAACCGTCTTAGACTCCAGACGGAAAGATCCCAGCACCTATGCGGACATGACTGAAATGCTCAGCAAGTAAGTTCAATCGATCATTATCGCACCATATCGGCAACTTTTTGTTCATTTCCTGATATCTCGAGTAATAACAAATATTTTCTTTGTCTTGTAGGGTTTGGAAACAGTTCACTGCACAAGCTCCGGGACTGCCGAAGGAGCTGCGATATACATACCCGAAAGTAAGTACTACTGGCGCGCATCTCCCGTTGATTCTATAGCTATACTTTCATCAATGCCATTTATATAGTGCTTCATTATCAGTTTGATTGACCTCTATTTCTCGTAAAGTGCTTGTGGCAGGAGGAAGGGAATGATTTCTGTGGATACTACGTGTGCGAGTTCATCCACAACGCGACTTTGAAAAACAAGCGGGGCTACTCTAGAAGACAATATGAAGTGCGTAAGCAATAATATTCACAATTTCATTTTATTACACCATCATTTCTGTTGAGTTTCATTCATATATATGTATTAATTAACCCCTTCTTCAAATTAATTAGACGTGGCAGATGCGGATGAACTCCTACCACCAGATCGCATTAAAGCAATTCAAGAGGAATTGGCGGGATTCTTTCTTGAACACGTCATCAAGAAGCGGAGAATACCATGTGAAACTTGAATTCAAATGCTAGTGGTTTTTAATTAAGAGATCTTATATAGATTGTACATGTATGTAGCCAGTAAAACTTGTTGTTCGACCAATCTCTCGGAGAAGGAGAGGTCGATCGATCACTTCTCTCGGTATGCATGACGAACTTCTGTACTGAATGGTTCTCTCGATCACTTATGTATATATACTACGTGGCTCGAGCAAGCACGGACATAAGAGAGGACACTTCTCTGTATTAATTAGCTAGCTAACACAATATACGAAACACCTAAATTAACCCCCCAAAACCCCCCAACCCCCCTCCTTTCAAAAAAAAACCCAAGCCACTGGAATGCAGACACGTGGATGCCTTTTGGTCCCGGTTGGAGCCACCGACCGGGACCAAAGGCCCCCTAACTGGGCTCGGCGCACAGGGCCACGTGGAGACACATTGGTCCCGGTTCGTGTTTGAACCGGGACTAATGGGTTGAGGTATTAGTAACGACCCATTAGTCCCGGTTCCCGAACCGGGACTAAAGGCCCTTACGAACCGGGACTAATTGGTGGTTTTCTACTAGTGCACGTTGGATAGCAAAATGTGTCCAGACCACTCAGTCCAAACGGCTACACATGGTTTGGGAGACGACATTGGAGATACACTTCATGAAACTTCTGAAACGAAAGGAATCATCACATCCATAATATAGTACATACCGAACTTATTTCAAGGTGTCCTTGTAGGCTTCGAGGATATCTAGCAACGTGTCCTTGGAGGCAACTAAAAAAAGTGGAGGGTTTAGGGATGATCGTTAAAAAAAAATCTCATCACCCAGCACATAACAGTTCCTGTATTCCTTTTTTTTCCTTATAGGAAAAGGCAGTGTTTCAGTTGATTTACGGGGAATGTAGTGATTCTTGAGTGTACGATTACTGAATGTAGAAATTCCGCGCATGTACATGCAATGTATCTTCGGTACCATAGCATTATTTCTTGCGTGTATGATTGTACGATTGACCTTCTCTAGAAGAAAATAGCAATTCAGACATAGGCGCACATTTTCCATGCTGGCTCCAAAGAATTTCGCGTTCCTGGTGAGTTGGCGCACTCAGGCAGCAACTTTTATCTGCATAAATTGAGAGAGTAAACATGAAATTCAACTTCTTACTAAATGTAGGTAGTTAAAAATTCAGTATACAATGATTATAGAAAAAAGAGGGTTGACAGGCAAACGTAAATCTTGTTCGACGTTCTGATCATTCTAGTCTTGTCAGCTCCGTCGTTGGATTTCTTCATATCATATTAAGGTTATGTGAGCAGAGATAAAAGAGAACGGACGTTTGGCTCTCGGACGCCAAGGAGGCTCTTTTTTTAAAAAAAAATCCAAAGTTTTTGGATTTTTTTTAGTTAAACAAGGATGTTATGTGTATGTGTGTAAAATTTCAGGATGAAAAACGTTGAAATACGACCTGTACGAAAAAGACAAATTCATGGCCCAAGAGGATGAACAATATCATGTGTTAAAAAATCCTAGATTTGTCTTTTTTGCACAGCCCTCATTTTAAACGTATTTTGCCCTGAAAATTTACACACATGTGTGTTATGCCTTCATGTATATCTGTGTTTTTTTCAGAATTCTTTGAAACATAGAAAATATGAAATATGATGAAATTCGATTTTTTTCAAAACCGAGCTCCATGGAGCTCGGCTTCCAAACACAATATTCGGAGATAAAAGCTATACAAACTCGAGCAAGCATGATCACACATTGTCATCAAACATTTTTGCGTTTCCAGAACTAGAGAAACGAGACAAATATGACAGTACAGTTGCACCACACAAAACATACTTTTCAGGAAAAGTGGTTTATGCAGTACATCAAAAGTTCACAATGGAAACGTCCTAAAATCAGTCTACCTGTTTTCACAAAATGAATAATATATCCATCTTAGTGCTAATAACATAAAAGCATACCATCTTAGGTATTTTGTGTCTCAACAAGTTGAGCAACTTCAAGTCCACGCGTACCATCTTGGTTATGTCGAGCATGGCAAAAGCTTAATTAAAGCATGACAAGGTCGGTAAATAGAGTCGATGGAAGTGACAAGGATGCAAGTGGATTGATTGTGGATTCAAAGGCCACCCCAAAGAATTACGGGCCGGCAGATTTCAAGCACGTCGACGATTCAACGGGAGATAGGAGGGTCTGGTTTAGAACCATGCGCAAGCCTAAAAGGGGAAGGAAATTCCGGTAGAACAAACACAGAAGGGATCTCCAATTGGCGAGGAAAAGGTTAAATTAAACCTCGAAGGAGAATATGGCGGTACTACAACACAAAGTTGCTACACACTTTGTCTACATGGTGGTGGCGGCGCGGGTCAGTCGCTCGGCAGCGCGGGGCGTGGAGTCCGGCGAGCCTCCTGCCGGCGGGGACGTCCGGATCTGGCGACTGCTAGGTTGGGAGGTGGTGGTGGGTTGTTGCGACATTTGTGGCGGAGGTTCTGTTAGGGTCAGCCAGATCTCGACCTTGATTGGTGGCGGGCGGCGGGGCTGGTGGTTCTGGTGGGGGTCCTGCTCGGTCGGGGTGATCTCGTAGCGGGGGGGGGAGGGGGGACGCGACTAGGAGGGCCGGTGCTCTGCCCCTCCTCACGCGTGGGACTCGCGTGGTGAGTCTGCTTCGGCCCAGATTGGGGTCCAGCATGGTGCGCCGACCAGGTGGGGGGGAGGGGGGCGCAGCGAGGTTGTGGCCGCAACCTACCTCCTAAGGTAGGCACGACCTGGTCGTTGGCGGCCGCCTCGGCCGACCTGTGTCGAGGGCTTGCTGCCTGAGGTCTGACTGCCCGGTTATCAGCAGCATGGGGTTGGGTGTCGGACGGGCGGCTACGGACAGGGATCAGGTAGCCACCGTCTGTTTTCCATTCATGGTTCTGTCGCCGGTCTAGGGACCGACAATCTTCTCGGGCGGTGGAGTTCTTCCTCGACATGGTGGTCAAGCTACAGGGCCTAGGGATGACGGTTCAGCGAAAGCTATGCAAGGCCTTAGCTTTTACTGGTGGCGACGACATCTACACAGGTTGTTTTCCTCCTTGGAGGCGTTGCTTACGGGCCATCCTCCCTAGGCAATCCGATCTGTTATAGCATCCTCCCGTCCATGGCATCTTCCTCGGTGGTGTTCATTTGATGTCTTGACACCTAGTTTCCTCCAGGGGCTTCTTGTCAGTTGTCACCGGCAATGTACCTTGTTGTGAACTTGGCCTCTTTTAGACGTCAGTATGTTCGGTGTGCGAGGTCATGCTAGGACCAGGGGTTGCTGGTATCGGTGTCATGCGGGTAGGCTGCCGGAGGTATTCTTTAGTGAAGTTGTATCGGGTGTAGTTGTCGGTTGCTAGTGATGCTCTCTCGGGTTGGTTGGTGGTGTGCCGGCAAATGCCGTGCTTGACCTTGTCAAGCCGACGCAGAAGACGTCCGAAGACGCCGCTCCCCTCCTTGGAGGCGTCATTTATTGGCCCTTCCTCCATCAAACTGATGGTTTCTTACTTCTCCTGGCCCGTCGCTTGAAGTGTCCCTAAGAGTGGTGGCCTGCATGGTGAGGTGCGTCGAGGCGCTCCGTGAAGACTTGGGCTTATTGCCAGGAACTAGCTAGCTTCCTAAGTGTAGTGCTTAGCTTGGCTTAGCTTAGTCTCTGCTTTTGGGTTCCGGTTCTTAGCTATTTGTGCTTCTATTGTATAGCTGGTATCCCCAGCAGGGTTGGTGTGCGTTTGTATGCTTCATCTGTAGCGGTTGTGGCTTTATTTATAAAGCGGGGCGGAAGCTTTTTTCGGTCTAACATATGTGAAACTAAAGGAATCATCGATGCTATGTGGCCGTCTAACTTACTTGAAGCTGGCCTTAATGCCTTATGCGGATATCAAGCAGTGTGATCTGGTCTGTGCAGGCTCACAGAGGTGTTGGTGTCGGCTAGCGGGTAGTCCGTTTTACTTCCATGTTAATGGTTTAGGTATGTTCGCTTACATATCCATACCTTTTGTGTATAAAAAAAGCAGCGTTGAAAAGAAAACATATGTGTGTGCTCTATAATAGAAAATGAGTTAGATTGTGGAAATTCTACGCAAGTACTTGCATTGTACATTCAGTGCCAACGTGTTATTTCTTGATTGTACTGTTGTACATTGTACTACTAATTAAGACCTTAAGAAAGTTAGATAGCGGCCACGTTTCGTAAGTTGCCTGAAATATAGTCTCTCGTTGATGCGATTCATGACACTAGTAATCTATACGCACGTGAGCACTAATCGTCTCCGCAAAACAACTTCTTGTGCGTCCTATAAATTGATACATTCCCAGTATGCATAGGCACCAACATCGGCCCAACTCATCCACTCAAGCAGCATCTGCGACAATGGCCACCACCAACCCGGAAACCATGGTGTCCTCCCGCGTCCTTCTCCTTGCCACGATCCTCCTGGCCGTGGCTTCAGTCGGAGCAAGTGGCCAGGGCCTGCCGCCTCCACCGGCAACGGCTCCAGCACCATCCGCCTGTGGAGGCGACCATTGCTCATTGGACGACGTAGTCAAGCTCGACGTGTGCGTCGACCTCCAGCTGGGAAGGATGGGCCTGGCCAACAAAGACCGATGCTGTCGGCAGATACGTGGAATGCCAAACGCCGCCGACTGTCTGAGCGTCGCCTTAAGCCGGGCATATCTCCGTCTTGGCGCAAACATCGCCGACGGAGTCAATGCCGTGCTCACTGCCTGCGGCGTGGCTCGCGTCTTAGACCACGCTTGTATTATAGGGTGATCACTAAGTGCAGGAATGCGTGCGACTGAGGTTGAGGGGTGCAATAGGATACGTCACCTAGTAAATATACTTGCTGCCTAAATAAATCTGTCATTCTAGTATGTACTGGTTTCGACCTAGCTTATCCATCGATGCACATGTGTATCATGGCTGCTGCTACTGCTGGTCGTCTAAATAAGTTGTGGTATCTACCTGCTATTGTAAGTGATGTGTTCGCATGCCCTTTTCTTTGGTATGATCATGTTTTATGCAAAACAATTGTGGGCTTCTAGTCACAAGTTCACTCGGCAAACTTTTTTACTCACAACACAGTTTGCCAAGTGTCATTGTGACCGTTGCATAAATTTCCCCATCACAAGCTGTAGCGCTGAAAGAAGATATACTACATGGCATCACAAACAGTACATCACAGCACTCACGGATCGGATCCGGGTGCGCCACACTTGATCACGGCGAATAGCACGATCAAAAATATAACATTGTATTTGTCCCCGGACGCATTCATATCGGATTGATCTCGGCCTCAGAGCGCCCATGTTAAAAAAACTAATAACTCCTTCATATCGGATTGATCTCGGCCTCGATGTATATGGTGACTTTAAATATATCTAGTAATTTGGAAATTTTCATTTCAACACAACTAATCAATGTGACATGGCTAGAGAGTAGATATGCTTTGCCTGGAGACAAATCTCATGGCAGTGGATTTGTTGCCGTGTTGTTTGACATCACAAGAACGATGAGGCGCTTGCCCTTGTCGAAGCTCCTGGGGAACGCCTTCAGCATTCAGTTCGCCGGGGCGGAGGAGGACAACGACAGGAGAGGCGGAGGAAGGAACGGAGAGGCTAAGGGCTTCATCATGAGAGAAAAGGGGGAGGAGATGAGACCTTATCAGAGAGAAGGCGTAATTTGTTGTCCCCGCATTCTTGCGCCACCACCTTTGTCTCGCTGTAGGGTTTCTTTCACCTCCGCCTCCCGTGGATTCATTCCACGAGTCA
The DNA here is from genome assembly GCA_021437245.1 of Aegilops speltoides. Classification (NCBI taxonomy): domain Eukaryota; kingdom Viridiplantae; phylum Streptophyta; class Magnoliopsida; order Poales; family Poaceae; genus Aegilops; species Aegilops speltoides. The sequence continues at coordinate 422,785,310 of CM038141.1, read as the reverse complement.
GAGACGATTCTTTCTGACCCTTGGTACGGAGTGGACCGGTGTGGTTTGGGCTGGGATTGTTTGTGAGCTGGCCCAAACCAAACAGTCAGATTGTGATCCACCGTCCACATGTAAAAATTCCCAGCCTGGGCGACCCACGTTGATTGAGCCATGATCCCAGGCAATCCACATAGTTTAGTTGCTAACCAAACAAGGCCTTAATGTTATGTTTGTCTAGAGATTAACATTCTTTTATACTGCAGTTTGTAGGGTACCAACTCCGATCAACAGTTTGTACTGTTACGTGGAACCAGATCAATTTGTATATTTTACAGTTTGTGTTGTTATATGCAACCAGACTTGTTTTTGCCCGGTTTTCCGTAATTAACTGGGCAATTCTCTTCTGCTTAATTAATAGATGAGGCAATCTTTGCCTCCGTTTTGACTTTTTTTTTGTATATTATGTAGTTTGTGATGTTATGCATAACGAGGTCAATTTGTATATTGTACGAAATCTATGTGGAAGTGTCTTCTCTCATTCCCATTTCAATACTAATCGCTTTCTCTTAATGTCTCCCTTTTCTCTCGAGCGATTTCCCCACTTCTCCTTATCATTTTTATCCTCAAAATTTCACATCAAGGCGTGAGGCTTCATCTAGTTCTGTGAGTTGTGCATCTCCAGGCACTTTTTTCTGGCTGACATTCATCCTCACCATAGTTTTAAATAGCGCGTTAAGCATCTTAGAGGTGGACCTCTTCCAAATGCTACAGCGTGCTATAGCGAAGCTATAGCGCGCTATTTAAAATGTTTGTTCATTTATTTGGACCAAAGTCTCTTAGCGCAAGACCTTTCGTAAACGCTATAGCGGGCTATTTAAAACAGTGATCCTCACGCTTTCTTGCTTTGGTCATCGGAAGCCAAGCCATGACATGGACCCGGCCCACCTCCCCCCCAAAGACCTGGACCGGGAACACCAAGGGCGAACTGGACCGGGATCCCGACAATAGGCTCCATGACGGCTCAGGTTCGCACTGCCACGATTGTCCAGTTCTTGGTTGCCGCCACACCCCCGCTGCCGCTGGCACCGGCAGGTAGATAGTATTTGGCGAGGCCCAAGACGGCGAGGTTGGGTGTCATGCGGAGTACGGCGGGGAGCCTGTTCACTGGCCAACTCCAGTGAGGAGAAGCGGGGAGGCACACGCCCAACAGGCCAATGCATCCTCTCCCGCCATGGCCACACATGTGAGCTGGACGACAGCTTCGGCCACGGGGGCAGTTGGTCAGGAGGCGGAGGGGATAGGAGTAGAAGGTGAAGGGAGGCGGAGCGATGGTGGCCGCTCAGTAGCTGGTGGTGGCGCGATGCCCTGGGCGCCTATGTCCCATGGCAAATGGTGTCTCCAACACCGACCCTCAAAACGCCCGCATATGCTTCGGATGAGCTTGTCCATCCAAAGAGATAAGGGTATCTCCAACGCTGTCACCAAACGCTGTCACCAAAAATATAACATTGTATTTGTCCCCGGACGCATTCATCGATAGTGATATGAAAACCAGCCATCCAGCGCACCCGCATACATTTCAAATCAAAACTGAACTAATCGGATGAACTTCGTGCAAAGATGATGGAATTCACTTTAATTCGGACATAATTTACATAAACAGGACGATATTTCGTCTATTCAACTAAAAGTAAAAAAACTAAACTCGCTTGTAGTGGTCGGCGACCTCGTACGCGTGGCTGGCGCGAGTGGCACCGTTGTTGCCTTTCGTTTCATCGTCGTCAGAGCAGTCCTTCCAGCGGAGGAAGGGTGCACAGGCGCGACAGCCATGCCTGACCGCCTCGTAGCGATTGTGCAGGAGCTGCTCTGCTTCCTTCTGCGCCATGTGGAGGGTCGCCTCGGCCAATGCTGACCCCGACTGCCTTGCCCCTGTTGGCGGTGGCGGAGGTGTCACTGAGCGACCACTCCTGGCCAATCTTGACGAGCTCCTCATCGAGGCGGCGACGGTGTCGGGCGGCCATCTCCATGGTGTAAGCAACTAGTCGTGTGCCCATGCCTCCCTGAGGTCGGGGTTCGTGTGGACCTAGACCGACGCCTCGTTGGCTTGGCGAATGCCCTACTGCGAGTCGCGTTGTGCCGCTCCCTCCATGCCTCCTGCCTCCCTGCCCTGTCCACCGCCATGACAAGGCTCCACGATGTTGAGGAGCCACCGCCGCTGAGGTAGTGGAGGATGCGCTCGCGCGCCATGGCGATTGCCGGCGGCACCTCCTCCTTCATGGCCTTCTCGCGCCCGTTGCGAGGGGGCGACTCAGGTTAGTCGATGCGGCCGTGACGGCTATGTGTCGGCAAAAGTGGCTCCTTCTTCAAGCGGCGCCTTGGACGTTGCGGTTGCACGCGAGGACGCCGGATCCGCCTTGACACGACGGTGAGGCAGGGAACATTGTTCCTCCCTCATGTGCTAGCACGATAGTGACGCCTGTTCTGCCTTCGCATGGGATGGAGGCGGTGAGGGCGGCGCTGGACCACGGTAGCACAATGATCTTCGATCATGAGATTTATTTGTTGCTGGAACTCCTCATCTGTCATCGCCGCCTCCGAGAAAAGGCGCGGTGGCTAGTCCTCCTCATGACTGGAGGAAATGATTTTCTCCTCCTCGTCGGAGGAGCAGACGGACGTGGAGGTCAAAGGGCCTGGAGAGCCAGTGTGGTAGCGCCAGGATCCGGAGCTGCCGCTGCCTGCCAGTGCAGAGTACCCGGACTTCGGCATGGTGGAGATGATGGTCCGAACAGTGCCAAAGCAAAGAGGGTGGGAGCGGAAAGGAAAAAGGACTCATGAAATGTCGTGTGCACAGCGTCGGAGCCCGACTTATATAGGGACGACCAGGCCAGGCAAAGGGACGGGAAGCCAGCTTCAGTGCAGCGCATCGATCGGAGTAGGCTTCTCGATCGCCGCGTCAGCATTGAAGCCGTGCCGCTTGCTCGTACGGTAGCTTCGCTCTGAAAAAGGCATCAATGTCGTGGAGTCAGAGCGGCGCTGACTTGCATGAATATGCGGCAACGGCTTCACGCAAAGAGGGTTTTGGGTGAGACCGGTGTGGCGGACGTGTACGTGGCGCCGGTCCGGACGCCCGCAAAGGCCCCATGTTTTGTGTCCGGTTTGCGAGAAAGCAGACGTCTGGACTGTTCCATGGATCGATGGGATAAGGCGTTGAACAGCAAAATGCATCCGGACAACTCAGTCTAGATGGTTGCGAAGAGTTTGGGAGTTGGCGCTGGAGGTAAAACTTCTTAAATGAAGAAACCATCACATCTTTAATAGTACCCACCTAACTTATTTCACGGTGTCCTTATTGGCTTCGTGGATATCTATCAACGTGTTCTTGGAGGCAACAAAAAAAAGTTGGTTTAGGGTGCTGGTTCAAAAAAAAAAATCTCATCACTCAGCACATAACAGTTCCTCTATTCCTTTTTTTTGCTTATAGGAAAAGGCAGTGCTTCAGTTGATTTCTGTGGAAATATACATTTGGGCATTACAATTGAAAAATTAGTGAATGTAGAAATTCTACGCATGTACTTGCAATGTACCTTTGGCACCATAACATTATTTCTTGCTTGTACGATTGTATGGATTGGCCTTCTCTAGAAGAAAAGAGCAATTCAGACATAGGCACACATTTTCCATGCTTACTCCAAAGAACTTCGCATTCCTGGTGAGTCGGCACACTGAGGCACCAACTTTTATCTGCATAAATTGAGAGAATAAATATGAAATTCAACTTCTTAGGAGATGTAGGTAGTTAAAAATTCAGTATACAATGATTACAGAAAAAAGATGGTTGATAGGGGAGAAACCGGGAGCACCAACAAATTTCCGATAGGCATACATAACTCTTGTTCGACGTTCTGATCATTCTAGTCTTATCAGCTCCGTCATTGAATTTTTCCATATCATGTTAAGGTTATGTGAGCAGAGACAAAACCTATACAAACTCAAGCCAGCATGATCACACGTTGTCATCTGAACATTTTTGCAGTTCCAGAACTCAAGAAACCATACAAATACTTGAAGTAGCAAGCATGACGTCCACGTGTACCATCTTAGTTATGTCCAGCAATGCAAAAGCTAAATTAAAGCATGACAAGGTCGGTAAATATAGTCGATGGAAGTGACAAGGATGCAATTGGATTGATTGTCGATTCAAAGGCCACCCTAAAGAATGACGGGCCGAGAGTACGAAGGGGGGAATTTCAAGCGGCGTCGACGATTCAACGGGAAATAGGAGGGTGTCGTTTAGAATCATGTGCAAGCCTAAAAGGGGAAGGCAGTTCCGACAGACCCGGTACACAAGGAATCTCCGAGTGGGGAGGAAAAAGTTAAACTGAACCACTAAGGAGTGGTGAGGAAAAAGTTACACTGAGCCTCCAAGGAGATAAGGTGGCACTGCGGCCAAAGTTTGCTATACATTTTGTGTAACATATGTGAAACTAAAGGAACCATCGTATGCTATGTCCCCTACTAACTTAGTTCAAGGCGGCCTTACTGACTTACGAGGATATCAGGCAATGTGATCTGGTCTGTGTAGGCTCCCAGCTGAATGCTGGTGTTGGCTAGCGTGTAGTCCGTTTTACTTTCATTTAAGGGTTTAAGAATGTTCACTTACAATCACTTTTTTTGTGCAGACTAGTATCTCCGCAAAAGAAAACGTGATGAGTGAGAATGTGGAAATTCTACGCTTGTCCTTGCATTGTACATTCAGTGCCAAAGTACATTGTACTAATTAAGACCTTAATTTAGGTAGAGCCCACGATCCGTAAGTTGCCTGACATATAGCCTCTCGTTGATGAGAGCCATGACGTTTGTAATCTGTATGCACGTGAGCACTAAAAGCCTCTCAAAACAACTTCTTGCGCGTCCTATAAATTGATACATTCCCGGTAGGCATAGGCACCAACACCGGTCCAACTCATCCACTCAAGCAGCATCTGCGACAATAGCCACCACCACCAACCCCAAGCCATGGTGTCCTCATGCGTCCTCCTCGTCATCGTCGCCATCCTCCTGTGCATGGCTTCTGTCCAGGCAAGTGGCCAAAGCCTGACGCCTCCAGCGGAAGGGGCACCAGCACCGGCACCACCTGCCTGCGGTGGTGATCACTGCACGTTGAACGACATAGTCAAGCTTCAAGTGTGCCTCGACCTCCAGCTGGGAAGGATGAGCCATGTCGACAAGGACCGGTGCTGTCGGCGGATACGTGGGATGCCGAACTCCGCCGACTGTCTAAGAGCCGTGTTCAGCCGGGCTGATCTTCGTTTCCATGCCAATATCGACAACCACGTCAATGCCGTGCTCACTGCCTGCGGCATGGCTCACGTCTTCGACCACGCTTGTATTATTGCTGCTAACCCTCATTGAGTGCAGGAACGTGGCTGAGGCTGAGAGATGCATTAGCATACGTCACCTACTAAATATGCGTGCTGCCTAAATAAATCTGTCATACTAGTATGCACTGCTTTCGACTTAGCTTGCCCATCGATGCAGACGTGTAACATGGCTGCTGCTAGGTGGTCATCTAAATAAGTTGTGGTATCTACCTCTTGAGTATAAGGTTTATTAGGAAAGACGAGATAGACTAAGATTTGTTCTGGCTTGTCTTGTATTCCAAGTAGATGATTGTACTCCTATATATATGCCCATGATGCTCAAGCAATACAACGAACAACTATTCCACCAATCCTCACTCTCCCTTTTAACATGGTATCTATCGCAAGTCGATCCTAAACCCTAGCCGCCGCCGCTTCCGCACCCGCGCGCCACCCCGGGGCGGTCGGCCTCCATGACCGCCGCCGGGGGCCGCGCCGCCCGTACCTAGGGTTCGTCCGCCGGCCGTGTTGGCCGGCTGCCCTAGAGTCTTTTTTTCCCCGATCCTTTGATCCGGATTTTCTCTCTCTCGCCGCTTTGATCGACGCTCACTTTTGGTTTTCCGGTCTATGTGATCTGGTTTGCGTCGCCCACCGCCGCCGTCGACCCCGTGCGCCTCTACTCCAACACCGGCGCGATTGGCCGGCTTCTTCACCGACCCGGCGGCCTCGCGCGTCGTCCACGCATTAACCCGTCGGTCGCCCGACTTCGTCGGCCTCGCTGCGTCGGCCGCGGTCGCCCGACCAGCGGCCTCGCGTCGAGGCGGCCCTTCACCGCCGCCGTTCGCGTGACGGCCCGCCCGTCGATCTCGCGCCGGCCGTGATCGCCTCGCCCGACCAGACTCTGCATCACCCGACCAGCGGCCTCGCGCCATGCGGCCGCCAATCATAGCCGCCGCCGCCCGTCGCCGCCGGCTTCATCTCGACTCCGCCATCACGCCTCCACCAAGCGGCGTCCCGACCTCGCGATCAGCTTGATCACCCGCCGCCGCGCGATCCGCCTCATCTACGCCAAGACGACCGCCCGTCGGTTCGCGCGCCTCCGCAGTCCCGTGAAGATCGTCCCGAGTTCAGCGCCTCTCCAACGATCGAGCATCGGGCTACCGCTTGCGTCGCCCGTCGAGCCGCGCCGCCGCCGCCCGTGGTTCTTCTCCGGCTGCACCGACCTGTGTCACCGCTCGTCGCCCTTCGTCGTAGTGCCGCGCCCGCGGTCCCCGCCACCCCGAGGGCGCCCGCTCTAGGCCGTCCGTGGCTGCACCGACCCTCGCGCCGGCCTGCGCGCCCGTCGAACCTTAGCGAAGCGTGTACGCGGTCCACGCCGCCGTCCCGAGGCCGCCCTGTGGTTGCACCGACTTCGCGAACCGCCGGTCGCGCGCTTCTTCGCCAGACGCGCGTCGCGCCCGCGTCTCCGCCGCCGCCCAAGGTCTTCCGCCGTCGCCCGATCCGCTGCCGCCGCCAGACGCTTTTGGGCGTAAGCGCCGCTGCCCACGGTCCACTCCGCCCGTCACCGCGTGCCGATCTCCGTGGTATCGCGCGCGCCGTCTCCTTGGCGCGAACACCACCGTCGCGCGCGGTCTTCGCCACGCTGCGTGGTTCTTCGCCTACTTCGAGCACCGCCGCCGCACTCCTAACCTAGCCACCGCCACCGCCGTCAGGCCGCCGCTGCCGCTCTTCTTTGGCCGCCGCCGCCGCTACCTTTGTAGCCGCCGCCGCCCGTCCACCCTTCGTCTTCGTCCAAAGACCAGCTGCCGCCGCCGGCGTCGCCGTCATCTACCCCGACCGCTTCATCTACTCCGACAACGGCTGGCGACATTGGCCCCGTGCCGATTATGCGCCGCAATCGCCGCCGAGTCCTTCTCTGCTGCCTCTCCGACTTCTCCGACATGGCGTACAGCTCGTGCAGGTCCCTCGTCCACGCATGCCCGGTGCTGGCAACACCGATGCGTGCCTTCATCCACGGCGTGTCCCCGGGCCTGGCAAGCCTGGTCGGCGCTTCGTCAACTTCGTCTTCGTCCGTCTACGCATGCCCGGTGCTGGCAACACCGGTGCGTGCCTTCGTCCACGATGTGTGCCCGGGCTTGGCAAACCCGCCGCGTCGTGTCGTCAACAACATCTTCTTCCCGGCGCACCACTACTTCGACACCACTGCGCCCATGACTAACTCGGCGCCACCTTGCACCCGCGGCTCCACGGCGACTTCCTCGACACCGGCCACCCCGACTCGACATCGACCACGACATTCTTCGCACGGCTCCACCACACACGCTCTCGGCTACATCGACAAACGGCACAAAGGGCTACCGCCTTGCTTGAGCAACCTCGTCGGTTGCCACTCCAGCCACGACTCGCGATCGTCCAACCGTTCTACGACTCGGGGGGCGGAGGGGTGTCCGTCAGCTTACCTTTGGATTCTTCTCCAGTCTCACCGTCTGCATCGCTACCGTTGTGACTGCGGGGGATATTGAGTATAACGTTTATTAGGAAAGACGAGATAGACTAGGATTTGTTCTGGCTTGTCTCGTACTCCAAGTAGATGATTGTACTCCTATATATATGCCCATAAGGCTCAAGCAATACAACGAACAACTATTCCACCAATCCTCTCTCTCCCTTCTAACACTACCTACTATTGTAAGTGATGTGTTTGTTTCCCCTTTTCTTTGAGTGAATTGCCAAAAAAATATCTGGTTCTAAATTCAATTCTGGGTTGCTATCACATTCCTTGGGCGCCCCAAAAATTTACTAGTTTCCTTACTAATTTTCCCAACATACACTTATGACCGATTTGACACAGATTAAACGAATTTTTGACATGTCGGGCCTGCTGTAAGTCCTGACGTGGCATATAATTGTTAACCCCGTTTATTTACCGTTAGTTTGGACGGAGGGCCCACCCATCAGCACAGTTATCTATGAAACCTTCTTCTCCCATTCTCTATGTGGCATTTCTTCGAACAGGTTGTGCGCAAGTGCGGTGCGGAATATCGACAGGAACGTGTGCCTCGGCAGCGTGTGTCGCACCCGCGGTCGGTTCCCACGTCGTCCCGGACCGCCGAGCCCCTACCCGGTTGAATCCCAGCGACCAGCGCCCCGCACCGCCGCAACCACTAGACCCGGCACACCGTCGTCCCACCCGACACATCCCCTTGCTGCACCAAGTGGTGGATGCGGCACCAGCGAGAAGGCCTGGGAGAGGAGCGGCACCATGAATGCCCAGGTGCAGCATGGCGGTTCCTCCTCAAGTTCAATGGGGAAGATGAGGGTGCCCCACCCCTGCCCCCTCCTCTGTCTCGGCCAGGAGGGGCTGCTCCAGCGCGGAGATGAGAGGGGGATAAGGGGGCACTCCGCCTCGATGCCCCGACCAGGTCCAGCACGCCACCACGACAAGTGGAGGAGGAGGAGCTCCACCCTGAACCCCGTGCAGTTCACGGCTGCCAGCTAGGGAAGAGGTGGACGGGGAGGATATGGTGCCGCCGCTGCCATGTCCTGCGTGGCCATTCTCACCCTCCCGTACCCGCGCGACTGGCCGTTCCCTGCTCATCATCGTCCATTGACGTGACTCTGGCCGCCGTTGAGGTTTTGAGTGACGAGTGATTCGGAAATGCCGCCGCGTCCGACCACTTACTGGTGGGCCCATGCTCGATTTAACAGACAACACAAATGGTGCCATGTGGACCTGACCAGTGGGCTCGACATGTCAGAAATTGATTTAATTCGTTTGAAATCGGTCATAAGTGTTTATTGTGAAAATTAGTAAGGAAACCGTTAGATTTCTTGCACTCCCAAAGACTGTGCTCGCAAATCCGGAATTAAACTTAGAGTTTGGTAGGTTTTTAGAATTCACTCCTCTTCTTTGGTCTGATCATGTTTTATGCAAAACAATTGTGGGCTTCTACTCACCAAGTTGATTCAGCAAACTTTTTTACTCACAACACAATTGGACAAGTGCCATTATGAGCATTGCATAAATTTCTCTATCACAAGATGTAGCGTTCAAATACTATATACTACATGGCATCACAAACAATAGATATCACAACACTCACAGATCGGATTTGGGTGTGCCATACTTGATCATGGCAAGTTGTTGCCTAGCACGGATAGTTGTGCAAGAGATTGCGTAGTTCAATTGGAAAGGCTAATTGACATGTCCAACACAGAAAGGTCACAAAACTGCCAGCCGCACTATTCGCAAATGTCATCCTGGCCAGCGAACGGTTGCTGGCTACTGCAGTCGATAAATAAACGTGGAACACAAAAAAGGAAAGAAAAAGAATGCTAACCTTTTCAGATAAAAAGAAGTCAACGTCGTGTTTCTTCAAGTGATCCATCTGCCACTCTAGATATATTCCCTCCACTAAGTGGGGATAGGAGAAGATGTATGTATTATATTTGCAAATATTTTTTGTTCTCACTTGGTTGCATCAGATATTTATGGTATACTTATTTGCTTATATTTGTTGATTCTACTCCAAAGATATTGAGAGATGGAGTTTCTAATGCCTCAGAGCACTCGTGTTAAAAAAAATAACTCCTTCCTATCGAGCTGATCTCGGCCTCGGTGTATATGGTGACACTAAATATATCTAGTAATTTGGAAACTTGCATTTCAACACAACTAATTAATGTGCTATGGCTAGAGAGAAGATATGCTTTGCATGGAGACAAATCTCATGGTAGTGGGTTATTTGCTCACGCTATGTTGATTATTTGTCAGATCAAAGTATCTGGTTTCTTAGACCGGTAGTGGCAAGACCCACACGATGCTTAGGGATATGGAGTATGGAAACACGGAGGAACATTGAGAACTATGGTATGACACGTCGAGTGTTTGAGCATCTGTTCTTAAGAATCCAGAAGGCAAGCTTTGATGAGATGTTGATTCAGATGTCTAGTTTTCTATTCGCAAAAAAAAAAAAAAGATGTCTAGTTTTCTGTTGTAAATGGTGTACTATCTCTAAGGTAAACCTTTCAATTGCTATTTCAAGGGAAAGGAAGTAAGAAGAGAAGAAGAGCTCAGTTTTACTTGCTGATGCTCATTCCTGGAGATATATAATGAGACGATTTTCGACTTGATCAATACAAATGCAACAAATTTATGTAACATGGACGCATTGTTGTGGATGCAGAAGCAGCGGAAGCATACTTTGTTTCTAGACAGGGGGACTTCAATAAAACCTTTTTTATGGAATGCTATACTAAGTATCATCCTTCGACGATTTCTTATGTATGGTTTCCTTCTATGTATGTGCGCAGTTTCTTAATTTGTTATTAAACTGTTTAAGGTATGATTTTCTGATTAGGATTAAGTTGTACATGGTATGAGGTTTTCTGACCTCTTCTTCGTTTAATTTTTTGAATCAGTGTAGTATGAATGCGAGAAAGATGACTACTTTCCTATACATCCACCTCCGACTAGATGGACGATGAGCTAATTGGCCATCTCCCTACGGGTTCAGGCTGCTGCTTTTCATCGGGACAAAATGATGTATGGTAGAATTATAAATGCATGAAAAGCAAAGATATGGCCAACAAGTAATCTGAAAATTTGGAAGACGGCATTTGAGTCATTCTTAGTTTAAACTCTATTTTTCTACATGGTGTTGATGTGGTTTTAAACCAAATTAATAATAGTAAGTCTCTAGTAATTTTTAGAAGGCTTTTATAATTAATTAAATATCAACAAGCCCTAAAAGGCTTGGAGGTGGAAGGCAACTTGGGCCCAAGAGGGGAGGTGTCGGTGTCAAAACCGGCGGATCTCGGGTAGGGGGTCCCGAACTGTGCGTCTAGGCGGATGGTAACAGGAGACAAGGGACACGATGTTTTTACCCAGGTTCAGGCCCTCTCGATGGAGGTAAAACCCTACTCCTGCTTGATTGATATTGATGATATGGGTAGTACAAGAGTGGATCTACCACGAGATCAAGGAGGCTAAACCCTAGAAGCTAGCCTATGGTATGATTGTTGTTCTGTCCTATGGACTAAAACCCTCCGGTTTATATAGACACCAGAGAGGGCTAGGGTTACACAGAGTCGGTTACAATGGTAGGAGATCTACATATCCGTATCGCCAAGCTTGCCTTCCACGCCAAGGAAAGTCCCATCCAGACACGGGACGAAGTCTTCAATCTCGTATCTTCATAGTCTTGGAGTCCGGCCGATGATGATAGTTCGGCTATCCGGACACCCCCTAGTCCAGGACTCCCTCAGTAGCCCCCGAACCAGGCTTCAATGACGACGAGTCCGGCGCGTATATTGTCTTCGGCGTTGCAAGGCGGGTTCTCCTCCAAATTCCATGTGCTTGCCGAAAAGTGTCCGGCTTCCTTATAAATGTTGCGCTCCTTGGCTTCTACGCCCAATAATGGCCCTCTTCCACGTGTCGTATGAATGCGAAAAGCCAGGGTATTTTTACGTTTTACCCCCAGGCTGCACGAATAAGCTGCCTATAAGAGAGGCAAGGGTCTAGATCCAAATCACACCATCCTCCTTCCGCGAGTACTCATCGGAGCGCCTCTGACAAGAATCCACTTCGTCATGGACAGTCGACGCGGCTCCTCCTCTCGCGCTCCCAGCCCTCAGCCAGGAGATTGGAGGAGATGTTCAGTTCCGCACAGCGAGCTGGTGACGCTCCAAGCGGAGGGATACCTTCCTCCGGCCTTCATGGTCCCGGTTCGAGCCGGACTGGCCACCTACAAAGGTGGAAAGCAGGCGGAGAACACCCCCAATCCCTCCAAAGGAGAGCGGGTGTGCTTCGTCCCTTATCTAATAAGGGGGCTCGGATTTCCCATACATCCGTTTCTCCTGTGGCTCCTGGAGTTCTACGGACTCCAGCTTCATCACCTTACACCCGCCTCCATTTTGCACATTGCGGGTTTCGTAGCTCTTTGCGAGTTGTTCTTGGGCATCGAGCCCCATTTTGCGTTGTGGAAGAGATTATTTTGCCTCGTACCCCGTTCTCATGAGGGGTCGATATATCAAGTGTGCGGAGCCGAAATATGGCGCATCGCCGGGACCGGATATCTATCCGGAACCCCGAAGAAGGCGTCCGAAGACTGGCCTTCGGAATGGTTTTATATGGAAGACGCCCCACTGCCGGACCCAGTTCGGATCGGCCTCCCGGAGTTCAGCAACGCTCCTCTGAAGAAACGCCTGAGTTGGCACCCGCGGAGCCCTCAACGGGAAGATGATAGGAGCATCCAATATCTGATGGGCCGGATAAGGTTACTGGCACATTCCGGATTGACCATGATTGGAGTCATGGCCACGTGCGTTATGTGAGGGGTGCAGCCGCTCCAATATAGGGGCCACCCCATGTGGGATTTCAACGGGGAGAATGACGCCACCCTCATGGCCGCAAGGGGCCGGGATCGGCTGCCGATCTGGTGAAGATCCTGTCCGGCTTGTACAAGGGGGAGAAGGAGGACTTCCTCCGCACGAGTCCATTGAATGGATTCTCCATGAATATCCCTCGGAGCTGGGTAAGCGGACATTTATCTATCCGATCCGTGCTTTCAAAGTTAAGTGTCTTACTTTATGATTTTGACATAGGAACTGCGCCGGGATGTGGAGGGCATACAAAGCCTGACTCCACAACCCGAGGATCTGGGAAGATCCCTTGATCCGGCCTCCGGAGAGGATCCGGACATAGAGGTGGAGCTGATTGACGGGGTGTTCCACCAACTTAGCATGGACAATGCTCTAGTCGCCATTACGACTGACTACCCCGGTTTATCTCCGGCTTCCCAGGTAACTTAGACCGGAGTCCTGACACCATTACTTCGTCCGTGCTTATCTCTGACCACCATATACCAATGGTGTCTCGCAGGAGGTGCCTTCAAGGCGGGAAGCCGAACCCGCGGCGACTGACCGACAAGGGTCAGTTCGGCCCAGTAGGCGAAAGAGGGGTGCGGTGCGAATCGAAACATCGCCGCAACGGTATAGCACACCGCCGTTTTTAAGGGAAGGATTCCTGGGAGGTATATTAATACTCATGGCTTTTCCAGGAGAAAGAGCGCTCGCCGTACTATGCCCGGGGAGGTTGCAAACCAAGCCTCCGCCAGCCAGGATCCAACACCTGGTCCGGAGGGGGAGGCGAGCGCAAGGCGCGAGCCGGATGCTCGTCCAACGGAGGATGCCGACAGGCTGTCCGCCACCAGGTCTGAGGTGGAGAGCACCATGAATCATAGGCGCCGCCGGACAGTTCTTCGTGACGCGTGTTTCTCCCCAGAGGCGTTGAATGCCTTTAATGCGGGAGACGCGCACCTCCGTGCCGCTCAAGATGGTTTAACCAGAGCCACAAAGCAGTATGTGAAAGACATACGGGTAAGGGATTTTAATAGTTATATATGCCAGTAGCCCCCGAGACTTAAAATAGTTAGAATAACTGATTTAAGGATCATTTGTTATACAGGATCTTACGGAGAAGAATACCCACCTGTCCCAGGAGCTTCAAGAGTGCAAGGCCCAGCTTGAGGCCACACTAGCCGACGCAGGGGGAGCCACAGAGACCCCCTCTGGTAATATATACTTCGAAAAGATAAGTGGTTTATGAAGTGCGGCGTGTGTAATAGTCTGACAATAATATTGCAGATGGTGCCGGACTAGATCCGGACAAGCAACATCTCATCGCGCCACCAAGGCGGCGAAGGTGCTTATGAGGGTGCAGCAGGAGAGGAACAAGCTCCAAGATGCCAACACCCAGCTGGGCGAAGAACTGAAAGATATTCGAGTCCAGCTGTCTGACTCCGTAAAGGAGAATCGGCGGCTTCGTCGCGGCATTTACAGTAAGTGCTTGAGGAAACTCCTTTGAAAAGAAGAGTTCGGCGAGGAAGTCGATTGACAGAAATGTGTCTGTAGGTGTGCTCACAGGTCGTCCGGCGGAGGAAATGCCTGGTTCCACGGGTGACCTTCTTCCCGAGCTGCTGCAACTGCACGAACGTGTTCGGCAGGCGATGAGCGGCGTCGTCCAGGCCTTATGGCCGTCCGTCTCCCTACCCGAGGGTCTTGGAGGGCTTGCTGAGAAGCTTCAGGGAGCACGGCAGCGCTTCCATTTGTGGAAGATATCGGCCTGCGGTCAAGGCGCCAGGGAGGCCTGGGCCATGGTGAAGGCGCGGTACACGAAGGCTGATCCAAACCACATGGCCGAGGTCGGACCTGTGGGGCCCGATGGGAAGGAGATCCCTGTGAGCCTAATGTACGGCCAAGTAGAGCTGGCCGCGAAATATTCCCAACGGGACTGTAAACTAGACAGCCTGTTAGATGGGATTGAAGAGGAGTACAATCAGTCGATTTGACGATGTAATTTAAAATGACATGTAAAATGCCTTCTAGCCAGATTGTAGATCGTTTGTCTTTGCGGACCTTTTCGCTTCAACCTCGGGACCCAATAGTCCGGAGTGTGTTCGAATACCCTCACGGTTATATAAAAACCGGGGCATGCATGGAGACCAGGCGTAGGGGTCATTAGTGCTTTATCAGACAAGTGCCCAACTAGTTATGTTATATTACATGGTTAGTAAGAAACATCTTCCAGGGAGAATAGTTCTGTTAGGGGTTCCTTTCCCTGGGTGGCATGCCCTAAAGTGCATGTCTGGACTGCGAAAAGAGCATAAAAACATCTGGGGGCAGATAAATAAATAAGTAAGAAATCATCTTTCAAGTCACCGACCGAATATTCCCTTAAGAACGCTAGCTTTCGGCTTCACCCAGTCTGAGGTACACATCCGGTGACTGGCAAGAATAATCGCAGAGGTGTTCCTTTACCTCCTAGCCGAACAATCGGGAACGTAGGGGTAAGCACAGGAGCCAGGCAACCCAGCTTGGCCAAAACTTAAGTCATATCGATGCATATAATGGTGAATAAAAGGTACATGCGGAAGTTTGACACATGTGTTGGGCATGAAGCCCGTATAAATAAGCTTCTGTTAAAGAAGCCCCCAGGTATAATGAGTGCGAGTAGCACGTCAAGTGTGTGCGGACAATGCGCAGATCAGCCCTCAAAGGCTTTTTAAAAAAAGGGGGAAAGGAGACAAACAAAAGACAGCTAAAGTATAAAATGTGGACGGAGGAAGGAGACGAACTCTGAGTCCGGCACTAGGCGTAGAATCTTCGGAGACGGGCTGCGTTCCATGGGTTCGGCTCGAGTCGGTTGTCAGATGCGTTACATAGACAGTATGCTCCGCCAGTCAGGACTTGGTCGATGATGAAGGGACCTTCCCATTTGGGATTGAGTTTGTCCTTTTTCTTGTCTGGCAGGCGTAGAACTAGTTCACCAACATTGTAAGTTTTGGCCCGTACTTCTCTGCTTTGATATCTTCGAGCCTGCTGCTGATAGAATGCGGAACGAGATTTTGCCACGTCGCGCTCCTCCTCTAAGGCGTCCAAACTGTCCTGCCGATCCAACTCGGCCTCTCTTTCCTCGTACATGCACACGCATGGTGAGTCATGAATTATATCGCAGGGCAAAACAGCCTCTGCGCCGTATACCATAAAAAATGGTGTGAATCCGGTAGTGCGGTTTGGCGTGGTCCGCAGCCCCCAAAGTACGGAGTCGTGCTCCTCCACCCAGTGCGTGTTAGATTCCGTGAGGGACCGCACTAACCTGGGTTTGATGCCGCTCATGATTAGACCATTTGCTCGTTCGACTTGACTGTTAGTTTGAGGGTGATAGATTGAAGCGTAGTCGAGCTTGATGCCCATGTTTTTGCACCATAGTTTAACCTCGTCGGCCGTGAAGTTCGTGCCGTTATCAGTGATGATGCTGTGGGGGACGCCATAGCGGTGTACTACCCCAGATATGAAGTCTATCACAGGTCCGGATTCGGCCGTTTTAACCGGCTTGGCCTCTATCCATTTGGTGAATTTATCCACCATGACCAATAGGTATTTTTGCTTGTGGGTTCCCCCTTTAAGGGGTCCAACCATGTCAAGCCCCGGACATGAACGGCCGGTGATGGGTATAGTTTTGAGGCGGTGGGTGGCATGTGGCTTTGATTAGCAAAGAGCTGGCAATCGACGATCGTTGGACTAAGTCTCGAGCATCTGCCCGGCGATCGGCCAATAAAATCCTGTCGGAAGGCCTTGCCCATAAGGGCCCGGCTGCAGCGTGGTGCCCGCGAGTCCGGCGTGAATTTCAGCCAGAGATTTCGCCCTTCCTCTTCGGAGATGCACCTTTGAAGGACTCCAGTTGTGCTTTTCTTATAAAGTTCTCCCTCATGGACCTTGTAGGCTTTAGATCGCCGAACTATGTAGCGGACCTCATTTTGGTCTTCGGGAAGTTCCTGCCTAATTAAGTAGGCTAGGAATGGTTCCGTCCACGGGGCAATTACTGCCATTATTTCGTGGGCTGAAGGTGTTATTTCATTGGCCGAGCCACCGATTGTGTCAGAATGTTCCGTGTTGGGTGGTGCGGTTGGTTCCGGGTTGTTATTTCCGGACTCCTCTTCCCATAATACGGATGGCTTAAAGAGCCGCTCCAGGAAGATGTTTGGAGGGACGGCGTCGCGTTCTGCGCCGATGCGTGCCAACACGTCGGCTGCCTGGTTATTATCCCAGGCTACATGGTGGAATTCGAGTCCTTCGAACCGAGCTGGCATTTTTAAGACGACGTTACGATAGACTGCCATTTTCGGATCCTTGGCGTCAAAGTCTCCATTTACTTGGGATATTGCGAGGTTTGAATCCCCGCGCACCTCTTGGCGTTGAATACCCATGGAGATTGCCATCCGGAGACCATGTAAAAGGGCCTCATATTCGGCTGCATTGTTGGAGTTCGTGTACATTATCTGAAGTATGTATTGGACTGTGTCTCCGGTTGGGGACGTCAATACGACGCCAGCCCCCAAGCCGGCCAACATTTTGGAGCCTTCGAAATGCATCATCCAATTGGATTATGCGTCGTACTCTTTAGGGAGTTCGGCTTCGGTCCATTCGGCGATGAAGTCCGCCAAAACTTGCGACTTTATAGCTCGCCAGGGTTTGTAGGTTATGTCAAATGGTAAGAGCTCAATAGCCCATTTTGCAATCATGCCCGTCGCGTCGCGGTTGTTTATAATGTCGTTGAGAGGTACTTCAGAGGCCACTGTTATCGAACACTCTTGAAAGTAGTGTCGCAGCTTCCGGGATGCCATGAACACCGCGTACGCTATCTTTTGATAATGTGGATACCGGGACTTGCATGCGATTAAGGCAATGGATCGTAGTACACTGGTTTTGAAGAGGAAATTTGTGTCCTTCATTTCTCGTTCGACGACGAGTACCGCTACCGACAACTTGATGTGTTGCGCGATATATAATAACATCGGTTCGCCCGGGTTGGGTGCGGCGGGACGGTTGTTGCCCATATGGCCTTTATTTCTTGAGTCCGGCCGTGGCAGCATCCGTCCATTCAAGTGTTCGGTTGCACGGAGGAGGCGATAGAGGGCAATGCCTTTTCTCCCATACGGAGATGAAGCGGCTTAGAGCCGCCACGCATCGATCAGTTTTTGTATTTGTTTGAGGTCTTTTGGATATCCAATTGTGGCGAGCTCGGATCTTGGCTGGGTTTGCTTCAATTCCTCTACGGATACAATGAAGCCCAAGAGCTTTCGGGTAGCACGCCAAAACGCATTTTTCCGGGTTGAGCTTAATGTCATATGCTCGGAGGTTGTCGAATGTGAGCCTCAAATCGTCTACTAGAGTTTCGACGTGTTTGGTCTTGACGACCACATCGTCTACGTATGCCTCCACTGTTTTGCCGATCTGGGTAGCGGACATATACGAATCATGCAGCGATATGTTGCGCGGCGTTTTTGAGTCGAAGGGAATTGTGTTGAAGTAGAATGGTCCGTATGGAGTAATGAATGCCGTTATGCCTGGTCTGCTTCCGCCATCTTGATTTGATGGTATCCGGAGTATCGTCGAGGAAGCACAATGAGTCGTGCCTGCGGTAGCATCGATGATTTGGTCGATCTTGGGAAGGGGAAAGGATCCTTTGGACAGGCCTTGTTAAGGTCTTTAAAATCAACACAAAGGCGCCAGATTTGTCCTTTTTGGTACCATTACCGGTTCGCTAGCCAGTCCGGATGTTTTATATCTCGATGAATCCGGCTTCTAATAGTTTGGCTAGCTCCTCTCCCATTGCCTGTCTTTTGGGTTCGGAAAATCGCCGAAGAGCCTGTTTGACAGGCTTGAATCCTTTTAGGTGTTTAGGCTGTGTTCTGCCAGCCTGCGTGGGATTCCTGGCATATCTGAAGGGTGCCAGGCAAAAATGTCCCAATTTTCCCGAAGGAATTCTTGTAGTGCAGCGTCTACATCAGGGTTTGTTTGTGCCCCAATGGAGGCCGTCTTTGTGGGGTCCATTGGATGGACCTGGAATTTGACTATTTCGTCTGCTGGTTTAAAAGAGGTGGACTTGGATCTCTTATCGAGTATCACATCGTCCCTGTTCACCGTGGAGCGCAGCGCAGTGAGTTCCTCTGCCGCTAGGGCTTCGGATAGTGCCTCTAGGGTTAGTGCGGCTGTCTTATTTTCAGCGTGGAGTGCTATGTCCGGATCACTGACAAGAGTGATGATTCCATTGGGCCCGGGCATTTTAAGCTTCATGTACCCGTAATGGGGTATGGCTTGAAAAATTGTGAATGCCTCTCACCCTAGTAAAGTGTGATATCCGTTGCTGAATTGGGCCACTTGGAACGTGACCTCCTCGGACCTGTAATTGTCCGGCGAGCCGAACACCACATCTAGTATAATTTTTCCTGTGCAGCGTACTTCCCGACTAGGGATTATTCCTCTGAAGGTTGTGCTGCTTCGCTCAATGCGGCTCCAGTCTATTTCCATTTTTCGAAGGGTTTCCTCGTAGATGAGGTTTAATCCGCTGCCGCCATCCATGAGTACCTTTGTAAGACGAAAGCCGTCCACTATTGGACTGAGGACCAATGCGGCTAGTGCTCGGGCTGTTCGGAATTTGGGTTCGTCGCTGGCGTTGAAGGTGATAGCCGTGTCGCTCCATGGATTTGTTGTTGCTACTTGGTAGACTTCGGCGAGGTTGCGGATTGTTCGTTTCTGCATATTATTTGATGCGAAAGTCTCGAAGACTGTTAATACCGTACTGGTACTGTTGGGCTGGTTCTCCGGGGCTAGAAGCTCTTCGCTACTTTTGGCCACCTGCCGTAGTATCCAACATGCTCGAAGGCTATGTGTTGGAGTGGCGCCCTCAGATTATGGATTTTACAGGTCCGCCGAGCCATCCCTCCAGTACGGTTCCGTGCCCTTTAGGGGTTTTTTGCTTTTTGATTTTTGTCCCGGGTGCCTGAGCATGATGCACCCTTTTATTTCGGACTAGGGTTGTGTTTGGAGCCGGATTGTCCCAAAACTTAGTTTCGGTTTTCCAGGTACTCTCCATCGCACAGTATTTTCATACTATGGACGCCAGGTCGGCGAAGCGTGTAATTTCGCGGCGACTTATGGCGTTCGTGATTCCCTTGATCGTGCAATTGTTGCAGAAAATTGAGATTGCGCTTTCCTCACGGCAGTCCTTTATCCTGTCCATAACCATGAGGAATCTGGCTCAGTAATGATGTACTATTTCCGTGGGCTCTTGCCGGATTTGAGATAGATCGCTTATGTTTGGGTGGGCGGGTGGAATTAAGTCCGGAACCCTGCCCAACTTGAGGCTCAAGGGCCGAAAAGTTTCCAAATTTGGAAGCTTGGATTGCTGGATGTCGTCCAACAAATCTGGTCCGCTGCCTGACTTTAGGTTCAGTACTTGATTGACGCCCGTCCCTCCGTGGGAATCCAGCATGGAGGGATCAGGAGTCCGGACATAACTGGTCTTTAATATAGAAGAAGAGTCGCCGCGTTGTTCCTCTACCACCGCAACGTGGTGGGTAACCTGGGGAGAGTTAATCTCTCTCAGATCGGTTTTAAGCCCAATCTAATTGTAGTCTGTAGCGACTCCCAGGGCGGCGATGCGATCCAAGAGCTCGTTTACGGAAGAGAACTCCATCAGATCCAGCTGCTCGGTGAATTCCGAGCTGACGTGAAGATCGCTTTTGATGACCCGAGAGGTCATTGTCAATGCGGCGGCCGAACAGGCGGTCATAAGAAAACCACCTAGCCGGAGAGTTTGGCTGGCGGCCAAAGCTCGTTTGGAAATGGTACCGTCTTTAAAGACGGGAAGAGGCATCCTTCCTGATGGTGAAGGCACAGAGGAACTCTCAGTGAAAGCACCAATGTCGGTGTCAAAACCAGCGGATCTCTGGTAGGGGGTCCCGAACTGTGCGTCTAGGCGGATGGTAACAGGAGACAAGGGACACGATGTTTTTACCCAGGTTCGGGCCCTCTCGATGGAGGTAAAACCCTACTCCTTCTTGATTGTATTGATGATATGGGTAGTACAAGAGTGGATCTACCACGAGATCAAGGAGCCTAAACCCTAGAAGCTAGCCTATGGTATGATTGTTGTTCTGTCCTATGGACTAAAACCCTCCGGTTTATATAGACACCAGAGAGGGCTAGGGTCACACAGAGTCGGTTGCAATGGTAGGAGATCTACATATCCGTATCGCCAAGCTTGCCTTCCACGCCAAGGAAAGTCCCATCCAGACATGGGACAAAGTCTTCAATCTTGTATCTTCATAGTCTTGGAGTCCGGCCGATGATGATAGTTCGGCTATCCGGACACCCCCTAGTCCAGGACTCCCTCAGGAGGCATCCCCCTTTTCCTCTAGGAAGGGGAAGGACTTCTCCTTCTCCCTTTGGCCGGCGCAAGGGAAGGGGAGTCTTTCGCCTCCTCTTGGCAGCCCTTCCTCCCCTACAACCTATATATACTTGAGCTATTGGCCCTTTTCTACACACAAGTTTTGGAGCCTCCTCTAGTTCATCCAACTCTAGTTCTAGTTGGTCCTAATTGATCAATCAGAGCTTGACCTAGTTCCCATAATCCTCACAATTAGAAGCCCTATGTGGTTCTAATCTCTTCCCTCTAATTCTCCGGTGAAGATTAGCTCTAGACAGCGAAGCGCTGCCGGATCATGACGATCATGCACTTGCAACCAAGTGTGTAGACATTGTTGGGCCTCCAAGTGCAGAGGTTTGTAGGAAAGTAGCAAATTTCCCTCAAGTGGATGACCTAAGGTTTTTCAATCCGTGGGAGGCGTAGGATAAAGATGGTCTCTCTCAAACAACCCTGCAACCAAATAACAAAGAGTCTCTTGTGTCCCCAACACACCCAATACAATGGTAAATTGTATAGGTGCACTCGTTTGGCAAAAAGATGGTGATACAATTGCAATCTGGATGGTAGATATAGGTTTTTGTAATCTGAAATTACAAAAACAGCAAGGTAGCAAGTGGTAAAAGCGAACGAAAATGGTATTGCAATGCTAGGAAACAAGGCCTAGGGTTCATACTTTCACTAGTGCAAGTTCTCTCAACAATAATAACATAATTAGATCATATAACAATCCCTCAACATGTAACAAAGAGTCACTCCAAAGTCACTAATAGCAGAGAACAAATAAAGAGATTATTGTAGGGTACGAAACCACCTCAAAGCTATTCTTTCTGATCAATCCATTGGGCTATTCCTATAAGTTTCACAAAAAAACCTAGAGTTCGTAGTAAAATAACACCTTCAGACGCAAATCAACCAAAACCCTAATGTCACCTAGATACTCCAATATCACCACAAGTATCTGTGGGTATGATTATACGATATGCATCACACAATCTCAGATTCATCTATTCAACCAACACAAAGAACTTGAAAGAGTGCCCCAAAGTTTCTACTGGGGAGTCAAGACGAAAATGTGTGCCAACCCCTATGCATAAGTTCACAAGGTCACTGAACCCGCAAGTTGATCACCAAAACATACATCAAGTAGATCACGTGAATATCCCATTGTCACCACAGATAAGCACATGCAAGACATACATCAAGTGTTCTCAAATCCTTAAAGACTCAATCCAATAAGATAACTTCAAAGGGAAAACTCAATCCATTACAAGAGAGTAGAGGGGGAGAAACATCATAAGATCCAACTATAATAGCAAACCTCGCGGTACATCAAGATCGTTCCAAATCAAGACACGAGAGAGAGAGAGAGAGATCAAACACATAGCTACTGGTACATACCCTCAGCCCCGAGGGTGAACTACTCCCTCCTCATCATGGAGAGCGTCGGGATGATGAAGATGGCCACCGGTGATGGATCCCCCTCCGGCAGGGCACAACAGGGTCCCGATTGGTTTTTGGTGGCTACAGAGGCTTGCGGCGGCGGAACTCCCGATCTAGGTTATTTTCTTGGGGTTTCTGTATTTATAGGAGAGGTTGGCATCAAGAACAAGTTAGGGGGACCAACGGGGAGTCCACGAGGCACAGGGCGTGCCCCAGGGGGGTGGGGCGCCCTCCTCCTTCGTGGGCCCCATGGGACTCTTCTCCGGTAACTTTTTGTTCTGGTATTTTTTATATTTTCCAAAAAAATCTCCGTTGATTTTCAGCGCATTTCGAGAACTTTTATTTCTGGACAAAAACAACACCACGGTAGTTCTGCTGAAAACAGCGTTAGTCCGGGTTAGTTCTAACCAAATCATACCAAAATCATGTGAAAATATTATAAACATGGCATGAATACATCAAAAATTATAGATGTGTTGAAGACGTATCAGGGATGCTCACTATCTGCCTGTCGAGGATGTGGGTGTGGTGTCGATGATCTTCGAGCGGTGTCGTCGAGCGGCATGCCGGTGATCTACCTGTGCGTCAAGCATTGACAAGATCAATTATTATAGACACACAAGATCAATTGTGGACCCACAATCTGCCTAATAAAATGTTCATTTTCATTTTATTTACTCTATCAACAAACTAAACACTCATTTTCATTTACTCTAGCAACGAAATCCAAATGGATAGCAACAATATGAATCATGAACCGATCTATCGTTACATTTCATTTTAACAGCAAGCATTTGAACACTCTAACAATAGGCATTTTAATAGCAATATGAGCACTAATAACACACATTTGAACACTCTAACAACAAACATTTTAACACTCTAACAACATGCATTTTAACATGCATTTCAACATTTTAACAGCATTTCATTTTAACAGCAAGCATTTTAACATGAAGAGGGAGGGAAGAGGGGGTGGCACACCTCAGGGTTGGGATCGTGGTCGGGGTCTCCGGGGCAGAGGGGGTGCACCTAGGTCAGGGTCGCCGGGGCAGAGGGAGTCCTTCTCCTCCCCATCGATCTGGAGAGAGACCAAATTTAGTCAGAGAGAGAGAGAGACCTGCCGGCGGAGAGCGCCGGCCTGTGGAAGGGACTGCTCGGGGGAGGGGCGGCGTGGGGGGCGGGCCGGGGTGCACCTAGGACAGGGGGCAGCAAGGGAGGGAGCGTCGGGGTGGCCAGTGGCCGGCATCGGGGTCGGGTGCGGCGCACGTCGACGTCCGCGTGGGTGGGTGCGGGCATCGGTGGTGGCGTGGTGGCGCGGCATCGGCGGCGTGGCGGTGCGGGCGTGGGGCGGTGGCGTGGGCGGGTGCGGGCGTCGGGCGTGGGTGGGTGCGGGCGTCGGCGGTGGCGTGGGATCGAGCTTAGAGAAAGGGGATCGAGCGAGAGAGTGAGGAAGAGAGAAAAGAGATAAGTCGTCTGTGTAGGCAACTTAGCTATAGCGTGGCGTGGCAAAACGCGCTATAGCTAACTTAGCTATAACGCGGCTCAGCAAACCACGCTATGGCTAACTTAGCTATAGCGCTGCCCAGCACAAACCGTGCTATAGCTAACTTTTTTCTTTTTCTTTTTCTTTTTCTTTTTCTTTTTTTTCTTTCATTTCATATTCCACAAACTTCCTTCCTTTCTCTTTTTTATTTTATTTCATTTCATTTTCCACAACTTATTAGTTCCTTTTTCTTTTTCTTTCATTTCATTTTTCAAAACTTCCTTTCTTTTTCTTTTTCTTCTTCTTTTTCTTTCATTTCATATTCCACAAACTTCCTTCCTTTTTCTTTTTTATTTTTCTTTCATTTCATTTTCCACAACTTATTAGTTCCTTTTTCTTTTTCTTTCATTTCATTTTGCAAAACTTCCTTTCTTTTTCTTTTCATATTCCACAAACTTCCTTCCTTTTTCTTTTTTATTTTTCTTTCATTTCATTTTTCACAACTTATTAGTTCCTTTTTCTTTTTCTTTCATTTCATTTTGCAGAACTTTCTTTTTCTTTTTCTTTTTTTTCTTTCATTTGCACTTTTCTTTTTCTTATCTTTCATTTGCATTTGTACAAGTTTGTATAGCAGGGGTATATATAGCTCTAGCTAGCTAGGGTTTTATTTGGTCTGTAGTTGGAGCATACCACTGTTACCCTCCGAATAATAATTATTATATATATATATATTACATCATTTGACCGCTAACGGCGGTATACAAAATAGACACATACAAAATTTGTGTATTAGTTTGTCAGCTTGGGGGACGACGACGCTTCAGACTGATCTTCTTCCCTCTTTTGTTCGTTGTCGAATAATTGAGCCCATGGTCGTGAATTTTCCTTCTCCAAGGATTACGATCTTTCGTAGGTAATGTAGTCTTCATTCTTTTTTTGACGTATGTTTCATTGTCATCAGCATCATCTTCCCTCATCGGATCATCGTACTGGTCGTAGTCTTCCTCATTGGCGACTCCATCCATTCCGGTGATGCTCCTTTTGCTTCTCCACACGACAACATGGCTAGGATTGATCGGGTCTGTTATGAAGAAACATTGTGTCACGTGTTTAGCATGTACCCATGGCTCATTTTTGGCGATGGCATTGACAGTACCGCTATCGGAGTCGGGTATACACATGGTAGTGAAATGTCGGTTTTCTCTTTGTACATTCTTAGCCCATCTGACACGGAACATCGTCGCGCTATGCAATCCAGAGTAGTTAAGCTCCCATATCTCTTCGACCCTTCCATAATATATTTCAATTACATTCCCGGTCATGGCTTCCATTGTCACCCCTGAGTTTTGGTCATCACTGTTTATATCTTTCTCCTTCGTGTAGAACGTGTATCCGTTGATATCCTATGCTTGATAAGTCGCGAGTGAAAGAACATGTGGTGCTCCCATGTTTGGTTTTGGTAATTGATGACAATCTCTATGGACTAATGGTTGTCTTGAGTTACATTTGAAGGATTTGTCCATAGGCTTTTCTTGAAGTCCATGTGTTGGTTTCAAGGAGTTTATGAGTTGACCAAGGTGCTATTAAGGAATTATCCAAAGATTGATCATGTGAGTGTTGAGCTTATTGCAAGCATGTCTTGAAGAAGAAGGTTGTGTGATCATTCATGTTTACCTTCAAGAGATCATCCAAATGAAGAGAGTTGCAAAGATTCAAGGTTGATCAAGACTAAGTCAAGAGTGAATCAAGTTGATCAACTCACAAAGTGTAGAAGATGTACCAAGAGGGATCAAGTGATCCCATGGTATGGTAAGCATCGTCCATTGCACTCTGTGTACTAACCCATGGTCTATGTGAGAGTTCTATTTGGGGTTAGGTACGTGTCCATGGGCTTGTGTCAAGAGGAAGATATCATACAACCCATGGAAAGGATGACATCAAGTGGTGATCGTCATCAAGATTGCCATGTGCAAGTTCAAGTGGAGCATCACGAAGAGATCAAGTGCTTGAATCTTGCCATCCATTATGGTGTCAATGGACTTGTGAAGATGTGCTGAAGAGTGGCTCACCCACAGTGGACTATGAGGGAGCAATTATCTAGTCCTCATCGAGCTAACGCAATCAAGAAAGGTGGTCCAACTTGAGGGAGTCAAGATCGTCATCATCTAGCTCAAGTGGACCATGTGCAACACAAAGGTTTTCCCTTGATAGGTTTTCTATTTTACCGGTCTCGTGGTGCTAGTTGGGAGAACGGGTTATAGGATCGTTTGCTGTACTATCAAGGAGGGCTCTCAAGTTGGTAGCTTGATCGTATCATTAGTAGAGAGCTCAGACCATTGCATCCTTGCATCATGTTTCTTGGTTCTTGTTTGGTTCTCTTTGTGAGTCTTAGAGCTTATGGTCATCTTGATGACAAGCTTTAGTTCATCGAAAATGGAGTTCGCATGCGTCTTCTATGATGTTTTCGGTGTTGGAGGTTTTACTTATCTTATCCGAGGAAGGGTTCTCACCTTTTTCTTATGGGTATTTTCTATTTTGCTTCTCATTTATATTCCTTTCAAGATTGTGTTAGACCTTGTCGCTAGCTTTCCAACAAACTTGGTTTCATCGAATTCGGAGTCCGTTTGCAAAAGTTGTGGCAGTTTTGGTGTTCTGAAAAGGCTGCATCAGTACTACCACGAATTGGAGTGGATGTAATTTTTTACTACCGCTCCGGAGTGGTACTACCACGGCTCCTACAGTGGTAGTACCGCTCCGGACCAAAAAACTCGTCCCAAGTCCTGCAGAGGTAGGTACGGAAGTATTTTTTTTGTACCGCTCCCAAGCAGTAGTACCGCGATCCCTAGCGGTAGTACCGTGAGGACGAGCGGTAGTACCGCTCTGTGCGGGCTGTGAGCATAACAGTTGGATTTTTTCCCCCACCTATAAAAGAGGGTCTTCTTCCCCATTGAACCTTATCCTTTGAGCTCGTGTTCTTCCCCCATTGTTGACCTTCTTCGAGCTTGCTAACTCTCAATCCCTCCATGGATTCTTGCTAGTTTTTGAGGGAAAAGAGAGAGGAGATCTAGATCCACATTTCCATCAATCACTTTCTCCTCTATGTGAGGGTAACCCATTGGATCTAGATCTTAGAGTTCTTGGTGTTCTCCTTCTTGTTCTTTCTCTCATCTTCCTCCCTAGCATTAGTTGCTTCGGTGGGATTTGAGAGAGAATGATTTGGGCACTCTGTGTGCCCTTGCCATTGCATTTGGTGCATCGGTTTGAGTTCTCCACGTGGTACGTGGAAGTTACAAGTTGAGAAGATTATTACTCTTGGGTGCTTGGTACCTTTGAGCTTCTTACTCTTAGGTGTTTGGACACCCTAGAGCTTGTTCCTCTTGGGTGCCTTGGCGCCCTAGACGGTTGGTAGTGTTCGGAGCTCAATCATTCTGGTGTAAAGCTCCGGGCAAGCGTCGGGGTCTCCAATTCGGTTGTGGAGATCGCCCCGAGCAATTTGACGGGTACCGGTGACCGCCCCCAAGGGTTGCCAAAGTGTATGAGTTCGGTGACCGCCCCCAAGGGTTGCCATTTGTACGGGTTCGGTGACCGCCCTCAAGGGTCCCTTAGTGGAATCGCGGAATCTTGCATTGTGCGAGGGCGTGAGGAGATTACGGTGGCCCTAGTGGCTTCTTGGGGAGCATTGTGCCTCCACACCGCTCCAAACGGAGATTAGCATCCGCAAGGGTGTGAACTTCGGGATACATCGTCATCTCCGCGTGCCTCCGTTATCTCTTACCTGAGCCCTTTACTTATGCACTTTACTTTGTGATAGCCATTTTGTTCTTTGTCATATATCTTGCTATCACAAGTTGCTTATCTTGCTTAGCATAAGTTGTTGGTGCACATAGGTGAGCCTAGTTGTTGTAGGTTTTGTGCTTGACAAATTAACCGCTAGGTTTATTCCACATTTGTTCAAGCCTCTACCGTAATTATTTTAAAACGCCTATTCACCCCCCCCCCCCCTCTAGGCGACATCCACGATCTTTCAATTGGTATCAGAGCCTCATCTCTCTTTGTTGGTATTAACCGCCTAGAGAGTAAGGATGTCGACTGGGGGATTAGGATTCTCTGGCACTCTTAGTTTCGATGGCACAAATTTTGATGTTTGGGTAATTCGCATGCTTAATCTCTTTAGGGTCATGGACCCAAATTTAGAGCGAATTGTAGATATGGGTTTTCTCCTCCAAAGGATCCCCAAAGCTTATATTTAGTGGGTGATAAAAACTCTTATCTCAATGCTCAAGCTTCTAATGTGCTTTTCTATGCTTTGAGCAATGTAGTTATATTTGAACTCATGCCGTTCCGGGATGCTCATGAGTTGTGGACAAAGCTTCAAGATAAATATGGTGTGTCCAAGATTTGTAAGGATGATCGTTCTCCCTCCACCTCCGACCATGTTGCGTTCTCAACTTCTTCTACTTCACCTACATGTGGTTTTCCACAAGGTAATGACATGGTGAGTAGTGGTGTTCATTGCAATGATGATAGTGGGCTTATTGTTGATAATCCTTCATCACTTTCTTATTGCAATGCTTCATCTTTGGACTTTAGCACTTCGAGCACTCCAAATGTTTCACATGCTTGTGTTGATAGTTCTTGCATATCATGTAGAAATTGCTTGACTAAATCTCATGATGATATGCTTGCTATATCTTTTTGCTATGATAAAAATGCATGTATTTCCTCGAGTTGTTGTGCTAACAATGTAGAGGAAACCCAACACTCCATGGAACAAGATGTGGTCTTGAATGGTGCTTCAAGGTATCCTACATCAGCATCTATTGATTTTTGCCTTATGGCCAAGGCTTCAAAGATATCTCCCAGTTTGAATCCCAATATATCTTGTGATGATATTGATGATGGCAAGAGTGATGATGATGTCGATTATGATGAAGAGAATGGTGATGTTACCTCCTTAAAAATTAAGGGGGAAATGATTTTTAAAGCTCTTCTTAAGAATAAAATTGCTCGTTCCAACTTCATGGAAATCTAGTCGATTGCTATTGAGAGCAAGAAATATATTGATGAGTTGGAATCTCGTCTTGAGGATCATGAGGTCACCATTGATAAAATGGAAGGTCATGAGCGTGATTACGCTAATGAGATTACGGACCTCTCTCAAGCTCTTGAACTTGAACAAACCACCAAGGAATCTCTTGAGGAGACTTTTGCTCTAGAATTATCTAGAGTGAAGGAATCTAATGATAGAGCTCTTGAGGTGGCGAATGTTTTTGAAACTAAAAATGCTAAGCTTGAAGTTGCTCATGCTATACTCCTTGAGGATTTTGAGCACCTCGAAAATGGCTCAAGGGTCATCAAGGGTGAGCTCATCAAACTCACCGAGTCTCATGCTCAACTTGAAGCTTCTTATTTAAAAGAGTTTTCCAAGTTGCCTTCTCCTCTTGTTGTTAATGATGATGCTTGTGCTACTAACTCTATTTCTTGTGAAGCATCCATTTTAAAGGAGAATGTTGAGCTAAGGGCTCAACTTGAGTTGCTATCTAGCAAGTATGGGAAATTGGAAGAAAGTCGTGAAAACCTTTCTAGCTCTCATGATGATCTTCTTGTATCCCATAATGTGCTAAAAATAGCTCATGAGGCTATGATTGCTAAGGTAACATATAGTGAGCCTCATGCAGATATTAGCACTACTTTTAGTCAAAATGCTATATTGCCTTGTGCTAGTCCTCGTAATTCATCTATGCATAACATTGGTACATCTTGTGATGAATTGCTTTCCTTGCCTTGTTGCTCTAATGATGAAGCTTATACTTCCTCTAGTACTTGTGTTGAGACTAACCATGTAGAGGAAATCAAAGAGCTCAAGGCCCAAGTCACTTCTTTGAAGAAAGACTTGGAAAAGAGTCATGAAGGGAAATCCACATTCAACAATATCTTGAGTGTGCAAAAATCCCCCAATGACAAAGGTGGACTTGGATTCAACTCCAACAAGAAGAAGAAGTCCAAGTTGAACAAGAAGAAGGGCCAAGAACAAGTCAAGAATTCGGCCAAGATTGTTTGCTTCAAGTGCAAATTGAAGGGCATCATGTGAGATCTTGCCCATTGAAGAAGAAGGCCATTAGTGACAAGCAACAAGGGAAGCGGCCACAGGTTCAATCTCATGCTCAACCACAAGTTGAAGAAATGCCTCTTCCCAAGAATACTCAAGCTAATGCTTCTCAAGTTGAGAAATCGAGTGAGAAGAAAGTGAAGAGTAGACATTGCTACTTATGTCGTGAGAAAGGTCATGTCGCTTCTTCATGCACTAGTGGTAACTTATCCAACCCAATTATTATTGATAATATCTATTCTCTTGGGAAGGATAAGGTTGGCAATGTGTTTGCCAAGTTTGTTGGTACTCAAAGTGGTGTCAAGAAAAGAACCATTTGGGTTGCCAAGACTATTGTGACTAACCTCTTAGGACCCAACTTGGTTGGGGACCAACAAGCTCAAACTTTATCGATCAATAGGTGTTGTTGGAGAGCATTGGATACTTGGCTACATTATGAAGAATTAAGAGGACTTCATCATTCTTATTGTCTCAAGCCAAGTCAATTGGGTTATCAAGTTTCTATGCTATATCCAATGTTCCTCCTTGCGGTAACTCGTACTTAAATTGTTTACACTCATAGTTACTTGCCCCTAAGCATGTTGTGGTTTTGTACCTTGCATGTGTTTGTATACGATGTGTTTCCAATTTGCTTAACTTGAGTAATCAAGTATGTGTATGTTGGTTTGCACATCATGTACGTGTGTGTCGTGCGTTGAGCCTTTGTGCATCTTGTTTGTTTCTTAGTTGGCTCTTGTGAGAGATTAATGGAATATCCCATTATGGGGGAGTGACGTGCTTTGTGCACCTCACAATCTTATAAATGTGTGTACATGAGGAATACCATCTAGTATTGATATTACAAGAGTATCTAGTCGCTAGGTGGTATATCTCTCATGATAAATTCAAATTCCCATTGATTATCTCTCATTGGATCCTCTTATTGCCTCTTGTTAAGTTTTCTTTGGTATCACATTATGGGGGAGTAATATGCTATGGGCATATTACAAGCCTAGAAAATGTGTACATTCGAGATATTGTCACTTAGAGTTGATATTGTAATTATATTGTTCCTAGGTGACATGTTAGCTCTACAAGTTGCAGCTTGCTTGTGTTGGTTGTGAAGATGATGTTGGATATCCTTGTTATCTACCACCGGGAATTGTTTCCAAATATTTCTTGTCTTTTGACAATTGGTATTCACTTATGTGTGGTAGAATCTATTGATCATATTTACATTGTTTTTGTTTTTATTTGCCTTTTATCTTGCCAAGGATTGTGTCAACTCCTGTTGTCTTCCATACCACTTGTGGATCTTGTTAATTTCTTGTTCTTGTCTAGTGTTTTCTAGATATAGTGAAAGTGGTGATCCCATCTTGTGCATTTTGTATTCAAATGCAAATTCTCTATAATGCACAACTCGTGGGGGAGCTATCCCATTTTCTTTAGAACACTCTTCTTGTGATCCTTATCAAGTGTGTGTTGGTGGAAGGCAAGCCGTTTTCTTTTTGGTACTTTGTGCCATCATGAAACTTTGTTGAGAGCCTGGTTTGTTTGGAACCATCCTCTCTTTGGGAGTTTGACACCTTTAATTTAGTGTGTATCAATGGATATCTCATTCCTTGATGTATCTTTAATGATATCTTCCAAGTGATGATTTCTCCATTTGGTATCCTTTTAACTTGGCATTTCTTTTTCATTTGGTTTCGGTTCTTGAAAGTTTCGAGCATGCATATTTACTTCATGTATTCTATTTGGCATGCTTTCTTTCGTTGACCCAGTATATAGGGGAAACTCCACCAAGTCTCAAATTGGATGAGATGTGCATGAAATTCATTTCCATATCCATATGCACATATTTATGTGGAGTTTGTCCTATGTATTGGTGTTTCTAACTATTTGGTCCCAATGAGTTTGGGTACCATTTAGTTCGTGTTGTTCTTCTAGGAACGGTTGGAGATGCATTGGATGCTCGGCTCACTCACAAGGAAGGTGCTGTCACCATGTGCTTATTGGAGTCAAGCTAGGATGATCAATGAACTACCATCTACCTTCATTTGGTATCTACTACATCCTTTCAATGGTATCTCGGTAACAAGTATCATCATCTACTTCATCCACACATTTCTTGCATCAACCTTGTGTAGGTTGTATCATGGCATGTAATTCATTCTTTCTTGTGATACTTTTTTCCTTTCTCAAAGCATCTCAACGATGATCTCATGTTGCTAGTTGTGATGTCTTTGATGGTTGTGTGGTAGGAATTCATTTATATACAATAAGACCATATCTAGCCATGTGCTATGCTTCCAAGCAAATATCTTATTGGTATATGTATGACTTTCTTGTGGATATCTTGTTCCTGCGTGTTGTAACTATATCGGGTGTACATCCTTCTTTGTAGACATATATCATCATGATTTCGTCTACCTAGAACCTTATACACTTGAGAGAAGTTGCATATCTAGATGATACCCTTTCTTTCACGTCCACCTTGTCTTTCTTTTGTTTTTTTTTCTTTGGTAGCTCCATGAAAGCTTTTGCCTTGAGTGTGTGTCTTATCTCGTTGCATCTTGATACACTCTTGTGTGGTGAAGATTTTTTTCCTCGTGCTTGTCTTTACGAGGCTTTTGCCATCTTAGTTGGTATCCCTCGTCTTGATAAGGCTTTCTTTTTCTTTCTTCACCATGGGTTGTCACAAGTGTTGGTTCTTCATTTTGCATTTTTAGTGTGCTTGTGAACCCGTTTGCTTGGTGTGTGTGGGGAGGACATGTCATGCACCGTGTATCTCATTTACCCAAGACTATGTTGATGCTTTATGCTCATCCTTATATTAGTCTTCTCAAGTGCTTTGTCACGACTCACACACATCATTTTGGTTGAGCCTATTATTAAGTTTCCTCTTTTACATGTTGCTCAACCATGTGCTTGTTGCAAGTGCTAGGCTTTGTTTCCTATATGCTCACTCGCACTGGTTGTGAGTTTCTATTGATTTTTGGGGAGTTATGATCCTATTTTGTGCACTTTGTATCCAATACAAATATTCTTATTTGTGCACAAATCAAGGGGAGCTTCTCTAGTTTCTTTAAAACACTCCTCTGCTCATATCATAATATCATTTATTCTTGTGGCTCATAGGATCCTTGGTCTAGTTGGTTCAGTTGATATCCTTTGATTGCTTGCTTCAATTGGTATATTTTGACTGCTTCATTGCTTGTGTCTCTCTTTGTTATGTCTTTGTGGCATATCATTCTTTAGCAATCTTTGTGCCTCAACATAGTTTGTGTTCCTCCAAGTACTTACCTTTGGGTATGTGTATTGCATTCCACTCTCTTGTTGAGAAATACACAATTTATGGAGGACCACAATTTATATTGGCCTTCTTAGATTTTCGCCCATTTTGGCAATGGATGCCAATGGGGGAGAAGTTTCAGAGAGTATTGTGGAGAAGTTTAGAGAGTTATCTCCTCTTGCTTTGGTTTTGTTCCTTAGCATTTGCCTCTCATTCGCATGCACTATTGGTTGTTGCATTGCATGGTGAGTTTTGTGGAGAAGTTTAGAGAGTTATCTCCTCTTGCTTTGGTTTTGTTCCTTAGCATTTGCATCTCATTCGCATGCACTATTGGTTGTTGCATTGCATGGTGATGCATAATTCCTTATATAAACTCTCTTGAAAGTGATTGTCATCAATTACCAAAATGGGGGAGATTGCAAAACGGGGGAGATTGAAAGAACATGCGGTGCCCCCATGTTTGGTTTTGGTAATTGATGACAATCTCTATGGACTAATGGTTGTCTTGAGTTATATTTGAAGGATTTGTCCATAGGCTTTTCTTGAAGTCCATGTGTTGGTTTCAAGGAGTTTATGAGTTGACCAAGGTGCTATTAAGGAATTATCCAAAGATTGGTCATGTGAGTGTTGATCTTATTGCAAGCATGTCTTGAAGAAGAAGGTTGTGTGATCATTCATTTTTACCTTCAAGAGATCATCCAAACGAAGAGAGTTGCAAAGATTCAAGGTTGATCAAGACTAAGTCAAGAGTGAATCAAGTTGATCAACTCACAAAGCGTAGAAGATGTACCGAGAGGGATCAAGTGATCCCATTGTATGGTAAGCATTGTCCATTGCACTTTGTGTACTAACCCATGGTCTATGTGAGAGTTCTATGTGGGGTTAGGTACGTGTCCATGGGCTTGCGTCAAGAGGAAGATATCATACAACCCATGGAAAGGATGACATCAAGTGGTGATCGTCATCAAGATTGTCATGTGCAAGTTCAAGTGGAGCATCACGAAGAGATCAAGTGCTTGAATCTTGCCATACATTGTGGTGTCAATGGACTTGTGAAGATGTGCTAAAGCGTGGCTCACCCATAGTGGACTATGAGGGAGCAATCATCTAGTCCTCATCAAGCCAACGCAATCAAGAAAGGTGGTCCAACTTGAGGGAGTCAAGATCGTCATCATCTAGCTCAAGTGAACCATGTGCAACGCAAAGGTTTTCCCTTGATAGGTTTTCTATTTTATCGGTCTTGTGGTGGTAGTTGGGAGCCGGGTTATAGGATCGTTTGCCGTACTATCAAGGGGGGCTCTCAAGTTGGTAGCTTGATCGTATCGTTAGTAGTGAGCTCAAACCATTGCATCCTTGCATCATGTTTCTTGGTTCTTGTTTGGTTCTCTTTGTGAGTCTTAGAGCTTATGGTCATCTTGATGACAAGCTTTAGTTCATCGAAAACGGAGTTCGCATATGTCTTCTATGATGTTTTCGGTGTTGGAGGTTTTACTTATCTTATCCGAGGAAGGGTTCTCACCTTTTTCTTATGGGTCTTTTCTATTTTGCTTCTTATTGATATTTCTTTCAATATTGTGTTAGCCCTAGTCGCTAGCTTTCCAACAAACTTGGTTTCATCGAATTCGGAGTCCGTTTGCAAAAGTTGTGGCAGTTTTGGTGTTTTGAAAAGGCTGCAACGGTACAACCGCGAATTGGAGCGGATGTAATTTTTTACTACCGCTCCATAGCGGTACTACCGCGGCTCCTACAGCAGTAGTACCGCTCCGGACCAAAAATCTCGTCCCAAGTCCTGCGGAGGTAGATACGGAAGTATTTTTTGTACCGCTCGCAAGCAGTAGTACCGCGATCCCTAGCGGTAGTACCGTGAGGACGAGCGGTAGTACCGCTCTGTGCGGGCTGTGAGCATAATGGTTGGATTTTCCCCCCACCTATAAAAGGGGGTCTTCTTCCCCCATTGAACCTTATCCTTTGAGCTTGTGTTCTTCCCCCATTGTTGACCTTCTTCGAGCTTGCTAACTCTCAATCCCTCCATTGATTCTTACTAGTTTTTGAGGGAAAAGAGAGAGGAGATCTAGATCCACATTTCCACCAATCAATTTCTCCTCTATGTGAGGGGAACTCATTGTTGGAAATATGCCCTAGAGGCAATAATAAATTAGTTATTATTATATTTCCTTGTTCATGATAATCGTTTATTATCCATGCTATAATTGTATTGATAGGAAACTCAGATACATGTGTGGATACATAGACAACACCATGTCCCTAGTAAGCCTCTAGTTGACTAGCACGTTGATCAATAGATGGTTATGGTTTACTGACCATGGACATTGGATATCATTGATAACGGGATCACATCATTAGGAGAATGGTGTGATGGACAAGCCCAATCCTAAGCCTAGCACAAAGATCGTAGTTCGTATGCTAAAGCTTTTCTAATGTCAAGTATATTTTCCTTAGACCATGAGATTGTGCAACTCCCGGATACCGTAGGAATGCTTTGGGTGTACCAAACGTCACAACGTAACTGGGTGGCTATAAAGGTGCACTACAGGTATCTCCGAAAGTGTCTGTTGGGTTGGCACGAATCGAGACTGGGATTTGTCACTCCGTGTGACAGAGAGGTATCTTTGGGCCCACTCGGTAGGACATCATCATAATGTGCACAATGTGACCAAGGGGTTGATCACGGGATGATGTGTTACGGAACGAGTAAAGAGACTTGCCGGTAACGAGATTGAACAAGGTATTGGGATACCGACGATCGAATCTCGGGCAAGTATAATACCGCTAGACAAAGGGAATTGAATACGGGATTGATTGAATCCTCGACATCGTGGTTCATCTGATGAGATCATCGTGGAACATGTGGGAGCCAACATGGGTATCCAGATCCCGCTGTTGGTTATTGGCCGGAGAGTTGTCTCGGTCATGTCTACGTGTCTCCCGAACTCGTAGGGTCTACACACTTAAGGTTCGATGACGCTAGGGTTATAAAGGAAGTTTGTATGTGGTTACCGAATGTTGTTCGAGTCCGGATGAGATCCCGGACGTCACGAGGAGTTCGGAATGGTCCGGAGGTAAAGATTTATATATGGAAGTCCTATTTTGGCCACCGGAAAATGTTCGGGATTTTTCGGTATTGTACCGGGAAGGTTCTAGAAGGTTCCGGAGTGGGGCCCACCTGCATGGGGTGACCCACATGAACGTGGGTAGTGGGGGAAAGGCCCCACACCCCTGGTCAAGGCGCACCAAGATCCCCCCTTAGAAGGAATAAGATCACATCCCGAAGGGATAAGATCAAGATCCCTAAAAAGGGGGGATAACAATCGGTGGGGAAGGAAATGATGGGATTTCTTTCCTCCCACCTTTGCCAACGCCCCAATGGACTTGGAGGGCAAAAAACTAGCCCCCTCCACCCCTATATATAGTGGGGAGGCGCATGGGAGCTACATGCTTCCCCTGGCGCAGCCCTCCCCCTCTCCCAAGTACTCCTCCTCTCCTGCGGTGCTTGGTGAAGCCCTGCAGGATTGCCACGCTCCTCCATCACCACCACGCCATCGTGCTGCTGCTGGACGGAGTCTTCCCCAACCTATCCCTCTCACCTTGGTGGATCAAGGCATGGATACGTCACCGGGCTGTACGTGTATTGAACACGGAGGTGCCGTCCGTTCGGCACTAGGATCTCCGGTGATTTGGATCACGACGAGTACGACTCCTTCAACCACGTTCTCTTGAACGCTTCCGCTTAGCGATCTACAAGGGTATGTAGATGCACTCTTCTTCCCCTCGTAGCTGGTTTCTCCATAGATAGATCTTGGTGACACGTAGGAAAATTTTGAATTTCTGCTACGTTCCCCAACACTCATTGGATCTAGATCTTAGAGTTCTTGGTGTTCTCCTTCTTGTTCTTCCTCTCATCTTCCTCCCTAGCATTAGTTTCTTCGGTGGGATTGGAGAGAGAAGGATTTGGGCACTCTGTGTGCCCTTGCCATTGCATTTGGTGCATCGGTTTGAGTTCTCCACGTGGTACATGGAAGTTACAAGTTGAGAAGCTTATTACTCTTGGGTGCTTGGTACCTTTGAGCTTGTTACTCTTGGGCGTTTGGACACCCTAGAGCTTGTTCCTCTTGGGTGCCTTGGCGCCCTAGACGGTTGGTGGTGTTTGAAGCTCAATCATTGTGGTGTAAAGCTCCGGGCAAGCGTCGGGGTCTCCAATTAGGTTGTGGAGATCGCCCCAAGCAATTTTACGGGTATCGGTGACCACTCCCAAGGGTTGCCAAAGTGTACGGGTTTGGTGACCGCCCCCAAGGGTCGCCATTTGTACGGGTTCGGTGACCGCCCTCAAGGGTCCCTTAGTGAAATCATGGCATCTTGCATTGTGCGAGGGCATGAGGAGATTACGGTGGCCCTAGTGGCTTCTTGGGGAGCATTGTGCCTCCACACCGCTCCAAACGGAGATTAGCATCCGCAAGGGTGTGAACTTAGGGATACATCGTCGTCTCCGCGTGCCTCGGTTATCTCTTACCCGAGCCCTTTACTTATGCACTTCACTTTGTGATAGCCATATTGTTCTTTGTCATATATCTTGCTATCACAAGTTCACATCCCTATGACCGTTGGTGTGACCTTTGCCTTCGAGCCTTCCACAGTGCTTGTTGACGGGCAAACCAACAACAGGGTCTCCGGTGCCTACTAGATAACTCTCGTAGAAAGAGATGCACTCTTTGGTCAGATATCCCTGGGTTATGCTTCCGTCTGGACGGGGCATGTTACAAACGAATCCTTTGATGACCCCATTCATCCTATCGAATGGCATCATGTTGTGCAGGAATGTCGGCCCTAGGTCGATGATGTCGTCCACGATGTGGACACATAGATGCACCATCACATCAAAGAACGCGGGCGAGAAGTACATCTCTAGCTCATTCAGTATGACAACGATCTCTTCCTGTAGCCTATGGAGTTGCTTCACACTGATTGACTTTCGAGAGATAGCATCAAAAAAGTGGCATAGGTCAGTAAGCGTCTCACGCACATGTGTGTCCATAATCCCTCTAAGTGCAACCGGGAGTAACTGCATCATCATCACATGACAATCGTGAGACTTCATCCCGCTGAACCTTTTTTTCTTAGTGTCCAGATATATGCTTATCTTCCCACAGTATCCGGAACTAACTATGATTCCAACAAGGCACTTGAACAATTGATCGACCTCCTTTGGCCCTAAGGTGAAGCAAGAGGGGGGGCAATATTGTTCTTCCTTCTTGTTTACTTTTTTGCCCCTATCTTCCGTCTCCATCTCCGTCTTGGTCTCCTCTGATGACTTTTTACCGGGCATTTGGAGATCTTTCCTGATATTCAAAAATTCCAAGTCTTTTCTTGCCTTCGGCCCATCCTTGGTCCTCTCCGGCATGTTCATCAGTGTTCCAAGCAAACTCTCAAGGATATTTTTTGTGATATCCATTTGATCAAGGCTATGAGGCGTATCGGGTTGGGCCTGTATTCCAAGTCCTAGAAAATAGATCTCGTCTTCCATACCTTCAGCAGGGGCTCCGGCGCCTTTTTCTTCGTCTTTCCCAGGGAGGGGCACTCTTCACAGTTCTTCAATAACTCATATATTTCTGCACCACTACACTTACGTGGAGGACCTCGATGCTCAGCCTTACCATTGACTAGATCTCCATGCTTTCTCCATGGGTCATCCTTCTCGAGCCATCTTCGATGCCCCATGTACACTATTTTCAAAGACCCACCATCTTTCAATAGTTGCAGAGAAGTTGTATCATCCATGCACCTCCGTGCATCCGCAATATCCGTGGCACACCTGGCCAGAGAGATAGCCATAACGCAGCTCTCATGTAGAAATACTCTCCTTTGCTTGCATCCCATGTCTTGGCCGGCGTTGTCCATAAGGTTTGTAGCTCCTTGATACGTCTCCAACGTATCTATAATTTTTATTGTTCCATGCTATTATCTTATCTGTTTTGGATGTTTAATAGCCTTTAATATGCTCTTTAATATTATTTTTGGGACTAACCTATTAACCGAAGGCCCAGTGCCAGTTTCTGTTTTTTTTTTTGCCTATTTAAGAGTTTTGTAGAAAAGGAATACAAAACAGAGTCCAAACAGAATGAAACCTTTGCGATGATCTTTCTTGGACCAAAAGCAAACCAGAAGACTTGGAGATGAAGTCGGAAATGTAACAAGGAGGCCACGAGGCAAGAGGGCGCGCCCCCCACCCTCATGGGCCCCTTGTAGCTCCACCGACCTAGTTGTTTCGCCTATATATACTCTTATACCCTAAAAACATGAGAGAGAGTTATGAAACCACTTTTCCACCGCCGCAACCTTCTGTACCCGTGAGATCCCATCTTGGGGCCTTTTCCGGTGATCTGTCGGAGGGGGATTCGATCACGGAGGGCTTCTACATCAACACCATTACCTCTCCGGTGAAGCATGAGTAGTTTACCACAGACCTTCGGGTCCATAGTTATTAGCTAGATGGCTTCTTCTCTCTCTTTCATTCTCAATGCAAAGTTCTCCTCGATGTTCTTGGAGATCTATTCGATGTAATACTCTTTTGCGGTGTGTTTGCCGAGATCCGATGAATTGTGGATTTATGATCAAGATTATCTATGAATATTATTTGGTTCTTCTCTGAATTCTTATATGCATGATTTGATATCTTTGCAAGTCTCTTCGAATTATCGGTTTAGTTTGGCCTACTAGATTGATCTTTCTTGCCATGAGAGAAGTGCTTAGCTTTGGGTTCAATCTTGTGGTGTCCTTTCCCAGTGATAGTAGGGGCAGGAAGGCACGTACATATATTGTTGCCATCGAGGATAAAAAGATGGGGTTTATATCATATTGCTTGAGTTTATCCCTCTACATCATGTCATCTTGCTTAATGCGTTACTCCGTTCTTTATGAACTTAATACTCTAGATGCATGCTGGATAACGGTTGATGTGTGGAGTAATAGTAGTAGATGCAGGCAGGAGTCGGTCTACTTGAAACGGCTATGATGCCTATGTTCATGATCATTGCCTTAGATGTCATCATAATTATGTGCTTTTCTATCAATTGCAGGCAGTAATTTGTTCACCCATCGTAATATATGATATCTCGAGAGAAGCCACTAGTGAAACCTATGGCCCCCGGGTCTATTTTCCATATTATTGAATCTTGTTTACATCTTGCTAGTTTCCTATCTATTATTTTGCAATCTTTACTTTCCAATCTATACATCAAAAATACCAAAAATATTTACTTTATTATCTCTATTAGATCTCACTTTTGCAAGTGACCGTGAAGGGATTGACAACTCCTTTATCGCGTGGTTGCAAGTTATTGATTGTTTGTGCAGGTATTCAATGACTTGTGCGTCGTCTCCTACTGGATTGATACCTTGGTTCTGAAAACTAAGGGAAATACTTACACTACTTTGCTGCATCACCCTTTCCTCTTCAAGGGAAAACCAACGCAAGCTCAAGAGGTAGCAAGAAGGATTTCTAGCGCTGTTGCCAGGGAGATTTACGCCAAGTAAAGTCAAGATTTGTCTCCCATCAACTTGCCAATTTATCGCGCCGTTGCGAGGGAGATCTACGCCAAGTCAAGCCATACCAAGTACCCATCGTAAACTCTTCTCCCTTGCATTACATTATTTGCCATTCGCCTCTCGTTTTCCTCTCCCCACTTCTAAAATGATTTTCGAAAACCTTTGCCTTTTCTTCGTCTTTCTTCCATTCGATCTTATGTTTGCTTGTGTCTCCATGTGCCTTATATGTGCTTGCATCTTTGCTTGATAAAAATTTATTGATATGGATCCACTTAAAGTGTTCTACTTGGATCATCTTCGATCTATATGTGCTCGTGCTGAAACCCCAACTAGTTTAGTTTAGGGAAAATCTTTAGTTGAGCAGCTCATTTTGTGCGTCATCGTTTGTCTAACAAAGGGAGACTCTTATGGGATCAAATAAACAGGTTGTTGTGCTATGCTTGGAATCTTTGTGAAATTTATGATTTTACTTGTTGCTCTAAGAACCCTAAAAACACCTTCCCTACCTATGTGAGTTTAATGATAATGAAATCCTATCTTCTTATGCCAAAGGTGTTTATAGTTACTATGATATCGAACAAATTGAAGAATTTGTTGCTTTTAAGGGTGCTTGTGAAGTTGCTTCTTTGATTGAAAAGTATGATATTACTCTCTACGAATCTGAAAATTTTGACATACTTAAATATTGCTATGAAAACTATGCTCATAATGTATATGTCAAAGAATTTATTGAAAGAATGATAGTTGCTTTGGAAGAAAATAATGATATGCATGAATCTATAGATAATTATGATTCCGATGATTTGATTGAAATATCCCTTGATGAACATGATGCTTGCTATTCTTGTGGCCATGATGCCAATATTTATGGAGATGAATTTGCTATAGTCCCTTATGTTAAAAATGAGATTGTTGCCATTGCACCCATACTTGATAGTTCCTTCGATGAAAATCATGATTGCGATGTTATTATAAATTCTCTTAATGTCAATTGTGTTAATGATATGCAAAACCTCAAGCTTGGGGATGCTAGTTTTGCTATGACTACTATTTGTTGTAATGATCATGATTGGGGTGATTCTTCTTATGATCTTGAAAATTATTTGAGCCCCATGATGAATATGAGATTGATAATGGTGTTTGCAATATTACTGAAAGTGGGTTTGGAAGAGTGTCAACTTTAGATCCCACATATTTGGAGAATGTTCAATCTTATGAAATTTTTGATAAAAATGGGTTTGGAGAGGTCGTGACTTTAGTTAATGTTATCCACTATTTTGGAAGAGTGTCAACTTCGCATGCATGTGGATCGTGTTGAAAATATTTTATTTGATAGCTATTTTGTTGAATTTGCTTATGATCCCATATGTAATTATTATGAGAGAGGAAAATATGGTTATATAAATTTTCATGTTACTAAATTACCTCTCGTTATGTTGAGATTGCTATTGTTTCTTTCTGCTTCCTTGCATATGCTAGTTTTTGCTTGCTGTGATAATTTGTTTGCCTATAGGATGCCTATGCATAGGAAGAATGTTAGACTTAGATGTGTTTGTCACGTGTTTCATGATGCCCTCTTTGCGCTTCAATTCTTGTCTTTCATGTGAGCATCATCGAAATCTCAATACCTAGCTAGGGGCGTTAAACGATAGCGCTTGTTTGGAGGCAACCCAATTTTATTTTTGTTCTTTACTTTTTGCTCCTGTTTAGTAATAAATAATTCATCTACCCTCTGGTTAGATGTGGTTTTATGTTTTAATTAGTGTCTGTTCCAAGTAGAACCTTTGGGAAGACTTGGGTGAAGTCTTTACGATCTTGCTGTAAAAAACAGAAACTTTTGTGCTCATGAGAATAGCTGTCATTTTTTACAGAAGAGTGATTTTAGGTTGATTCTTTTTGCAGAAGATTAATAGAGAAATTCCAAACGTCCAACAATTTATTTCAGAATTGTTAGGTTACAGAACTATTCGAAAGTTACAGATTGCTACAGACTGTTCTGTTTTTGACAGATTCTGTTTTTCGTGTGTTGTTTGCTTATTTTGATGAATCTATGAGTAGTATCGGGGGGTATGAACCATAGAGAAGTTGGAATACAGTAGGTTTAACACCAATATAAATAAATAATGAGTTCATTACAGTACCTTAAAGTGGTGGTTTATTTTCTTGTACTAAAGGAGCTCATGAGATTTTCTGTTGAAGTTTTGTGTTGTGAAGTTTTCAAGTTTTGGGTAAGGATTTGATGGATTTTGGAATAAGGAGTGGTAAGAGCCTAAGCTTGTGGATGCCCAACGCACCCGAAGGTAAAATTCAAGGACAACCAAAAGCCTAAGCTTGAGGATGCCCCGGAAGGCATCCCCTCTTTCGTCTTTGTCTATCGGTAACTTTACTTGAGGCTATATTTTATTCACCACATGATATGTGTTTTACTTGGAGCGTCTTGTATGATTTGAGTCTTTCCTTTTTAGTTTACCACAATCATACTTGTTGTACACACCTTTTGGGAGAGACACGCATGATTCATGATTTATTAGAATACTCTTTGTGCTTTACTTATATCTTTTGAGCTAGACGATATTGCTCTAGTGTTTCACTTATATCTTTAGAGCACGACGGTGGTTTTATTTTATAGAAATTGTTGATCTCTCATGCTTCACTTATATTATTTTGAGAATCTTTTAGAACATCATAGTAATTTGCTTTGGTTATAAAATTAGTCCCAATATGATGGGCATCCAAGATGGGTATAATAAAAACTTTCATATAAAGTGCATTGAATACTTTGAGAAGTTTGACACTTTATGATTATTTTGAGATATGAAGATGGTGATATTAGAGTCATGCTAGTAGAGTAGTTGTGAATTTGAGAGATACTTGTGTTAAAGTTTGTGATTCCCGTAGCATGCACGTATGGTGAACCGTTATGTGATGAAGTTGGAGCATGATTTATTTATTGATTGTCTTGCTTATGAGTGGCGGTCGGGGACGAGCGATGGTCTTTTCCTACCAATCTATCCCCCTAGGAGCATGCACATAGTACTTTGTTTTGATAACTAATAGATTTTTGCAATAAGTATGTGAGTTCTTTTGACTAATGTTGAGTCCATGGATTATACACTCTCACCCTTCCACCATTGCTAGCCTCTCTAGTACCGCGCAACTTTAGCCGGTACCATACACCCACCATATACCTTCCTCAAAACAGCCACCGTACCTACCTATTATGGCATTTCCATAGCCATTCTGATATATATTGCCATGCAACTTTCGACCGTTCCGTTTATTATGACACGCTCCATCATTGTCATGTTGCTTTGCATGATCATGTAGTTTACATCATATTTGTGGCAAAGCCACCGTTCATA
Source organism: Aegilops speltoides (assembly GCA_021437245.1). NCBI lineage: Eukaryota > Viridiplantae > Streptophyta > Magnoliopsida > Poales > Poaceae > Aegilops > Aegilops speltoides. The sequence goes on along the minus strand of CM038141.1, from coordinate 422,740,971 downwards.
ATTTTCATACATGTCACTCATGAGTCATTGCACATCCCGGTACACTGCCGGAGGCATTCACATAGAGTCATATTTTTGTTCTAAGTATCGAGTTGTAATTCTTGAGTTGTAAGCAAATAAAAGTGTGATGATCTTCATTATTAAAGCATTGTCCCAGTGAGGAAAGGTTGATGGAGACTATGATTCCCCCACAAGTCGGGATGAGACTCCGGACGAAAAATTTAAAAAAAAGAGAGAAATAAGAGGCCATAAAAAAGGGAGAAAAGGCCCAAAAAACAAAAAAAAATAGAGAAAAAGAGAGAAGGAGAAATGCTACTATCCTTTTACCACACTTGTGCTTCAAAGTAGCACCATGATCTTCATGATAGAGAGTCTCCTATGTTGTCACTTTCATATACTAGTGGGAATTTTTAATTATAGAACTTGGCTTGTATATTCCAATGATGGGCTTCCTCAAAAGTGCCCTAGGTATTCGTGAGCAAGCAAGTTGGATGCACACCCACTTAGTTTCTTTTTTTTTGAGCTTTCATACACTTATAGCTCTAGTGCATCCGTTGCATGGCAATCCCTACTCACTCACATTGATATCTATTGATGGGCATCTCCATAGCCCGTTGAAACGGCTAGTTGATGTGAGATTATCTTCTCCTTTTTGTCTTCTCCACAACCACCATTCTATTCCACCTATAGTGCTATGTCCATGGATCACGCTCATGTATTGCATGAAGAATGAAAAAGTTTGGGAACATCAAAAGTATGAAATAATTGCTTGGCTTGTCATCGGGGTTGTGCATGATTAAATACTTTGTGTGATGAAGATAGAGCATAGCCAGACTATATGATTTTGTAGGGATAGCTTTCTTTGGCCATGTTATTTTGAGAAGACATGATTGCTTTGTTAGTATGCTTGAAGTATTATTATTTTTATGTCAATATTAAACTTCTGTATTGAATCTTTCGGATCTGAACATTCATGCCACAATAAAGAAAAATACAAGGATAAATATGTTAGGTAGCATTCCACATCAAAAAATCTGTTTTTATCATTTACCTACTCGAGGACGAGCAGGAATTAAGCTTGGGGATGCTTGATACATCTCCAACGTATCTATAATTTTTTATTGTTCCATGCTATTATATTATCTGTTTTGGATGTTTAATAGGCTTTAATATGCTCTTTTATATTATTTTTGGGACTAACCTATTAACCGACGACCCAGTGCCAGTTTCTGTTTTTTTCATGTTTTAGAGTTTTGCAGAAAAGGAATACCAAACGGAGTCCAAACGGAATGAAACCTTCGCGATGATCATTCTTGGACCGAAAGCAAACCAGAAGACTTGGATATGAAGTCGGAAACATAACAAGGGGGGCACGAGGCAGGAGGGCGCGCCCCCCACCCTCGTGGGCCCCTCGTAGCTCCATCGACCTAGTTCTTTTGCCTATATATACTCTTATACCCTAAAAACATCAAAGAGAGAAACGAAACCACTTTTCCACCGCGCCACCTTCTGTACCCGTGAGATCCCATCTTGGGGCCTTTTCCGGTGATCTGCCGGAGGGGGATTCAATCACGGAGGGCTTCTACGTCAACACCGTTACCTCTTCGATGAAGCGTGAGTAGTTTACCACACACCTTCGGGTCCATAGTTATTAGCTAGATGGCTTCTTCTCTCTCTCTTTGATTCTCAATACAAAGTTCTCGTCGATGTTCTTGGAGATCTATTCGATGTAATACTCTTTTGCGGTGTGTTTGCCGAGATCTGATGAATTGTGGATTTATGATCAAGATTATCTATGAATATTATTTGGTTCTTCTCTGAATTTTTATATGCATGATTTGATATCTGTGCAAGTCTCTTCGAATTATCGATTTAGTTTGGCCTACTAGATTGATCTTTCTTGCCATGAGAGAAGTGCTTAGTTTTGGGTTCAATATTGCGGTGTCCTTTCCCAGTGACTATAGGGGCAGCAAGGCACGTACTGTATTGTTGCCATCGAGGATAAAAAGATGGGGTTTATATCATATTGCTTGAGTTTATCCATCTACATCATGTCATCTTGCTTAATGCGTTACTCTGTTATTTATGAACTTAATACTCTAGATGCATGCTGGATAGCGGTTGATGTGTGGAGTAATAGTAGTAGATGCAGGCAGGAGTCAGTCTACTTGACACGGACGTGATGCCTATGTTCATGATCATTGCCTTAGATGTCATCACAATTATGCACTTTTCTATCAATTGTTCGGCAATAATTTGTTCACCCACCGTAATATATGCTATCTCGAGAGAAGCCACTAGTGAAACCTATGGCCCCCGAGTCTCTTTTCCATATTATTGAATCTCGTTTACATCTTGCTAGTTTCCGATCTATTGTTTTGCAATCTTTACTTTCCAATCTATACATCAAAAATACCAAAAATATTTACTTTATTATCTCTATTAGATCTCACATTTGCGAGTGACCGTGAAGGGATTGACAACCCCTTTATCGCATTGGTTGCAAGTTCTTGATTGTTTGTGCAGGTATTCGATGACTTTTGTGTTGTCTCCTACTGGATTGATACCTTGGTTCTCAAAACTGAGGGAAATACTTACGCTACGTTGTGCATCACCCTTTCTTCTTCAAGGGAAAACCAATGCAAGCTCAAGAGGTAGCACTCCTCTTTCAGTAACCCGAGATACAGATTTATATCATTTCCCGGTTGTCTCGGCCCTTGAATAAGCATAGCCATGTGTACGTATTTTTTCTTCATGCACAACCGGGGGAGGTTGTACATCCATACAAACACGGGCCATGTGCTATGGTTGGTGTTCTGGTTGCCAAACGGATTCATGCCATCACTACTAGCGGCAAGCACAATCTTCCTTAGATCATTTGTGAACAAATCAAATTCAACATTTAATGCTCTCCACTAGCTAGCATCTGTGAGGTGTCTCAGCTCCGGATCATCTCCGTCATCTGGCTTCACCCTCTCCGCGTGCCAGCGCATAAGCTTTGCTTCCTTAGGATCTACAAAATACCGCTGTAGACGCGGAGTCATCGAAAAGTACCATACAACTTTCTGTGGAGCTTTCTTTCCGGCTTTTTTATATCATGAAGCATTGCACTTTTGACAGATGATTTTTTCCGTGTGCTCATTCTGATATATGATGCAATCATTGATGCATGTGTGATATCTAATGTGTGGCAGATCGATTTTCTTTGCCTCACTCGACACTAGTAGGACACAGGCTTCCCGCTGGAAGAACCTTCTTTAGATACTTCAGAAGCTCATCCAGGCTTGCATCTGTCCATTTGTTTTTTGCCTTCATCTTTAGAAGTTCTAGTGTGAAACTCAAGCGGGTCACCTCGGGATTGCAACCATCATACAAAGGAGTCATCGAGTCTACCTCCGATTCTTGCCATTTGGCCTCCTCTCTAGAAGCAGCTCTGTCGCTAGTCGTCTTCTTGCGAAGCAGGTCTCGAACATGCGGGTCCCGCATGGCTAAACTTAGTAGCGATGAAGACAGCGGCGTGTCCGTGTCTTCTTCGCCTTGAACTGCCTCTTCGCCATTGACATTTCTGAGGCCGTCTTCCTCTTCGGGCACATAATCGATCATCTCTTCATCTGGTGGCCCCGTGTCGTTATTTCCTGCCCCGTCGACGTCCTCATCATCATCATCATATTCACGTATCCACCGAGTATGGCCATCCATGAAACCATGCATGAGCAGGTGCGCCTTGAATGTACCACCCTCAAAGGGGTCGAGCCAGACTATTCCTTTGCATTTTCGACATGGACATAAAACATCCTTCAGTCTTTTTTCTTACATGTCGTCCATAGCGGATTGCCAGTATCTTTCCACCATCCTTCCATTGACCTTCATGATCACCTACGCACGAAGCAAATATATTATAACCACGTATGCATGCATGGATCAAATTCATACAAAAATTCGGCATGACCTTCCCTAAACATAGGACATATTGAGTTTGCCCGAAATTCGCTGAAACGGAATTGAATTGACATTTCGGTAAAACATAGGCAACTCATGTCACCCACATTATTTCATCAAATACACAATGTAGGCAACTCAAATTATGCCATCCACAATTTGGTATATTTTCATATCGCTCATATATATCATGTAACTTGTTTTGAAATATTTTAGATATAGTATACGAACATATTTAAAATAATAAAATAGTATATATAGTACCACATGCTAGTATATGAGACATGTGGGGTAATTACCACCAGGTGGTAGGATATATATATATATATATATATATATATATATATATATATATATATATATATATATACTGGGCTATTCTGTTACCCTTTTTGAACTGACGGTTTCAGGTGGTTGTACTGATGTTTTCGAAGCGGTTGAACTGATGCTTTCAGTTGTGTTTAAAATATCGTCTTCTTTAGTTCAAAAACTCTTTGTAATTTTTTTGTCGGAACGGGGCGTGTAATATATCGTTAGAAAGCTCTTGACAACCATATTTCAAGTATATTGAACGTTTTTGCAAAATCATTATGGTTTAAGAGCAGTTTTGAAAAAAACGTTTTTTCAAAACCGAAAACGAGAATCGCATTTTGGACACAATTTTCAAACCGTTTGTCGGAATTGACCAAAAGATGGCGTTGAAAAGCTGGTGAAAATCCGCATCTTCCATATATGTATTGTTTTTTTTAATTCTATATGATTTAAAAGTAATTTGAAAAAAGGTGAAATTCTGGGCGAAACGTATTTTCGCGATTTTTTGCAAACGGTTTGTCGGATTGACACAAATGATACGGCGTTGGAAATCTATGGAAAATGCGCAACTTTTTTGTATATAAATGTTTTTCTAATTCCTTACAGTTTAAAAACGAATTTGAATACGGTCAAATTTGATTTTGAACGCGATTTTTTTAAAAAGTTTGCCGAAATATGGCAAATAATATACCGTTGGATAGCTATCGAAAATACAAAACTTAGTCATGTTGAACGTTTTCTCTACTTCACAACCGTCTAAGAGTAATTTTGAATACGGCATGACGGATCCTACTGTTTTCTCGTCTGAAAAACAGAGTAGTCGTACTGATATATGTGTATGTTTGTACTGAGCTATTTTTTATAGAGTAATTTTGAATGATTCCGGAAAAGGGTACTAGTACTGATGCTTGCATGTGTTTGTACTAACCGTGTTTTCACTAACTAGACTTTGCTCTATTTTTTGGGTAATATTTTTCTCGTAAGTTTTCAACGGTTTACTGTATCGTCGCCCCTGTACTTGCATGGTTTATATTGTTGAACTGAATGTTATTGTATCGTTGAAGGAAATATGCCCTAGAGGCAATAATAAAGTTATTATTTATTTCCTCATATCATGATAAATGTTTATTATTCATGCTAGAATTGTATTAACCGGAAACATGATACATGTGTGAATGCATAGACAAACCTATAGTCACTAGTATGCCTCTACTTGACTAGCTCATTAATCAAAGATGGTTATGTTTCCTGACCATAGACATGTGTTGTCATTTGATTAGTGGGATCACATCATTAGAAGAATGATGTGATTGACATGACCCATTCCGTTAGCCTAGCACTTGATCGTTTAGTATACTACTATTGCTTTCTTCATGACTTATACATGTTCCTGTAACTATGACAATTATGCAACTCCGTTTACGGAGGAACACTTTGGTACTACCAAACGTCACAACGTAATCGGGTGATTATAAAGGAGTACTACAGGTGTCTCCGAAGGTACATGTTGAGTTGGCGTATTTTGAGATTAGGTTTTGTCACTCCGATCGTCGGAGAGGTATCTCTGGGCCCTCTCGGTAATGCACATCATTATAAGCCTTGCAAGCAATGTGACCAATGAGTTGGTTACGAGATGATGCATTACAGAACGAGTAAAGAGACTTGCCGGTAACGAGATTGAACTAGGTATTGGATACCGACGATCAAATCTCGGGCAAGTAACATCCGATGACAAAGGGAACAACGTATGTTGTTATGCGGTTTGACCGATAAAGATCTTCGTAGAATATGTAGGAACCAATATGGGCATCCAGGTCCCGCTATTGGTTATTGACCGAGAATAGTTCTAGGTCATGTCTACATAGTTCTCGAACCCGTAGGGTCCGCACGCTTAACGTTACGATGACAGTTTTATTATGAGTTTATAAGTTTTGATGTACCGAAGTTTGTTCGGAGTCCCGGATGTGATCACGGACATGACGAGGAGTCTCAAAATGGTCGAGACATAGAGATCGATATATTGGACGACTATATTCGGACACCGGAATTGTTCCGGGTGATTTCGGAGAAAACCGGAGTGCCGGGGGGTTACCGGAACCCCCCGGGAGAGTATTGGGCCTTATGGGCCTTATGGGCCTTAGGGGAAAGGAGAGAGGGGCGGCCAGCATGGGTCGCGCGCCCCCTCCCCCCCTCTGGTCCGAATTGGACTAGGAGGGGGGGCGGCGCCCCCCCTTTCCTTCCCCCTCTCCCCTTCCTTCCCCTCCTAGTAGGAGTAGGAAAGGAGGAGTCCTACTCCTACTAGGAGGAGGATTCCTCCTCCTTGGCGCCCCCAAGGGCGGCCGCCCCCCCCATTGCTCCTTTATATACGGGGGGGGGCACCCCAAAGAGACACAAGTTGATCTACGGATCGTTCCTTAGCCGTGTCGGTGCCCCCTCCACCATATTCCACCTCGGTCATATCGTCATGAGTTTAGGTGAAGCCTGCGCCGGTAGAACATCATCATCGTCACCATGCCGTCGTGCTGTCGGAACTCATCTACGGAGCTTTGCTGGATCGGAGCACAGAGATCGTCATCGAGCTGAACGTGTGCTAAACTCGGAGGCCCCGTACGTTCGGTGCTTGGATCGGTCGGATCGTGAAGACGTACGACTACATCAACCGCGTTGTGCTAACGCTTCAGCTTACGGTCTACGAGGGTACGTGGACGAACACTCTCCTCTCTCGTTGCTATGCCATCACCATGATCTTGCGTGTGCGTAGGAAAATTTTTGAAATTACTACGTTACTCAACAGTGGCATCCGAGCCTAGGTTTTATGTGTTGATGTTATATGCACGAGTAGAACACAAGTGAGTTGTGGGCGATAAAAGTCATACTGCTTACCAGCATGTCATACTTTGGTTCGGCGGTATTGTGAGATGAAGCGGCCCGGACCGACATTACGCCAGACGCTTACGCGAGACTGGTTTCACCGCTACGAGCACTCGTGCTTAAAGGTGGCTGGCGGGTGTCTGCTCTCTCACTTTAGCTGAATCGAGTGTGGCTACGCCCGGTCCTTGCGAAGGTTAAAACAGCACCAACTTGACGAACTATCGTTGTGGTTTTTGATGCGTAGGTAAGAACGGTTCTTGCTAAAGCCCGTAGCAGCCACGTAAAATTTGCAACAACAAAGTAGAGGACGTCTAACTTGTTTTTGCAGAGCATGTTGTGATGTGATATGGTCAAGACGTGATGCTATATTTTATTGTATGAGATGATCATGTTTTGTAACCGAAGTTATCGGCAACTGGTAGGAGCCATATGGTTGTCGCTTTATTGTATGAAATGCAAACGCCCTATAATTGCTTTACTTTATCACTAAGCGGTAGCGATAGTCGTAGAAGCAATAGATGGCGTAACGACAATGATGCTACGATGGAGATCAAGGTGTCGCGCCGGTGACGATGGTGATCACGACGGTGCTTCGAAGATGGAGATCACAAGCACAAAATGATGATGGCCATATCATATCACTTATATTGATTGCATGTGATGTTTATCCTTTATGCATCTTATCTTGCTTTGATTGACGGTAGCATTTTAAGATGATCTCTCACTAATAATCAAGAAGTGTTCTCCCTGAGTATGCACCGCTATGAAAGTTCTTCGTCTTTGAGACATCACGTGATGATCGGGTGTGATAGGCTCTACGTTCAAATACAACGGGTGCAAAACAGTTGCACACGCGAATACTCAGTCATACTTGACGAGCCTAGCATATACAGATATGGCCTCGGAACAAGGAGACCGAAAGGTCGAGCGTGAATCATATAGTAGATATGATCAACATAGTGATGTTCACCATTGAAACTACTCCATCTCACGTGATGATCGGACATGGTTTAGTTGATTTGGATCACGTGATCACTTAGATGACTAGAGAGATGTCTGTCTAAGTGGGAGTTCTTAAGTAATATGATTAATTGAACTTAAATTTATCATGAACTTAGTACCTGATAGTATTTTGCTTGTCTATGTTTGTTTGTAGATAGATTGCTCATGTTGTTGTTCCGTTGAATTTTAATGCGTTCCTTGAGAAAGCAAAGTTGAAATATGATGGTAGCAATTACACGGACTGGGTCCGTAACCCGAGGATTATCCTCATTGCTGCACGAAAAAGTTACGTCCCGGAAGCACCGCTAGGTGCCAGAACTTCTTCTTGATGCTGGCCGACGGCGTTAAGAACGTCTGGCGAGCAAAGCTGATGACTACTCGATAGTTCAAGCAGCCATGCTTTACGGCTTAGAACCGGTCTTCAACGACGTTTTGAATGTCATGGAGCATATGAGATGTTCCAGAGTTGAAGTTAATATTTCAAGCAAATGCCCGATTGAGAGATATGAAGTCTCCAATAAGTTCTATAGCTGCAAGATGGGGAGAATAGTTCTGTCGGTGAACACATACTCAAAATGTCTATGTATAATAATCACTTGATTCAACGGGAGTTAATCTTCACGATGATAGTGTCATTGATGAAATTCTCCAATCACGCCACCAAGCTACAAGAGCTTCGTGATGAACTATAATATGCAAGGGATGAACAAGACTATTCCCGAGCTCTTCGCAATGCTAAAAGCTGCGGAGGTAGAAATCAAGAAGGAGCATCAAGTGTTGATGGTTAACAAAACCACCAGTTTCAAGAAAAGGGCAAAGGGAAGAAGAAGGGAACTTCAAAAGAACGGCAAGCAAGTTGCTGCTCAAGAGAAGAAACCCAAGTCCGGACCTAAGCCTGAAATCGAGTGCTTCTATTGCAAGCGATCGACATCGAAGCGAACTGCCCCAAGTATTTGGCGGATAAGAAGGATGGCAAAGCGAACAAAGGTATATGTGATATACATGTTATTAATGTGTACCTTACTAATGCTCGCAGAGCACTGGGTATTTGGTACTGGTTACATTGCTAATATTTGCAACTCGAAACAGGGACTACGGATTAGCGAAGATTGGCTAAGGACAAGGTGACGATGCGCGTGGGAAATGGTTCCAAAGTCGATGTGATCGTGGTCGGCACGCTACCTCTACATCTACCATCGGGATTAGTTTTAGACCTAAATAATTGTTATTTGGTGCCAGCTTTGAGCATGAACATTATATCTGGATTTTGTTTGATGCGACACGGTTATTCATTTAAATTAGAGAATAATGGTTGTTCTATTTATATGAGTAATATCTTTTATGGTCATGCACCCTTGAAGAGTGGTCTATTCTTATTGAATCTCGATAGTAGTGATACACATGTTGATAGTGTTGAAACCAAAAGATGCAGAGTTGATAACGATAGTGCAACTTATTTGTGGCACTGCCGTTTAGGTCATATCGGTGTAAAGCGCATGAAGAAACTCCATACTGATGGGCTTTTGGAATCACTTGATTATGAATCACTTCGTACTTGCGAACCGTGCCTCATGGGCAAGATGACTAAAACGCCGTTCTCCGGAACTATGGAGCGAGCAACTAATTTGTTGGAAATCATACATACTGATGTTTGTGGTCCAATGAATGCTGAGGCTCGCGGCGGGTATCGTTATTTTCTCACCTTCACAGATGATTTGAGCAGATATGGGTATATCTACTTAATGAAACACAAGTCTGAAACATTTGAAAAGTTCAAAGAATTTCAGAGTGAAGTGGAAAATCATCGTAACAAGAAAATAAAGTTTCTACGATTTGATCGTGGAGGAGAATATTTGAGTTAGGGGTTTGGTCTGCACTTGAAACAATGCGGAATAGTTTCGCAACTAACGCCACCCGGAACACCACAACGAAATGGTGTGTCCGAATGTCGTAATCGTACTTTACTAGATATGGTGTGATCTATGATGTCTCTTACTAATTTACCGCTATCGTTTTGGGGTTATGCTTTAGAGACGGCCGCATTCACGTTAAATAGGGCACCATCAAAATCCGTTAAGACAATGCCTTATGAACTGTGGTTTGGCAAGAAACCAAAGTTGTCGTTTCTTAAAGTTTGGGGCTGCGATGCTTATGTGAAGAAACTTCAACCAGATAAGCTCGAACCCAAATCGGAGAAATGTGTCTTCATAGGATACCCAAAAGAGACTATTGGGTACACCTTCTATCACAGATCTGAGGGCAAGATTTTTGTTGCTAAAATCGGATCCTTTCTAGAGAAGGAGTTTCTCTCGAAAGAAGTGAGTGGGAGGAAAGTAGAACTTGATGAGATAATCAGTATCTACTCCCTTATTGGAAAGAAGTTCATCACAAGAACCGGTTCTGTGACAACTACACCAATCGGTGAGGAAGCTAATGATATTGATCATGAAACTTCAGATCAAGTTTCTCTGAACCTCGTGGGTCTACCAGAGTAAGATCCGCACTGTGAGTGGTACGGTAACCCAATTCGAAGTCATGTTACTTGACCATGATGAACCTACGAACTATGAGGAAGCGATGATGAGCCCAGATTCCGCAAAATGGCTAGAGGCCATGAAATCTGAGATGGGATCCATGTATGAAAACAAAGTATGGACTTTGGTTGACTTACCCGATGATCGGCAAGCCATCGAGAATAAATGGATCTTTAAGAAGAAGACTGACGCTGATGGTAATGTAACTGTCTATAAAGCTCGACTTGTTGCGAAAGGTTTTCGACAAGTTCAAGGAGTTGACTACAATGAGACTTTCTCACCCATAGCGATGCTTAACTCTGTCCGAATCATGTTAGCTATTGATGCATTTCATGATTATGAAATTTGGCAAATGGATGTCAAAACTGCTTCTTGAATGGATTTCTGGAAGAAGAGTTGTATATGATGCAGCCAGAAGGTTTTGTTGATCCAAAAGGTGCTAACAAAGTGTGCAAGCTCCAACGTTCCATTTATGGACTGGTGCAAGCATCTCGGAGTTGGAATAAACGCTTTGATAGTGTGATCAAAGCATATGGTTTTATACAGACTTTTGGAGAAGCCTGTATTTACAAGAAAGTGAGTGGGAGCTCAGAGCATTTCGATATTATATGTAGATGACATATTATTAATTGGAAATGATATAGAATTTTTGGATAGCATAAAGGGATACTTGAATAAAAGTTTTTATATGAAAGACCTCGGTGAAGCTGCTTACATATTGGGCATCAAGATCTATAGAGATAGATCAAGACGCTTAATAGGACTTTCGAAAGCACATACCTTGACAAAATTTTGAAAAGTTCAAAATGGATCGAGCAAAGAAAGGATTCTTGCTCGTGCTACAAGGTGTGAAGTTGAGTCAAACTCAATGCCCGACCACAAGCAGAAGATAGAGAGAAAATGAAAGATGTTCCTAAGCTTTAGCCATAGGCTCATCATGTATGCAATGTTGTGTACCGGACCGACGTATGCTTAGCAATAAGCTTGGCAGAAGGTACCAAAGTAATCCAGAGTGGATCATCGACAGCGGTCAAGAACATCTGAAATACCGAAAAGGACTAAGGATATGTTTCTCGATATGGAGGTGACAAAGATCTAGTCGTAAATGGTTACGCCGATGTAAGCTTTGACACCGATCCGGACGATTCTAAATCGCAAACCGGATACGTGTTTTTATTAAACGGTGGAGCTGTAAGTTGGTGCAGTTCTAAACAAAGCGTCGTGGCGGGATCTACATGTGAAGCGGAGTATATAGCTACTTCTGAAGCAGCAAATGAAGGAGTTCATTTCCGATCTAGGTGTCATACCTAGTGCATCGGGACCAATGAAGATCTTCTCGTGACAATATCGTGCAATTGCCTTGGCAAAGGAATCCAGATTTCACAAGAGGACCAAGCACATCAAGAGACGCTTCAATTCCATTCGGGACCAAGTCCAAGTGGGAGACATAGAGATTTGCAAGATACATACGGATCTGAATGTTGCGAACCGCTGACTAAGCCTCTCTCACGAGCAAAACATGATCAGACCAAGACTCCATGGGTGTTAGAATCATTACTATGTAATCTAGATTATTGACTCTAGTGCAAGTGGGAGACTGAAGGAAATATGCCCTAGAGGCAATAATAAAGTTATTATTTATTTCCTCATATCATGATAAATGTTTATTATTCATGCTAGAATTGTATTAACCGGAAACATGATACATGTGTGAATGCATAGACAAACCTATAGTCACTAGTATGCCTCTACTTGACTAGCTCATTAATCAAAGATGGTTATGTTTCCTAACCATAGACATGTGTTGTCATTTGATTAGTGGGATCACATCATTAGAAGAATGATGTGATTGACATGACCCATTCCGTTAGCCTAGCACTTGATCGTTTAGTATACTACTATTGCTTTCTTCATGACTTATACATGTTCCTGTAACTATGAGAATTATGCAACTCCCGCTTACCGGAGGAACACTTTGGTACTACCAAACGTCACAACGAATCGGGTGATTATAAAGGAGTACTACAGTGTCTCCGAAGGTACATGTTGAGTTGGCGTATTTCGAGATTAGGTTTTGTCACTCCGATCGTCGGAGGGGTATCTCTGGCCCTCTCGGTAATGCACATCATTATAAGCCTTGCAAGCAATGTGACCAATGAGTTGGTTACGAGATGATGCATTACGTAAGCGAGTAAAGAGACTTGCCGTAACGAGATTGAACTAGGTATTGGATACCGACGATCAAATCTCGGGCAAGTAACATACCGATGACAAAGGGAACAACGTATGTTGTTATGTGGTTTGACCGATAAAGACCTTCGTAGAATATGTAGGAACCAATATGGGAATCCAGGTCCCGCTATTGGTTATTGACCGAGAATAGTTCTAGGTCATGTCTACATAGTTCTCGAACCCGTAGGGTCCGCACGCTTAACGTTACGATGATAGTTTTATTATGAGTTTATAAGTTTTGATGTACCGACGTTTGTTCGGAGTCCCGTATGTGATCACGGACATGACGAGGAGTCTCGAAATGGTCGAGACATAAAGATCGATATATTAGACGACTATATTCGGACACCGGAATTGTTCCGGGTGATTTTGGAGAAAACCGAAGTGCCGGGGTTACTGAAACCCCCGGAGAGTATTGGGCCTTATGGGCCTTAGGGGAAAGGAGAGAGGGCGGCCAGATGGGCCGCGCCCCCTCCCCCTCCGTCCGAATTGACTAGGAGGCGGCGCCTTTCCTTCCCCTCTCCTTCCTTCCCCTCCTAGTAGGAGTAGGAAAGGAGGAGTCCTACTCCTACTAGGAGGAGGATTCCTCCTCCTGGCGCGCCCAAGGGGCGGCCGCCTCCCCTTGCTCCTTTATATACGGGGCGGAGGGCACCCCAAAGAGACACAAGTTGATCTACGGATCGTTCCTTAGCCGTGTCGGTGCCCCCTCCACCATATTCCACCTCGGTCATATCGTCATGAGTTTAGGCGAAGCCCTGCGCCGGTAGAACAACATCATCGTCACCACAACGTCGTGCTGACGGAACTCATCTCCGGAGCTTTGCTGGATCGGAGCACGGAGATCGTCATCGAGCTGAACGTGTGCTGAACTCGGAGGCCCCGTACGTTCGGTGCTTGGATCGGTCGGATCGTGAAGATGTACGACTACATCAACTGCGTTGTGCTAACGCTTCCGCTTACGGTCTACGAGGGTACGTGGACGAACACTCTCCTCGCTTGTTGCTATGCCATCACCATGATCTTGCGTGTGCGTAGGAAAATTTTTGAAATTACTACGTTCCCCAACAATCGTCGCCCCTGTACTTGCATGGTTTATATCATCAAATTGAATGATATTTTTTTAAAAAAGAAAATGTTTTTTATTCTTTTTTTAACTAAACATTTTTTTACAACGATGTTCTGGACTTCTCTTATTTTATGACTTCCACTTTTCCCATTTGAATTGCATGGGGGTTCCTTTTGCTTGAACTTTTACAGGTTGAATTTCTGTCATTTCTTTTATTTCGAACGGACCACCATTTTTAACTTGTACTGATCAATATTGTCACGGAATTACACTTTGGATGGATCACCTTCTCCCATCTGAACTGACCACAAAACTTGCATTAGGAAACTCACAAAGACAAGGATGATTACAACAGGATCGACGAGAATGTATGAACCATACCATTTTTAGCTCAATAAATTCTATACACAGAGTACTAGTACTGAGCATTCTGTTTTTTCGTTCGAAAACAGAGTAGTTGAAATGATCTCTCTATGTGTTTGTACTGAGCATGTTTTCAAAGATGGGACGTCATTTTTTTAACTTGCATAATAAAACAGTGGACTTATATCTCCAGATGTTTTGAACGGCCTCCCGTCGAGACATGAACTTATATAACTGAACCTTTTTTGGGATTACAATTTTAGATTTGTTTTCTCGTCCAAACTGACGACACCATCAGCTTTGATTTTGCATGGTTTCACTAGTTGAACTGATGGATGTTTTCTTTTTGTTTCATTCAAACTCGAACATTTTTTGCAATGAAGGATATGTACTTCCTTTTGTTTTGCGACTTCATAATCCTGTTGCAACCTGATTGGTAACTGAATCCAGGTCCCTTCTTTTCTGCCAACCACAATGTTGTTAAAAGAATCAGCAGCCTGAATGTCAATCGTAGTAGCCTTTGATAGAAGAAAATACAGGTTTTATAACAAGTGCAAGCCAACTGGGAAAAAACTGAAACTGCTCTATGTACCAAGTACACCAACTCAGGATGCCAAGCGGCATCATCCTCAATCAGTGATTCAGTTGCCATAACATATAGTACATCAAAAACACATGCATATCACAATAGTGAGGAATATTTCATGTCTTACATTTCAAGCATGGTGGTTAATAATAGTATAATCCAAACCCATAATGTACATATACTCTCGAAGAAAACTCATAATGTACACTCAAAGCCACGTGCACACCAATCTCTCACACTTCTTTTTACCGCTTCTACCTTCTCTGCAGCATCACACACCACAATCCACAGAGAAAAACCTCTGTCTGCAAACAGTTAGAATCGTCTCAAATCAACCCGGACAGATCATACAGTTTCACGGAGGGTTCAACCTTGAGAGAAAGCAATCTAAACTAGAGAATACAAAAACGGAAAAGATGGCAAACTAGCAATCATAGGTGACAGTGCCTGACGTTCATCGAATCATATCAGGCAACATGGACATCCTTCAGGGAGGCAGGATCCACCTTCGGAGGATCCTAATGGCACCTTGCTCAGCTGGGGAGAGCTGGTGTGCTTGTTAGGCTCGCATCATCCTGGATCGAGCCTCCACTGTGCTCAGCCTCCTCGGGCGCTCAGAGCATATGCTTGTGATGCTCCTCAAGTCATCCTCACTGTATAGCCAGCTATCTCTTGGGCTTGAAGGTCTGAATTTACCTGCAACAGAGGGGTCCTTTGATGGGGGGTTGATGGTGATTGCCGGCTTGGTGGACAGCTCGACTTGCATGGTGTTGCACGCCTCTGGAAGGGGCGCTGCGATGGTGAACGGCCTCAGGCAGCGGGTTTGGTGTGCATCTCCTTGTATCAGTGCTGACGCTCCCTCTTGTTTCCTGTTAAGAAAGAAGAATGAGGTCACCAATGGCGTTTTCAAGGGAATTAATTAGCATGCATTTCATCGACATGGGCGGCTCGCTGGATCGGTAGCTCTACAGGAGCTCATGAATACGCCACGATTCCAGCAGCAAAGGCCCAGAGTAGTCCACCCTCTACATCTTCCCCTTCTACTTTTTTGAAACCAGAAAAAATGAAACAGCTCATCGGTACATGAAGAATGAGAGAAAGGAAAGTCAGAAGAACTTAAGCATCCAACAACGACTTCTGCAATTTTTATCCTAATCCCTTTTGCTCAGTGCTTGAAATGTCCTACAATAATTAAAAAATAGAAAGGAAAGTGGTGAGAGCTTTTGATTGAACTTTCAACGCTTTGTCTTTTGAACTTATATGAACTTATTAGTTCTTTGTTTTAAAAAAATGTAAATACAAAGTTCCTAATCCGCAATAAAACATTTTTTTTGGGAAAGTGAAAACAATGAGACACCGAACCCTCTCTCTAATACACATAGAACTGATGGTAGAATATATAGTGAGTTGCTAATAATGTTTTTGATTTTCCCCTTAGGAAACACGATCTTTTCTTCTTATGATATATAAAACAAAACTATCTCTCCAACACACATCGAACTATTCCCACATTTCTCTATGGACTGAGGAAAGAATACATAGTGAAATAACATTTACGAGTACCAGTCTTGAGAAAACAAGAGCTCAAATGCCAAGCAATGAGTGAAATAAAACATTACACAGAACCGACGACTAATGGTAATACAAAATGGTTCTTTTTTGCACATTTTTTCTGGGTTAAGTTCCTATGGTCAGTAGCTATCAAGGATTCAAGTGAACTCTCAGTAAAAGTAATTTTGTACTCCTCATGTAGAAATACCTAGACTTACTGTCACATGTGTTCTTTGTCATCCAGAACAACACAACGTTTCTCTAAGCTACTCTCTCTGTGCTACTGAATGTCAATACAACATTTTGTTTTTCGAGTAACACATTCATCAAAATATTTACTGCCTACGAGATGAGAGATGATATGAGAGAGCAATATTATTGCCTACAAGAGAGAGGTTCTTCCTTCTTCCCTCAGGTCTGAATCAAGAGCAGACCTAGTTCAATTCAAAATAAAATGGCAGTTCGAACACGGTGCATGAAAATCTTCACCGTCGGGGGATGGAGAGGAAAGATTTCGAGCAGGGCATACCTCACGATTACTGGGAAGGAGGCGCTGGGACATTAAACGGCCTCCGACGGCGGTGTTGGACCGTTGGACGCAGCCGTGTCGGACCACCCACTGGGACAATGCGGAAAGGTGGCGGGGAGCATCGCTGAGGGTACCAGAAGGAGGCGGAGGGGCGACACCCGAACTAATACAGGAACATCTGAAAAGAATGAATTATTTTAGTCCTCGCACACCAAAGAGAAATCCAAAAAAACCTTCCGAAGCATAAAAACCTGCTGTGTGTTTGTCAAGAAAAAGTTGAACCTTCAGAAGCATAACTATGCTAGCTTATGCATCCCGAATTTCCAACGTGCAGCTTCGGTTATAGTAGAATCAATGTCAAGTAACAACCAAGGTTATTTCAGCCCTTCAGATTCTTGGCATGTAATTCCTTATAGAATTGTCAGCTCCATAAACTTGCCTTCTACATATAAATCAACATCAATAGCTGAACTTCACGGGATGACATTTTCAAACTTAGCCGGAGAATAATTTTCTCAAAAATCATGTTTGAACTAAATAACTATCAGAGTCTGAACTGATGTAAAATCTTTCTTGCTGAACTGCTGCTGAAGCCCCTGCATATTGAACTACTATATAATATATAACCTAATTGTTTTTTCTATAACACACATGAAACTGTATTTGTGTTTACTTTATGAACTGATGATAACTTACATCATGAACTCCTACAAATAGTGTTTTTTCATACAAAGCATATGATTTGTGAGCTGTATAGGCAAGATAAATCATGTAATGATATCCATTCTACACTTTCTGAACACTCGAGATAGCAATACACGAACTTATCGGGAGAGATCGCACTGAACTGACGGGGGCTGGATCGCTGAAGGGGATCTTGGCAAGAGGTGGATGGAGGCTGGAGGAGGTGGTCGTCGCAGGTGCAGCCGGACCGAATCCGGCGCCGAGCTGAAGGGAGACTAGTGGTCGACACGGGGGGAGCGAGCCGAATGGCGGCGGGGAAAGGAGGCGGCCGACGCGTGGGAGGAGGCAGCACCGGCGCGCTGGTGGGAGTGGGTCGGGGCGGCGGCGGCGGCGCGCTGGTGGGAGAGGGGTCGGGGCGGTGGCGGCGCGCTGGTGGGAGGGGCGGGGCGGCGGTGGCGTGCTGGTGGGAGGGGGTCGGGCGGCGGCGGCCGCGCGCTGGTGGGAGGGGGTCGGGGCGGCGGTGGTGCGCTGGTGGGAGGGGGTCGGGCAGCGGCCGCGCACTGGTGGGAGGGGGGTCGGGGCGGCGGTGGCGCGCTGGTGGGAGGGGGTCGAGGCAGCGGCGATGGCGCGCTGGTGGGAGGTGCTTGGGGGCGGCGGCGACGCGCTAGTGGGAGGGAGCCCGGGGCGGCGGTGGCGCGCTGGTGCGTCGGGGCTAGGACAACGGCGGCGTGTTTTGGGCCACTTTAGTGCGATCACCTCCTTACAACAGAATAGTATATATAGTTTCGATCCTACCCACACAAACCTTTTTTTCTCACCTATGTGTCGAGAGGGATATCGAGCACCTTTCTTCTTAATTACCTAGTAGCTCTAGATATATAGCTCTAACCAGCTAGCTAGCTAGGGGGAGAGAGAGCTAGGGAGAGAGTGGGAGGAGAGGGATAGGAGAGGGAAGGCATTAATGGAAGGGGGTGGTGGAGGGCAAAGAAGAGAGGGGGGAGGGCATTGATGGAGGGGATAGTGGAAGGGGCAAAGAAGAGGGGATGGTGGAGGGCAGAGAAGAGGAGGGAGGGCTCTAATGGAGGGGGTGGTGGAGGGGGCAAAGAAGAGGGGGGAGGGCTCTAATGGAGGGGGTGGAGGGGGCAAAGAAGAGGGGGTGGAGGGCAAAGAAAGGGGAAGGGAGGGCTCTAATGGAGGGGTGGTGGAGGGGCAAAGAAGACGGGGTGGTGGAAGGCTAGAGGGGTAGGAAGGGGAGCATTGAAAGGAACAAGCAAGGTGCAAGGAAAGGGGGAGAAAGTAAGGGGGGGAAGACGAGAGGAGGAAGAAGGGGAAAGGTGGTAGGTGGGTGGCGGACATAGCACTAGCGCGGGTCACCAACACGCGCTACAGCTATGGGCGCCTGCAAAATATCTACTGCTAAGTTCCACTATCTATAGCGAGGGGTGGAAAAGCACGCTATTGGTAAAACTGTACACGCAGAAGAAATAGCAGTAGCGCGTTTCTTTCAACAGGCGCTATAGATACTAAACTAACAGAAATGTTGGGTAGACGACCCGCGCTGCTAATTTTTATTGATCAGGTGGTGTGGTGTGGCACACTTACCAGTAGCGTGGTCCAAGGAAACCAACACTGCTGCTAATGTATACTAGTAGCGCTCTTTCCACCCAGCGCTACTACTAACTACTAGTAGTGTGGGGTCAAAAACAAACTCTACTGGTAAACTTCTATCTATAAGCATTTTCCTAGTAGTGCCTCCCTGACGCGCCGACGGAGACCCGCACACTCCACACTGGTGCCATCTGCCGCTCGCCTCGAGATCCCCACCGGCTCGCCCTGCCGCTCGCGCTATGCTCCCCATCGGTGCACATGTCGCAGTCCATCGTGCCTACCTCGCCACCACCTGCAGATGGAGAAGGCCTCGGCCTGCAGGTAGAGGAGGCCTAGACCTGCGTCTGGAGAAGGCCTTGACCTGCAGTTCTATAGTAGACACGTCCGGGTGACTGCCAAGTAGTTGCGCCAACTTCCTACTGTTCGAAAGATCGACAGCACGGGTCGGCATCAACAGGTTTGCGGTAGTGCAGTCCTAGTTGAGCCTCCCTTGTCTTCCTCCTTGCTTGCGTTGGTGTCCAGGCCTCCAATCGAATGGCTGCTTGGTCGCAGGATCAGCACAGCAACGTGCTGATGGCATCGTTACCATGTTCTCATGGAAAAAGCAGCTAGCTTGCCTTGAAGTAGCATCCATTACCTCGCGTGCTCCTGGTTGCTTCCTCCAACACAAGGACGAACAAAGTGATTGGCTGGTTTGCTGCTGCTCTTCTTCTACTACAGTATATCTTTAGATTCAGAGAAGTTCAGCTTCGCGCCAGATAAAAGTTCAGTTTTATGTTCCTGCTCGCTCCCTCTCCTGTTTGCGCATTTCTCCATGGCTTTCTCTTTGATGAATCTTTGATTCACTACAGCGACACAGGACCTCCTGACATCAGCGAACAGTGTGCGTGACGGTGACCGCGGACGGCATGTTGTGTGTGTGCGTATGTCACTATTGGCTTCTGTTGTCATACAAAATTAGCTGTTTTTGTTTTGAATATTCTCAACAGAAATTTAGGGAAATCAACTTCTTGTGCTACTGTAGATGGGTAGCATTTGGACACACATGTGGGTGTTCATTCTTATTCCTGATAAAGGGAAAATTGTATGTGCTAGCTCATCAGATTTGTATAGAAAAAAATGAATGATTCTGTATTCAACCATTCTGTGATCTATTTTTGGTTTTAGTGTCTGAAATGTATTGAGTTTTCTATGTGTATTACAGCAGTCCAAAAAGTTGTTTACCAGCGGTTTGCTAGGGGAAAAAATTAGTTCAATATATGTGTGTACTGCAGTAGCAGTTTGGTAAAAAAGGCATTCAACGTAAGGGTGCAATGTGTCAGAAGAAAAAACAACATGGGATATTGAAACAGAGGGCATGTGCGGTGGTCAAAGTGGCAAAGGATGAGCATAAACAAACGAGTGGTGGATACAATTCACTACTTTTAGTGTATAAAATAAAATGTACCTTAATTCCCATAAACAAGTGTCTATTCTATACGGATCACATTCCAAAAAATTGTACTATTATGGATGTGTCCTTGCACTCATTTTTTTCTTCTAGAAATGACGAAACGAGGATGATGGAAAGATTGTTGTTAATTTGTTCCTGTGACGCTATAGATGTTTGTTTACACTAAAAAACAAAAAAGAACAAAAAGAACAACACACTTGTAGTTTGTGAAATAAACCAAAAAAAAGGTCAAAAAGGATGAAAAGTTCAAATTAAAATAACATATCAGTTGAATGTTTATAATATTTTGGAACTTTCCCATTTCCAAAAAATCAAGAAGTTCAAATGAAGTAACAATAACATTTTTTCACATTTCTAAAGAAATCCCAAGAAGGTCAAACTATAAAGATAGAGCAGTTCAAAAATATTTAAAAAATGGATTTCCTCATTTCTAAAAGAACCTAGAAGTTCAAATTAAAAGAGCAGAGCGTTCCATGTTTATTAAAAAACTAGGATTTTTCGTAAATGAAAAAAATAAAACCAAGACGTCCAAAATAGTAGATAGAGCAAAAAAAATATGAAAAAACTTAGATTTTCCTTGTTATCGAAGAAATAAAATCACCAATTTGAAGTTCAACTATTTGTTCATGTGCTTGTAGAGAAAATGGATTTTCCTCATTTCTACAAAAAACCTAGAGTCTCGGACTTAAATAATGGAGAAGTCCAACGTTTATTAAGATACCGAGAAGGACAAGTCAAAAAAACGAGCAGTTCAAAAAGTATATAAAACATATTTTCCTGTTTTTTAAAAAGCTCTAGAAGTTCAAATTTAAATAATTGGGCGGTTTGATGTTTTTCACATAACTAAGACTTGAACCGTTACTAATGAATAACACCAAGAAATCCAAATTGAAAAAACCAAGAAGTTAAATTAAAAAAATAGAATAGTACAGTGTATATGAAAAACTCAGATTTTCCTCGTTACTAAATAATAAACCAAGAAGGTTAATTTAAAAAAATAGAGCAGTTCAATATTTATTGCAAAAAACTTGAATTTTTCCTGTTACTAACGAATAAACTGAGAAGTTCAGTTTGAAATAACGAAGAAGTTCGACATTTACTAAAAAAATAATACTTACCATTTCTAAAAATACACAAAGAGGTTCAATTTTTTGAACAAATAGAGTGATTTGATGTCTATCAAAATTCATTTTTTTCGTTGCTAAAGTGTAGCGCCATTTTTGTCACTAAAATAATTGGAGCAATTTGATTTTAAAAAGAAAATTAAGAATTTCAAATTAACAAAATGGAGTAGTTTGATGTATACGAAAAAACTCAAATTCTTCTAGTTTCTGTGCAAAATTAAAGTATGAAGGTTTTTTTAAATGTGCAATGTTTACATAAAATTTATTTTTTTTCTTTTGTAAGAACAAAACTAAAAAGTCCAAATTAAAAAAATAGAGAAGTACATAGAATATAAAAACCTAGGATTTTTATTCGTTAAAATACCCTAGAAGTTCAAATCTAAAAAACGGAGAAGTTCAATGGTTATAAAAAAATCAAAAATTTCTCTTTTTTAAAGAATGAAGACAAGAAGTTCATTTTTTAAATAGACTAGTTCAAAAATCATAAAAAGGGATTATTACCATTTCTAATAAAAAAACTCTAGAAGTTCATATTTAAATAGCGGGCCGGTTCAATATTTATTAGAAAACTAGAATTTTTCTGTTACTACAAGGAAATAAACCAAGAAGTCCAAATTACAAAAGTAGAGATGGTCGATATTTATAAAAATCTTAAGTTTTTCTTGTTACTAAAGAATAAAAATGAAGAAGTTCAAATTGAAATAATGGAGTAGTTCGATGTATACGGAAAACTGAAATTCTTTTCGTTTCTAGGAAAAATGGAAGCAAGAAGTTCAATTTTAAGAAAAATTGTATGATTCTAAATTATTATTTTTTTCAAAGAATAATACTATGAATGTTTTAGGAATTATGTGTAAAAAACAGAGAGTAGTTCAAAGTGAAACCAACCAGCGGTTCAACTACTACATGGAGTGTGTTTCATATAAAAAAAGAATAAAAAGACAAAGTCTAAAAATACTTTAGCTAGAAGTTCACGTGGTCAGCCCATGAAGTTCAAATATTCTTGTAAAGGAGGTACACTATGTATTTACTTGTGCAAAAACACATAAAAATGTTGTTTGTGTTTTAAATCAATTTCTCAATCCATTACAAATTTGAAACACAATGCTCGACACAAAAAATGTTCTCTCTATTTAAGAAATTTCCAAGGGTATATCATATTCTTATTCGAAAATAAACGGTTAAAAACAACGGGTCAGGAATTAAAAAATGGTGTATGTTGTTTGAAAAAGAGTTTAATCGTATTAAAAAAAATTGCGTCCTTTCAACATGTTTCTAATGGTTTATCATTGGTGGAACTCTGAGCAACGGGTCAGGAATTACAAACAAAAAATATGTGACAAAAGTTCAAGGTGAAAACAGCGGGAAATGCAACTACTACACGGAATGCGTTTCAGATAAGAATATAAGAATATAAAATAAAAAGGCTTAAAAGATTTGTTGCAAGAAGCTCACGTGCTCCTCCTAGCATAGTTCAAAATTCATGTGTGAGACGTCCGTCGTTTATTTACATGTTGAGAAAAAGGCAAAAAAACAATGTTGTTTGCCATTTTAAAAACTACTCACAAACGGCAACGAATTTGTAACACATGTCTACATGAAAAACTTGTTGTTATTCATAAGCTTTCCACCGATATATTATGTGCCACATTTCGATGAACGGCTTAGAATTTTCATGTATACCGTTTAAAACATGTTTTTATGTATTCAAAAAATTCTTATCTGTTGGAAGAAGTTTATAGTGAAAACAACGAGAAGTTCAAGTATTGCAAGGAAGGAATTTCAGGTGAGAATGAAAGTATAGAAAAATAAAAGCTTAAAAGGTTTGTTGAAAGAAGTTTATGTGCTTTGTCCGGGTAAGTTCAAAAATTCTTGCGAGAGAGGTTCACCTTCTATTTGCATGTTGAAAAAACACAAAAAAGTAATTGTTTTTTTTTTGTGTTTTAAAATAATTCTCTCAATCCACAAAGAAGCTCAGGTATTATTTGGGAGCAATTTGATTTCAAAAGGAAAATAAAAAATTCAAGTTATCAAAAAGGAAAAAGTTCATGTACTACATGGTGTGTGTTTAATATAAGAAAATTGAATTAAAAAGCAAGGTCCAATTTTTTTTTTGTTATAAGTTCAAGTCCTCGGTCGGAGAAAGTTAAAAAATCATTGTGACAGAGGTTTGTACAAAAGGAATATCATTTATGTAACACCGATGAATGGATGAGAAATTTACAAACGAAAATACGTCACAGAAGTTCAACGTGAAAACAACAAAAAGTTTAACTATTACACTGAATGAATTTTAGATGAAACACTTTTAAAATCATCATGAGTATGAAAAAATGATCAACACGGAAAATTTATGTGTTTACAGCAGCTTTCCATCGGTATATCACTTGCTCAATTCCGGTGAGTGGATGGAGAGCTACGAGCAAAAAAAACACATGAAAAACAGAGTGAAGTTCAAGCAGACATGCTCAGAAGTTCAAGTTCTTCACGCGGTGCATTTTTGAAGAATCTGTTTCACGATAAAGGCAGAACGCATGATCTTGTTGTTTTCAAAATTACTTGAAAACGGCTAGGAATCAGAGAAAACTATCTACATGAAAAAGTTTTGCATTTTTCGTAGCTTTTCAACGTTATATTATTTGCCCCATTCCGATAAAGTTTGTATAAATTACGGCCAAAAAACATTTTTAGCCATTTTCAAAATTGACTTAAAACCGTAAGGAATTGGGAGGAACAATATATACCAAAAAGTTTCACATTTTCTCAAGCTTTCCAACGCCATATCATTTGCTGCATTCGGACATACAGTTAAAAAATTAGCTCGAAAATACAAACTAAATGGAGCTTGTACCATTTTCTAAATTACTTTTAAACTGTTTAAAATTTATAGAAAACTTTCAACATGGAAAAGTAGAGCATTTTCGTAAGCATTTCAACGCCATATCATTTGCCTCAATTGGATTAGCCGTTTAGAAGTATCATCGAAAATACGAACTCGGCTATTTAGTTTGCAAAATTTTATGATTTTCCAAATTACTATTTAACCATAGGGAATTAGAGAAAACTTTCAACACGTAGAAGGAGCGGTTTTGCAGCTACTTTCCAACGCCATATTATTTGCCTCACTCCGATAAATGGTTTAGAAATGCGGTCGATAATATGATTCACGTTTTTGTATGAAGAAAAACGGTTTTCAAAACTGCTCTTAAACTGCTTACATTTTGCCAAAAATTTAACTTGGTTCATGATACTCGTGTCGATAGCTTTCCAGCGGTATATCGCAAGCCCCATTTGGGCAATGTTTGCGGCAGTCAACCTAGCACTAGGGAAGTTCAGGTCAAACAACTCAGGCAGTAAAATTGCAACAGAGGCATGTTTCATCATGACCCGAGAGCAAATCCGCCAATGAGCGAGATTCCTATTTAAAACGGGCATTTAGTTGCTAAAAACCGTTTGCAGATTACACTTACATCACATAGAACACGTCTGACCATAAAAATTCGCGCGGGGAGACACGGTTGCGAATATAGCCCGAAGGCCGGGTTCGGACAGAGGGAAGTTCGGGTTGTGTAACTCGGGAAGTTCAAGTTGTGATCAGAATAATATTCTGATCCCGTGATCAGAATAGTATATATATGAGATGGCGGAGATGGCCAAAAGAAACAATTGGCACATGAATATATACCAAAATGGAAGTTTTCTGAAGGAAACATGGGATAGTGTTTTCTTTAATCTTTTGGCGACATGAGTCCATTCAATCCAACTAAACTTCATCTAGCCATCGTAACTTGGTTGGATAGCTTTATATTTTTCATATTTTCTCTAGTTAATATGAGCATTTCTTGGGAGTCTACGGTACGTATAGTAATAGATGATGACATGGAAGGACATATTATAAAATAACAATAGTTGATAATAATGTGTTGGAAGTAAATATGAAGATGTAGGATGGAGAAGAGACATTTGGCTCTTGGCCTCCATGGAGGCCTTTTTTTAAAAAATTCAAAATACAAACTTTTCGGTTTCAAAAAATCTAAAAAAATTGTGCAAATAAACAAGGATGTTATTTGCATGTGTGTAAAATTTCATGATGAAATATGCTAAAATACGACATGTACAAAAAAACAAACTCATGACCAGGGAGGATGAATAAAATTCTTGCCTAGTTACCCCTCCTCACTTGTCACAAAGTGGACAAGTCCCCCCCCCCTTATGTAAATATTCATTTGTATAGTGCCCCCCTGATTTTTAAATATATTAACACAGTAGGAGCCTTTCCTACTGTTCACGGTCAAAAAAAAATATAGTATCATGTGTTAAAAAGCCCCAGATTGTTTTGCACAACCCTCATTTTGACGTATTTTGCCTTGGAAATTTACACACATGTGTGTTATGCCTACATGCATATCTGTATTTTTTTCAGAAGTTTTTAAAATCTAAAAATATTAATTTTGTGAAATATGATATTTGAATTTGGAGGCCTCAATGGAGGCCGAGCTCCAAAGGCAATTTTCGTGTAGGATGTGGCTACTAGTCTAAGATAATAGGGTGGAGGTGCCAAAGAACACAGTGGCGGAGCCAAGGGGGGGCGAGCAGGGGCCTGGCCCCCCCTAATGATCGAGGAAACTACCTACTTGCACGTACTAGCCCCCCCCCCCTAATCTCAAGCAATCAGGAGAAAAGAAAAGGTCCATGAGAAGCAACGTACTGGGCCCTCCCTGTCTCAAGTATAAATGCAGGAAAAAGAATAGGCCCATGAGATGCCTACCGGCCTCTACTAAGTCTCGTAGGCCCTAGCGTAGTTAGACTCTGCCTTGATTAACTCAAGCAGTTAGTGCCGTATCTTTGCTCAAAACAATTTTTTTTAGCGCTGCACCGCTTCCTCCGCCCCGGCCGATGGAAGACAGACTTTTCTTTGGCATTGCATGATAATCCTAATCCACATGAAAATAAGGTTTAGCAGCTAAGTTCTCTTCCTATGAAACTACTTTTCTTTTTCATTTTATTGATTGACATCATAGAGTTGGATTTAAACTAATAAAAATAAACCATGTTCTACAACGCCTAAGTGATAAATTTTTATAGTATTACGATAGTTATTTTTTTTCATTTTATATAGCGTCGAAGTGGAAAATTATTATATAAAAGAAAAATTATTTTTATTTCCAAAAAATATTATGAACTTAGCTAGGCCCCTATGTTGGAACCGTAGCTTCGTCGTTGAACTTGGCCCCCCCTATACTCAAATCCTGGCTCCGCCCCTGAAAGAACATGTTCGGTTATTGATGAGTAATGCCAAAAAAGTGGCTTCTTTTGACCAAGGAAGGAGACATGACCGATCATTCTTTATGCCCTTGTCATTTTCCCCGATTTGGTAAATTTTCCATGTCACTATTTCAGGAGATGCAACGTGCGTACTATTAAGTAAGTATTGGATATTAATTAATAAAGAGATTCATATGTTTAATTTTCTTTGCTATTGAACTATATAATCATTGTGGCCCGCCGTGCTACATTCATAAGTTACTTCGGTTAAATACTGTTGCTACACAGCTAGGTGACTACTAGGGAAGTTTAGCATTGGGAGCTACTCAGTGGTGTTTACTAAATTGCTTTTGCTCTCATGGTTGCAATGTTGATCGTTGATGGGTAGGATATCATTCTAATGGACCCGCCCTTAAGCCATCATTTTCCCCTCCATTCAGTGTCCATCAAACTCTATCGAGCATTGGAATCTCATACTAGTTCACATGCGCAGAAAAATATCCCCTACCCCCTTTCATATTCACGTGTGACTGCCTTCTCTCCCTCTATCAACCATGCTTTGTCAAATGGCCGCATTCCCTCTCCCTATCCCTCTCTCATTTGCATCCTTCCATCTAGTGCCCATGTGTCTCCTCATTCTTTCATACTGAAGGAAATATGCCCTAGAGGCAATAATAAAGTTATTATTTATTTCCTTATTTCATGATAAATGTTTATCATTCATGCTAGAATTGTATTAACCGGAAACATGATACATGTGTGAATGCATAGACAAAACATTATGTCACTAGTATGCCTCTACTAGACTAGCTTGTTAATCAAAGATGGTTATGTTTCCTGACCATGAACAAAGAGTTGTTATTTGATTAACAAGGTCACATCATTAGTAGAATGATCTGATTGACATGACCCATTCCATTAGCTTAGCACACGATCGCTTAGTATGTTGCTACCGCTTTTATCCATGACTTATACATGTTCCTGTAACTATGAGATTATGCAACTCCCGTTTACCGGAGGAACACTTTGGGTGCTACCAAACGTCACAACATAACTGGGTGATTATAAAGGAGTACTACAGGTGTCTCCAAAGGCAAATGTTGGGTTGGCGTATTTCGAGATTAGGTTTTGTCACTCCGATTGTCGGAGAGGTATCTCTGGGCCCTCTCGGTAATGCACATCACCGAAGCCTTGCAAGCACTACAACTAATGAGTTAGTTGTGAGATGATGTATTACAGAACGAGTAAAGAGACTTGCCGGTAACGAGATTGAACTAGGTATTGGATACCGACGATCGAATCTCGGGCAAGTAACATACCGATGACAAAGGGAACAACGATGTTGTTATGCGGTCCGACCGACAAAGATCTTCGTAGAATATGTAGGAACCAATATGGGCATCCAGGTCCCGCTATTGGTTATTGACCGAGAATAGTTCTAGGTCATGTCTACATTATTCTCGAACCGTAGGGTCCGCACGCTTAAGGTTTCGATGACAGTTATTATGAGTTTATGTATTTTGATGTACCGAAGAGGTTCGGAGTCCCGGATGTGATCACGGACATGACGAGGAGTCTCGGAATGGTCGAGACATAAATATTGATATATTGGACGGCTATATTCGGACACCGGAAAGGTTCCGGAAGTTTCCGGAGAAAACCGGAGTGCCGGAGGGGTTACCGGAACCCCCCGGGGAAGTATGGGCCTTAGTGGGCCAAGAGGGGAGAGAGAGGGGCCGCACCAGGAGGTGGCGCCCCCCCCCCCAGGGGAGTCCGAATAAGACAAGTAGGGGGGCGCGGCCCCCCTTTCCCTCTCCCTCTCCCTCTCTTTCCTTCCCCTTTCTCCCTTCCTAGTTGGACTAGGAAAGGGGAGTCCTACTCCAACTAGGAGGTGGACTCCCCCCTCCTTGGCGCGCCTATAGGGCCGGCCGGCCTCCCCCCTCCCTCCCTTATATACGGGGGCAGGGGGGCACCCTAGGACACACAAGTTTGATCTACGGATCGTTCCTTAGCCGTGTGCGGTGCCCCCTCCACCATATTCCACCTCGGTCATACCGTCAAAGCTTAGGCGAAGCCTCGCGCCGTGAAACATCAAGATCGCCACCACGCCGTCTTGGTGACGAACTCTCCCTCGACACTCGGCTGGATCGGAGTACGAGGGACGCCATCGAGCTGTACGTGTGTCAAGAACTCGGGCGCCGGAGTAACGGCGCCGGATCGGTCGGATCGCGAGGAGAACGTCGACTACTTCCTCTACGCCAGATCGCTTCGCCGGGTCTACGAGGGTACGAGACAACACTCTCCCTCTCGTTGCTATGCATCACCATGATCTTGCGTGTGCGTGGGAAAATTTTTGAAATTACTACGCTCCCCAACAAAGGGCATCCGAGCCTAGGTTTTTATGGTTTGATGTTTTGCACGAGTAGAACACAAGTGAGTTGTGGGCGATACAAGTCATACTACCTACCAAAGATGTCATACTTTGGTTCAGCGGTATTGTGAGATGAAGCGCCTGCACCGACATTACGCCAGACGCTTACGCGAGACTGGTTTCACCGCCACGAGCACTCGCTGCTTAAAGGTGACCGGTGGGTGCTGTCTCTCTCACTTTAGTTGAACCGAGTATGGCTACGCCCGGTCCTTGAGAAGGTTAAAACGGAGTCTATTTGACGAAGTATCGTTGTGGTTTTGATGCGTAGGTGAGACTGGTTCTTGCTTAAGCCCGTAGCAGCCACGTAAAATTTGCAACAACAAAGTAGAGGACGCCTAACTTGTTTTTGCAGGCATGTTGTGATGTGATATGGTCAAGACGTGATGCTATATTTTATTGTATGAGATGATCATGTTTTGTAACCGGTTATCGGCAATCGGCTGGAGCCATATGGTTGTCGCTTATTGTATGCAATGCATCGCTCGTAATGCTTTACTTTATCACTAAGCGGTAGCGATAGTCGAGAAGCATAAGATTGACGAGACGACAACGATGCTACGATGGAGATCAAGGTGTCGTGCGGTGACGATGGTGATCATGGTGGTGCTGCGGAGATGAAGATCACGAAGCACAAGATGATGATGACCATATCATATCACTTATATTGATTTGCATGTGATGTTTATCCTTTATGCATCTTATCTTGCTTTGATTGACGGTAGCATTATAAGATGATCTCTCACTAAATTATCAAGAAGTGTTCTCCCGAGTATGCACCGCTGCCAAAGTTCGTCGTGCCCGGACACCACGTGATGATCGGGTGTGATAAGCTCTCACGTCCATCTACAACGGGTGCAAGCCAGTTTTGCACACGCAGAATACTCAGTTATACTTGACGAGCCTAGCATATGCAGATATGGCCTCGAACACGGAGACCGAAAGGTCGAGCGTGAATCATATAGTAGATATGATCAACATAAGATGTTCACCATTGAAAACTACTCCATTTCACGTGATGATCGGTTATGGTTTAGTTGATTTGGATCACGTGATCACTTAGATGACTAGAGAGATGTCTTTCTAAGTGGGAGTTCTTAAGTAATATGATTAATTGAACTTAAATTTATCATGAACTTAGTACCGATAGTATCTTGCTTGTTTATGTTTGATTGTAGATAGATGGCTCGTCTTGTTGTTCCGTTGAATTTTAATGCGTTCCTTGAGAAAGCAAAGTTGAAAGATGATGGTAGCAATTACACGGATCGGGTCCGTAACGAGGATCATCCTCATTGCTGCACGAAGAGTTACGCCCCGGATGCACCGCTAGGTGCCGTGCCTCGTCTTTGAGCAACACCGATGTTGTGAACGTCTGCGCGAGCAAAGCGATGACTACTCTATAGTTCAAGGTGCCATGCTTTACGGCTTAGAACCGGACTTCAACGACGTTTTGAACGTCATGGAGCATATGAGATGTTCCAGAGTTGAAGTTAATATTCCAACAGAATGCCCAGATTGAGAGATATGAAGTCTCCAATAAGTTCTATAGCTGCAAGATGGAGGAGAATAGTTCATTAGTGAGCACATACTCGAATGTCCGGGTACTACAATCACTTGACACAATTGGGAGTTAATCTTCCGGATGATTATGTCATTGATGTAATTCTTCAATCACCGCCACCAAGCTACAAAGGCTTCGTGATGAACTATAATATGCAAGGGTTAGTAAAGACTATACCGAGCTCTTCGCAATGCTAAAGGCTGCGGAGGTAGAAATCAAGAAGGAGCATCAAGTGTTGATGGTCAATAAGACCACTAGTTTCAAGAAGAAAGGCAAAGGGAAGAAGAAGGAACTTCAAGAAGAACAAGAAGCAAGTTGTCGCTCAGAGAAGAAACCCAAGTCTGGACCTAAGCCTGAAATCGAGTGCTTCTACCGCAAGCGATCGTCACTGAAGCGGAACTGCCCCAAGTATTTGGCGGATAAGAAGGATGGCAAGGTGAACAAAGGTATATGTGATATACATGTTATTGATGTGTACCTTACTAGAGCTCGCAGAGCACTGGTATTTGATATCGGTTCTGCTGCTAATATTTGCAACTCAAACAGGACTACGGATTGCTTAACACCGCAAAGGACGAGGTGACGATGCGCGTGGGAAATGGTTCCAAAGTCGATGTGATCGCGGTCGGCACGCTACCTCTACATCTACCTTCGGGATTAGTTTTAGACCTAAATAATTGTTATTTGGTGCTGCGTTGAGCATGAACATTATATCTGGATCTTGTTTGATGCGAGACGGTTATTCATTTAAATCGAGAATAATGGTTGTTCTATTTATATGAGTAATATCTTTTATGGTCATGCACCCTTGAGGAGTGGTCTATTTTGATGAATCTCGATAGTAGTGATACACATATTCATAATGTTGAAGCCAAAAGATGCAGAGTTGATAATGATAGTGCAACTTATTTGTGGCACCGCCGCTTAGGTCATATCGGTGTAAAGCGCATGAAGAAACTCCATATTGATGGACTTTTGGAGTCACTTGATTATGAATCACTTGGCACTTATGAACCGTGCCTCATGGGCAAGATGACTAGAACACCGCTTCTCCGTACTATGGAGAGAGCAACAGATTTGTTGGAAATCATACATACGATGTATGTGGTCCAATGAATGTTGAGGCTCGTGGCGGATATCGTTATTTTCTCACCTTCACAGATGACTTAAGCGATATGGGTATATCTACTTAATGAAACATAAGTCCTAAACATTTGAAAAGTTCAAAGAATTTCAGAGTGAAGTTGAAAATCATCGTAACAAGAAAATTAAATTTCTACGATCGATCGTGGAGGTGAATATTTGAGTTACGAGTTTGGTCTACATATGAAACAATGCGAATAGTTTCAAGAACTCACGCCACCCGAACACCACAACAGTAATGGTGTGTCCAAACGTCAGAATCGCACTTTACTAGATATGGTGCGATCTATGATGTCTCTTACAGATTTACCGCTATCATTTTGGGGTTATGCTCTAGAGACGGCCGCATTCACACCGAATAGAACACCGTCAAAATCCGCTGAGACGACACCTTATGAACTGTGGTTTGGCAAGAAACCAAAGTTGTCGCTTTCTTAAAGTTTGGGGATGCGATGCTTATGTGAAAAAGCTTCAACCTGATAAGCTCGAACCCAAATCGAGAAATGTGTCTTCATAGGATACCCAAAGGAGACAGTTGGGTACACCTTCTATCACAGATCCAAGGCAAGACATTCGTTGTTAAGAATGGATCCTTTCTAGAGAAGGAGTTTCTCTCGAAAGAAGTGAGTGGGAGGAAAGTAGAACTTGATGAGGTAATAGTACCTTCTCCCTTACTTGAAAGTAGTTTGTCGCAGAAACCGTTTTCGAGACACCTACACCAAGTAGTGAGGAAGTTGATGATGTTGATCATGAAACTTCGATCAAGTTACTACGTAACCTCGTTGATCAACCAGAGTAAGATCCGCACTGTGAGTGGTACGGTAATCCTGTTCGGAAATCATGCTACTAGATCATGATGAACCTACGAACTATGAAGAAGCGATGGTGAGCCCAGATTCCGCAAAATGGCTTGAGGCCATGAAATCGAGATGGGATCCATGTATGAAAACAAAGTATGGACTTTGGTTGACTTGCCCGAGGGTAGGCAAGCAATAGAAAACAAGTGGATCTTCAAGAAGAAGACCGACGACGACGGTAATATTATCGTTTACAAAGCTCGACTTGTCGCAAAGGGTTTTCGGCAAGTTCAAGGGATTGACTACGATGAGACCTTCTCACCAGAAGCGATGCTTAAGTCTGTCTCGAATCATGTTAGCAATTGCCGCATTTTATGATTATGAAATTTGGCAAATGGATGTAAAGACTGCATTCTGAATGGATTTACGAAGAAGAGTTGTATATGATGCAACCGAAGGTTTTATCGATCCAAAGGGAGCTAACAAAGTGTGCAAGCTCCAATGATCCATCTATGGACTGGTGCAAGCATCTCGAGTTGGAATAAACGCTTTGATAGTGTGATCAAAGCATTTGGGTTTGTACAGCACTTTTGGAGAAGCCTCAGATTTACAAGAAAGTGAGTGGGAGCTCAGAGCATTTCGATATTATATGTAGATGACATATTGCTGATCGGAAATGATATAGAATTTCCGGATAGCATAAAGGGATACTTGAATAAGAGTTTTTCAATGAAAGACCTCGGTGAAGCTGCTTACATATTGGGCATTAAGATCTATAGAGATAGATCAAGACGCTTAATTGACTTTCACAAAGCACATACCTTGACAAAATTTTGAAGAAGTTCAAAATGGATCAAGCAAAGAAAGGGTTCTTGCCTCGTGTTACAAGGTGTGAAGTTGAGTAAGACTCAATGCCCACCAATGCGTAAGATAGAGAGAAATGAAAGATGTTCCTATGCTTCAGCCATAGGCTCTATCATGTATGCAATGCTGTGTACCGCACTGATGTGTGCCTTGCTATAAGCCTAGCAGGAGGTACCAAAGTAATCCAGAGTGGATCATCGACAGCGGTCAAGAACATCCCAAATACCGAAAAGGACTAAGGATATGTTTCTCGATATGGAGGTGACAAAGAGCTCATCGTAAACGGTTACGTTGATGCAAGCTTTGACACTGATCCGGATGATTGTAAATCGCAGACCGGATACGTATTTACACTAAACAGAGGAGCTGTCAGTTGGTGCAGTTCTAAACAAAGCGTCGTAGTGGGATCTACATGTGAAGCGGAGTACATAGCAGCTTCGGAAGCAGCTAATGAAGGAGTCTGGATGAAGGAGTTCATATCCGATCTAGGTGTCATACCTAGTGCATCGGGTCCAATGAAAATCTTCGTGACAATATCGAGCAATTGCCTTAGCGAAGGAATCCAGATTTCACAAGAGGACCAAGCACATCAAGAGACGCTTCAATTCCATCCGGACTTAGTCCGTGGGAGACATAGAGATTTGCAAGATACATACGGATCTGAATGTTGCGCATCTGTTGACTAAGCCTCTTCCACGAGCAAAACATGATCAGCACCAAGACTCCATGGGTGTTAGGATCATTACTATGTGATCTAGATTATTGACTCTAGTGCAAGTGGGAGATCAAGGAAATATGCCCTAGAGGCAATAATAAAGTTATTATTTATTTCCTTATTTCATGATAAATGTTTATCATTCATGCTAGAATTGTATTAACCGGAAACATGATACATGTGTGAATGCATAGACAAAACATTATGTCAAGAGTATGCCTCTACTAGACTAGCTTGTTAATCAAAGATGGTTATGTTTCCGACCATGAACAAAGAGTTGTTATTTGATTAACAAGGTCACATCATTAGTAGAATGATCTGATTGACATGACCCATTCCATTAGCTTAGCACACGATCGCTTAGTATGTTGCTACCGCTTTTATCCATGACTTATACATGTTCCTGTAACTATGAGATTATGCAACTCCGCTTACGGAGGAACACTTTGGTGCTACCAAACGTCACAACGTAATCGGGTGATTATAAAGGAGTACTACAGTGTCTCCAAAGGCAAATGTTGGGTTGGCTTATTTCGAGATTAGGTTTTGTCACTCCGATTGTCGGAGAGGTATCTCTGGGCCCTCTCGGTAATGCACATCACGAAGCCTTGCAAGCACTACAACTAATGAGTTGGTTGTGAGATGATGTATTACGAGCGAGTAAAGAGACTTGCCGTAACGAGATTGAACTAGGTATTGGATACCGACGATCGAATCTCGGGCAAGTAACATACCGATGACAAAGGGAACAACGTATGTTGTTATGCGGTCTCGACCGACAAAGATCTTCGTAGAATATGTAGGAACCAATATGGGCATCCAGGTCCCGCTATTGGTTATTGACCGAGAATAGTTCTAGGTCATGTCTACATTATTCTCGAACCGTAGGGTCCGCACGCTTAAGGTTTCGATGATGCTTATTATGAGTTTATGTATTTTGATGTACCAAGAGGTTCGAGTCCCGGATGTGATCACGGACATGACGAGGAGTCTCGAATGGTCGAGACATAAATATTGATATATTGGACGGCTATATTCGGACACCGGAAAGGTTCCGAAGTTTCGGAGAAAACCGGAGTGCCGGAGGGTTACCGAACCCCGGGAAGTATGGGCCTTAGTGGGCCAAGAGGGAGAGAGAGGGCCGCACCAGGAGGTGGCGCCCCTGGGAGTCCGAATAGGACAAGGAGGGGCGCGCCCCCTTCCTCTCCTCTCCCTCTCTTTCCTTCCCTTTCTCCTTCCTAGTTGGACTAGGAAAGGGAGTCCTACTCCAACCAGGAGGTGGACTCCCCCTCCTTGGCGCGCCTATAGGGCCGGCCGCCTCCCCCTCCCTCCTTTATATACGGGGCAGGGGGCACCCTAGGACACACAAGTTTGATCTACGGATC
This sequence comes from Aegilops speltoides, assembly GCA_021437245.1. Classification (NCBI taxonomy): domain Eukaryota; kingdom Viridiplantae; phylum Streptophyta; class Magnoliopsida; order Poales; family Poaceae; genus Aegilops; species Aegilops speltoides. The sequence continues at coordinate 422,704,959 of CM038141.1, read as the reverse complement.
GTTCCTTAGCCGTGTGGTGCCCCCTCCACCATATTCCACCTCGGTCATACTGTCGCGAAGCTTAGGCGAAGCCTGCGCCGTGAAACATCAAGATCGCCACCACGCCGTCGTCTTGACGAAACTCTCCTCGACACTCGGCTGGATCGAGTACGAGGGACGCCATCGAGCTGCACGTGTGTCAAGAACTCGGGGCGCCGAGTAACGGCGCGGGATCGGTCGGATCGCGAGGAGAACGTCGACTACTTCCTCTACGCCAGATCGCTTCGCTTGGGTCTACGAGGGTACGTAGACAACACTCTCCCCTCTCGTTGCTATGCATCACCATGATCTTGCGTGTGCGTAGGAAAATTTTTGAAATTACTACGTTCCCCAACATATACACCTCCTCCGTCCTAGTGCTTGGCTATGCTTCAATGTGGGAGGGCATCGGCGAGGAAGTCTATTCTAATGGGCAAGAAGCTTACAAAAACCGTTTATTATATTATTGCTCTTGGAATTCTCATAGACCAACCATGACCTAGTATGCTACTAGTATGGATGATTGAGATTTTTATCTACATAGGTTTAAATATTTTAAATCTCTAGTAAAATGTAATTACATTGTTCCATTGTTCTTGCTCCTATTTCGTAGTAGTATCATTTTTGCTAGAAGGTTTTTTGCAAGAACTCATTATATATCCTCTTGCACGTGCAAGATGGGTAGCCGGTGTTACCATATGTTGATCTTCTTATTTTACAAGGAACAAACTGTTACGTAGGAAATAGTTGTTACTTTTTCATGGTTATAAACTATGAGTACATCCATTTTTAATAATAGACAGTGTTTATTCTTGTGTAGGTTTTTGGCATGACAACACATATCACAGGTGTAAAATTGACAATGACAAGTTTGTTATGTGTGAATAAATGCAAATATGTTGGTAAATCAAGTAATTCTTGTACACTCATAATGATGGAACTTCGACCTTTCAATAAATTTCCCCTTGGGAAAACATATATTGCTCTTCTTAAAGAGTAACCACTTATGTCTTAGAAAAGTTAAAAGTGTTCTACTGTCAATCGACAAAACGCCTACTAGATCGACTTAAACCCTTATAAAATGTAATCGGTTCATCAGAGGATTACACACCCTTTCGCCTTTCCACTTGAAAACATATCCAATCATTTTGTTGATACCAAGACTTTAGTACAGGTCTCAAGCAATGTGCAAAACTATTTTGATGAGATTTAGAGTAACCTCATTGCAAAGAGCTTATGTGCTAGCCTTGATAAGTTGAAGAATTTAAAATATGATGCCCACATCTTGACTTGACAAATTATATGAAAGCCTCCTCCTCAGAGAATGCAAAGAACTCTCCAACTTCGGAAACACAAGAAACATAGGTTCAGTTAGGAGATGCATCCTTACATGATTTTAAATGGCTCCCCTGATTCTCTTTGCAGAATATGTGTTGGCACACATGGTCTATTTACAACGAGTATATTAGTAAAACCGCCACAGGACTGTGTCTGAGAACTCCCTTCAAAGCCCTACTCAATATTAGTGATAGCAACGAGCATGTATGTTGTTTTGGAAAAAAGTAGTTATCAAATCAAGATTAAACTAACTATGGACCTATCCATTACATTTTACTTGGTTGATGAATCCTCAAGCACAGTGTGTTGTACAACAAATGTCATTGTGGCATGGAAATGCAAGTCACTGCACAAAATTATAACGTCAAACAATACTCCTTAACATGAATAACTGTCTACGCTAACTTCCGAAACTGAATAAGAATGATGCCCCACCGGCTAAGAACTACAGGGAGTTGCTTGATACTGTATATCCGACTACACACTAGACGCGCATCACAGTGGTTGCATGTGAGTCGCTTGATCAGGCATGGTTAGACGCTCTTGCTTGCACCGCGCGCACCCATATTATCTTCAAATGAAACATTGTCATCCACTCTTTCCATCCTCGTGGACCCCCGGCTCTCATTACATTCTCCTTATTTTATCTCATCGCTCTTGGTTGTTGACCGCCGTCCTTCCCTAAAGGAAATCCCCCTTGGACTCCCCAATCTCATATCCACCATCAATTCCCCAAGTTCATACACACACCACGTGGATGCTTCATTTATCCCTTGCTGCAAACAGGCGGCCACCACCGCAAGTTGCCGTGGTGTCGCACAAGTCATGGCTCACCCATTCGCTTAAAATGATTGCAAGTTGAGGTCAACGCTCCTTTAATAATCCCCCTCCCCATGGCACTGCAACCCGACGATGCGTGCTGCCACAACCACCCGCACCGTGAGCTGCGAATGGTCCCATAAGGAGACGGGACCGATGGGAAGAGAAGCTGCGACCTGTCACCCACATGCTGGACCTAGCCATCACCGAGAGCCATTCTATGTACTAAAGAAACCGACAACCAGAGGAGGTGGTGTCGATATGGCTAAGTTTGCAAGCGTAATAAACTAAACTCAAAATGATTTTGCCAATTTTGAAGCTCCCACATATTATCATTTACAATCCGGTAAAAATCAGCTAAAAATTAATACATTTTTTTGTTTCTCATCCTTTGCTAGAAGAAGCTATTGTGAAGTTGGTCAACATTTATGTAGAGCAAAGACTTTTTTAATCTAGTTTAATAAATGATACATTCATTTGGAGGTAAAAAGCATTGGTAGACGTGATTCGATGTTGCCATATGAGTCCAGGATATGCACGTAGTTCCATATGATAGCTAGATGTAGAGGCATGCATTTAAGCAGTCATATATTCTGTTGTCAAGTGGTATGTTCATAGTTTTACTGAATAGTGGCCATATCTAGAAAACAACACAATAATTTAATGTGCATATCATGTAGATTACCTTGAAATTATTTGGAGAGTAGAGGGGGCTGCAATATCATGGTGTCAATTTTTTTGAATTCATGGGTTATTAAATGCATATATGTGAACATATGTAGATATGTATATATTTTAGTGGAGCATGTATTAGTTGGTTTCAAAGGACCCCATTGCATATCAATGGAATTTCATGTGTTGTATGTGGGATAAGTGATCACCAACATTAATAGAAAAGATATGCTTACATTCACTGGTAATGAGTGGATCATATGTGTGGCATAGTTACTCAGTGGAGGATATTAATAGATTATTTGCAAATACGTACACAACAAAACGCCATTGACATCTGTACGTACATAAAAATCGACATTTATATATGGGCCACCGATGACCAAACTGGATGAAAATCTTGTGTGCTATACCTATGTGTGGGCGGCGAATACCATGGTTTCAGTCTTACACTACGATGAGAGGAGCACATATGTCACGCATGCACAAGACAGGTGTCTGCTCTCTGGCAAGATTGAGATTTATCAACACTCAACAGGCCTACGTGTGTTGTCTCTAGCAGTCTTCCTATCTACAATTGCGTGTCGCCAAACCGAAAAATCTCAAATAAATGATAAAATCTTGAGGTCAACTTCACATGTGTCGGTGTCTTCCTATGAGATTCATAAGCAGTTTATTAGTCTTAGTTAAATCTCTATTTTTGTGGCCCGGCAATCTACCAATGTATCAAATTAATTAGTGAAAGTAGGTTCCGTACCTGGAAGGACTATAAATATACTATCCTAGTCCTCTCTCCGTCCCTATGCTCTAAGCATTCTTCATAGTTCATACTACCTACAAGTCTGTAGTTTTGACCTATCTAGTCTCATGGATCCATTAGTCAACCAAGGGTGGACCTCATTAGAGGAAGAGGAGGCAAGGTCAGTCATTGCTGGGCACAACATCCACACAATCGTGTACGATGACAAGAACAAGAGGCACAACAACATCGTGGATGCTCTCCATGAATTATTCCCTTCAAAGACAAGGCAGCAGGTAACAGATCTTTATGTCAATCTCGCCGTGGAATCGTATATGATGCATTCGAGGGAGGAGAGACATGTTGTTGGTGGCAACACACATAGCGTTGGCCCCATTAACCTAGTGAACAATAACTTTGGGGTGACGGATCAGGAGATTGGTGCTAGCAACATATGTGGCATTAATACCATGGCTGACCATGTGATTGACGGCTATGGGGTACGAGAGGAGGAGGCAGGAACCATGAATGATACTGGATTGATATTTGGTCATGCATTGGAGGATACGAGGATCACGGAGACGAAGGAAGCACCATTGATGGTAAACAAGAACAAGATGCAGATTTTGGAGAACAATATTACTAGTGATCAACCAGTTGTTCCCCCACGCCAAGGGAGGTTTTGGACCATCGACGAACACAAGTAATCAATGTCTACTCTGATTTTTGTCATGTAGTTTAGATTGTTCTTTATATTAAATCACCATATACTAATTAATCATGTTGTGCAGATTTAATATATGTGAGAGTTAGGTTAAGTTTGTGATGATATATCTCTACACTTTATTATATATATATGGTGTGGTAAATAATACCTCCCATACAAGTTTTAGAGTGACGAACTTACATCCCTTACATTTATTTGTGATTTGTCAAATATAATGATTTGAAATTAGGTAACATAAATGTAATAAATAAGGCTAGTAAACTCCAATATGGCATTACTTGCCCCTATTCAAAAGATTGATAACATGTAGAACCATACAAAATTGCTAAGATAGTGTTTAGTTGTAGTTTGTTATGGCCATCTATGTTCCAAAATGTTCATTCATCTAAGGATTTCTGTTACGCATACATACTATGTAGTACCATAATTCCACTAAAATAAGCATGTGTGTTGTTGAAATGGTTAGAAACATGTATATCTGTGTAAGTCGGGATATTTTGTGTCTCTAAAACAACTCAATCGACCATTCACCTTTGCATTCCCAACTTAGTCTAACAAATTCTAATGAACCTTGTTTTTGTAGGTTGTTTCTCCGTGGGCTAGGTGTCTATGGTCGTGGTGACTGGAAAAACATATCCAAGCACTTTGTCACTACTAAAACTCATATCCAAGTATCAAGCCATGCACAAAAGTACTTTAGGAGGCTACATAAAAGAGCCTCGTTTGGGACGCAACGTTATAGCATCAACGATGTTGGGCTACATGATGAGGACCCATGGTCGATGAATAATAGTTCTGGTCCCTCACAAACGCTTGGTTCTACCAGTCTCAACAATGAAACAAGCTTCGGGTTGCAGGCTCCGGTAAGCTCATCCATAGTCATGAACAACCAGCCTCAGTTATGGCCACCTTTCATATATAGTCACCAAGTAAATCAGCAGCCAGTGTGGAGTGAGCATCAGATGTTGGGGTCTACTGGAGTTGTAACGGATGGCATGGGAAATTCTGCTCCTCCATGTCAACAAGGATTGACTTGTTTTCCTCTTGGCAATGTATGAATAAGATGTAGTAGATCATAGGTTTGGGAAATGTTTGTGAAGGTATAGCATTAAGGTAAGCGTATAAACGAATTTCCCTCCAAAAGATGGTAACATAATATGTTGAAGACGGTATGGCTAAAGTTCCTGTTTGGAAAATCAATAATTTAATGTTTGTAAGAAACAATGTATTTCACCTTATATGTATCGTTATCTTGATATAGTGTTTGTTCCAGGTCCCTGATTTCATAAAAATACAATTATTTTCCATTACCACACTAAAGTTGGCGTATATGTTGCCATAAGTAATATATCATACAGGATTGTTGCCTTCATTACAAAAATTATAATCACCCAATGACGAAACACAAGAATATTTGAAATGATGCTCAATATTAATTGACTATATAAAATAAGATACAATTGCAAAAATACTTGAAAAACCTATCATCTACTCAATAGTCCAAATCCTATAAACTTCCAGTACATTATCTAAATCATGCATGTTGGCTTTTCCTTTTATAGTCAAAGCACCGCCACTATTTAGTGTGTTATTGCTATATTTTTGTAATATTTATAATATATAATTGAGGATTCACTATACATAGTCCCCAAATAGCTATAATACCTTGCCTGCTCCTCATTGTGTATCCCAGTTGTCTCGTAGTATTACCTTTTGTTTGTCTGATAGCGGAGAATGGAGACATCATGGGCAATGACCAACACTCACTGGTATTCATTTTGTAATGCTCACAAGACCTAGGGTTGGAATGGCGTATGCATAGGAGAATATATATGAGATGGCGGAGATGGCAAAAGAAACAATAGGTGAACATATACCAGCATGGAAGTCTTCTGAAGGAAACACGGGGTAGTGTTTTATTATTCTTTCGGCGACATGAGTTGATTCAATCCTACTGAAGTTCATCTGGGCCATTGTAACTTGGTTGATAGCTCATATTTTCATATATATTTTCTCTCGTTAATATGAGCATTTCTTGGGAGTTTGTGGTTCGTATGATAATAGATGATAAAATGGAAGGACATACTAGAAATAACAATAGTTGATAATGATGAGTTGGGGGCAAAGATGAAGATGCAGGAGGTTCGGACTAGTCCAAGATAATGGGGTGGAAGTGCCAATGAACCTGTTCTGTTATCGATGAGTAATGCCAAAAAAGCGGTTGCTTTTCACCATAGAAGGATACATGCCCGATCATTGACGGAGCGAAATCCCGTCAGTTCCCTCGGTAGGGGTCCAAGCGCAGCTGGAAGTTATGGATCGGAGATCACACGAGGGTTTTTCCAGGTTCAGGCCTTCAGAGAGTAATACCCTACATCCTGCTAGTTTTGATGATTCATAGTGGAGGGATACCTCGTGTGAGGGGTTACAATGTTATATGAAATTTCTACCAAGAGTTTTTCTATTTGTGGATAGATGGTCGATGGGTTCCCTAGACCTTCCTTTATATAGGCAGGAGAGGTCTATGGTTTTACAAGGTAGATGCGATCGAGGGTGCTGCCATCCTCCTTTCTTGGACATCACAAAGGTCACCCTCGCCCTCTAGGGTTTGCTCCGCACGCTGGGCCTGGTGGGCCCCGTGTCTTGGATGAGGCTGTGCTCCTGGGCATTGGCCACCCCCTGTATTGGACACCATCTATCATTCTTTATGCCCTTGTCATTTTCCTCGATTAGGTAAAAAAAGTCCTTGCACTATTTCATGAGATGCATGGTGTGCACTATTAAGGAAGTGCTCGGGTATGAATTAATAAAGAGATTCATAAGTTTAATTTTCTTTGTTATTGAACTATATAGTCATTGTGGCCCACCGTTATCTACATACGGAAGAGGTTGCTTTTGACCAAGGAAGGAGACATGCTCGATCAATCTTTATGCCCTTGTCATTTTCCTAATTAGGTATTTGTTTTCCTGTGCACTGTTTCAGAAGATGCATCGTGTCTATTATTAAGCAACTCCTCGGATATGAATTAATAGAGAGATTCATATGTTTAACTTTCCTTGTTACTGAACTATATAGTCATTGTGGCCCATCGTTATCTACATACAGAAGTTACTTTGGTTAAGAAGTGTCGCTACACTACTCAGTGTCTACTAGGGAACTTGAGCGATGGGAGCTGCTCAGTCATGTTTACTGCATTGCTTTGCTCTCATGGGTGCAATGTTTATCGTTGATGGGTTGGATATCATTTTAATGGCCCCACCCTACAGCCATGCTATTTCGCCCTCCTTTCAGTGTGGATCGACTCTATCGAGCATTAGAGAAACCTCATACTAGTTCACGTGCGAGAGGGGGGGGTCCTATGCCACCTTTGATATTCACGAGATACCGCCTCATATCAAGCATGCTTTGTCAAATAGCCTCATCCCCTCTCCCTATGCCTCTCTCATTTGCACCCTTCCAACTAATGGCCATGGTCACCTCCTACTTTTATACACCTCCTCCATCCAATTGCCTGGCCTATGCTTCAATGCGGGAGGGCGCTAGCGAGGATTTCTATTCTAATGGACAAGAAGCTTACAAAAACCGGTGATGATATGGTGGCACTTGGAAATTTCGTAGACCAACCGTGACCTAATATGCTACTACTATGGATGATTGAGCTCTTATTTACATAGGTTTAAATATTTTAGTTCTCTAATAAAATGCAATAACATTACTCCATTTTTCTTGCTCCAATTTAATTCTAGTATCATTTTGCTAGAACTTTTTTGGCAGGAACTCATTATATATCCCCTAGCACGTGCAAGATGGATAACTGGTGTTAGCATATGTTGATCTTCTTATTTTTCGAGGAACAAATTGTTATGTAGGAAATAATTGTTACCTTTTCATGGTTATAACTTATAAGTACAACCATTTTGAATTACTAGACAATGTTTATTCTTGTGTAGGTTTTGATCATGA